>CM042840.1:120588852-121211419 GCA_023653725.1 Bungarus multicinctus | reverse complement strand
ACAGGAAGTACAAATTTAATTAAAAGAGAGTGAAACATAAATGGGTTATTTGATTTAAGAATAGAATCAAACAATATAGAGAACGAAACACAGAAAATAACTGAATTAGCTGAGCACCCACAACCTACCATAAAAGTCAAAGAGGAAAATATTAATATCCTCTTATTAGATTATTAAAATGAAGTGAAAAAATCCAGGGCAGCAGGAGAACAATGCTTGGCACATGGTGCATATTTCTAAGGGGTATTTTCCATTACATGTTTTCAAAGAATGTGGTACTGAAAAGGCCTTTTCATTATTAACTCACTCAAATGCGAAGGCAAGAAGTAAGAATGAGAACTAGAACTAAAAAGAAATTTCCTGTCAGAACAATTAACCAGTGGAATGTCTTACCTCCAGAAGTTGCAAGTGCTCCAACACTGGAGATTATTAAGAATGATTGGACAATCGTTTGCCTGGAATGGCATAAGGATTCCTGCTTGAGCAAGGGTTTGGGTTAGAAGACTTCCAAGGTCCCTTCCAACCCCATTATTCTATTAATCTTGGAATGTGGCAAGGATATTAGGGACACACTCCCAACATGGCTCGCGTGAGAGCTGGGCAATCCTAAAGTCAACTGGTCAAGATGTTCCTCTCCAGCTTTTCAGGTGCGCAACCTTACAAAGCTGGGAAGGAAAGAGCTATGCAGATTTCAGGAATGGATTTTCCATACTCATCTGAAGAATTTCCCAATCTCATTTATAGGGAGTTTATTAAGACTGTGTTTCTATCAATGACTCCAATGGGCCTGCCTTCAGTCCCCCATATTTCTCCTTTTCCCTTCTATTGTTTTCCCAGGCTCTCCACAGTGTCTCACCCTAAGATATTTTCCATTATCTCATCTCATCTTCCCATTCCGTTATCTGGGTGGATGGCCTACTTTCACAGGGATGCAACCAGCCATCATTTGCTCTCACCAGAAATTACTCTGGGGTCTTTTTGAGATCCAAATGCGTTATTTGAAATACAGATTAAACTTGAGGCTAGTCTTCAGCTTTCCTTCTTTCCTTCCTTTTTTTCTCCCTCCCTTCCTTACATCCATCCTTCTTCCCTTCCCTTCTACTAGATGCCTCTGTAACTAATAATATCAAGCAGAGGAGTGACTTTGCTACCTCCTACGGCATTATGACTGGATAACAGGGTTATCCAGCTGCAGAGCTGGGCTTTAAATACACAGGGATTTAGAAGTTAAAACCAGTGCTTGGTTCAGAGCCAGAAACAAATGAAGAGCCAGTAAAAAACAGAAAAATCCTATAAGCCTATATCTGCAGTTCTTGAGTTCACTAACTGCAACAGCTACCCTTCAAAATTTAGTCTCTTGTATAATAGTATCATATAAATCTCAAAATTCCTTCTGACTGAGCCTGGAAATTGATAACATCCACATTTGTTGCAGGTGCTTTTCCATTCAATGACTGTTCAGTTCAGTTAAAATGCCTAATATAGCTCACAGCTGAACCTCCTTCTCAGATTCCACCCAAAATCCTAAGATACTTATATCTCCCCTCACAAAACTGGTTAGGAATTGTGTTCCAAACTGAATTTCTTTGGCTCTTGATCTTCTTTCACTGCTGCCCTGGTGACAATCAAACTGAATAATAAAAAATTAAAGTCATGCTCAATATGTGCAGAGAAATTTCCATGCACAGAAATTAAATGCTCTTTTTAGCACAACTGTTTTTTTTTCAAAGTCCAGGATACTGGACTTTATACTGAAATACATAAACATATTTTGAGCAATAGCAGCCTAATTTCAGAGAATTGTGCTTCAAATATAACTTCTTTCTCTGTACATTTCCTCCAGAGAGAGAGGGAGGGATGGAGAGAGAGAGACATTTTTCCCTAAAAGAAGCACAAAACAATATTGGGTATGAAGTCAAAAACTATATAAATGATTAGAGATTGAATAAATTCACACAAGACACAAAATGTTAATTGTGTGGGTTTTTTATTGTTTCAATGATCGCTCCATTGTAGTCTACATTTCCCTATTGTTGAACCCAGTCATGAAGTTTTAGAGACTAGGTCACTGTCCATGAGAACTTAGAGACACTGATTTTTTTTCTCATAAGAACGGAAGCATTCCTTAGAGCCACTTTGGTGAGATAGGTTAGATAGTACAGAAATGTGAGAAATAAATAAATAAATATTAGACACATCCCACAATTTTCATATGTGAAATGTTGGGTAATATTAGCATTAGGCTCATATCCACATATGGATCAAAAGTTTCTGTCTCCTAAAGGCCAATAAGGTCATTCCCATCTCAGAATGTATAGAAACTCATCTCAGGTTGAGTTATTTTTTCTCCTTACCATCCATGGTTGATTGAATTTTGACTTTATTAACAGATTAACATAGTTGGAAGAGACCTTGGAGGTATTCTAGTCCAACACTCGGCTCAGGCGGGAAATTCTTTACCTTTTCAGACAAATGTTCTCCAAACTCTTCTTAAAAACTTCCAGTGTTGGAGCACCCACAATTTTTGGAGGCAAGTCATTCCACTGATTAGTTGTTCTAACTGTCAGAATAGTTATCCTTAATTCTAGATTCTCTCCTTGATTAGTTTCCATCCATTGCTTCTTGCCGTGCTTCAGGTGCTTTGGAGAATAGTTTGACCTCCTCTTCTTTGTGATAGCCCCTTAGATATTGAATTAGCCTTATTGCTTAATTTCTCATCACAAAATAAACCATAACCTAAGCATACTGATAAGGTTTGACTGTAGACTGAGGCAAAAGCTAAACAATCAGATATCACTCCTGACCAGCCTTCTGCCAATGTTAGCCACATAATTGTAGGACCCCAAAGTTGCTATCCTGTATGCTTGTGGCTCAACCTCAAGAAGGGAAGCTGCTGGCCTTTCTTGGCATTAATATGATGATGTTGTCAAGATAATAGCTGGATTCCCATATGTCACTAAGCCATGGTTAATTGATTTGCAGGAAATGCAGTATTTTAAGGCAGACATTGATGGCTTGACCTTCTGTGCAGACCTTCCTTTTAAGGTTTCAACAAATCATGATTTTAAAAACAGAAAGTAAATCTTAATGTGATGAATGAAATACTTTGCTCAAATATGCAGCAAAATGAATTCATGCATTGAAAGTTTATCACATTCCAGAGTTAAGAAAATGATGAAGACACCATCACAGGAAAACAGCGGGGTAGGTGGGAGGGGGGAGGAATCAATGACCCATGTTTCTTCTGTAGTTAGATGAAAGGGAGAAAGACCTCTAGATCATAGTTTTCATACTTTTTCCCACTGAAGAACCTGTTGGTTAAAAAAAGAGAGAGAGGCAAGTAGAACATTGGCTGTGTTTGAATTAATTCATTGCTGTTGTTTTGTCCTTAGTCTCTCACTGAACCCCATTAGTCTCTCACTGAACCCCATTAAGTTCTTGTAGAACTCTACTCCAGTTAAAAATGCAAACCTGTGCTTTTACAGGAAAAGATGCACATTGATTTCAGTGGGATTTAATTCTCAGTAACCAAATTCAGCATTGCAATGTGCTTGAATTAGGTTTAAGAATTGAGTTGGATGCCTTCTGTTCTCTGAATTGTGTAGACTACCTTTGTCTGAAAGGAAATCAGCAGGAGAGAGAATTGCTTATATTTATGTATTATGACAACCCAACATATAAGACGTTTGTCTCAGTTCTTTTGCCAGACAAGTAAATAATAATTCAGAGTTCCCCTCTTAAATTCAGGCAGAAAACGTATTTAATGCTGCATCAGAGAAATCATGTCATTGGTTTTACAAGGATCTCTTTAAAGCCCTTACAATTCTATGCTTCTGTTACTATTTTAAGAAAAACCTCCATTACATAGTTCAACTCACTTGGCAAGTGATTGAATCCCATCTTTGGGGTCAATCGAACAGTAGCAGGAGACAATGGTTCTGTCTTGGCAAGTTATACAGATGCCACCCAAGCACGGTCAAGGTTATTTAAAGACCTAATGCAGAGGAAACAGATTCAAACTGGAAACTGAGAAACAATAACACTTCCAAAGTATGTCTGACCTTTTACAACAGCTGCTTCCAATGAGAGCACAAAATGCCCTGCCCCCTTTGGTTGTGTCAAATGAAGCCCAAAAAGATGTGTGAGGAATGTGGTGAAAGTTGGCCTTAACCACTCTTTCATACAAATACAAAATCTGTAGTAGGATCCTTCCTTGAGGCACTGAGTAAACTTTGCTCAATAGTAGGGCAAATCAGAATTTGAACGATGAAGGGACACAGTGGTTTGAATGCAGACCATCACTAAGCTAACAAAAGACAAGGATAACTTACTATACTTGCTATATCAATCTTATTTGGGACAACTCATGTAAGGTTTCAATCCCTCTTCAAATATAATGCTTTTGGGTTCACATCCTCATCCTTTTCTTGACTTTCACAATTGGAGCTTAATATGAAGCAGACTTCCAAGACAAACTAAATTGGAAGGGAAGGACTTGGAGAGAATATTATTTCTATTCTCACACCCAATTTAATCCTAAATGGACTCTCTTCAAGGAGAGCTGGGATACTACAGAAGAGTAACCAATTAGCAGTCAATTTTTAAATCAATATCATTAAAAAAAACACAATTGAAACTAGTTTAATTTTATTTATATATCACCAACTGGAAAAGAGACAATTTAACATCTAAATGTTTCCCCCTGAAGCTTAAATATCCTTTGGTAGATCTTCCAATATTTTAGATGAGGAAATTACATATCGGTTAAATGCTTTTTATTTTCTACCTAATAATTATTGGCTGTAATTGGGGGCATCTGAGGGGAAAGGTCAAAGAAAGGAAAAATGCAGTAGCTACCATTATCCATTTGAAGTCCTGTCCATTTGTATCATACTGATCTTTTGACCTAGCCATGAGACAGCCCTAACTGGAACAGTTAAATGCTACATTCATTCTTCTACTGGGTACTACTATACCCAGTAGAAATTTTTTGTAAATGAATCTGCTACTGAACCCAAAGGCTATGACCCAAAGTTTATACAAGTTGTTCCTCATTTGCCTAAGCTAAGCTACTAAGCTAAATGAGGGTCAGTAATTTGTGACTTGATACTAGATTTTGAAAATCTAGATGGAGTGATTAGTTTATGATGGGAACCCAGACAATTAAATCACTAAGCCCATTAAACCATGGATGGATGTGTGTGTGAACATTGCCAAAGCACTCAGATACTGTAAGTCAGTCTGGACTTATCTTTCCTGGACAATCATAACAAATTTAAGTCCTCCTAGTAAAATGTATGTATTCTAAATCTTTTTTATATTTTAATTTTTTATATCGCTACAAGTTTTGATATTGTTCAGAAGCTGCTAACTCTAGTATAATAAACACAGTGTCAATTCTCTGGAAGAATTGTTACATATTATATTTCTATATTAATATAGAGATACTATATTTTACTTAAACATTTGTTACAGAATCATTGATATCTAACATTGTTTATTTCATCACACAGACTGGGATAGATTCTCAATATAGTCACACGGGGTACATTTTATATTACAGTACATACTTCTTTATTCCAATATTATCTACAATTGTTTGCAATAATTATTTGGTGAAAAAAAAAATTCTGAAATATTTTCTTTCTGGTGCTTTGTCACTCCATTTTAGGATCTCTCACAAGTTATATCAAATCTCTCCTCTTTCTCTTTTGGCCCACTCCCTGAAAACACAAACTCTCTATAGTTTCTGCTATTGATATACTGTATGCAAGTGATATTCTTTTCAAGAACAATTTGGAGGCATCATTGCATACTTTGGAAAACCCAGGAACTCTTTGTCATTATAGCACCACATTTAAAAATGCAGATGTGTTGCACTTCAGTGAGGTCCAAATCACTTATTCCAGGGGTGGAATCTGACCAGTGTAACTACCAATTCAGTGATTTACGATTTGCGCATGCGTGTGTGAATCGTTTTCAGCTTGCTGCCCTGACAGCTGAGCAGTGCTGCGCGCGGGTGCGCAGCGGTTGAAAAAGCCCCCTTTTCCTGCTTTTTCAACCTAAGCTGTGCTGCGCAAAGCAGCTGAGGTCGAAAAAGCAGGAAATAAAGGTCAGGTAAGAGCCTGGGCGGGCGGATGGGCCAAAACAGCAGCAGACAGAGAACCGGTTCTATGTCCGCTGTTGTTCAGAGCTACCGGTTCTACAGAGGCAGACAGAACTGGTAGAATCCCACTCCTGACTTATTCCAAAAGATTTTCCGAGTGGCCTAGGATATAAACACTGTCTTGTATTTCCTTGATGTAAAAACCAACTAGCATAGAAATTTTCCTCCTAATTTTAAGAAAAACTATTTATTGGAAGGTGGCCAAGAAAATTAAGCCAGATTGACAACCCCTTTAAAATTGTAACTGGGCAATGTGCAGTTCTGCTAAGTATACAAATAGTGAACATTTGCACTAAACAGCCATCATAGTCTAGTTAGTAGGAAGAAATCAGGTTCAAAGCTCTACACAGTCACGTATATTGCTGGCTGGGTTTGAGCCAATACCTATTTTTCTGTTTAATCTACCTCAAACAATTGCTGGCAGGAGAAGGGGAAAGCAGAAAGGGTGAAAGCTAAAATAGTATATCAGTTATCCAAAGAGGTATGGTTGGAAATAAAAACATGCTAGATGATACATTTATTTTTATCACAAAAGTAATAATAACATATAATGACAATTCTGTTCAGAATCTGCTCTTTAAATGAAATCCTTAATGCAATGAAGAGGACATTATTAAGTACAATATCAATGTAATTCTCATTCAATTTAAATAAAATATGCCATTCTTGTTCTGGGCCTTCCTTATTAGGTTTAGCCTCCAACACGCGACTGTACCGAAATGCTCAACACAATCCCAGATCCAAAAATGGTTGTCAGGGTGAGATATAAATGAAAATAGGGGCAACCCAATTCAGCCAATGGAAGCCTCATGTGAGAAAATAACCCCATTCAATAAAAAGAAAGATGGAATTACTTCCCAGATTTTCTCCTACGAAGCATCCAATTATATTCTAATATCCATCTAAAACCTGGTTTCCTCCAGATATGCTGGTCTCCTCTTCCATAAACATGATGCTCATGTTGGCTAGGTTGCTTCATTGGAAACGACTTGTATTCCCTTCTGGGCTCAGCAAACATTAAAAATAGATTGAGATGGAAACTATTATCTTCCCTATCCTTATTCCTGCATACCCAGCCTGCTGTCTTTAATCATAGTCCTTCTTTGTCTCTTTACTGGCTCTGACTACAATCCAT
This sequence comes from Bungarus multicinctus, assembly GCA_023653725.1. Classification (NCBI taxonomy): domain Eukaryota; kingdom Metazoa; phylum Chordata; class Lepidosauria; order Squamata; family Elapidae; genus Bungarus; species Bungarus multicinctus. The sequence continues at coordinate 121,204,118 of CM042840.1, read as the reverse complement.
ACCATAAAAGGCCAAAGGATTCCACATGGATTTAGAACGAGCTCTCGGTCAGAGCCTAGAACTATAGGCACTGCCCCAGAGGGTTAAGCATGCCATTATTAACTATTTCATTATTGCTGTCATTAAGACTGCTTTAAACTGAGACAATGAGCTGAAAATGATCATAATAGAAATGCTAAAAATAGAGATGACTGTGATTGTTATAATTATGGCAATGAAAGTGGTTTATTAATAGCCATTCCATAGACATTTGTCAGAGATAATATATGAGACTTAATTCCACAATCTTTCTTACCTGCAAAGAAAAAAAAACCCAAAACATATGGCTTGTCTATTTCTTTCTTTTAGATAAAACCTAATAACTTCCACCATGTCTGATGAAGAAGTTGAATATGAGGAGTAAGTTGATCAACATCCAATCCCAAATGTATAATTAAATATGTACAAAGTTTGGGGGTTTTTCAAGTACTCCCATATAAATTCTCTTTCTGTGATTTATTAATGACACTCTATGATGGGATTATTATGGGATTTGGGGATCTTTAGAAAAATTGGGGCAATTGCTTAGTTTACATAAGATTCTCCTTCAGAATCAATGATGAGATTTGTGTTTTAAAGTGTAGTGACTTGAAACTGCAGCTTTAAACTTTGAAATATGGCATTTGTTAGTGTTTCAGGTTGATGAATTGCAAATAGATTGTTGATTTGTCCAAAAACATGTGAAGCAGATACAAAAGCTGAAAAGTTTATTCAATGAAATGGCCTAAAATCAACTTTACTTATTCATTTTTTTTCAGCACTTACACCCAGCAAAGGTTTTTGTGGAATTAAACAAAATTACTTTTTGTTTAAGTAAATTAATTAAGCAAATTAAACAAATTTCTTTACCTCCCTTCCAAAACATTCACCTTCATTTCTTTTGGCTTCTTATCTATTTTCATCCTACACTGGGGAATATTGCTAGACGTTATGTATAGAAGAGAAATATATAGAGCAAGCAGGACTCAGCGATTGAACTACAGGTAGTTCTTGACTTACGACTACAATTGGGGCCAGAATTTCTGTTGCTAAGCAAAGCTATTATTAAATGGGTTGTGCCCAAATTTATGGTTTTTGCCATATGTCTATGGAGATTCTCAGTCATCCATAGTTGTCCCAAAGGTGATTTTTTTCAAGAGGCAACTGGACTTCCTGGTTCTTTTTTGAAGACATTTTGCTTCTCATTCAAGAAACTTCTTCAGCTCTGACTGGATGGTGAGGAATGGAAGGATTTATACAGGTATAAATCCTTCCATTCTATATATCATATATAGGTACAAATCCTTCCATTCTCCACCATCCAGTCAGAGCTGAAGAAGCTTCCTGAATGAGAGGCAAAATGTCTTCAAAGAAGAACCAGAAAGTCTAGTTGCCTCTTGAAAAAAAGCACCTTTGGGATTTTTTTACCATAGTTGTTAAGCAAATCACTGAGTTTTATGTTAACCATCTGGTCATTAAGTTAATCCATGACTTTGCTAGGTGAAATTTGGCTGGGAAAGTTGAAAACAGGCAGCCATGTAATCCCTGGACAGGGCAAATGTCGTATGCTGGTTGCCAAGTGCCTGATTTGTGATCACGTGACGGTGGGGGATGCTGCAGCGGTTGCAAGTGTGAGGACCAATAATAAGTTACTATTTTCAATCCCACTGTAACTTTGAATGGTATCTAAACGAATGCTTGAAGGTCTAGTACTACCTGTAGTGTATTGCTTATTGGTCTCCTGCAGACAATCAAAGCTCTACGAGAGATTAATGTGGACCCTTCTCATGCCTCCAACCAACCTAAAAGACTCCTCTGAAAGGAACTCTTAAATCTCTCAGCTCTTTACAAAATTGCATTAATAACATAACTGAGAGGAACTCATACCTATTAAAGTAGTTTCATATCAATTTCTATAGATGTGCCCTGGTGGTGCTGCAGTTAAAGGGCAGCATTGCAGGCAAACTTTGCCCATAGTCTGGAGTTCAAACCTGACAGGGCTCAGGGTAGACTCAGCCTTCCATCCTTCCAAGATCGGTGAAATTAGGATCCAGATTGTTGGGGGCAATATGCTAATAATGCTTTTATATTATAAATCACCCAGAGAGTGCTATAAACCACTATGGGGCATACATAAGCCTAAATGCTATTTCAACATCCTTTCTTTATATACCAAGGGTGTCAAACTCGTGACCTGCAGACCAGATGCATCATGCACTGGCCACACCCATCCCCGGTTTAGCGAAGGGGGGTGGGAGTTGCAATACGTCACTTGACGATGTGATGCTGTGAGTTGGACATCCCTGTTATATACAGTCAATGTGCCTACAGTTTTATAAATGAAGGATTTATTCATATTTATTCTCAATTTCTCTCATTCTCTTTGTCTCTTTCTCTGCATCTGTGATTCCTACTTCCCAGGGAGCAGCAGGAAGGTAAGGGATTTCTGATCCAACCATTATCACTCCCTCAATTCTAGGAATCGTTTTTCAGTTTCTTTCTAATTTTAAAACATTGTTGAAATAGTCTGTTTTTCCACTGATCTTCTTAAAGGTATAGCAAGTATCAGAAAGCTGTCATTGTTATTAATTCAGAGTAATGAATATCCACCTGAAGACCAACGTCCCAATTTGCTCACCTCCTCTCATCATAAAATCCAGACTTGATATCGCTTTATTTATTTTCCTCATGGAATTTTTGTCTGTTGCTCTATAACAATGTCAACTCCTAAGAGAGAAAAGTTTCAAAGTGCTGGAATGTTAATGGAGTTGGCTGGCCTTAATAAATCCAATACATAAATAAAAAATAAAGTAAAACTGTTGCTGATTTGTAGGCATCCATGATAGTATTGGGCTTTTCTTTCTTTCTACACCTTTAAAAGTTAAAGCATTGTTGCTAGACCAAAACAAAAAAGGCAAACCATTTATTTATTTAAAGCAGATTTAAATAAACAAATAAACAACTCAAAGATAGTTTCCCCCACATGCCATCGCTCTGCTAAACAATTAATTCCCACAACACTAACTTATGCCCTAGATCTAAGATATAAAACCATGTAGTAGGGTTGTATTACTACTATCCTTCTCATTTTTCCTATTGCCTACTTCTTCCAGCATCTTATGATGATCACTTTGTTTTTATTTAGTATCTTGTGAATATCACTGAGTGTTGTATCTTATGATTCATGATGATTGATTATGATCATGATTTATCACTTGTGGCTTGTATATACACTAAGAGTTTCTGCACCACAGACAAATTCCTTATGTGTCCAGTCACACTTGGCCATCAAAGAATTTTATTTCTCTGACAGGGAAGAACATAGTTTAAAGGAAGGGTTCATAGTATTTGGGGAACAAAGGACCACATTCCCCAAAAGTGGTCAAAACCAGTAAATGGATAAGACCAGGGCAAAAGAATTTAAGTTAATGTAAAGTTTATTAAAATAAATTAAATATAATAAATACAGAGTTTTCTGATGAATCAAAATGTTTTCTAGATCTGTCACATTGAAAATTAACAGACATCTGTGAATTTGGAAAAGGCTCCAATGCCACCCTTGAGACTTTGACAGATCACATGCATTAGTATCTCTCTCTAACCAGGCTGATGCCAAAAAGTAGAAATGGGTGTTGTGGTATCTTAGTACAAGCTTTGCTGTTTTGTGTCTGTATCACAGTATCATATTCAAGTAGATAAAGGAGTGAAGCTTGCATTTGATGGATGTTTCACTTTTTTCCCCTTGGATCAATGTGATCCTATGTGATGCTGGTTACAGATAGTCCTGCAAGTTACAAGTAATCCTCAACTTACAACCACAACTAGGATCGGAATTTCTGCTGCTAAGCAAGGCAGCTATTATGTGAGTTATATCCAATTTTACAACGTTTATGGAGGTTCTCAGTCATCCAGATCATGGTTGCACCATGGGTGCTTTTTCAAAAGGCAACTGGACTTTGTTTTTCTTTGAAGATGTTTCATCAAGAAACTTCTTCATTTCTTTTGCCTTTTGAAAAAAAAACACCTTTGGGCCAATTTTACAACCTTTTTTGACATGGTTTTTAAGTGAATCATTGCAATTATCGATTGAATCATGTGGTTTTCAGCAAATCCAGCTTCTCTCATTGACTTTGCTTTTTGGAAGCTGATTGGGAAGGTTGCAAATGGTGATCACTTGACTCCAGGATGTTGCAACCATTGTAAAAACATAGCAATAGCATTTAGACTTATATACTGCTTTATAGTGCTTTTATAGCCCGCAACAAGCTGGGTCTTTATTTATCGACCTCAGAAGGATGGAACGCTGAATCAATCTTGAGCCAGAGAGGATTGAACTTCTGGCACTAGGCAAAGTTAGCCTGCAATATTGCATTCTAACCATTATGCCACCACGGTTCATATATGCCCATTGCCATGCATCAAATTTTGAATTTTAACTGTGGGAGTGTTACAACAATTGTAAATATGAAGACTGGTTGTCAATCACTTTTTTCAGTGCTGTTGTAACTTTGAGAAGTCGCTAAACAAATGGTTGTAAGTCAAGGATTATTTGTATTAATTAACCCCCATGCTAAAAGATAGACTATCATTGTATATATTAACTGTAGCTATTTCCATAAACTTTTCTAAATAGTAATCATTAGCAACCTCTAAACTCTCTTCCTCATCTGCTAATTTATTTATTTTATGTATTTATTGTATTTATATACCGCCCTATTTCCCTGACAGGACTCAGGGCGGTGCACAGCCAAATTAAAATATAGAGAACAGTACAAGATTAAGAACAGTTAAAAAAACCAAATATGAAAGGCTGAAAAGCTTAAAAATACAGAGAAGTATTAAAAGCCAAACTAGAGAAAAACCAAATTAAAATCCTAAAAACCCCTAAAAACCTTTAGGTTTAAGAACATCTCCACGTCTGCCTCACTCTCTTTTTCTTTGTTTCATCAAGAAGAGGAACATGGTGCTGGAGAAGAAGAAGAAGAAGAAGAAGGTGAGACAATGATCAGGTCCACAGATGGGGTTAAGGTGTGCTTAACCAATGGAGTAGATGTCAATGGAGATTCTCAGTCCTCCAGGACATGATTGTCCCATTCATGCCTTTGCAATTTATTCCCATTCCCAACCCCATTCCCATGAGTTTGCCTCTATCTCATTCTCTTGAGTAAGACAGGTTGTCCCAGTGTTCAAGCAACAATTTCTCCTTATTCTGATCAAGGGGAGTACCAAGGTGGAGAATCTCCCTCAAGCTTTGTCACATATTATTTGGAAAGAATCCCGTGACTGGTAACAGATATTCTGGGAAATGATAAGGATCGATAATTGGAGTGGCAAATCCTAAACCAATCTTTTTCCCCTCCTGCTAATTCTCTTCCTTCCTGAAGGATGTGGGACATAGTAAATAAGATTTGAAAGATAGGGCTCCATTCCAATGGGATTGAAGGGGAATGATTGAAATTACAACAGACTGCCAGGCTTTCAGGAAGGTTGCTCTGTAGTATAGCTAGATCCATTAAAATATTTAAATCCAATATTGTTTTTATGATCTGTATTCCCTCACTTATGTGCTTGAAGCTGTTTGATTTACCCTTGAAATATTTTCCTTTCTCTTTTTTTTCTTTTTCTTTTTTTGCTTTTTGCTTTTCTCTTTCGATTTAACAGATTCTAACATCTGATAATTTTGCAACATGTCTTTCTTTACCTTTTGATATCCTGAAACAACATCTGAGTGCACTCTTTGGGTCATTTTGAGTAATTCTGGATCATTTTGAATAACACACATTTTCAATCAGTGCCTTAAACTTGAACAGGGAGAAGAAGCTATAGTACCGAATCAATCTTTTTAATCTTCTCTTCCTGAAAGAGAACAATTTCCCCTTAGGAATACTACTGCACAACCAGTGCTGATTGGCTATATTTTCTGTATGATATTTGATTGGCTGGCATTAACTCAAAGTAAGATGGTTTCAAGTCAAAGCTGCCACCAAAACAGAAGCAGTCAAAGGAATCATGAGTTAAATTTGGGGAAATTTTCAGGAAACATTTCATACACACGCACACTGCCTTTCTCAGGAACGTGCATTCCACAAAAGTCTTTGCTGGGCCAGTTGTTGTGATTTGTTGCTTAAGTGATTATGTGCTGTCCAGCCAGTTATAGTTAATAGAGAATTGGGATAGTTAGTTAGGAATTAAGAGCTGTCCCCTTAAGGGAATGCATCATGGTAAATGTAGTTAAGGTATCCTGGGAAATGTAGTCCATGTCATGTGGCCACATCTATAATCCTGATTGGTCAATCCTCATTGGCCACTGAATTGACCCTTGGTAGGTTGGGGGAGGTTTCTTCACTCTTGCTTGGACCCCAGCATTGTGCTGGCGTTTCTTCCCTTTGATCCACTACTATGGGATGAAAAGAGCACTATCCTTTTACACTATGATTTCAACTATGCAAAGAATTGGACAATAGATGCATCTCGACATAACCATGAGTTATCTTGAGGATACCTAATATAATCCAATAAAAGAAACTTTATATGGAAGAACTCGTAGAGTCACCTGTCTTTATATTCAGCAAGCGAATCAAAGGACAGAATAGTAAACAGCACAGATTGTGAGTCTAGCATATGTGAAACTTCACACAACTGGGTCCTGGGAATATTGGGGTAGCCCGGGGGCGGGGGGGGGGAATCAATTTCAGAAGTCAGTGTGTTTGCTACAGCCATTTTCCTTTTATAATGCGGAATTAGCACAATCCTGATTTTTAATTTTCTGGAAGGCTTTTTTAGTTGCCTCAGCACAAGAACATAGCCCACATTGCCTCTGCCAAGTAAATTATGAGCTATCAACCAAAACCAAAGATCCTTTATGTCATGATATCCTGGTCCCATTAGGGATGTGGGAAGGTTTCTTGAAAAAGCAGTCAAGTTTGAAAACGAGAAAATCTGAAAGAAACAACAAGCTTGAAAATCTGCAAAGAAACAACAAGCTTGATTTCTTAAATCAACAATTCCCAACCTTGGCAACGTTTAAGATGTGCGGACTTCAATTCCTAGAATTCCCCAGCAGCATGGCTAGCTGGGAATTCTGGGAGTTGAAGCCCACACGTCTTAAAGTCAACGAGATTGGGAAACCCTACCTTAAATCTATCAGAACCTAAGTTCAGACTCCTATAAGACTTCTTTGATTCTCCCTCACCCCACTTTTTTTCCCCAGAAAAAAAGGTCCCAGCATTTTAATCTGAGGTCTTTGGAGTGTAAAAGAACAAAAGGGGTGGTGATGGTAGGGAAAATAATATCCATGATTGCTCCCCCTGCAATCTCTATCCATGATACAGGGGATGGCCTTTCCTCCCTTCAGCTAATGAGTCATTCTTTTAATGATTCAGATCCTTTTATTCTCCATCTCTAAATGAAGTCTTTCCCAACCTGGTGTCCTTTAGTTGTATCAGACTCCCGCATTCATCATCTTCAGCTTTTCTGGCTCTCAATTCAATGGGAAGCTTGAATCTGATCCATTTGACGTGCACCAGCTTGGGGAAAGTGGCCTACGGATGGATTGATATAACTACCTTTTCTTTTTTCTCCTGGATTTGGTGTCCACCACCTTCTCTATTCTTGCTTCCTCCTTTCCCTGCCCAATATTTGTTTTCCAACCTCTTGTCTCTGCCATTTATGTTGTTTGCAGTAGCTGACGAACCTGACCAGGCTCCTGAGCCAGGTACATTTATCCTTCACTTTTGTTTCTCCCTTCCGGGAAAGGGTGTGTGGGTGGGGAAAACCCCTTGGGGGAGGCCAAGGAACAATCATTTCCTTCATTCTATCTGAATCACAGTCTCAGATACCAGACAGGCTGGATAAAAGACATCGACTGTCCTTGGCTGGTTCAAACTCAAGCTGAAATTTCTCAGAAATTCAACATCATAGGGGTACTGTAGTCACAAATCTTTAGTGTAAATGCCGCAATGGAAGCCACTTCACACATTGATTGCTTTTTGATAGCTGAGACCCAAGGCTTCCATGCTCTTGGGTTTAAAACTGACTCCTTTTACTCCTGACTTTTCTAGAGCTGAACAGAAATCCTGCTTTATACCCCCCATGCTGGCTAACTATTGGTGGTTGATATTTGCAGCATTCCTGTCCTGAGAAACTTATGGTCCTAATGTACCGTATAGTCCCATGTATAAGCCCCTTTGCAGCTAGGCTGACCTTTGAATTTTTAACCATAATGCTGTGAAAAATGTACAACATCAAGATAAAAATGTAAATGGTTGCATATTTTAATTTTCACAATTGGCTTATCTGTAGATTAGCCATTTTTCTTGGTATTTTGTTTTAAAAAATGAGACTCAACTTATCTATAGATAAGTTTATACATGAGTTTATGCAAAATACATGGGTTCTTTAAAAAAGTATTACCATATACATTCATAATAAGCCCACCTAGGGATAAATCAAACTCAATTCTGGGGTGGAGAGTGCGTTTTGGTACCTTAAATTCTCAATTTATTCATAAGTATATACAGTATCTCCCAGAATAGCCAAGAGACAAGCAATAATGGTCCAATTTCTATAAGCAAGTGATAGAAATGGTTATATATACCTTCATGTAGGTCTGCTTAGTAAAAAACAGTAAAAAGCTTGCACAGCAGGGAAAATATTAGTTTAATTCTACATAAGGGGGTCATTGCTTGAAATAAGAAATAAGAACTAACAAAATCTATAATCTGCAATTTTATTTACCATCGCTAGTGGTTTCTAGGGAGAGTTCCCTATATAGAAAATAAACACTGGAGGAAGAGTGGAAAATGGGACTTGTAGAAATGGATGAAGGGATAAATGAATTTACAGTGGTAAAAGAAAGTTATAAGATGTTGAATGGATTTGAAATGCCATTCCTCTCCGCCATCCTCTTTCTTCATGTACCCACTATGAAGCCATTGGCTTCTTGGCCTTGTTTGCCAAAATTCCCTCACTGCTCTTACTCCGTCTCTTCCAATGTACAGGTGGTTCTCCACTTACAACTACTACTGAGCCCAAAATTTCTGTTACTAAGCAAGACATTTGCCCCATTTTACCATCTCTCTTGCCTCAGTACTTAAGTGAATCACTGCAGTTATTAATTTTAATAACACTATTGTTCAGTGAATCTGCTTCCCCATTGACTTTATTTGTCAGAAGGTTATGAAAGGTCATTGCATGACCCTGAGATACTGCAACCATCATAATTATATTCCAGTTGCCAAGTGTCTGAATTTTGATCATGTGACTATGGGGAAGTTTACAACAGTTGCATGAAAAATGGTCAAAGGTCCTTTTTTTCAGTGCTGTTGTAACTTTAATGGTCACTAAACAAATGGTTGTAAGTCAAGAACTACCTGTATTTCCTCCTCTCCACCCATCCACACTCCCCCCACAAAAAGGAATTTGTCAGATTTCTAAAACAACAGGCCTGGCTGATATATTTTATAGAGGTATATCTGTGGGGCTCTGATGCTGTCTGTGTGCTATGTATGTCCTGGATACATGCATGTAGTGTGTAGCAATGTGTTCTCGCTATGTATCTATATATCTGAGAATACGCATACCCCTCCCATGTCTATAAGGGAAGCAACATATCGAAGCCCAAATGGTGGTAGTAGATATTTTCCAGTACCTATAGACATGGCTGTGAGCAAACCAATGTCAGATCATGAAAACTGTATTTTGTTTGTTATCTATCTATCTTCATGGAGTAATTTCTGGGGTTTGGGTTTGATTTAGAGCTCATTTCTAGGATCAGTTTTCAAACCAGAGTTTTCAAATCACATTTTTGGAGCAGAGGAGGGAGCTATAGGCTAAGAGAGGCAATCTAAGGGGGGGTTGGTATCACACACACACATTTTAAAGGACAGAACAATTCCACTTTAAGTAAGCAAACCTATAGAAGGCCAATGTTAATAGCAATTCTGGTCTCTCCAGTTGCTTCAAACTATACTTTCTAGCAACCCTCACCACTGTTCTGGCTTACCGTAGGTCTAGAACAACACGTCATGGCCAGCTTGCCACTGGACAACTCACAATGAAACAATTCAATATTGTATTAATTGTTTCATTCGGTTACTTTTATAATTGGTAACCATGTTTTCATCAAAACTATTGTAGCTCTTGTATTTCTGGATTGACTTTGTTTTATTATTACTGGCCATGGTTTCATTGGCATTATACAACTTTTGTATTTGTTGAATTGTCCCATAGCAAGTTGGCCATGGCAAGTTGGCTACAGTGAATTGGTTGCAGTGAGTGAGAGGTAGCAAATTGTCCCATTCCGGCTTACTGATGCTGCTGGAAATTGCAGTTCTGCAACAATTGAAAGATCAAAATATTGGGTGCCAAGATTAGATAAGAAGCCCAGCAGATGATTTGAAGACTTGGAAGATCACCTATCTGGTCCAAATATAAAACACATCTCAGCAGTCACCTGAACACCTTTCCTGTTCAGACCAATATAGAACAGTCACGTTATCAAAATATAGGTCTATCTAATCTATTGTCAGCCACTTTTTATTCCTGCCCTAATTGGCCTTTTGTTATGAATGTGTAGAAATGTATGCCATCCTTTGTCAGGATTGTGCATAATTCAATTTCCTTCAGTTTCCTGCATCACCTCTGACAAGTCTTTCGCAGTTCAAAGTTTTCTTCTTTCTCTGCATCTAATAATTGTCTTTCTATCTTCTATTTCTCACAGAAGAAGAACGTCCCAGACCAAGGTAAGAAGGGGGAAGAGTAACCAGTTATACCACAGTAGAGTTACAATCATTTTTATCAGTTCCTGTGTCTACAGTGAAATCCCGTTTTTCTTCTGTGATGCTATTTTATGATCAAAAGATGTGTTTACAAATAGTCCTTGACTCACAACCATTAGGTACAATGGTGATCACATGACTGACTCTGGGACAGGTGCAATTGTATATAAGCACATGCCAGGTGCCAAGTGCCTGAATTTTGATCACACGACCATGGGGATACTGCAATGGTCATAAGTGTGAAAAATGGTCATAAATTACTTTTTTCTATGCTGCTGTAACTTCAGATGGTCACTAAACAAATGGTTGTAAGTTGAAGACTACCTGTAGTAAGCATTGTTTTATCCTTATATAGTTTGTAAAACTTGCCTTTCAATAGAGAAAGAATTTATTTAAAGGTTTTAGAGTTGGGGAAGGTGGGATTAATACCCAAAAGAATACTTCAATTTAACAATATTCTTCTTTCTTGGTCTGTGTTCTCCCAAACAAAGGCCCATGGTTCCACAGTTAGCTCCTCCAAAAATCCCCGAGGGAGAGAGAGTGGATTTTGACGTGAGTATTTTCTTAATCATTCATAATCTTTTTTATGTGAGTGAGTGTGCCAATGGACATTTCCCAGTCCTTCATATCTACAGCCAGGGATGGGCTGCTGGGGGTTTGCAGGAGTTCAGAAGAGCCTCTAGCTAAGAATCCCACGCCTGGCTGGCCCCGCCCACTCTATCCATCCCCTCCCAGGACTCCCCATGCAGCCCGTTTTGGATGCCAGGTAAGTGCAGGGCATGTGAAGAGTCTTGGGGAGGGTGAAAAATGGATCTCCCAGAAGTTCAGGAAGTTCTCTGAAGAGAGTCCGTAGCCCGAAGAGGCAGTTTTTGCCCTCCTGGAAGCTTGAGGAAAGCCCCCAGAGCCCAGAGAGGGCAAAAATGCCCCCGCCCCCAGCGTGGTGCAGGAAGCCAACTAGGCCACACCCACCATGGCCACGCCTACCCAGCAACTGGGCAGAGAACCCCTTCCTAAAATTTTTGAAGCCCACCCCTGCCTACAGCTATTGCCAATGAATGTAGTTCTTTCAGATGGAATAGTTTGGCAAGCACCAAAGGACAATAACGTTCTTCAGAGTTATTAGAAGGAAGTATTTTTCATTATTTATATCTCTTTTTTCTTTCTGATGATGATGAGCAGGACATCCACCGCAAGCGTATGGAGAAAGATCTCCTGGAACTGCAAACTCTCATTGATGTACACTTTGAGCAGAGGAAAAAAGAAGAGGAAGAACTTGTGGGCCTCATGTCAAGGATTGTGAGTTCTTGTTCTGTGTGTAGCTTGATGCTAAATGGCAGCCATGTTATCCTTTTATATATCTATTTGAATGAGTTCATTTTTCTGGGCTGTCCATCCCCGGATAAAATTTTGAATGGTTTCTTGGCAGTTGGCAAATATTTCAAAGAGTAAACAAAAGAAAGCCAAAGACCAGTCTTCCAGAGTTTCCAGAGTATTGTCTAGGGACCATGGCTGGCTGGAGAATTCTGGGAGTTGAAGTCAACTTATCTTAAAAGTTGCCAGCATTGGGAAACACTGCCTTAAAATATGACAGACAGAACGACAGACAAAATAAGAGGCAGAACAAACTGTATCAGTACTATATAAACTGTGAAAAAGTTTTGCGTAATACCATAACATTCTCTCCTTGCAAATCATCCCTCTTTCTACCATGGCTGCGAGCCAGTTCATACATTTGCTGTTTTTTCTTTAAATTCACCTGTATTGTTATAAATATGAGAGCATTTTACTTTCTCATTTTACTTTGGTTTGCAATCTGAATCTCATTCATTGCCTCTATATGACCAAACCACATCAGTACAGCTCTTTCATATTCATTTTTTTCTGTACTAATATGGATTGAATATTTTTCTGTTCAGTCCACATTAATTCAGTACCTACTGATTCTTGGCTCTACTTCTTCACGTATTTCTTAAGAACTCCATGCCAGCTTTCTTTTACTTCTCCTGATATACTCACTTTGCACTTCCATGATACATGGAGGAAGCACTTATAATTGCTTGAGAAATACGCACAGCTCACACAAACCATATATCATCTATTTTTCTCTGACCAACATTTGTACATCTTTCAATTTCTCTACCCATAACCTTCTTCAATAAAGGCTCAACCCTATCTATTTGCTCTAATTTTTCACCATTTATGTAAAACTTGAAATTGTTTACCGTAATTTCCCTGTCAAACACAACTACTTTGCTCTTTCACACACAAATGTTCACATCTACACTCCTTTTTGTAACGCAGCAAATCATTTGATCCCAGTCCATGTGTGTGTGGGGTGTGTGTGTGTGTGTGTGTGTGTGTGTGTATGCACACACACAAATATTATAATATTTTTTTCATACTATGAGACACTCCGGACTATAAGATGCACATTAGCTTTAGAGGAAGAAAACAAGAAAAAATAATCTGCCTCTGACTCCCAGAATCCATCGATATTCATCTGGCTACTATCCTTGCAGCAAATAGCAAACAGCCTGGCCAGCTTCAGCATGTTATCGCGCCCCAGCACGTGGCTCTTCAGGGCCCCACTCCATTGCGCCCACCATTGGTCAGTTGTGTTGAGCTGCTGCTGCCACGGGAATGCAGAAGGCTGTGCTGATGAGCAGCTGACTGGCAGTTGAATCGGGCCCCGAAGTACCACCGATCAGCTGTTCTAGGCGGTGGGGATCGCCACCGCCACTACCGCCTATCACTGCCCATTCACTGCTTCCCATTCATCACTGCCCATCGGCAGGGAATGAGGAGCAGCAATCAGGTGACAGTGAACGGGTGGCAGAGAATAGGTGATGATAGACAGCAGCAGTGGCAATCCCCACTTCCTAGAACAGCTGATCAGTGATATTCCGGGAGGCTGATCCAATCACCAGTCAGCTGCTCAGCAGCAAAGGCTACAGCATTCCCCAGCAATGGTGCTGCACCAACCCTCCTCCCCCACAGCAATATTCACTCTATAAGACGCACAGACATTTCCACCCCTTGGAGGGGGTGCGTCTTATAGTGCAAAAAATAGAGTGTGTTTGTATTTGTGTGTGTGTATAATTCTGTAATGTATTATAAAATACAAACATACATTACAGAATTATATACATGCAAAATTGCATGTAGTCCTTGACTTATGATCACAGCTGGGACTATGATGTGATCATTAAGTGAATCATTTATATGACCAGACCTGAGTTTACTACAATTTTTATCGCACTTGTTAAGCAAATCATGTGGTTGTTAGTTGACCTGGGTTTCCCAACTGACTTTTCTTTTTGGAAGGCGGCTGGCAGCTGGGGAGGTGGGAAATCATGATCATGTGACCACAAGACGCTGAAAACTTCATCAATGTGAGCAATTCAATGCTGAGTACCTGAATTGTGATCACACAATCACAGGGATGATGCGATGGTCATAACTTCGAGGACGGGTCATAAGTTACTTTTTCTAAGGCCATCGTAACTTGTGATCCACACAGTCTGACCCCACCATGGTTCTGCAAGACCTTGAGCAGTATGCTGTAATGATCTTCTTGACTGGTCCTTGAAGGAGGAGAATGGAGTAGAACATGAACTCAAAGGGATCTCTAAGGTCTTCTAGTCCAACCCTTGCTCAAGACAGGTGACCTTATGCCATCCTGGTCAAATGGTTGTCCATCCAATTTTGAAAACCTCCAGTGATGGAGCATCCACAGCTACAGGCTGCAATGTATTTCATCAATTAATTGTTTTCACTGTCAGAAAATTTATCCTCATTTCTAGGTTGGATTTCTCTTTAACAAGCTTCCACCCATTACTTCTTGCTTAGGAGAAGTCAATCCCCTCTTCTCTGTGATCAGTAGCAGCAGTCTTCCAAATACTGGAAAACAATTGCCATGTTCCCCCCTTGTGCTGTCCAGCCAGTGTATGGGAATTGGATAGTAAGGTAGCAATTTTGAGCTGTCCCCTTAAGGGAATGCATCATGGTAAATGTAGTAAAGGTATCCTGGGAAATGTAGTCCATGTCACGTGACCACATCTGTAATCCTGATTGGTCACTAAATTGACCCTCAATGGGTTGGAGGAGTTTTCCTCACTCTTAGTTGAACTCATGGACTCGTGGTAACTGTTCTACTTCTATCGCTACAATATGAGGGAAAAAGGATAGCAGATAATCATCTTTTTACTTTTCTGTATTCTGTACAGTGATGAATTTGTAAGCTGTACAGATGCAGATAGATAAACTCACAAGACGTCCATAACAAAGTACATTTATTGGTTCATCAGGTATTCTCATAATTCACATTTATGATGAAGTTCTTCTTTAATGACCAATCCTTTGTATATCTGCCTTGCAGATAAAAAGATGATTATCTTCTTCCCAGGATACCTTAACTACATTTACCATGATGCATTCCCTTAAGGGGACAGCTCACAATTGCTATCTAACTATCCAGTTCCCATACATTGGCTGGACAGCACACCCCTAATCCTTCTCTTTCATAGGCTTAGCGCCAAGACAAAGGCATCTAGGGAGAATAATCCTGGAGACTGTGATTCCAGAAGTGTTGAATCCAATTATTCTACTATGGTTGAAACTGATTCAGAAAGCCCCCAGGACTCCGTGTCTGCCTCACTGATAGCCCTTTAGGCCCTGAAGTCTAACCCACCCAATTCCAAGCATTTAAGAACTTGCTTCTGTTCAGGCTGTGTTTGTACATCATGTGTTGAATTTACAGCATAGAAACCAAATATTGATAGACAGGTTGAACCAAAACCACATTGACAAAGGCAAGGAAAAGCTAATCTTAAAAGCTAACCAAGGTATGGCTACATGAGTTACAAGCCTGATTCTTTTATTTAACCAGCTATGCTACAGGATCTGCAAGAGTGAGGTCAGCTTTTTTGTTTTCTGTGTTTGAGTCAATTTTGAGATCCGGCATGCACGTGGACAAGTCCACTTTTTTTGGCAAGATTTTCAGAAGAGGCTTGCTGTTGCCTTCTTCCTAGGGCTAAGGGACAATGGCTGGCCTACGATCACCCACATGGCTTTATGCCTTCAGCTGTACATTGTCTCCTACTTTATAGCCCGATGTCTTTAACCACTACACCAAATTGGCTCTTTATATCTGCAGGCAATCCTTGACTTATGACAACACTGAAGACCAAAATTTTGTTTCTAAGCAAGGCGGTTTTGAAGTGTGTTATGCCTTTTTTCCACCGTTGTTAAACAAATCTTTACAGTTGTTAAGTGAATTATGCAGTTTCTGAAAAACTTCCAGTGATGAAGCCCCCACAACTTCTGAAGAAAGGCTGTCCCCCTGGTTGATTGTCCTCAATGTTAGGAAGCTTCTCCTTAATTCCAGGTTGCTTCTCTCCTTGATTAATTCCCATCCATTGTTGCTTGTCCTGCCTTCTGGTGCTCTGGAAAATAAGTGGCAGCCCTTCAAGTACTGGAATACTGTTATCAAATCACCCCAGTCTTTCTTTTCTCTAGACTAGCCAAACCCAAATCCTGCAACCGTTCTTCATATATTTTAGTTTCCAGGCCTTTAGTCATCTTTGTTGCTCTTCTTTGCACTTTTTCCAAAGACTCAAATCTTTTTTGTATTGTGGTGACCAAAACTGAATGCAGTATTTCAGGTGTGATCTTACTAAACCTTTATAAAGTGGTATTAAAACTTCACGTGATTTTGTGACCACCAGTTTCTCAGCTGGCTTCTTTACTTAAAGAAGGACTAGCACTTGGGGGTTTCCCCACTCCTATTCTAGTGTTTGTACCCTTATACCAAACGTCTCAATTACTGGCAAGCCCAGGAGTCCATAATTTATATTTTATTTTTCTTATATGTATCCATGTATTCATAACTACGTTTTACTTATACCTATTATCTTGTAAGCAATTGACAAATAAATAAATAATAATAATAATAAAATAATAATAATAAAGTCCAATTCCCAAGGGGCCCTGAAGTCAACCAGACTGCACATCACGGAACTTGGTGCTTGTCATGTTTTTATGGGTCTCTCTGTCTCTCTCTTTCTCTTTCTCTCTCTCTCCCTCCCTCCCTCTCTCCTGGTGCCTTTGTTCTTTGAATACATTGCCAGAGGGAAGAAAGCTTTCAATAGATTTATAGCAGATGGCCTTGTATTACTGTTTCTGATTTTATCCCGGTGTTTTTGGAGGGGGCGGGTTGAGGGGATTGTGTGGTTTGGGAAAGTTATTTTTGTTTTTGTCTATGGAGATTCTCATCATCCAGGTCACGGTTGTTCCAAAGAGGCAACTGGATTTCCTTTGTTTTTCCTTGAAGACATTTCACTTCTCATCCAAGATGAACTCAGAGCTGAAGAAGCTTCTTGGATGAGAAGTGAAATATCTTCAAAGAAAAAAACAGAAGGTCCAGTTGCCTCTTGAAAAAAGCACCTTGGCTTTTTCTTTGCTCATTAGGATTATTTTTGTTTTCATTTTCATGAAACCTGTCAAAGAACATATTTATGTTTATTTGTGCCCTCAAAGCAGTGTTGACTGTTCCATTGCCTAGACTAATCCTTGAAGTTTTCTTGGCATAGGTTTTTCAGAAGTGATTTGCCACGATCTCCTTTCTACCGCTGAGAGAGAATGACTCAACCTAGGCCATCCAGATTACTTTGTGTTTAAGGCAGGATTAGAATGCCTGGTTTCTAGCCTGGCAACTTCCCCTGGGCACCAAGTGACTCATCCTTTACTGTTTGGCCTCTCTTTATTTTCCTCCCTTTATTATCTGTTTGTATAGAATTAGTCAGTGGTGGCATTCAGCCAGTTCACACCACTTTAGGAGAACCAGTTGTTAACTTTCTGAGCAATTTGGTGAACTGGTTGTTGGAAGAAATCATTAGGGCAGAAAACTGGTTGTTAAATTGTTTGAATCCTACCACTGGAGATAGTCCTTCACTTATGACCACAATTGAGCCCAAATGTTCTGTTCTTAAGTGAAACATTTGTTAAGCATGTTTTAAGTGAATCACTGCAGTTAATAAGTTAGTAACCCGGATTAAACGAATCTGGCATTGATTTTGCTAGCCAGAAATTTGCCAAAGATGATCACATGATTCCAGGACAATACGACGATCATAAATATAAACCAGTTGCCAAGCATCTGAATTTTGAACACCTGATCATGGGATGCTGCAAAAGTTGCAATTGTGAAAAATGGTCATAAGTCACATTTTCCAGTGCCGTTGTAACTTTGATCGGTCACTAAATGAATTATTGTAAGTCAAGGACTACTTGTATTAACTGATAAATTTTCTACTTTGTTTTCTTCTATTTTAACTACTAAAATAAGTAGAACTGTATTTGCAATTGCTTTCCCAGAGGCAAATGCGTTTTAATTCATAGCATTCAATCTAAAACTGAAATTGCACTCTGAGGGAACAAAACGTTGCTCTTCACTGCCATCTGGTGGCTGGTTAGGCACCATGAAGCAAGTTAAATCCAAAATATGAGATACAGGTGATCCTCAACTTACAATCACAATTGGGACCAGAATTTCTATTGCTAAGTAAGCCGGTTGTTAAGTGAGTCATGACTGATTTTACAACCTGTTTTTGCCATCGTTGCTAAGCAAATTCCTGCAATAGTTAAGTGAATTGCTTGGTCATTAGGCAAATCTGGCTTTTCCTGTTAATTTCACCTGTCAAAAGCCAGCTGGGAAGGTCTCAAATGGCAATCACATGAACCCAAAATGCTGCACCTGCCTGCTGGTTGCAGAGGTGGGATTCAAAAATTTTTACTACCGGTTCTGTGGGCGTGGCTTGGTGAGCGTGGCAGGGGAAGGATACTGTAAAATCTCCAGTCAGAGATGGTATTTGCTGGTTCTACTCAAAATTTCTGCTACCGGTTCTCCAGAACTGATCAGAACCTGCTGAATACCACCTCTGGCTGGTTGGCAAGCATCCAAATTTCAATCACATGACCGTGATGGTATTGCATTGGTCATAAGTTTGAGGATAGGTTAGAAGTCACTTTTTCCAGTGCTGTTGTATCTGCAAGCAGTTGGTAAATGAATGGATGTAAACTGAGGACTATCTATAATTGCATTCCCAGATAATTATAATTAAGTATGATCATTCCTAAAATTATGGGGTGAGCAAAGCCTGTATTTATCTGGAAAGAATAGAATAGGAGTAGAATAGAAATAGAATAAAATAGGAACAGAATAGAATAGAAAGTATCTGAATAGAATAGGAATAGAATAGAAATAGAATAGAATAAAATAGGAATAGAATAGAAATAAAATAGAATAAAATAGGAATAGAATAGGAATAGAATAAAATAGGAATAGAATAGAACAGAATTTTTAAATGTACACTAATTAGCATACATTAAAATGAAACTTTGTTGCAGCCAGCTCCCAAAAGATAAGCATTATGCATTTACCCACATACCCACTTTA
Organism: Bungarus multicinctus; assembly: GCA_023653725.1. Classification (NCBI taxonomy): domain Eukaryota; kingdom Metazoa; phylum Chordata; class Lepidosauria; order Squamata; family Elapidae; genus Bungarus; species Bungarus multicinctus. Next base: position 121,184,867 of record CM042840.1, on the reverse strand, counting down.
CATTTCTCAGAAAGAGATCTCTGAAAACCAAAAACATATGTCCAGTGGCGTGTTATGAAAAGAGTGAGAGAAGAAGTTGTTCTTGGGTGCTGAAAGACATAGTTGTGAGAAATTCTCAAATACAGGTGGTGATTGCTTAATGACCAGCTGTTTACCAATCATTTGAACAGATTCCCTAAAAGTTATTTATGACCTGGTTTCAGAGTTCTGATGGCTGCACACTCCCATGTGGTCACATGACCCCATTTTGACCTCTTGACCACTGACTCACCTTTATGGCCAATTGCAGTATTCTGTGAACATACAACCATGATTTACAAGGGTTTTTTTTGCCACTTTCTGGCCTCTTCGGCCAGCTTCTGGCAAAAAAACACTCATATAAATACATTGATTCACTTAACGATCATGACACCTATTTAACGACCACCACGTTTACTTTAAAGAACCCAGCATTCAGTTAACAATCATGGCAAAAAAACCTCATATAACATTTTCAATCATATGGGTCCCTTGACTTATGACCTATAATGACAAAAATTCCAGGATCCATTAGATCTTAAGTTGAGGGCCGCCTGTACATACGATGCTTTCATGTGCCAATAGAGTTCCACAATTTTCTGAAAAGAAGGCTGTGAGGAATACATCATCTCGTCCTTGGCTGAAATGGGCTTTGATGAAATCACCTTGTTGAATGCCGCAAAGAGTCCAAGTCATTGTTTGTGTCCTTTGGCAGGAACACCGCAGGGCCGAGCGAGCTGAACAACAGAGAGTTCGCACTGAGAAAGAACGGGAACGACAGGCCAAGCTTGCGGTGAGTATCATAATTTTCTAGGATGGAACAGGAAAGAGTGTAAACTGATGATGATGATGATGCACTGATGATCATCACTGATGATGGCCGGCCCCAAGGGTGCAGGCCTTCTCTGTGGGAGCACCCTTCCTCTGGAACGAATTACCCCCGGAGATGAGGATCATCCCTGACCTATTAACCTTCTGGCACGCGCCGAAGACCCACCTATTCCATCAAGCCGGTCTGGCCTAGAGTTACTGGCAGGGCTTTTAATTGATTTTAAATGGTTTTAGTTTTTTAACTCCTTTGACTATTTTATCTTCCAGCCACCTATTTAATCTTTTTAACTTCATTTTAAATATTGTATTTATGATTGTATTTTTTATCCGCCCTGAGTCCCGTTGGGAGAGAGGAGCGGTATATAAAATTGATTAATAAATAAATAAAATAAATAAACTTATGATATCACCTAGTTGGGTAGTAAGATGTCTGCAAACAAACAACCAAGCTCAGAGGTCACCAGGAACTCCACAGTGTAAAGCCTTTGAAAGCTTAGCATAAGTATTAAGGTCTAAATTTATTAATTTAGGTTCTTCTTTTTCAGTTTTCTTCCAAATCAACTAGATATATATTTGGTGTTCAATAGGTGAGAAACTGCAACTTGACCCTGAATCACATGAGAAGTCAACATTGTTTTATTTATTTATTTATTTTGTCAAACAATTATAAGATAATAGGTATAAGTATAAACATAGTTATGGATACATGAAATGGATACATATAAGAAAAATAAAAAAGGAAAACAATAGGACGGGGAAGGTAGGCACGTTGGTGTGCTTATGCACGCGATATAACTCAAGTCTGGAAATAGTCAGGAAGATTTTTTATTGGAATCCTTGTGCTAAAACAAAGAATTAACACTTTAAATTGGTTGATTTTTAGTAATTATTTTAAAATTTTTGAAAGATTGTCTTCTGAGTTTGAATTGCTTTCAATACGTGATTGACAAGGTAATGCAAACATATTAACTAAACAATATGGCCCAGATGCTTAGCAAATTCGGAGGTATCTGTAATTTTAAGTTCTTTAGGAAAGTGGTCCCCAAACTTTATGATTTGGTAGCCCTGCAGGGGGAGGGGAGGAGGAACCGGCTCATGCAAGTCAAACTGTGCAATTGCACCACTCATGCAAGTCGAGCTATATGGGTGCGCTCGGGCCTGCTGCTCGTGCAAATCAAGCTTGCTGTGTGCATGCATGCGCCAGCCCTCTGCTTGTGCGGCCTAGTTTCAAATGGGCCATAGGCCGGTAGTGGGCTGTGACCCAGGGATTGGGGACCCCTAGTTTAGAAGATGGTGCAGTAGAACGGGAGCCAAGAGTTTGATTTTATAAATATGAAAACATAAAATGAAAGTATTATCTTGGTTTTGTTTCCGATCTATGGAATAAAATATCAAAGTATCCAATTTTGGAAAAATCAACCAGTCTAGTGTTTAAAAAGGTGAAATATATTTATGATTTTAAAAATGAAATTAATTCATAAGAAAATATTGTTCCAGGTCTATAGGAGCCTGGAAAAAAGAAATGATCAGCAGAAAGAAAGAAATGATCAGCAGACTTCTTATATTGGTGGGTTAAGGCTGATCCGTTTGCTGACAATTTGTGGAAAGTCTTGGAAGGATAGACTAAAGATTTTTGGAGATCTTTGCACAGCCTGGAGCCTCCATAGTTTTCCGTCTGATAAAGAAGGCCACATTGATGGTTCTTCCCAAGCGGGAGCAGGGAAAGCACCTTTAAATAATGTTCTCCATGGTGTCCTCCTTTTCAGGAAGAAAAGATGAGGAAAGAAGAAGAAGAGGCCAAGAAAAGAGCTGAAGATGATGCTAAGAAGAAGAAAGTGCTGTCCAACATGGGAGCTCACTTTGGTGGATATCTGATCAAGGTAAGTTGGCTTCACTTGGGAGGGAACCACAATTTCATTTTATTCTTTCAGGCAGAGACATCAAGATGAAGCTGCACCTGAATCTAGTATTGCAAAATATAATCCCATAATATGGAATGGAATCTTGAGTTTTAGGTCTTACTACGTCACTTTTTGGACTGTCATCTAGAGCCTGTAGTTGAGATTCTCCCCTTCGATCCCCTGATTCTAGGAGACTGCTAACTAATGGTACCAGTTTCACCTGCTCGTGTCATAGCAAGTGCTGCTCATCCACGTAGGCCTTGACACGTTTATCTGAGCTGTCTCTTTCCAACTCTCCATGGTGGAAGTTGAGGGAAGCAGCATTGGCCGCCTTCTGTAATGCTGCGGCTCGTGCTGTTTTTGTTGCCGTCTCTCTTTGTCGTTCGAGCAATTCCAATTGACCCTGAGTTTTGGCCATTTCTGCTTGTTTGCTGGCCATTTCTGCTTGTTGAGCTGCTACTGCCTCCTTCTGCCATGTCATCTCCGTCATTACATGTAAATCTGCCTCTGCTACTGCAGCTTCGATTTGAGCTTCTACAGCTCATTTTGATGTTTCAGTTCATTGGGGCCCCAAACAGCATCTTTAACAGAAGATTAGCAATCTTGGGCAGGCACTGGCAGCAAGTAGAAGGAGAAAGAGGAAATGCATGCCTAGACATGGTTTGCTCTCATTCCAAGAGGTTGGTGGTAGAGCAAGAAAAGGTAGCTGGAGAGGAGTTAGCCAGGGCATGGGGCTCGCTTGCCTAGAAGACAGCCTGTCCAACATTCCACCCAACCGGACATTATCCTAGGCTGTTCTGGTTTATTTCTTTTTTGTTCTGTAGAGGGAAGTGTTAATACCACTTTATAATGTCTTGGTAAGATTGTTGTGGCCCGCCTGCAACTGATGGAACTGGCAGCAGAATTGCACAATGAGGAGGTTGGGGAGGAACCTGGGCCATTCCTGGAGGCCGAGGAAGGCTTGGACAAGAGCTCTGCATCAGAAGCAGAGATGGGGCCAGGGCAGGCTGGTAGTCATCATCTGCCTTTGGGCTTGGACAGCAGTGAGGCCGGGGAGCATCTGGAACTGGTTCCCAGCCTGCACTTGCGCAGGGCTGCCAAAAGGAAGGAACAATTAAGAACTCAGGGTCGACGTGGGAGTAAGGCCACAGGTGGACAATGAATGGCCCCTCCCATCAGGGTTAAAAGAGGAGCAGAAGAGGAAGGTGCAGGAAACAACTCGCTCATTCATTCGTTCGAGCCTTGTCTGTGTAACCCAGCCCTTCCTTGTCAGCACTGTGTGTGGAAATATTTACTGGGCAGCTTTCCAGGATAGAGAAGGTCTGAGTTAATTAGTATACCTTTGCAAGACTGTTTGCCAGGCTGTTGGCTGAATGTGAATGCATTAAATTCACATTAATTTAATAAAAGAGGTTTTGACAGGACTCAAAGTTGGCTTAGTGCTTTTTGGGGAAGCCTAGGACAGAACAAGACCATAGTTGGAATATTGCATTCCATTTTGGTTGCCACGATATAAAAAAAGATTAGAAAGAGTGTAGAAAAGAAGCTAAATATATGAAGAATAGTTGTAGGAATTGGGTATGTCTAGTTTAATGAAAAGAAGGACTAGGAGTGACAGGATAGCAGTGTTCCAGTATCTCTGGGGTTGCCACAAAGAACAGAGATTCAATCTATTCTCCAAAGCACCTTAAGGCAGGACAAGAAACCAGGGATGGAAACTAATAAATGAGAGAAGCAACTTAGAACTAAGAAGAACTTTCCTGACAGTTATAACAATTAATCAGTAGAACAGCTTGCCTTTAGAAGTTGTGGATATTCCAACACTGGAAGCTTTAAAGAAGAGATTGGACAACGATTTATCTGAAATGGTGTAGGGTTTCCTGCTTGAACAGGGGGTTGGACTAGAAGACCTCCAAGGTCCCTTCCAACTCTGTTATTCTGTTATTTTTACAGGCAGAGCAAAAACGTGGAAAGCGGCAGACTGGCCGAGAAATGAAGATCCGGATCTTAACAGAGCGACGAAAACCTTTGAACATAGAGAACTTAGGCGAGCAACAGCTGAGGTGGGACCCAGACGAGAACTCTGTGTGATCACATTCCTGGAGGGAAGATTGTATAGGACAAGGGTCTTAGAACCTTTTGGATCTATGGGACCACCAAACTCATAATTTTAAATCCCGCAGACCACTAATGTGAATTTTGATTGATGGTGGCTTGCTGATGTTGGTGGGAAAGTTGGTCCCATATTCCAGAGTTGCAGTAGTCACAAGTCTGGCCTTTTGGTCATCCCAGAGCTGCTCCAGGATGACCAAAAGGCCAGTCCTGTGACTACTGCAGCTCTGGAATATGGGACTGATTTCCCCACCAAAGTCATCAAGCCACCCTGGGGCGGATTTCCCTCCCCCGAAATTGGTCTTACTTTCTAGTTCCAGCCCACATGGCTCTACTCAAGATAAGGTTTGTGCTTGGCTGAAGGGTGGAGTGCCAGCGGGTGGGGGGCCCATGTGGGTGGCGCAGCCCTGTGTTTCCACGCAGCCTGGATTAATTGCTTTGGGAGGGACATTTCTCTGCAGACCACTAAAATTTTGTCATGAACCGCCAGTGGTCCCCAGCTCACCAGTTGGTGACCACTGGTATAGAGACCTAGGCTGAAGGTTGGTGTTACCAGCGGATCATTGTATTTTCCTGTATATCTCCAGGGAAAAGGCCAAGGAGCTCCATGATTGGATCCATCATCTAGAATCAGAAAAGTTTGATCTGATGGAGAAACTCAGGCGTCAAAAATACGAGGTGAGAAGACAAGGGGTTGGGGAGGAAAAGGATGAAAGCAAGGTCTGTCTTTTGGGAGAAGCTGTTAAAGCTGAAACAATATGTTCAGAAGAGCATCATGAAATGCCATGAAGTTATAACTTTCTCCCAAGTTAATAAAATGTATTGGTAGAGAAATGGAAATGTTCCTCATCTTATAATATCTCTTTTCTCCAATGCTGCATCTTCTACATTCTGTGTTTTGTGCCTCTTAATCCTAATGTTAAATTCTATTCATCGGTCTTAGAGTGTTTAATCGTACCCTTCTGGTATCCTGATCACACATTTCAGTGGTTTGTCGCTTTTTAAATTCTTCCTTTTTTGGTGGTTGGTATACGTACGTAATGAAATTTTCAAATGGTAAGAAGTTTCAGAAGTGTCATTTCTTTCCCTGTAATCCCTTCCAATGGAATAAAGTAACTGAAGTATTGTTTAAAGATAAAGGGTTTACAGGTAGTCCTTGACGTACAACTGCAATTGAGCCCAACATTTCTATTGCTAAACAAGGTGGTTGTTAAGTGAGTTTTGCCCCATTTTTGGTCCTTTCTTGCCAAATAAGTAACATGATTGTTAAGAGAATTGGACTTTACCATTGACTTTGCTTGTCAGAAAGTCGCAAAAGGGGATCCCATGACCCCTGGGAATATGGCAACTGTCACAAATATGAATCAGTCGTCAAGTGTCTGAATTTTGATCATGTGACCAGGTGATGTTGCAATGGTTGTAGGTAGGAAAAATGTTGTAAGTCTCATTTTTTATGCTGTTGTAACTTAGAACAGTCACTAAAAGAATGGTTTTAAGTCGAGGATTAGCTGTATATAGAAAGGCCTGTTGGAGAACATAGCATGTGGAATAAGGAAATGTTTTAGAAAGTCCAAATAGTTTAAATACAAGCAGTCTTTGAGTTACAACAGTTCATCTAATGACCCTTCGAAGTTACAACGAACTTGAAAAAAGTGACTTGTGACCATGTTTTTCCCACTTATGACCGTTGCATTATCCCCATGGTCACGTGATCAAAATTCAGGCACTTGGCAAATAACTCATATTTATGACGGCTACAACAATGTGATTCCCCTTTTGTAACCTTCTGGCAAGCAAAATTAATGGGGAAGCCAGATTAACAACCGTGTTACTAACTTAACGACTGCAGTGATTCACTTAATAACTGCGGCAAGAAAGGTTGTAAAATGGGGTAAATCTCAACAAATGTTTCATTTAGCAACAGAAATTTTGGGCTCAATTGTGGTGGTAAATCAAGGGCTACCTATTCTATTCTCTCAAGTACTTCAAGGCCATAGTTAACTCCATTATTGTCCATCTGCCAGAACGACCAAAGAATCCGATATATAAATACCCTGTTGCCTGGCCAGCCCATTATAATACCAGTCATCATTCTGATATTTGCTTGTGTATTAGTATCTACCCGGCTTCTGTTCTTACTGCCAGTCTTAGCTAAATTTGTCACAAGTTCTGTCAAAAAAATGAATTACTTGGATACATTACTGAGTAAGCATGGTGAACTATTTATAGTTGCTTATATAAAAAGGAAACTTTAAAAGCCAGTTTTTCTTAAAAATGGAGCCTTCTACGATGCTGAAATCATATTAAACATCATTTCTGTTTTTTTTATCTTCCCCCTCCAGATCAATGTTCTGTATAATCGCATCAGCCACGCCCAGAAGTTGTGAGTAACCTGTGTGTGAATAGGAACAACATAAACTCTAGTTTAGTCCAGCCTATTGGAGACAGCTGAATCGGGAAAGTTTGCCTTAGGGTTAGGGGAGTGAGGGCAGAAATGAACAGATTACTTTGTTCTAATCCAGATGTTTCGATTTTTGTAAAATAAGTGTTTAAATATCAAGGTCCCATCATGGAAATGTGAATGAAGCTGCATTTGAGTTACAAAGTTATTCTGCTTCATTCTACTATTTAAAAAGAGAGAAATGAAGCCCACATTCCAATGCATTTTCCCTACCATACACCCTATTAGCTCCACTAAATATATGCACGTTTGCATTTACCCAATAGGGTGCTGCTGTGGCTCAGTGGTTAACACACTGGGCTTCTCAGCTGGAAAGTTGGCAGGCCAGGTTCAAGATCTCAGAGCCATACAACGGGGTGAACTCCCATCCTCATCTCAGTTCCTGCCAATCTAACAGTTTGAAAACATGCAAATTCGAGTAGATAAATAGGTACCATTTCAGTGGGAAGGTAACAGTACTCCGTGACATCATGCTGGCCACATGATCACGGAAATGTCTTTGGATAGCACTGGCTTAATGGCCTTGAAATGGAGATGAGCACACACACACATCATAGTTGGCAATGATAGTGGAATAAAACCTGCAGGTATTTTGTCACCTTTAATTACCCAATAGGAAGATATTTTTCCCCTTCAAAATATTTGTCTATGGATGGGAGAATATTATATTGTGAGAATATTTTTTAAAAAAACTGAGCACCAATAAGTCAAGGTGAAAAAGTCAGCAGACATCATTTGAAGATGAGTCCTTTTGCAAATTAATGGTCATCAATGATTTGGGAGGCACAACTTGTGTGGTAATTAATGCTTAAACTGGGTTTTCCCCAATCTTCTTGACTCCTCTCCATCTCTTGTTCTCTTATTTCCCTTTTCTTCTCAGTGCAATATTCTTTCCTCCCTCCTTCCTTCCTTCCTTCTTTTTTACATAGAAATTACACATCTGTTTGAATATTGTACAAAAATATTTGCTGTTAATAGCCACATATTGTCATATATAACTTCTCCTCAACAGCAAAAAAGGTGCTGGAAAAACCAGGCTTGGTGGTCGCTGGAAGTAAAAGAGAATCAACTCAGCATGTGGAGCCTAATCTGAAAGTCTCCCTGGCAACAGAAGTGACTGCTGATTACATCTCATCCTTTTTTTCCCTTGTGTTGCTTTGTGTTGAGTTGAATGCTTTCCTGTCCTATTCCCTGACTCCTTGTCATGTGCATCTCTGACCAGTTTTGTGCCACAAGCCACACAATAAATCAACCTCTCTTCTTCATGAATCTCTCCAGCAATTCAATTTCTTTCTGACATCAATGATTGGTACAAATGAAACAAACAATTATTTAATTGATTAAAGAAACAGGGGGGGAGATTAAAGTTGCAAAGTGATGGGAAAAGTGTTTTGACTTACTTGCACACATTTTTTCTGGTCCAGCTTTATCAATATTTTATGAAACTGACTCTCTTCTGACTTCTGTTGGAGGTGCAGTATCATTTAGAGCAGGGGTCTCCAACCTTGGCAACTTTAATACTGTGGCAACATGAGTACATTAAACTGGTTACAATATAAATGAGACAACAAAGAAAACATTACAATGAATTTCCACCGTCCCCCATAATCTTTTCAGTTGTCTTTTGGGAATTGAAAAAGAGTCTTTTACTGGTCCATCAGATTCACTTGGGATCTTTAGCTGGAATAACATAAACTCAGGCAGGAAAAATAAAAAAGTTGGTACTCCTGCAATGAGAAAAGCTGATGACCACATCAGCTTTTGGTAATTTTTATTCTCAGCCAGTCTTCTCCAGGAAACACTTTCCACTCTTTTAAGTTCATCAACTGGGGTCCACCCTTTGTCTTTTGGTCAGACTGCTGTTTCAATGATCAGCAAGATTTGGTAGGACCTATCCCAGGCTTTTATCAGGACCCAATCACCAGGCTGGAACATATGGACAGCAAATTCGAGAGGTAGGATTTGAGCTAGAAGTCCTTTGCTTCTTAAGTGAGATAAAGAAGAATAAAGGCCAAGTATACGGTTCTTTACACACATATCTTTAGTTTCACACTGTGTGATCTCCCCCATTCTGTTCAAGTGTAGTAGTCCAAACATCATTTCAGAAGGTGAAATATCCCTTTTTGGACAGGTTCAAATTCAGAGCCAGGCCAAAGGTAAACAGTTGGTCCATGGCATAGATGAATTTGCATTCCACAGAACGTGACATTCCCATCAAATTCCCACACGCCATGATTGATTGAAGCGTTTTTGCAGAAAAATGAGTTGCTGTCTATAGCTCCTACTATCCCATATCTAGGTATTATCTGCTCCAGTATAATTTTGGCTCTCATGGCTGGATAAACCTCAACCCATCCAGTCAAGTGATCCACTATCTTAAAAATAATAATAATTAAATCTTCCCACTTTTAGCCATTCCCCCAAGGGAATATAATTTAAATCAAGTCTAACCCTAGGCTATAAGTACCATAACACAATAATGTTCCAAATCCAAACCTCTCTATAAATATCTTTTATCCAGGTAGGGTCTAGCATTTTAGAGAAAAATGCCACTTCTGTGTTGAAAAACCCTCAAAAGCTATTCCCTAATCTGTGTAACACTAGGCTTTTCTTCTAGTAGTTTAGCATACAAGTCTTCATTCAAAATAAGTGTAATTATCCATTCATTCACAGCTTACAATATCCAGCCAATACTCATCCCTGTAACAACTCCTAACAAACATGCCATAGGATGGAGCACCATAATTCCTAAGTATGTAAAATCAGTGTGTCAGACTCAGATTCCATTCACATGGAAGCAAATTCTCATTAAGTCAAAAACATTTACAAACGTAAGCAAAACATTTCAAAATCATTTCTTTTTAGATAGGTTTAATTAAGCATTTTTAAACCTCAAAAATTTTCAGAAGAAGGAAAAAAAAATCAAAATTGTATTTAGAAAAGAAGAATATATTTGCATAACTTTCAATATGCAAGCCAAAAATAGTGTAGACTGCAAAAGGCAGGGATCAGATGTCACTCTTTTAAGAAGAGATTGGGCAACAATTTGTCTAAAAGAGTATAGGTTTCCTGCCTAAGCAGGGGGTTGGACTAGAAGACCTCCAAGGTTCCTTCCAGCTGTTATTCTAAAACTTCTAAAAACCTTTACCCCGCCTTTCTCAGGCTGGCTCTGCAGAGAGGGAGAAGGGGGGCGGGAATAGTTAAAATGAGAAGGGTATAGTTCCCCCTCCCCTGCTTCTCTCTTCAACCTCCAAGGTAAAAAGAAAAAAAAACCCTGTGCAAAAGAAGGGGGGTTAAATTACACAGAATTCTCACCTCCCTCCTCCACTCAGTCTCTCTCTCTCTTCAACTTCTCACACATTTCTCACACTCACACACACACAAATTGCACTCCCAAATCCTTCATGGGATCCTTCTCACTTCTCTTTCTTGCAAAATCTTGCAACTGTAAAAGGGAATTTCTCTTGAGTGGGGGGCAGACACATACATATACCATTAAATATCACTCCAGACCTTTGGAGGTTTTATCCTTTTAAATTTTCACTTTTCTTTCCAAGGGCAACCTGTAGCTCATTCTTGAATGAGCAATGGGAAGCTCAGCAGTTTCAATCAACCATCAATCAGCCACTGCCCTAAGCCAAAGCTGAAAAGCTCATCACAATCAATTCAATTTCATTCAGTTCTATATGTTATTACTATGGATGCATATCCAAGAATTTAACAGATCACATCAAATCGATCAAATTAAATTATCTGAGTCTTCCCATTTAGACAGGCTTCATTTTTTAAAAAAATTTACCTACTAAATCCCGGGTGGGAAGTGTTGAAAGAACTATCCTTCTGGATTCAGTTCCAAGTGGGGAAAAAGACACTGGAAACATGGAGGCTGCTTGGAAGGTTTAATGGTGGACAGGGCCACATGGCCTGGAGGTCCACAGAAGAATGATCACATGCTTCAAGGTGAGAAGAGAAGGGGAAAAAGGGAAGAAGGAAAAGGGTGCTGAGAGTGCCTGGGTTTTATACTCTCTGTTGGGATTTGAATTGGAGCTTGTATTCTAATTGGTTGTCAGACTCCCAGGGGCGGGGGTCTTAACTCTGTAGGCTTGGTCTGGATCACATGGCTTTACCTGAATGCTGGCTAATGCAATCTTCCCAGACCATGTGGTGAAATGGGTAATCCTATCATTTCCTCAGGGCCATCCTTAATCCCATCACCCTGGAGTTCCTTCTTATGTAAAGTATTCTGGCCCAGGCCTTAATGGCTCACCCATTAACAAAAGTGAGTGTGTGGGGGGGGGTGAGTTTCTGCTTCTTGAGTGACTATTCTTTTTAGGTGAAATATTCTGCCTTTTTAATATTTCCTAGGCTATTTTAATTTTTCTAAGAGAGGGGTGGATGCTAACTTCCTACAGAAGAACAACAAATCTTTTTCTTTCTTTTTTTACTCTTAGTTCTTTCAATTTTTGGCTCTTTTGAGAATGATAATTTCTCAACATCTCTCTAACACTGCAGTATTTTCTTAGTTCACCATCAGCGTGTAACTTTATAATCCCCATTAAGAATAACCATGATGGTGTATTATAAATCAGCTAAAAATGTTTGTGGTTACCTTATTAAGTAGATCCGCTCTACTCACTTCAAGATCTGCCATAAAGTGGGGGGGAGGGGGGAGGATGCAGTCCACTGATTCTGAGCCTTACAAGGAAAATGAAGTTACTGCAGAAGCAGCGTCTCCTCTCTTAGAACTTATATCTTAGGGACCTGTGGTGTGCATTTCCTTGCCTGGCGTTAAAAGAAAAGAGACACACATTGTAATGATGTATGGAAGCACATACATCATAAAAAAATGTAATAACCCTCAATGGAAGGAGGGAAAAGAGAATTCAATACTGTGCTAATTTAGAAATAAACAGGGAGTCAATTTTTATCCAAGCTTTGGGCCCATTGTGCTGTGCTACCTATTGAAAGAAGCAGGAAAAATGGAAAAGATTAGAAGTTTAATATTTCTGCACTGTGTTGCTGTGACTGAAAAAGAGATATGAAATCGAGTCTTTAGCAAAGCAAATGAGTGCAAAGCATTCCTTTAGGTAAAGGGTATTCCTTTTACGTTCACGTAAAAATCAGGTGAAATCTTAAAAGCCCTTGAACATCTCCTCTTTGTTTAGGAAGTTGGGAGATGAAGACACAAAGCATCAAAAGAGAAAAGGTTAGCTTTTACACTGTCACAAAAAATAAAATCCCACTGTAGCTATTGCCTATGATGAGCAGGGAATCAATGTGAAGGAAAAGACTTGATATAAGAAACACAAACATTCCAAAGTAGTGGTTGTATTTTCTCCCAAAAACATTTAGCAGCTTACTCTTAATTTACATTTGAAGGGTGGTGTGGAGATGAAGGGAGGCAAGCACACAAAAAAGGAAAGAAGCAACAGGGAAAAATTAATGCAAGACTCTTTTCTAGCGTTGGAAGTTGTGATTCACCTCTCTATAGGAAAAGAAAAGATTAAAAAAATATTTAAAGGGGGCAAGAAAATTCCCCTTAAAAAAGGAGAAGTGGAGGCTCTGGCAGCCCCTACCCTGTTTTCTCTTTCTAGTTTTGGATTTCCCAATAGGCTTATTTTTTAAAAATCCAAGATGTATAGAGACCTTCATTCATACATCATTTGCCAGGGCCCTCATGAGCAAGTTTGAACTCTTTTTTCTTTTCTTTAAAAAAAACTTAGATGGTTACAATAGGTTTTAACATGTCCCAATGAGCTAATATATAGTTCAGAGGGGAACACAGTTTCTTCATTCCCAACAGGCTACCAGTATGGTTGCCTATTTTTTCGATGGGATGTTTCAGGCTTGTAGATTCGGAGTCTGATCAAAACTGTTCCTAGGGAATCTCTACCTAGGAATTTCTTGGGCTTGGAGTTAGTTCAGAGCGTGGCAGAGCTCACCTTCTCCTCAGGCTTTCTCAGACCTTTTCAAGTTTCTTAAAGGGATCTCTCAGTGGGGGAATTTCTTGGGCTCTCCGTTTGCTCGGGCTCTGACCAATTCTCCCTCTTTCTCTATGGAATTTCTCGGACCCTCCCCTCAAGCTTGGAGTTTGAGTCAGACCTCCCCCCAAAATCTCAAACTTTTGTTTTATTCCACCAGTCCTTTCAAAGTGATCCACTCTGGCTGATCTCGCGAATAATCAGAAATGCAAGTTGGAACTCCTCATTAACTTTCAAGGCAAACCTCTGAGGAATTTCCTTCGTCTCATTTACGCACACACAAGGCAACACTCCCCTCTTCCTTCCCCCTAAAAAAATTCTCTACTCACTTAAGAGATTGCAATCTTCCCTATTCCCTGGTTCAAGCCTCTTTTGGGCATTCAGGTTCAGATGGAAGCAGAATTTGCCAACGTATGACCAGGTCGAAATCACCAGTTCAAACTTACCAGGAGCGTTCTTGACTTTGTCACTGGTCCTTGCTGGTTTCTTCTGTCCACTGTTGTGAAGGCCTGCCGAGCCTCAAAAGAGGTGAGGTGCTGAATGTGGCTATCTAGAGGGAATGATGCCTCCAAGCCCCACGTTGGGCACCAGAATGTAAAGTTCGGCTATAACTTAAGATCATGCTATGCCAAAAATGAAGTTAAGCAGAGGCTTTGAAGAACAAAATCTAACTTTTATTGATCATACACACAGATATGTGAGGAAAGTTACAAAGCACATAAGATGAAAGTAACTCTTCTTATACCTTAAGATTCTTTTAGAAGTAGAGTAACTGCATTGTAATTTAGATTTACATCCTTCCTGCAAAAAGACAAATGTTCTTCTGGCACTTGTTTATCTTTCATTATCCCTTCTTCTATTGTCTGTTAATCGATCACAATTGACCATTTAAGAGGGCTATTAACAGCATACTTCAAAAGGTGTATATTACTCCAGATGTAGGGAGTACGTTCCATTCAGATTGATTTAGATGGGACAATCATGTGTCTCAATAGGAGAGGGATGCAGGCATGTGTTATTAGTTTTACAATGCCAATGAAAGAGATAAATACTGCATATATAAGAAAACAACTGCCTTACATCAAGATAAGACATGTCTATAGAGTAATAAATACTTCTATATACATAGGAAAATAACTGCCTAACATCAAGATAAAATATGGCTATAGAGTCTGTCTCTCTACTGTCTCTATTTTATTTATTTATTTGATTTGTCAATCACTTATAAGATAATAGGTATAAGTATATACATAGTTATGAATATATGAAATGGGTACATATAAGAAAAATAAAAGAAGCAATAGGACAGGGACGGTAGGCACGTCCCCTACAGACCTCTTAGGAAAGGGGTGAGGTCAATAGTAAACAGTCTAAGGTTAAAGTTTTTGGGGTTTGGGGAAGAAACCAGAGAGTCAGGTAGAGTATTCCAAACATTGACCACTCTGTTGCTGAAGTCGTATTTCCTGCAATCAAGTTTGGTGCGGTTAACCTTGAGTTTGTATCTATTGTTTGCTCTTGTATTGTTATGGTTGAAGCTGAAGTATTAATTGACAGGTAAGTCATTGCAATGTATGATTTTATATACCATACTTAGATCAGACCGAAGACAGCGTAATTATAATTTCTTTCCTTTCTTTATTACCCTTATGAGGTCCTCCACTGATCGCAAATGTAGCCCAGATATACTAACTCCACACTATTCAGTTCCCTTGGCATCCCTAAAAAATGTAAATTATGAATAATACACAATTATACTATTATATTTACAAAGCATAAATAGACAATATAGTTTGACTGCTCGCTTAGAGGGAGCAACCGTAGACAATAAAAGCACTCTTATGCTATACTTCTTCCAGTTCTATGGGTATTCAATGACATCACCTTTAAGAGTCCCAAAAAATGTCAAAAAAATGTTTAGGGCGAGGGCCCATAGAGACATTCAGCTCCGCCCCGTCTTCGGAGAGCCTTTAGAAGGGTTTTTTATGCTAACTTTATAAACCCCATAAAAGCCATTCCAAACCGCTGTGGAAAATAGAAACGACTTGGTAGGAAGTTAGCTCAGAATTTCCCGTCGGAATTAGAGCGTTTTTATAATGTTACTATTGAAACTCTTATGCACTTCATCTCCCAGGAGCACTTGTGGGAGAAACTAACAACAATAGCGGGCAGGCTATTAAACATCCTTTTAAAAAAAAAAGTTCCATAGAGATAGAAAGTAGAGGTTACCAACAATGGTGATATAGTTCTTAAGGGTAAAGGGCTGAAAAAAATATGCAACGTGTATATAAATAATAAAGTTTAAATGGGCCTGTTCTGCCCCCATGGAAAATTGTGATCAAAGGCATGGGGAAACAAAGATTAATCCCTCCCGCCACACCGAGGAAGAAAAGAACGGAACAAGACTCCATTTCCCGTGATGCCCTACAAGATCTTTTCTCTTCCCCCCCCCCCGTATTCATGTTGCCCCCCCCTTTCCTTCCCTTCTGGATACGGAAGCCGAGAGGCGTTCCTCCGGCTGCTTTTCAGCCTACCGAGAAGCTGGGCCGGGAGGGCCGCCCAGCCGGGCTGGCGGCGCCGGTGGCTGCAGCAGAGGAAGAAAATGGCGGCGCCGCTGCTCTCCCTCTCCGAGGGAGAAGGCGCCCGGGCGCGGCGGCGGGAACAGCTCCGTGCCTGGGCCGAGGCCGAGGCAGCCGTCGCCGCCGCTACTCTTCTCCCGCCCCCGCCTCCCGCCGATTCCGCGCCTTCACCCGCTCCGGCTGGGTTGCCGGTGTCCGCAGACGAAGCGCTGCCTCCCGCGGCGCCAGGGATGGGCTCCGGCGGCCGGCCGCGCGCGGTCCGTTTTGACGCGGCCGCCGAGTTTTTGGCCTGCTGCGCCGGCGCCGAGCTGGAAGCGGCACGGGAGATGCTCCGCGCCGACCCGGGAGCCGTGAACGGCACCAATGCCGACGGCATCAGCGCTCTCCACCAGGTTGGTAGCCTCCGTGTGGCGAGCCACGGATCCCCGAGGGAGCCCCACCGTCACCTCCTGCTTCTCGGCTCCCCTTTTTTGTCCTGGCCGGACAAACGCCTAGGGAGTGATCCCCGAGGAAAGGGTTTCCTCTGAGCTTGTACAGAGTGTCTTTGTTTCAGGGAAGAAGATCGGGCGTCTCTCATGCCAGGATCAAGTCTCTGCGGAGAGAGTTTGCAAAGCCTCTTCGTGCACTGGGAATATCACTAATATCTGGGCTCGACTTTAGAGTGGGTTATGGGTTTTGGAGCCTGTTTTCAAAAATGCTTTCCTGCGGTATTTCCCATCTGCGGCTGTAGTGATCTTTATGGGATCATATCTAAAGAGAGGCAGATCCTTTCTAACGATCTGTCAGGAATCTATTCTGCTGAGCTGCTGCATCCCCATCCTTGCACATATCTGGCATCCCAGTTAGCAATTTGAATTTTATTAGCCAGGCGGCTGGTCTGCTTTGCAAAGTGATGGCAACTCCAGCTTGCAATTGAATAATATATGCAGGTTGCACGTGCAGAATGAAAATGAAGGCATGTTCCTCTGCCGTAGAGGTTTGGAAGAAAATGTTATTTTGGTGCAGGGTGGTTGCCTACAGTGATTTACCAATAAGTGGGAAAAACATTTCTTAGTCACTTGGCAACCTAAGGAGAGCATTCTTTTATTTCTAATTTAATCATCATGAATCTGTAGTACAGCTGTAGCATCTAACTGCCTTAGTGATTATGTTCCATCAAGTTTTTAGTGATCACACATAGATGTTTTCCATGATAATCTAGCCTATTCTTTCCAGTCTTCTGGAGATATCTCTACTATAACTGAATCTGTCCTTTTTGCTGCTGGTTGTTGTCATCTTTCCTTTCCTTCCCCCTTTCTCATCAATAGAGCCTTTTCCAGAGATCTGGTTCCTAATGTGCCTGAAGTAGGATTATTTGAGTCTGGTCATTTGTGCCTCCAGGGAAAACTCCGGATTGATACCTTCTAGCACTTAAGGAAGAAAAAAAAAATCTTCCCAAGTCAGTTTGTTAGATTTTTATCCTGTCTTTATTATTTTATACTCAAGGTAGTGAACATACCACCCTCCTCCTATTTTCCCAGAACAACAATCCTTTGAGGTGAGTAGGGCTGAAAGAGATCGACTGGCTCAAAGATGCTCAGTTGCCTTTCCTGCCTAAAGTGGGACTAGAACTCACAGTCTCTTGGCTTCCAAGCCATCACCTTAACCACTACCTCAAATTGGCGCTCTGTAATGATCCCATAGCTGGAGGTGTTGGGAATTTAGACGAATCTTGGGATCCAATTCTTCTCTTCCTTTTGATTTTAGAAGTCATTTTCCACACAGAAAGGACAAGTGATTCATTCTGCTTTCATCTTTGAAAGATCAGACAAGGCCATCTCAAGTTCTGCCTTGGTGGGTTCTCAATGTGTTCCTACACAAACCTTGGAAGAATGGAAAGGTTTTGCCTTTACACCACTCTTTAATTTCCAGCACTGTTGGAACTATCTAACTGCCAGCTTGTAATTTCAAAGGCTGGGTGTGCTGAGCCAAATATCTTATCATGGCTTGGTGCAGATTGTGTAATCCAGTAAGATTGGCTTCCCATAGCATAGTGAACCCAAAGGCTTTCTGAGTAAGAGAGTTTCTGCCTTTCCCTGCAGCACTCGCTGTTTTCATGATGGCTAAAGAAGATGCTGTTTGACAGGTCCCGAAAAAAGGTCAGTCAAGAAAACATGAATTAAAAACAGGAGGCCTTTAATGCTTAGCCAGTTCATTACACTATTTATCTAACTTCCTATGATACCAGTCTTGTACATAAGCACATGTTACTTTACAGACCCAAGGTTTTCCCCAATCTTACATGTATGTATCTATATTATATCGTCATCTCTTGAAGCCAAAAAAATATTTTTGCTTTCTTTTCTGGTCACCTGGAATTGATTGCAAGCAACCAAATGAA
The DNA here is from genome assembly GCA_023653725.1 of Bungarus multicinctus. Taxonomy (NCBI): domain Eukaryota; kingdom Metazoa; phylum Chordata; class Lepidosauria; order Squamata; family Elapidae; genus Bungarus; species Bungarus multicinctus. The sequence goes on along the minus strand of CM042840.1, from coordinate 121,166,607 downwards.
CTGCTGTATATGTGTTGGTCTCCTTTTATGAGACACATTTAAATAGTATATCAAGCTAGTGGTCAATCCATATAGCTTTATCCTGCTAATATATGTATATGACTACCTCCAGAAGTCATATAAGGTATGGAAATGAAAGCTTTCTGTAATGTCTGAATTCAGTTCTAGTTTGTAAAGAAACATTGGTGTGTTCTAGGTTTGGAGATGGTAAGTCTTTTAGATCAAGATTCACCACTAGTAAGAGAACTAAAGGATGAACATATGCTGAATATTCACATGGTTTTAAGCCAGCTTTCTTTAATCATGACATGTTGAAAAAGCTACAATGATAAAACCAGAGGTGGTATTCAGCAGCTTCTGACCGGTTCTGGAGAACTGATAGTGGAAATTTCGAATAGCTTGGAGAATTGGCAAATACCACCTCTGACTGGCCCTGCCCCCATCTATTCGCTGCCTAAGTCCCAGCTGATCAGCTGGGTCTTCTTTTGTTGCCCTGCGCAGGAGAACGGAGCTGGAAAGCAGGTTAGTGGGGTGGGGCGGGAATGGGGATTTTGCAGTAACCTTCCCCTGCCATGCCCACCAAGCCATGCCCACAGAACTGGTAATAAAGAAATTTTAATCCCACCACTGGATAAAACATACTTCCTTGCTACTGGTGTAGTTGTTTTCACACAATATACATATATAATATGATGTTTTACTATGATAAATGAATCCAGTTGTTGTGTGCTGACTTTGTTCGTGGTAAGCGGGTTTCTTTAGAATCTTGACTATTGTTCTATTCAAAAGTGGCTAGTCATACTTTGTGAACATGGTTTGCGATCATCCAAACTATGCTTCAAACTCCCACAATCCTCCTTTTCTTCAAGGTCCCCTTTCTTTGGTGCTGTCTGAGCTTTGTGGCTTTCTTGCAGATGTTTCCTTATCAAATTAGGTAACATCATCAATGCTAGATATAGCACTGATGATGTTACTTAGTTTGGTAATGAAATGTCTACAAGAAAACCACCAACCACCATCAGAAAGCACCAAGGACCCCAGAGTTCAATCCTGAGCTACAAATATTCTGTTATATTGGTCCTCTTCCTTGTTTCTTGAACAGTCAAGTTACAATTGTTATTTCAAAAGAGAATGCTAAAATACAATCTTCCTGAGTAAGAGAGAACAACACAATCCTACTCAGGCTGAAATGTGTTTACTGCTCTAGCCCTAAATCCGTGATGGCAAATCTATGGCGTACATGCCACAGGTGGCACGCAGAGCCATTTGTGCGGGCACGCAAGCCCCAGCCAAACTTATCTGCACTGCACATGCACGTGTCTCCCAGCTGATTTTCGGCCCATTTGAGCCTGTTTTTGCCCTCCCAGAGTCTCGAAGGAAGCCTCTACAGCCTCGGGAGGCTGAAAAATGGGCCTTCCAGAAATACCAGAAGTGCTGAAATGGACCGATTTTCAACCCTCCCGAGGCTGCAGAGGCTTCCCTTGAGCCTCTGGGAGGGCGAAAACGGCCTCAAATGGGCCAAAAATCAGCTGGGAAATGCGCGTATGCATGGTGCAGGTAAGGGGGCAAGGTGGAGTGTTGCGTGTGCATGCGCAGGGAGGCCCATTGCATTGTGGGTGCGCTCGCTTTCAGCACACCACAACAAAAAGATTCGCCATCACTGCCCTAAGTCTTGATCTTACTGCAGTGTAGATGATGGACCGAAGAACTCTCATACAAGTGGGTTCTGATTAGTTGGATATCTGGAAAGGGTGGTTTGTTTGTTTTTTTCCAGTGGAAGGAGATACAATTATCTTGCTTCTCCTTCCCTTGACAACCAAGGTTGGTAACCACAAAATCTAGCCAGCAGTCTTTATATTTGTGACCTTCATTACACTGAAATAGATCTCAAATCTGAATATTCTCCCTTTGTACCTGGCCAGGGTAGGTTCAGCAATCAATACTAGGACTAACTGGTTAAAATGAAGGGGTCCAGAAACAATAAGGTTGTCCGTATTGGGTGTAAATTTATTAATTTATTAAAGAATATTACTGATTATGGATGACTACAAGGTATTTATTTGTTCTTTAAATTGCAGTTTGATTTGGGTTCCTTCACCAAGTTCCCATCAGATACAAGGTTATGCCTAAAATAAATCCATCTTCCCTGGGTTTCTCATTAGAAAGCACTGGGGCTGCTGTCTCTTCGGTATTGTTCCCCCACCCCCTTTAATTTCACTCCTGTAAAATTTTCCATTACTTCATCTTCTTGAAGCAGTTTGGCTTCTTGCCCTGCTCCCCATCCTCCTACCATCTCCAGATACCAATTTGTCAAACTGGCTAGGTAGTTGGGGAGGAATGAGTCCTGCTTTCTTCCCCTGTCAAGTTTGCTGTTCCAGAGTCTTAAGGCCAATAATTGGGGGGGGAGGGGCATGAGAAAGTGGTTGGTTCGGCCATGACCTGATATAGGTCGTCCTTGACTTACGACCACAGTCAAGTGCAGTTGATAAGTTAATAACTCGGTTAAGTGAATCTGGCTTCCCTGTTGGTTTTGCCTGTCACCTTTTTGTCACAAAAGGGGATCCCATGACGTTGGGACACAGCAAGGATCATCAATATGAACTGCTTGCCAAGCATCTGAATTTTGATCACATGATCATGGGGATGTTGAAAAACAGTCAAAAGTCACTTTTTTCAGTACTGTTGTAATTTTGAATGGCCACTAAATGAACTGTTGTAAGTTGGGGATTATCTGTACTGCGATCTAGAGGCTACTATGCCAAGACTTAAACCCATTATTCCACATCCTGCACTTTGAGATGAGAAAGAGGTGAGTTTTGCTCCCATTTTGTGACATTTCCTACCACAGTTGTTAAGTGAATCGCTGCAGTTAAGTTAGTAACGCAGTTGTTAAGTGAATTGGGTTTCCCCATTGATTTTGCTTGTCAGAAGGTGATCACATGGCCCCCAGTACACTTGAACTGACATAAATATGAATCAGTTGCCAAACATCTGAATTTTGATCACATGATACCCACAAAGGAAAGAAGTATGAAAATTGATCATAAGTCACTTTTTTCAGTGTTGTTGTAACTTTGAACGACACTAAATGAACTGTTGTTCGTTGAGGACTATATGCCATTTTTTTCTTTTGATATCACAGGGAAGGATTAAAGATGCAAACAAAATTAGGGAATGATGATGCTTTGCACATTGCACCAAATGTTTATGTTTTCTTCAGTGTTCTGGAAACTATGAGCGTCGCTTCTGATGTGCCTGCTTCTTGGAACACCAGCCCTAGCAGCATTCCCTGGATTATTCAGCATAAGCAAGAGACTGTTTGGAGGTGATAGAATTGCCATTTTGAGATAAACTGGAAGCCTCTCCAGTAGTTCAGCTAACGTCAAACTGGTGGCCTCCAGATGCGTTGGGACTGGGAACTTTGCAAAATTACATCACAGCTGGAAAGTGTCAAGTTGGAGAAGCCAGCTGCAGAAGGCTGGAACTGATTAAGAGATTCAAAATACAGAAAAGGAAGTAAGATAAATGCTAGGAAGAAGTCCTCAGTCATATTTTTTTTTTACTTGGGTGTGTAGTAGTTGCTTTCATGGGATGCGGATAGGTGGATTTAATGACCTTTATAATCACTTCTCACTCTGTTTCATGCATAGAGTTAGCTGAAACTAGAACATTAATAGATAAATGGATGCTTGCTTTACTCTGCAAGGATGTGCCCCCCCTCCCCAGTTTTTATATTGATCCGAAGGCCACAATTGACCGTTGGTAGTTTCAGTGCCGGATAACATCACACAACACAAAGATGGTAGAAGAGATGACAAATTGGAAGTAACCAGGATAAAGCTAATGATTTTTGACTTTCCCCTGATGTCAAATTAAAAGTTACAATTCAGGATAACCTTTGGGGAAGACCGAAGGCCACATCCAAAAGGCAAAATGGTATAAGGAGCCTGGAAAAATCTAAATTTTCAAAAGAAGCTGCTCCACGTATGCTTTAACAGTTCTCCTGTTATTAAAAATGCAACCAACGCTGATCTTCTAAGCAATGAATACAAAAGGTGATCCTATGATACAGCCCTGGGCAGGGGGCAATTTGGCCCTGTTAAGGTAGTCATTTATGGAGCTGCAACCTGTTTTCCAACTGTTCCCATGATTGGCTTGGGATCTAGTTATTCTCAGAGCCCAGGGACTTTCTCCTTGCCATGTATTGCCAGAAGTCCTGAATGCTTGTTCTTTGTGCCAGGTTGCCCTCTGACTTTCGGCAAAGCAGAATTTAGAAGGGTTGTAAGGAGCACATGACCTATGCACAGCTGGAAATATGTTGCAGGATGAGGCCTGTTTCTTCAGTTTCCCTTGATCCTGAAAGGAAAAAAAAAAGCCTGGGAATTATGCATAGAACCAGTTTCCAAAGTGTAGCCATAAATACTCAGAATAGTGGGTAAGCTTGAGATATTTGCATGGCTTTTTTAAAAGGCAGTGTGTCCTTCTGTTTTGGAGGAGGAGTAAGTCTAGTTTCAACTGAGAATTTAAAAGATCAAAAACCCGAGAAGCCAGAGCAGTATCTGCTGAATATATAGTCAATTGGTTTCAATTTTAAACCAGCTCGTGATTTTTTCCCTCTTAAAATTGCTAGTCCTTGTAATTTCAAATACGTGCCACTCAAATAAACACTCAATAGGTACTATACGAAGGTTATCCCTCTGCTGAGATACTTTAGTATCTAGTAGAGTTTTGCAATATGATGGGAAATTTAAAAGGATTCTGGTTTAATCAGAATTCAGATGTTACAACATTTTTCAGGTTGCAAACATTTCATTTATGAGGGAACTATATATATTTAGATGCTGCAGTCTTTGGAACAGGCAAGTAAACAAGAATGTTCTTCTAAAAATACATGATTTCCCTGAGGCAGAGGGGCATTTTGCAGGTGGGTGGTTCACACTGAGAGAAAATCTTGGCACGTGGCCCTAGCAAGCCTGGGATCCTCATCTCTTACAGTGTTGTTACCATTACGCATACTCTCAACTCTTCAAATGGATGTGCGCTGCTTTGGAGGAGGATCAGGGCCCAGAATCCTGGGCTCATTAGATAGAAGCATGGCCTAAGAAGGAGACCTGGAGTGGCTTTATGGCCCGGGCCAGTTCAGGAATGTTTCTGCAACCGAAGTAAATTGTTCTCCTTTAGTGGGAAATAAACATTTGACTTTTGAGCAGAGACTACTATGTTGGTCCTCACTTGGCTTGTGAAACAGACAGGATCTCTTCCCCCTTATCTCCTGGGCTATTTCATCCAAAAGGACAGTCTTATTCTGTTTCTCAATTGATCTTTTTGACCCAAATGAGAGTAGGAGCAGAAGAGAAGTTTTTTTTTTTTTTTAAGGTGATAGGAGTCTCATATCTCGGGTAGAAATAATTTGAATCCATGTTCTCAAAAACCTGCCTGTGGTTTTCTTACCTTTGAAGAAGTGGAATCTGGTAAATAGCTCCAGCTCAGCTTGAGTGACTTTCTTTTCCAGGCATTCTACCTGTCTCATTACACAACATACCTAGTCTACTCATTTATGAAGGCAACCAATGGGATACAAGTAGTACTGGACTAAAAACTGCAATTGATACCGGAACTATCGTTGCTAAGCAATGAAGTTTTTAAATGGGCGATGCCTGATTTATTATCTTTTTGCCATAATTGTTAAGTGAATCACGCAGTTGTTAAAACAAAAACCCCATCGGCTTTGCTTGTGGGAAGTTGCCTGAGAAAATCACAGCTGGAGTAAATACATGTTGGTTGCCCATCGCCTGAATTTTAATTGTGTGACCATGTGGACGTAATGGTGGTAAGCATGAGGACCATCATAAGTCACTTTTTCTAGGACCCTCGTAACTTTATAACTGTCATTAAATGAGTGGTCATAAGTCAGGGATCCACTTGTATAAAAATTAGTAGAAGCTAAGAGTTCATTAAGGTACACTGGGTATCTGTATTATACATTTCTCATATGTGAACCTAGGAAGACAGGGTTGAATTTATGAAGGAATATTCAAGAAGGGATCTCAAACTTTGCATTGGTCAGGGAGAAGATTTCACTATTCTACAAATCTCTGCCTCCCCATTTATAATAAACCAAATGTATAATAAATACAAACACATGTTCAAAATCTGCATAATAGCAGTGCATAAACTGTTGCATTGAATTTGCATAACCCAAGTTGCTTATATTACAGTATTGTCCTCCTAGCATAGATTTTGAAGCATTTTATTTAAAATGGAATATGTATAGCAGGATGGATCAATTTAAATCACACTTTAATTCTGTTTTAAATCATCCAACAGGAAATCCGATTTAAATGTCTGGTTTAAATTAAATTTGCCATTGGTTGTTCATGGTTTTTTTTCCAAAGGTGTGAATCTGATAACTGAATTGTGTTACTTGACAACCTGGTATTGTATTTTAGAGTCTACTGTAAGCCATATGCAGCGCACAAAATAAATGGTGTTCTGTAATCTCTGTTTATCAGCAGATATTACTGCAATCTGTCAGGAATGTTAATTCTGCTGTGCTTTTTTTTTAAAAAAAACTTTATTTCCTATCATACAATGAGCCAGAGTTTGCCAGCATTCTCCGTTTTTGCTGGCGCCTTGCACTTATGGCTGACAAACCACACCCTATGTTTTGTTCTTTTGCAGTTCTCGGGAAAGAGATTTGGCTTCTTTTCACCAATTTGGATGACACTAATAAATTATAGTTTGGGTCATTTATGGTTTAGATACACCTGTTGGAGAAAGGAGCTAGTGGAAATATTACGGGCTTATTTGTTTCCTAGTTTATTTAATCTGGGATTCTGGAGGATTGTTGTGTCATCTGAACATTTAACTAACTCCTGTCCTAGACCCAACTCTCATAAGTTACAACCCTCTTATCCAACCTGTATCTCTGCTTTTTTCTGTCAGAGAAACAGTGATTAAAAGCCTAGAACATTTAGGCAGCAGATTTTTTGAGAAAAAATCCTAAAATGTATAGGATTAGTGACCCCTTGGCCAGGATTATTCTCTGTAAAGTGTAGTACATCATACAGCCATGCTGTAATGTGGTTTGCTTTGACCATGATGTATGTATAAATCCAGATGTTCTGGAATAGCATTATGTACTGTATAGATCACCTAAGTGGGGAATGCACTAGCTATAACATGCTTATGATACAAGGTAGTTATTGTTCTTGAAATGGCTTAACCTTTATTTTTCTCTACCATATAGCCTGGTTAGTGAGTACCAAAAATCCAGATAACCACCAAATAACTGCAGAAATGTATAGTAATCTATAGCTATTTGCTGTCATCTAAGGGCCATCTGGATTTTTGCAGCCTAAATGTGGGAATTTATGGATGAGATTTGTGTTTCTATAAAATCTCAGTTTCAAAATTCGGCACTTCTACCTGTGGCATGGCTTAGATTGGCCCTAGAGAAACAATGGAGCCCAACATTTCTATTGCTGAGACAATTGTTAAAAATGAATTTAGCCTCATTTTACAATCTTTCTTGTCACAGTTGTTGAATGAATCACTGCGGTTGTTAACTTAGCCACATGGTTGTCAAGTGAACCTGGCTCCTCCATTGACTTTGCTTGTCAGAAGGTGGCGAAAGATGATCACATGACCCCAGGTCACTACAATCATTATAAATATGAGACAGTTGACAAGTGCCTGAATTTTGACTATGTGATCAGAAGGATGCTGCAATGGTCGTCAGTCTGAAAAATGGCCATAAGTGACTTTTTTCAGTGCCATTGTAACTTTGAATGGTCACTAACTCTTGTAAGTGGAGGACTACCTCTAGGTGTAGGTGTGAGAACAGCAGCGCTTTTATTGAGTCTGTCTTCTGCACCTCTATAATTGTCTGGTTTGGTACTGCAACCCAACAGGACAGACACAGACTTCAGAGGATAATTAGGACTGCAGAAAAAACAATTACTACCCACCTGCCTTCAATCGAGGACCTGTATACTGCACGAGTCAAAAAGAGGGCTGTGAAAATATTTACAGACCCCTCACATATCGGACATAAACTGTTTCAACTCCTTCTTCAAAACAACGCTATAGAGCACTGCACACCAGAACAACTAGACACAAGAACAGTTTTTTCCCGAAAGCCATCATTCTGCTAAACAAATAATTCCCTCAACACTGTCCAACTATTACAAAGTCTACATTACTATTACTATTAATCCTCCCATCCTTCCTTTCACCCATCTCCTCCCACTTATGACTGTATGACTGTAACCTTGTTGCTTGCATCCTTACAATTTATATTGACTGTTTCCTAGTATGATTTGATTTCTTGTTGTATCCTATGACTATTATTAAGTGTTGTACCTGATGATTCTTGACTCTTGATGAATGTATCTTTCTTTTAGGTTCACTGAGAGCATTTGCACCAAGACAAATTCCTTGTGTGTCCAATCACACTTGGCCAATAAAGAATTCTATTCTATTCTATTGGAAGTAGGCAAAATGCATCGACTGTCCATGGTGCGAGGGCTACTCCATTTGTTTTTTCTCCTGGATGGTGGCCTGGATTGACGCATTCAGCAAACTTGCTCATGTCCTTGGGGAGTTGCTGGAAATCAGACAGCACCAAAAAAGGCACGATGGACAGATGTCTTAGTGGGTGCAACTGCAAAGCAGTCCGTTGAGCCTCTAAAGAGCCCCGAGACCTTTTCTGCCTTAACTGGTCTTCTGAGAGGATCCTCAAGTTGAACCTATCTGCCCCTCCACCGCCTCAGCATCCTCAATTTTTCTTTCTTTCTTTCTTTCATTGTTGAAGAATGTCTCCTCTTCTGTGGCTCTTTGATATCATACACCCATCTGCTGTTATTGCTTCAGTCGGTTTTATTTTGCATGGCTTGACTGCGGATCCAAAACCTGTTATTAAAGGCAGATGAAAGCAGTGAGCAAAAGCAGCTGCCTTCAGTTCTGATGCCTTTTGTGCCTGAAAGAAGAAAAGTAGCACAGCTGCATTTTTCTGACATTAGAAGAGACATCAAAGATTTACTGGTCCAATTTTTTTCCTTCTCCCTCCCCTCCCTTCCAAGTTTTGGTAGATGCTGAAATCTCCTGTGATTATTTTTGACATATATATACCATCTTGCAACATATCTGGTGTGGAATATAAAAGGAGCCCTTTGAGAATTAGCACCTAAAAAAAAGAAAAGAACCACTGCCTATTGCTTTGAATATAATATCATGCTATGACTTTCCATCTAAATCAGGGATGTCCAGCCTTGGCAACTTTTAAAACTTGTGGACTTCAATTCCCAGAATTCCCCAGCTAACATTGTTTCCCAGGCAGCAGACTTGTGGAATTCCTCTCTCAGAATTCTGGGAGTTGAAGTCCACAAGTCTTAAAAGTTGCCACGGTTTAACACCATTGATCTAAATCAGTGGTAGTCAATCTGGTCTCTACCGCCCACTAGTGGGCGTTCCAGCTTTCATGGTGGGCGGTAGGGATTTTGTCCCCTACTTTATAAATCACCATTACTGTGGAACCGGTGGGCGGTTAGAGAAAACTTTACTACTAACAGAGATACAAAAGTGGGCGGTAGGTATAAAAAGGTTGACTACCCCCGATCTAAATAATAAAAGCCCTTCATGTGTTTTCCCTGCTTTCTCACCTCACTTTCACAGAATTCCTCCTTGCATAAATCAGAGTTTGCCTTTTCATCCAAATCATAGTTATCTCAGAGTGCAACTTCCCACATGTTATTTCTTAACCCAGTCAGATTGCTCTTTGTCAGGGGTGTCAAACTCGAGGCCCGCAGGCTGAATCCCCCCCACAAGGTGCATCGATCTGGCCCATGGGGCCGCTGTGGAAACAGCAAAGGACTGGCCCATGGTTCCTCTGCCACTGAAAACAGAGCTCGGGAGAGATGCATGCAGCCCTCCCAGGCTCTACTTTCGATTGGGACGGCCTCTTGCTGCCCTCTGCCAGCAAAAATGGAGCTGGGGGGGAGGGTGCGGCAGAGCGCTCAGGCCATCACAGATGCCCCCGACACAAGTGATGTCAAGCTGGCGACATCCACAGCAAGCTGGCCTTGCCCACCCTGGCTCCCCAAGGTCAAACACAACCCTGATGCGCCCTTCAGTGAAATTGAGTTTGACATCCTTGATCTATGTGATCGATCCATGTGGCCGCCACTTCATGGTACATAATCAAATCAGATCAAACATGGTTTGTGCTATTAAATCCAAATCAGTGGGTCAGACTTTGAAGCAACCCTGAAACTGTGACTTAGTCCTGGTTTAAGGGGTGTGTATGTGTGTGTGTGTGTGGAATCAAAAGTTTCCTTTCTGATGATATTTAAGAAGCCATCAAAGACCTGGCTTTTCCAGGCTTTTGAGAAGGGTGAAGGTTAAGCCCCTGCTGGATGGTTATATGTTGACTTTAGGTTGCTCATTATCTCCTTTTTGTCTTTTTTGTTTTAACCTTTTAAGCTGCTGGAGTTACAGGCAGATGATAATCTATATAAATAAGTAAATAATAGTTTTGCTTCATTGTGTTTTGGGTCAGGCCTAACATTGCATGATATAGCTTTCCCTGGAAGCTTAAGTGATCGTATCTCTTGCCTATCCATTCATATCTTACCTCTAGAAATAAAATGTAAGTTTTCTTTTCCAATACTATATAAATGGGTTGAGAAATTTGGTAGCTTGAAGAATTCTGCTCTAGCTCCTTATGACTAGAAGTCAGATCAAGAGGGTGTGCAGTGAGGCTTTGGAAAGGGAAAAGCACCTCCACATGTCCATATCAAGTTTTACGTAGACTTCAGACCTGAGATTAACCCTCTAATTGCATGTACGCATGATCTTTTTTTAAAAAAAAACTTGTAATTTTTCGATCGCAATAGTTGTAGTGGCATCTTCCTTTCCCCTGCAAGTACAAGCTGTGCTTCAGTAATACAGATGCTCCCAATCTAATATTTTTCAATGCCCTTCAGGCTTTCCTTAGGAATAATGGAGGTTGTAATTTATATGAGGGTCCACTTCAACCTCCAGGTCTCCTCACCTGAAACATTACAAATAGTCCTTGACTTACTAGTTATTGTTTGCTTAGCGATGATTGAATTAGCAGTGGTTTGAATTAACGAAAGGATGCTTTCTGCTCAAGGAGTGAAAGGGAGGATTTTTAGCTCCTGAGCCAAGAGACACTCATGTGGGTCCTGAGCCAAGCTTCCCATAATCTCGTCTAGCTTCTCCAGCACCCCCCCCCCCCAAAAAAAAATTCTCCTTTCTTGGAACTTGATCCATTTAACAACTTACGAGATCACTTAATCACAACCAGGAGGGCCAAGACTACAGTCATTGGACAAAACAGTGACATGGCAACTCATGTAATGATTGCTTTGCTCAACAACCCAGATTCTGATTCCAATTGTCGTACATCAAGGACTAGCTATATTGGTTCAAGTTTTGGTTTCTGGTCTATTAGTTCAACTTAGGGCAGGGATCTCTCTCCTTTGGGCATTCTGGCTTGGTTTATTAGGGGTTGTTCAGAAATCTCTGGAGCACCACAGAGTTTCCATCGCTTGGTTAGGTTACCTTCCCAAGGCTCCTTCCCAATAACCGGCATATTTCATTCCCATCTTAGAAGCCTGTGCACTTTTTTCCTCAAAACATTCTGCGCCCAAGGTTTTGTTCTGTGGTCTATTGTGTAGTTGAGCCCTATCCGCAATCCTCTTACTGCTTGAAAACCTTGTTTATTTCCTGGTCAAATGTGCCGCCCGCTCCCCAGTTGGGATAACATTTTCCGTCACCAGCTGCACTCAGAGCAAGACAAATATTACAAAATTGCCAGGACTTTGGTTTCTCAGTCCTACTCTGTAGTGTAAAATCTATTACACGTTTACAGCGTTCTGTTTCCTTGTTTAAGGGTTGCCATTTTAGCCATCGTCCACCCTGCATGGCCCAAATGCTGCAGCGTTACTATGGGGTACACAGCACTGAGGAAGGAAGGGAGGGTGATGAATTTAGTGAGGGGAACTTGGAATTGGCTTTTCTCTTAAAGAAGGTGAAGATTTTTGTATTGCAAATGAGACAAAAGATGGGGTTGGATTTGCTTAATAAGGAAGCTTCTGATTCTTCCAGGCCTGCATTGATGAAAACATAGAGGTGGTTGAATTTCTGATGGAAAATGGAGCTGATATAAACCAGGCAGACAATGAAGGTTGGACTCCGTTGCACGTTGCTGCCTCCTGTGGCTACAATGAGATTGCACAGTGAGTTTGGGCTGGGCGAGGGTTTGTGCATTTTTTGCCTAAAGTTCCTAGAACCACAGATCTCTCAGCCAGCCTTACAATTCCTTCTCGGTACAAGTGACTGTAGTGTGTCCTTTCTCACTGTCCCCTTAGTCATTGATCTCCTCCAGGCAGCTATCCTAGTATTATGTTGGATTCCTCAGCTGGAGAAACTCAAGAGAGATGGCTGAGAGCCTGCTAATCATAGTTGGTATATTTCACACTCAGTGAAAAATACTGGATGCATTTGGAGGATTGTAACTTTTAGGCAATCCTGTTTGAAGAGAAAGAGTCCTAGCTGCATTTGGTGTGGGAGCTTGCAAGGAAACTTGTAAAGTTTGGCTGTATCTTGACATTCATCTTCAGTGATAAGGGAGGGGGAGTTTTGTCTGAGAAGATGAATCAACACGTAGGTCTTAAAGTCCACAGTCTTTGAACTTTGTACTTGACACCCAAGCAGACTAGGTTACTCGGATTAAGCTTTGCAGGAAGCCGGTTACGACAACTGTCTCAGATGGCCCTTTCTGCTGGGTTGTAGAGATTGTAGGCCTGGTGTGGGGGCTGGGTGGCCCATGGATCTGACTGTGCTTAACTGTCTGGCCCAGATACCTCTTGGACCACGGTGCCAACATTGCTGCAGTGAATAGTGATGGAGACGTGCCGCTGGACATTGCTGAGGCTGACAGCATGGAGGCCTTGCTACGAACAGAAATTGAGAAACGAGGTAAGGCACACAAGCAGCCATAGCAAACGCAGCTCTGCTCCCGCTGATGGCCTATTAGGAGGTTCTCCAGCTAATTGGCTATGGAAAGATGGCCACTGTTTGACATTTTCACCATTTAAAACAAAACAAAACACTGTAGGTAGTCCTCAACTTCTGACCACAATGGAGCCCAAAATTTTTGTTGCTAAGTGAGACGTTTGTTATGTTAAGCGAGTTTTGCCCCATTTACAACTTTTCTTGCCACAGCTGTTCAAGTGATTCATTGCAGGTGTTATGTTAAGGTTAAATGAATCTGGCTTCCCCATTGACTTTGATTGTCAGAAGGTCACAAAAGTTGACCCTGGGACACTGCCAACCATCATAAATGGTATCATATCATAAATATGAGCCAATTTCGAAGCATCTGAATTTCATTCTTATGACCAAGGAGATGCTACAATGGTTGTAAGTGTGAAAAACTGTCATAAGTCACTTTTTTCAGGACTATTATAACTTGGAATGGTCGATAAATGAACTGTTGTAAGTCGTGGGCTACCCATAGTGGCTTTCTAAAAATCAATATAACGGATTATTTAATATACACATACATATAGTATATATAGAGAGAGAACAGAAATAGGCTTAATTAAGGTCTGGTCAATCTTCAGAGCTACATTGTTGTTTCTGATTTTAATTTCCTAAAAATTATCAGAATGAATTCTTTATGTGTGGATTGCAACATCCATTTTGCATTTGAATCCAAAAAATACGAAGAATTTAGTTGAACATGTGTATAATAAAGCTGGAGCTACATCATAAAATACATGCTGGTCCTATGATGTGATTCCAACTCTTTTTCTGAGATGGAAAGAAAAATTCCAAAGATTCGATTGCTAGGATTTCATTTTTTAAAATAAAAGTATATGTGTGTGTTATCTGCATTATAATGTGGGACTTTCATTCAGAATTTTTCAGCCGCAGGTTCTCTGTGCTTCACATGACCCTTTCCTTTGCTTTCAGGGATAGATGTAGAGGTAGCCAAGCGAGAGGAAGAAGAGATGATGCTTCGTGATGCTCGCCATTGGCTGAATGCTGGAAAAATATCTGATGAGCCTCACCCCAAAACTGGGGCCACTGCCCTCCATGTGGCAGCTGCCAAAGGCTACGTCGAGGTCATGAGGTGAGTGCCTCCCATTTCCTGAGCGTTTCATGTCTGTGGTTAACCTCACCATAAACCGATACGGATTGTTAATTGCACAAGTCATTGGATCACCTAGCCTTCTCCTCCCCACCCCACCTTGAGCAGGGCTGGGGGCAGGCCGGTTTGCTGACCCCATCAACTTTGCCACACGTCCTCCAAGCATGGGCAGGGCATATGGAAAAAGGAAAGCCAAAGAGATGTCAGTCGCCACCCAGCCACCGCTCAGCTTCTTCAAGGAAAATCGAGGGATCTTGGTCCTCAGCTGTTTTTCTTTAACCTGGGATTCTGAGGAGCTCTGTGGCTCATGAGGTTAGAAAAGTGGACTGACTATTGGTAGCCTCATGTTTGAGACCTGTTACTGCTGCGGGGCTGGGTGAGCTCCCATCACACACTTTAGCTCCTTAGTTCCTTCTGATCCAGCGGTTCAAAAGAGGGCAACCGCAAGTAGATAAATGGGTACCACTTCACAGTAGGCAACTTTTACATGAAAGGAGTCCCCAACTGGGCATTTCCCAGGCAACAGTGAGGTCACCGGGAAATCGTTTCACCACGAAAGCACTTTGGTTTCCAACACGGAAGTATTAGTACTTGGGATTCCTCTTTTCAAAAGAAAGAAGAAAGGTGAGGGAAAGGAGTTCCAATAAATCACACTTCTCACTTTACTCTTTTTTTGTCAGGGAACCACCTGGGTTCTTAACTCCCACCACTACCTGGCTTTTTCTTTACTAACCATACTTCTTGTTCAAAAAATCCTAACCCAGCTCAAAATTGTGGATGTTTCTCCTAGGAATGTCCCTAACAACTGTGGGTAACTTGGAAACCTGAATTCTGGTCTCCTTTGGTTCTTTTATTTCTAGAATCCTCTCTGTCCAGGTTGGCTCTGCTGTGCCCCATTTGTCCTGCCACAAGCCAGCTCTGTTCTCCCAGGGACAAGGAGCCCCTAGTTACCCTCACCCTGCCTTGCCTTGCTCTGTTGCAGGCTGCTCTTGCAAGCTGGCTACGACACCAATGTGCAGGACAAAGATGGCTGGGCGCCCCTACATGCAGCAGCTCACTGGGGAGTGGAGGAGGCCTGCCGGCTTTTGGCTGAGCACTTCTGTGATATGGAGGCCCTCAACAATGTGGTAAGAGAAGCTGGTTGAGGGGCAGGTAGTGGGTTATGGAAAAATTGCATCTCCCTTTGTAGAGAAACTCATGACTGCAACAGAAGAATAGGAAGTTCACTTTCATGGCAGATGCTTGTTCAGGTGGAGGCCAGACAGTCTCTGTCTGGAATGTTTTCATTTGGATTTCTGCATGGAGCAGGATATTAGATTTAATGGACTCCATGTGGCCATCAAACTCTTTTCTACCTGAGACCAGGGAGCAAAACATATTGTCAGCTGGAATAAAGAGCCATGTGGGGTTAGATAGTTCTGTGTCTTAGTATAAGGCAAGTTCCCCTTCTCAAAATTATCTGTGTTCGTTAGGGAAGACATTGGTAGGGTGAGGGGAAAATAGATGGCCACTCTGCTTGTTTCAACACCATGCTGTATTTCACAAGACTTAACAAGCCTTACAAAATACTGTAAAAGTTACAAGTGGGGGAGGGGGAAGGATTATGTTGTGTATTATTAATATTAGAAGCCACCTGGAGTCATCCTGTATGATTGGGCAACCATTTAAACTCAATAAATAAATAAAATAAAATAAAAATATTACCAGCTATTAAAAAAGATTAATCTATTAACTATTACATCAATATGAACTGGAGTACAACAGAAGCAGCTGTTTTAATAGTTCTGGTAGGTTCATCACAGAAGAGGCATTTCTCTTGAGAGAGTTGAGAGGAGACTGTCCCCTTCTGAATGTTGCTTGTTACTTGTTGATTATATATCAGAGTTATTAAGATATATTCAGTGGAAAGACTTGCCTCCAGAAGTTGTGAATGCTCCAAAACTGGAGGTTTTAAAGAAGAGATTGGACCTTATTTTTCTGAAATGGTAGAGGGTTCCCTGCTTGAGCAGGGAGTTGGATTAGAAGACCTCCAAAGTCCCTTCCAATTCTTGTTATTCTCTTTAATTATGAGACAATAGAATTCCTGCCTCATTGGGGGTGGTTTTTTAGGCTTCTCGTAGGCCAGTCGCATCAGTAAGCATGAAGTGTCTTCTCACAAAGCCTCTGCAAACGTCCCACACTCTTGGTGACTGGGGGAAGAATATAGTTGCTATCCCTCTTCTCTTTCCTGTTTCGTTTTGTTTTAAATATAGTCCTTCTAATAGGACCAATGGAGGGAATCAATCACTGCCAGTTACAGGGCCTCTGGACAGAAAATGTGCTTTGGATCCACGGCCCCTCCCTAGCCGGCCTTATTTTGGCCTCTTCTAAAGGGAAAGGGTGACTTCATTATGCCTGAT
This sequence comes from Bungarus multicinctus, assembly GCA_023653725.1. NCBI lineage: Eukaryota > Metazoa > Chordata > Lepidosauria > Squamata > Elapidae > Bungarus > Bungarus multicinctus. The sequence goes on along the minus strand of CM042840.1, from coordinate 121,150,026 downwards.
TGATCAACTGAAAGTTGCGCAGAATAGAAAATATCAAAAAGATCAGGGCGATGTGGGATGGAAAAATCTGAAATTGATCACTGGAGTCTCGCATACATGCTCTCCTCTCTGGCAGAAATTCGTTACAACCAACTGCGCTGGATTGAAGTAGAGTAATAATGGAGTCTGGCAAAGGAGAATATCCTACAAAGGCCACAAATTTATCTTCTCTCTTTTGCTCATGCTTTCTCTTTTTCATCCTGTTTTTTTTAACCTCCAGGCTTCAGGCTGCAATCTGGACTCGATTCCCCCCCCCCCCCCCCCAAAAGGCCGGACCATCCCTGTGGGGAGTTTTTTCTGTTTACGGAAGAGCTGAACGATCAAAACAAGTGCTGTAAAGGCATTTGTTTCATCCCTTATAAATCCCTAACCCTCACCCCAAATTTCACTATACACACACACATCACCTAACTGATGTGTTTTTCCACTAAAAGCAGGGGTGAGATTCTACCAGATTGCACCTATTCTCTAGAACCGGTTGTTAATATTCTAAGCAGTTCAGAGAACCGGTTATTAGAAGAATTTATTGGCCTAATCCTGTAAGGAAGTCAGGAAGGAAACATTCTGGTGTTGCTTACAGAAACTGCTTCTCCGTTAACCCTTATTACATTCTTGGCAGGACTGGACTTCCTGTCTCAGGAGTTTTTCCCCCCTCCTTTGCTGGTACTTTGCTTGTGTAGAGTGACAATTCAAAGTTACAAAGTGACTGAAAACAGTGACTTATGACCATTTTTCACACTTACGACTGTTGCTGCATCCCCACAGCCATGAGAGGCTAGGCGAGGAGATGCGAGCCTTGATGTGAGTGATGTTGAGTTGGCATCGTCCAGCCAATAACATGACCATCAAGCCACGCCCACCAGCTAAGCCACACCCACAGAACTGTTGTTAAAAAATTTGAATCCCACCCCTGACTAAAAGCCTCAATGGCTGGAAGCTAGCAGATAGGAGCGCTCCGAAAATCAGACCAGTCTTTGGTGTGGCTTTCTTCATATCGTTTTGTCTTTTTATCTCTACTTGATTTTAGTCAGTGTATATTTCTGTTAACAAATTCAAAGGGGGAGGCGGAGAAGGAGCAGAGGTTTGAAGGCACATCCGTTTTGTGCTCGTATTTTTCTATCTTCTTTTGCTGGCCGGTAGAGTTTTGAGGCAATTGTGCTGCAAGGGCTCCTGCTGCCCCCTGATTTTCTTTCTTTTCTCCCACAGGGCCAGCGTCCCTGCGATCTTGCAGATGAAGATACTTTGGCACTGCTGGAAGAGCTGCAGCATAAACAAGATGATGTGAGTGATGGGTTGTTGATAGGTTTTCTTCTTCTTCAATTCCATTTATGCTGTGGATACAGAAGGGCATTGTGATAGACTTCTGTATTTATGCAGAAAGTTTCTAACATCTGAAGCTCGTGTTTAAGTCACTTTCTGTGTGGGATTCTTCAAGGTTTGGAAGACTTTTTAGGTTAGTTTGGGGGCTGAGTTGAGAAGATTCTCCCTGTGGGATGATCCCATGCCTTTTTCCCTTGGGCTTTTCTTACAGTTGCCGACCAGAATTCCATGAGTGAATAAAATAATGGAAACAGTTTCCATTTCAAATAAAATATAAACAACACAAGATCATAACTAGGTCATTGAGGCAGTTCACAGGGCATCTCTGCTTTTACAGACAGTATAATAAAATTTAGCCATGTTGCAAGGAACTAAATTGATGAAATAGATAAAACCACTGAGAGAATTCTCCTATCAGTGTAGATCAGAGAGGCTGTTTGTTCTTCAATTCCAGTGTTTAATTCTAGATTCATGAAGCCCCAAAACTTTAGGGGGGAGGGGGGATGAAGCCCCACTGCTATTGATCCATTGACAGAGGAAGGATGTAACCAGGGAGTATTGCCCAGCTTGTACCAGTTGCATCCCTACCTGTACTGGGAGAAACTGGTAAAGATAAATTGCACTCTTTTTACACATCTAGTCTACTACATTGTGATTTGCACAAGACTGCCTTTGAAGACCACTTGGAAACTGCCCTTTGCTGGCAGGTAAGAGCTGCCATGGTCAAGTAACATTGGTGCTGTGTTGGCTTCTAATAGCTTGACAACTTGGCTGATAGGACCATCTTTTCCAACCAGAATTGATCCCACCTGGTATGTGTGTAATCTGCTAGTAATTCCATACTTCTGTAAAAATGAGGAGACAGCTGGGGTTTTATTTTTTCAGTGATGTCATTCCCTTCCAGAAGTTATATTAGCTCCCATCCTAATAATATTCCAAAAATGTGTTAAAACAGCTTTTCTAGATAGCATTTGGGGAGAAGCTGGAATGGCTTCATCCAGTCTTTCCTAAACTTGGCAACTTTAAGATGGGTGGACTTCAGCTCCCAGAATTCTCCTTCCAGCCAGGCTTGGTCTATGTTTTATTTGATGCTCCAGCTTCTGTTGTGTTGCATTTGTGTTCTTGGGAGTGGTGGTGGTGGGGGGGGGGGGTTGTATCTTTTATGCTTATTGTCAGGAGTGCCAGGAGTACCTATGGATTCAGGGGCTATAATAGTTGCAAAACAGATAAATACATTTTTGGATCAGAACTGTAACCTTTTCACTGATAAGTTCCTCATTGGTGGAATTCAGTTTTGAAGGGCTATCTATTTATTCCACATTGTTTTAGCTAACTTTCTTTACAATAATTCATTTCAGATTTCTTGCACAGTTATATGCTTGCTGATACAATTTATCTTAATAATGATGATCTAATCGTAGGGATTCCTTGAAATGTAATTTTTATATTTTTATGTAAGCTTCCTTCAGAAGGCCTTTGGCTCTGAAAATATATATAAGACATATCTTGAGAGGGATGGAGGAGATCAGGTCTGGCCTGGCTAACAGGTCAATTTTATACCAAAATTGTCTGAATAGAAGAAATTCTTTTTTGTGGTGTCCTGTGATTGTAAAACAATTTTAGTTGTTGCCTTGCCTGATAAATTTTAAGCTCTAAAGTTGTGTATTTGGCCTGCACATTGATAAACCAGAATTCCCTTAACCTACTACAGCTGATTTTTTAAATCATGCTTTAGTTAAATTTGACAACCATCATATATTGCTGAGACTTTGATCTTATTTTTTAAAAGTCAGCTGTTTAAGCTTGCCTTTGCCAATGTGTACTTTGTCCTAAATATACCATAATCCATTACTAAGAAATGCTAATTTGCTCTGTGTGTGTGTGTGTGAGTGTGTGTGTGTGTATTGCACAGATCAGGCAACCAGGAAGCCTGCATTTGCTTTATGTAAGTGTTTTGGCTTTTGGTGAATGTGGGTGAACTTTTTTTTTTTAGCATTCCAGTGCATTTATTTTTTAATTGATGCATAAGAGACACATCTCCCAAACTCTGTTTCTTCCATTGCTTTTTTGCATGGCCCTCAAGAAATGGCAAGAGCTGGAAGGCTAAAGAAATACTGATGACCCTCAGGGCAAAAGGTCAAAGAGGGAGGCCAGCATGCCTGTCAACCTAATTTGAGTTTTGCCAGCCTAAAGGTTGCCTTTCTGAAGCTGCAGGGTGGGCCTCCCAGAAGCAGCTGATCTGGAGAAGCTGATCAACCTCCCTCTTCATCTATTTCAGGCAAAAGCTTGACTGGTAGGGTGGGCTGGTGGGGGGGGGGGAGAAGGGAGGAGAAAGGAAGAAAGAGAGAGAGAGAGACAAAAGAGCTGGTTCCCAAGGGAAAGCAAGCAGGATGGGCCTCCCTCCTGCCTGTCAGCTTTCTGCCCTTTCCAGCTGTGGATTGGAACCAGATCAGCCTCAAGGTCTTTTGCAAAGCTGAAAGACGCTTTCTTTGCATTCTTTCTTTTTGTAATTCGACTTGGAAGTTTTCCTATGAGAACCAGTTGAAGAAGCAGACTTCCCAATAAAAGACAGGAGGGGAATGGGGAAGGGGTGGGTGGGTGGAAGGGTGAAGCTGCATCTGAAGGAATCCAGAGTTCAAGGTCCTAGCCTACCTTTGAAGGCATTTGCAGGATTTTTAGTTGCAAAAAAAAATGCATTTGCAGGAGAGAAAGAGCATGATTAAAGACCAATGGAATGGGGAGAAGGGAGTTCCCCTCTTTTCTTTTCCTCCTTCCCCACCCATAGGAATCATGGGCTGAAGATAAAGGACTGACTCAGGACCTTCTCATGGCATTGAATGCTGCAAGTCAAAGCCTCTGTTCTTTAAAGGGGATGAACCAGATTGATATTCCTCCAGTGGCCTCCATCTTATTAAAAACGGCAATAGCACTTAGACTTATATAATACTCCACCATGCTGTATTCTCAATACTCTCTGAGTGGTTTACAGAGTCAGCATGTTGCAATCTGGATCCTCATTTTATTGACTTCGAAACGATGGAAGGCTGGGTCCACCTTAGGCAGTCAGGATTGAACTCCTGGCAATGGGCAGAGTTAGTCTGCAATATTGCATTCTAACCGCTGTGCCACCACGGCTCACTAAAAAAGCAGGATTTTTTTTTAAAAAAAAATAAGATAGTGAAAATACCTAATATTCCTTCTTCCTCTTTTCCTCACAACAACCTGTGGTGGGTGAGGGTGGGGTGAGGAAGCAGGCGTTGGGCTGAAAGAGTTGCAGGATCATACATTACAACACCAAAGCACAAGGGCCTTACTGGCTATTGTCCAACACATCTGGAAGAGGATACTAGTTAAGGAAGAGTGGTTAGTTGATATCTGGCAAATCTTTCCAGATGTTTACTCGTGGGATTTCCCCTCTGTTTCCCAATATCGTAGTGCAGAGGGAAAGCAGCTGTCTTTTGCCCTGCACTGAAATACTTTAAATGCTACTAATGGACCTATCTTTTCGAAGAGATGAGTACTTCTCTAAACTTAGCAGTCACAGTTTCAGCTTGATTCCCATGAGCTTTTTGGTTTGAATCACAACCATTTGGTACCACTGTCCTTTATTATGACCAGTCCTGTGAAGATAGCACTAGTTGATGCAGATTTATTTGCCCCTCTGCTATTTCGTATACAGAGGAGCAGGTTTTGTCACATCCCACCAGACAAAATCGATAAAGATAGCATTGTTAAGTGGAATAAAAGTTTTCATTTTTGATCTCTCCCCTTTTATCATTCAGTTGCGCAGCAAAAAGGAAGCCCATCGGCAGGCTGTGATTGACACCAGCTTGGAACAGGCCCCCTCGTATACAAGCAAGCATCGAAGGTCAGCACTAGATTATTATTAGATACTGTACTGTTATGGAAAATACCAAGTTTTCATTTCCACAACTCCCTAGCCTCAGCCTTTGCTTTCAGAAACTTGTAATTTAAAGTTTTAATCTAGGTTTTTTTAGTCCTGGAATCAGATGTGTGAAATCCATGCCACCACATCTCCAGTGGCTTTGGAGGGGAAAATTTTTTATTTGATGTACAGCAAGTTTGACAAGCCTTTGCTGCAGAAATGTTTATGGTTTGACATTGCAGCTGTCAGATTGGTCTTTTTGTTTATGGTTGTATGTTGAGCCTGTGCAAATTACAAGTGCCTGTTGTTAGGAAAGAAAATCTCCTAGCAAGAACTGTTCGTTGTCGTGCTTGGAATAGGACTTAGTTGGGCACTTAGTTGAGTCATCATGGCGACAATTTTTGGATTTGTAAGCAGATTGTTGGCCTATTTATGAATTTTCTCATATGGCTTCTGCTGTAGGAAACATTGTAGAGTGTAAGGCGGTATTTCTCAACCTTGTCAGCTTTAAGCTGTGTGGATTTCAACTCCCAGAAATCTCCAGATAGCAATGTTGGGAGTTGACGTTTACCACAGCTTATAGTTGCCGAAGTTGAAAAACATAGGTATAATGCAGGAGTGTCAAACTGGTGGCCCATGGGCCGGATGCGTCACGCACAGGCCACACCTACCCTAGCTCCGCGAAGGGGGAAAAAACACTGTGAAACATCATATGATGGCAATGTGATGCTGCAAGTTTGACACCCTTGATTTAAGGCATGTAAGTCCTTCCTCACCATCAGAACTGGAATTAAATATGTGATGTTATTGTTCTTGTACTTTCACATATGTAGCACTGAGCCCACATTAGTACAACGCTTGATTATTGACAGGGATTGGGACTTAGATTTTCATTTGCCAAGCTATGTGGCCGTAAAGCACAATGTCACACATGACTTAGTGATGGAAATTCCAACATTTCTGGTTGCTGTCTTTAAGTGAATTGCCATGGGTTGTAAAGTAAGGACATCATGTGGTTGCCATTTACAACCGCCTGCTGGCTTCCCCACTGACTTCGCTTGTAGAAAGCTTCCAGGGTTGCAAATGGTGATCACTTGACTATGGGATGCTACAGTGTTGAAATTGCGAGCTGGGCTTGGAGCACCTGGGTTACATAACCGCAGAAATGCTGTGTTCAAAGCGCCAGTCACAGCTATCAATCACTCCATTATTTATTTATTTATTATTTAAATTTGTATACCGCCCCCTCTCCCAAGGGACTCAGTGCACAGCCAGATAAAAAACATATAAATACATATACAATAATTTAAAATGCATTAAAATAATTGAATAAATTGGGCATTAAAAGTTAAGAAGTAGGGAATTAAGAAAATTAAAACCATTTAAAACCAAATTTAAAACCATTACACATAACTCTAGGCCAGACCGGCTAGATGGAATAAGTTTTTAGTGCGTGCCGGAAGGTCAATAGGTCGGGGACGGTCCTCATCTCTGGGGTAATTCGTTCCAGAGGGAGGATGCTCCCAAAGAGAAGGCCTGAACCCTCGGGGTCGCCAGCCGTCCAGCCGGTGACACCCCGAGGAGGCCTGCCCTATGGGAGCGCACTGGTCGACGAGAGACCGACGGTGGCAGCAGGCAGTCCCGTAAATACCCAGGTCCCGAGCCATGGAGCGCTTTAAAGATGGTCACCAACACCTTGAATCGCACCCGGAAGGCTACTGGGAGCCAATGCAGCTCGCGCAAAAGTGGTGTAACATGGGAGCTCCGAGAAGCCCCCAAAACCACTAGCGCGGCCGCATTTTGCACCAACTGGAGCCTCCAGGTGCTCTTCAAGGGGAGCCCCATGTAGAGAGCATTGGCATAATCCAGGCGGGAGATGACGAGGGCGGATGTGACCGTGCGAAGTACGTCCCGATCCAGAAAGGGCCGCAATTGGTAGATCCTACGGACCTGATAAAAAGTCCCCCTGGTGACGGCTGCTATATGATCTTCTAACGACAGCCGTACATCCAGAAGGATACCCAAATTGTGCGCCCTCTCTGTGGGGGCCAGAATTTCCCCCCCCCCCCATGGCCAGCGAAGGAGTAAGCTGGCTGTATCGGGGCGCCGGAAAGCACAGCCACTTGGTTTTGGCCGGGTTGAGCTGAAGCCTGTTCCGCCCCATCCAACCCCGCACAGCCTTCAGGCACCGGGTCATCACTTCCACAGCTTCGTCAGGATGGCCTGGGGTAGAAAAGTACAGCTGAGTATCATCAGCGTACTGATGGAATTCTATCCCAAAGCCACGGATGATCTCACCCAGTGGCTTCACATAAATGTTGAACAGGAGGGTACCGACCCCTGAGGTACCCCACAGATCAGGGGCCTCAAGATCGATCTCTGCCCTCCTGCCAACACAAATTGCGAGCGGTCGGAGAGGAAGGAGGAGAACCATCGTAACACGGTGCCTCCCACTCCCAACTCCCCCAGCCGCCACAATAAGATACTGTGGTCGACAGTATCAAAAGCCGCTGAGAGATCTAATAGGACCAGGACAGAGGAATACCCCCTGTCACGGGCTCCACAGAGATCATCAACTAATGCGACCAATGCCGTTTCCATGCAGTACCCGGGCCTGAAGCTTGATTGGCGTGGATCCAAATAGGATGTTTCATCCAGGTGCCGGGGGAGCTGTCGTGCCACCGCACTCTCAACAGCCTTCGCCATGAAGCGAAGGTTGGAGACCGGATGGTAATTAGACAATAAGGTCGAGACCAGGAGGAGGAGTCTCACCACCGCCTCTTTCAAGGCAGGAGGCAAAAACCCCTCACTCAAGGAAGCGTTAATAATGCCCTGGAACCAACCACGTGACACCTCCCAGGCGGCCAAAACCAGCCAGGAGGGACACGGATCCAGTAAACATGTGGTGGCATTGAGCCCACCCAGCATTCTGTCCACATCCTCGAGGGTCACAGGATCACACTCCCCCCAGATAATCTCACCGAACTCCGCCCCCGCCTCCCCCCGTCCAGAGTTGCCCAGTCAGAGTCCAATCCATCCTGGATCTGAGTGATTTTGTCCTGGAGAAAATTCGAAAAATCCTCAGCCCGCCCCTGTAGAGTGAACAGTCACTGAATGAATGAGTGGTTGTTAAATAAGGACCACCTGTATGTTCTTGAATCTAGACTGGTTGGACGCTTCTTAAATAGCAACAGCACTTCACAGTGCTATATACCGCTTCACAGTGCTTTTACAGCCCTCTTTAAGCAGTTTCCAGATTCAGCCTCTTGCCCCCAACAATCCAGGTCCTCATTTTAGCCACCTCAAAAGGATGAAAGTGTGAGTCAACTTTGAGCCTGGTGAGATTCGAACTGCCAAATTGCAGGCAGTCAGCAAAAATAGTATGCAGTACTGCATTTTAATCACTATGTCACTGTGGCTCTTTTTAAATGATCTGAAATCCACGTTAGAAAATAAAAAGGTATATTATCTCAAAGCCAGCGATTCCGATCATACCAATTGGAATTGGGCAGCTAAACAAATAAATAAGTAATTAACCTTTATCTAAGGTAGTCAATAAATTATTCTAAGCCATTGTAGTCAGAAGATGCCAGCCAAGAAATAGGAAGCCATAGAGTGTTACCTGCTTCATCAAGTAATAATTTGAACCAAATGATAACTATGAAAAAGGAAGAGATAGAACCAGGGGCTGGTTAGGTGGGTTGGAGTTACCACCTTAGCGTGTTAGTTTGGGTTGAGTACATGCACAACTGATTTTGTGACATATATCTGACAGGGTAAACAAGTGAGATCTTTCCAGCTTCTTCTCCTGTCCATCTGTCCCTTTGGTTCTCCTAGGAGCTCCGTGTGTCGCATGAGCAGCAAAGAAAAAATCTCTGTCCAAGACCAGTCAAAGGAGAGGAAGACCCTAGGTACCATAGCTGTTGGCGAAGAGGAGACCAGTTCGGCTTCGGAAGGGGATGAAACACCGGAGTCCAATGGTGAGTGGAGGGATGCAGCAGCCATCCCTGACAGAACACAGTGGGCTGATGGCTAATTACGCCTCTTCTCTTGCAGAAGTGAAGGCTGTCCCCCCAGCAGACAGCAGTGCAGTGAATGGAGTATCTGTGACTCCCATTAGGCCTCTGTCCCCGTGTCCTCTTGGGCCAAAGGTAAGGCAAGGCATTGTGGTGGCGAAGGAAGTCAGGTGTTCTTGAACTTCCTCTCTCCACTGTCTCAGTTTCCTTTTACAATTGTGGGTCCAGATAGGATCATTACTGGTACTAAGATGTAGTTGAAATCCAACTCCACACTGTAAAGTTTTTACTAGAGCTCAATATAGAGGGTGACAAACACTTCAGAGGCTCCAGTCACTTTATGTTCTCAGCTCATTCATTCCACTTAATATAGGACTGCAGGTGCTGGTCTCAAAGGAGGATCCATATGCCCTGAGCACAGGCTGCATATACCGCAGAACAGTATTGGACTATGCCATTTGTACAGTACAAGTCCAGGTGTTCCTCACTTACAATTGTAATTGAGTCTGCAGTCTCAGTCATAAGTCATGACAGTCATAAAGCATAAATCATACCTGATTTTATTACCTTCTTTCTGGTGGTCATAAAGAAAATGCGGTTGTAGAGCATACACGTCATTAAGCAACTCATTGTTCTCTGTTTTTTTCTGGAAAATGAAAGCAAACACTGGTTTCCAGCAAAAAATGTTGTAAATCAAGGACATGTGACTCTGCAGATGGCCATAAATATGGACCTATGGCCAGGCATCCAAAATTGAGTCATGTAACCATGGGTGTCAGAACTTTGAATCTGGGCTTTAAGACCTTTTTTCAGGGTCCTACATAACTTTGAATGGTAGCTAAGCACCCAGTAGTAAGTTGAGGACTACCTGTAGGGGAATTTCATTAGTAACATTTCTGCTCCCCAAAATTTTTCCTCAAGTAGATAACTAGCACAGCTGACTGACGCTAACAAGGCCTAAATATTGTGCCTCAGCTAGTTATATTTGATGAGTCATATAAGTTTCAAATACTCAGCAAAGTTTTCTGCAAAGTTTTTCTTTACAGCAACAGCAACAGGAACTCCTGAACTCTTAATTTCACAGAAGGAGTAGGAGATAGAGACTTTAGTCCTGCACTTGGTGTGGCCAGCCTCTAAATAAAATAATAATCATCTTCCCCTTAGAAATATCACCTTTTCTTCTCTTCCAGCCCTCCATCAGCTCTCCATGGTTACTTGCTCTTTTGGACAAAGCATGTGATGAATTCATCTCAGTGCACCTTTTTTTAAAGCATGCCTTCATCTCGCGTGCTTGATTAACCCTTTATTGCTTGCATTGGACTTTTCCCCTGCTTTGGGATGCTTCCAGAAAGCAAGTCTAGGGACTACATTTGCAAAGAGGCCTTTCTTGGTTGTATCTCCTCTGCATGTCTTCCCCATTCTGTTGCATGTCATCTCTTATCTGCGCTGTATAAAATACGCTGAACATTTCTGTTTTCTTTTCCCTGTTCTGGCATTTGTTTCCTGCATCTTCCATTTCACATTGTGAAATGTGTCTCCTTCTCCTCTTTGCTTTCTCATTGCACCTGCTCACTCCAGCCACAGTTTACCTTCATTTTGCCTCCGCTGCCTATCCCAAGCCCTTTGGTACCTTCTACGTGGAGACAACGCTTGCGTAAAACAGGGATCGTTCTGGTGCCCAAAAAGGGACAAATGACAAATGCTGTGAGTGCCCTGCAATAATGAACAAAGAGGGGAGCCCAGGAAGTCCAAAGTAGGGCTTTAAAAAAAAAAAATCTCTTAATCTGCGACAGAGCTGTTGGTGGCTGAGTCAGCCTTTGACTGTGAGTGGATTGGAGAGACGCTTCTTCACAGGAACCCCTGCCCTGCTGTTCTCTTGGTTGTTCATCCCTTTGGTGTGCATGAGATTAAAGGAAAATCCTGACTCTGTCCTTGCCTCTGTGGGAAGATTCTGCAAGCATCTTCTAGCTAGTGTGTGAAACAGGATGCAGGGCTGCTGATAATGCTGTAGTTCCCTCTCTGTGCACTATGGGGAGCTGTGTTTTTGTTTATCTGTGCCTATCAGGATGCTACTAGCGTTTGGGAAGAAAAAGTGATTTAGCAGCCTAAAGACGCCCAAGGGAGGAAATGAAGAGGGCCGCTAAGATTATAAACTATTGGGGTCAAGCGGTACTTCAGTAGGGAGGTTGGCCCTTGAGCTACAAGAACCATCAGCTTGAGTTCCAAAGTCCAAAGCAGTTAAGCCTTTCCCTGGCAGATAGAGGGAAAGGAGGGGGGAAAAGTGTGTTACAAATTACACAACTGGGGAGGGGGAAGCACATTGGTCCCACCTGCTACTCGCCATTGGCACGATTGTGGGTCTTCTCCAGCATTACTTCTGAAGGGGAATGTGGTTCTTAATAGGGTGGGCAGGAAGATTGCCCGGTCTGTTGAAAAGTTATCCAGATATAGTGAATTGTAGAGCAGGGCTATGTGAAGCAGACAAGGGAATCCCATCAACCAAAGTGAAGTTCTTCCAGAATGGAGCCTGGGAAATGCAGCAGACGTGATTTCTCTGAAACTTCACACTTCTGAAAGTATGGCAATGCAGTAAGGCAGTTTTCCAGGACCGTCTGCTTCCTCTGCCCTGATAGCATTTTGAAATTCTGTGCTGCATGTTAGCTCTTCTCGATGCGAGCATTAGCTCTTCCATTTTGGAATTTGCATTGGCAAGGACTTCGTGATGGGATGAGAGGAACGGGTAGCCTTGTCTTGCAAAGATTCTGGACTGTCAGAACTACAAGAGGTCTTCTAGAAAGACTTTGGGGCAGCCTGGAGGGGTCTCAGTGGTCCCTCATGCTATGTTTGTATTAATGTAAACTGCATGGTGGACAGCCCTGCTCAAGAAGTTGCTTGCTAATGATCCCAGGACTGCTTGCTTCTAAATTGCATTTTAGGCAGTTACATATACAATGGAGTAATTCCTCCATTGTTTCCCCCTTTATTTGTTTGTTTATACAAACAATATTTTTTAAAGTGCCCAGAGGTACCTGAATCACTTTACAGAGCAATAAAAATGTCAAAACCCAGATCTTATTCAACCAATTAAGCACCCAAAACTTGCCTGCACTCATGCGTTCTGCCAAATAAAAAGGGTTTTAAGGCCTTTCTGAAGGTTGGTAGATTGGCAGTATTCTTCATCTCAAGAGGCAGGTGTTTCTAATCTATGGAAGAATGTCTTTAAGAAAGAGGTTTTCAGGAATTGCTGCTTTGAGAAGGCTGCAGTTCTGGCTCCTTTCAACTGAGGTATAGTTCAGCCTGAAATCCAACCTCTGTGTTCAGGCATGCTCTGGAACATCTTGAGGATATGCCAAGTACCAGTAGCTATTCCTCAGTAATCTCTGAAAGCTTTCAGATGATAAAAAGGGGTCTTCGGATAAGGGCAACCTTGGGTAGCTTTGACCCTTTCCTACACCTCCTGCTTTGGAGAAATGAATCAGAGCCCCTGGCTAGTACTGCCCCTGTGGAAGTATTACCCTTCTTGCCTTGAAACCCAATCAATTCTGTTTCTTCTCAGGTTTGTTTGTTTATTTATTTATTTTATTAATTTTATATACTGCCCGCTCTCCCAATGGGACTCGGGGCGGTGTACAGCCGAGTAAATAACCACAAATATAAATGCAATTATTAAAATAGAATTAAAAAGGATTAAATTGATGGCTGAAAGATAAAAACTAATCAAGAGAATTTAAAAAATAAAACCATTAAAATCAATTAAAAGCCCTACTCATAACTCTAGGCCAGACCGGCTTGATGGAAAAGATGGGTTTTCAGCACGCGTCGGAAGGTTTGTAGGTCAGGGATAGTCCTCATCTCCGGGGGTAGTTCGTTTCAAAGGGAAGGTGCTCCCACAGAGAAGGCCCACACCCTCGAGGCCGCCAGCCGGCATCGCCCAGCCACCGGCACCCCGAGGAGGCCCGCCCTGTGGGAGCACACTGGCCGACGGGAGGCCGATGGTGGCAGTAGGTACTCAGGTCCCAAGCCATGGAGCGCTTTAAAGATGACCACTAACACCTTGAATCGCACCCGGAAGGCCACCGGAAGCCAATGCAGCTCGCACAAGAGCGGTGTAACATGGGAGCTTCGAGAAGCCCCCAACACCACATTCATGGCACCCACACTCCTCAAGAGAGAGGAAAATGTAAAATTGCCACTTTATTATCAAGTTAAGAATCTGGTGTATCTATTGCAAACCAGAATTTTGGGATGGTTTCTTCTCTTAAGGCAGGGTCTCCAAATCTGGCAACTTTTGAGACTTCTGGACTTCAACTCCCAGAATTCCCTAGCCAGCATGGCTGGTTGGGGAATTTTGGGAGCTGAAGTCCACAGGCCTTAAAGTTACCAAGTTTGGAGGCCCCTATCTTAAGGAGCCCTCAGTTATTCAGGTCTTGAATTCCTTGGTCTAGCCCAACCTGAGTACTCCACCGTGCTCCTTCCAGTGCCATTCTTTAAAGTGAAAATTCCCTTCGTCCACCCTGACTACCTTTCCTTCCTTTTCTCATCGCTTCCCCTGTTTGTCCCCTTCTGCTCTACCCCTCCTCTTCCGTTCCTCCCCACCAGTTCTCTGGAGGCCCTAGCCGCACCACGGAGCCAGGGAGTTTGCCAGCTCCAGCCACATGGAGACAGAGCCTGCGCAAAACAAGCAGCTTCGGCGTATTGCAAGATGCCAAGTTGGACGAAGGGGTGCCCAAGGGGGGCAGCGGCATCAAGCGCTCGGCATCCAGTCCCCGGCTTGATACAGAAGAAAAGGTGAGTTGGGCAGAGACAAAGCTGGTTGAGAGGCAGGTCAGGCATGACCAGCCTCACCAATGCATTAAACTATAATATTTGTCTCAGATGGTTGATTCTGAGAGTTTGCTCTGGCCATGTGTTTTTGGAAACATCTTTGTAACACTTGGCCTCTAAGCATGCACCTCTAAGCTAGCCTGCTGCCCTCAGGTATAGTGGAGGGTGTCATCAAGAAATAGGAAAGTCTTGGATTGCTCTGCCTTCATACAAGGAACAAGAGAAGGATGCCAACTGTTCTGATCTCTAGACAGCGCCACTGACCCTCGTGCCATAAGGAATTTAAACAGTAGAGTTGGTTTAAAGAGTTGGTGAAAGCTTCAGGCTTATATTTGACAGTTTGGGTATCTGTTTCATTTCCCTTCTTTCTCATCAGTTGTCCAAATAATGACCTTTTTTAAAAAAAAAAGTGCAGAAAAGAGCAACTAGGACAATTAAAGGCTTGAAAACTAAAACATATGGAGAATGGTTGCAGGATGTGGGTTTGGCTGGTCTAGAGAAAAGAGAGAAACAGTATTTGAGGGGGCTGCCGCAAAGAGGAAGGGGTCAATTTATTTTCCAAAGCACAAGAAGGCAGGACAAGAAACAGTGGATGGAAACTAATCAAGGAGAGAAGCAAACTGGAATTAAGGGGAAACTTCCTAACAATGAGAACAATTAACCAGTGGAACAGCTTGCCTTCAGAAGTGGTAAGTTTACAAAGTCAGGAACTTGCCCCCAACAATCTGGGTCCGTATTTTACTTCGGAAGGCTGGAAGGCTGAGTGAGGTTTGAGTTACAATTTAAAAAGGAGGCAAGATCAAAGGAAACCCATAAATAGGTCAAAACGAGCCCGCAATACCAGATGAAAAACTGAACTAGTGGTTCATAACTATCACTATCTCATAATTCTAGGCAATATCAACTGAGTAATATTTAAAGAATAATTCATAACATAGGTGCCTCTGAAGAAAAAAGCTTGCAGAATAAGGCATTAGCAAATGATCTCAATTTTCAAAAAAGAGATGTAGACTGTTGGAGATCCTAGGTTGAATGGTATGCAAGCCAGTCATTTTGAAATGATATTTGTTGGTCATGTAATAGAAACACCAGGTACTTCCTGGTTTGTCATCTTCTATCAGTTTTGATAGAATCATCTTCTGGCATTTATTATTGAAAAGCCATGAAAAGCAATTGGAAAAATGTTGAGATCCCTCAGAAGGAGGAGGAGGAGACAACTTGGTCCTCCAGGGAAGAGCACTTTCATATCTAATGAAGAGAAAGTACAGGTAGTCCTCAACTTAGGACCACAGTTGAGCCCAAAATTTCTGTTGCTAAGTGAAACATATGTTAAGTGAGTTTTTTCCTCCATTTTACGACCTTTCTTGCCACTGTTGTTAAGTGAATCACTGCAGTTGTAAAGTTAGTAATACAGTTGTTACGTGCATCTGGCTTCCCCACTGACTTTGCTTGTCAAAAGGTTGCAAAAGGGAATCATGTGATCCTGGGACACCAACCATCATTAATATGAGTCAGTTGCCAAGTGTTTCAACTCTGATCATGTGACCATGGGGATGTTGCAATGGTCGTAAATGAGAAACGGTCATATGTTTCTGTTTTCAGTGCCATTGTAATGGTCACTAAAATAACTATTTTAAGTCAAGGACTACCTGTAGGGAAAATCCCAAATACTACCCACACGCAAGACATGTGCTGTACCTATGGCAAGAAAGGTCATTAAATGGGGCAAAGCTCATTTAACAACAGAGAGGACTCTCTTGTATTTTTAAAAAAGTTTGAGGAGCAGGACTTTCTGATCTTTGGAAAGCTTCTGCCACTTAGAGGAGATGATGTTAACTAGATAATCAATGAGCAACCTTCAGCCTTCTAGAGTGGAAATCCTCCAACCTTGGCCACTTTAAGACTGGTGGACTTTAACATGATGCCTGGGGAATTCTGGGAATCTTAAAAGTTGCCAAGAGTGGAACCTAGAGTCTTCTTGGTGGCTGATCATAGAATGGCTAGGTACATTTTTTTAAAAAAAGATCACCTCCAAGCAAAATACGAGTAGTTAAACCTCCGACAGGCTTGAAGAAAGGGATGGAAAATTGCCCCTACTCCTTTCTAGTGATAATATCCAGCTTTAGGGGCCCCAGGTACAAAATGGCTGCCTAGTCATAGGCATGAGATAGAATGGATCAGGGTCCGGAAGAGTTGAAGCCACCTGTTCCAAGGTCAGGAAGGGGTTATTTTAGGATGGGAAAATTCTGCCAAGCCATACTTTGCCTACCTCTCTTCGTGAACAACGAACTGCTCTGAGAATGTGCCAAAGATTGGTGCCTTGGGTTAAGTTTTCAAGAGCCAGTCTTATTATTTCTGAAGGCTTAAGTGGACCCAGCCTTTCTCAAGCCCAGGTCATCTTTGTGGTGGTTTTTTTCCCCTCATGATGCAAACAAAGCCAAAGGAGACGTCGCAGTTGTTTGAGGAAGAAGAAACTGGGTTTTGTGTTTAGCACTTTTTTTTGGTCAAAGGCAGAACACTTTACTTTTCTTCTTCCTCTGTTTTTTACTTATTCCCTTCTTTTCCGACCTCAGATCTAGCAGCCTTGCACTGCCTGTGAACTCTAGTGTGGGTTTGTTTCCCTCCAGTGGGGTGGCTTTTCAGCGTGGGGTTTCAGGGCACGAATTTTGCCACCAGTATGTCTCTGCTGTGCCCTCTTTTTCTTTTCTTTCTCTTTCCCTCCCTCTCCATCCCGATCCTGTCATTGCCTGTATTATCTGCAGCAAGACATCCAGGAGCTCTTGAAGAAGTGGAGCAAGAATCCCATTGGCCCATGGTTAGCCAATAGGAACACAGCTTCTGAGCCACCTGGTGACCCGGTAGGAGCCTCTACCCATCAGAGAGGGTGGCTGGATACCTTCCTTGCTAGCTTTGCTTTATTTGGGCAGGGGAGGGTAAAGCGTGTGTGTGTTTGGGGTGGGGGAGTCCTTGAGAGCCATGGAAGCATAAAGGGAAATGGGCACCAACAACCTCTGGTGGGAATCAAATATGGTCCAGGATTCTACTGGACATCCTTTTGTTTCAGTTTTCCTTTCACCTCTGCTCTTTCCCCACTCTTTTAACATTTTGTTCTTTGTTCTGTCTGAGCCACAGCTACCCTGTTAGAGAGGCAGTGTTTTTCTGTTCTTTCTTCTCCATCCTTGGTAGAGCAGTTCCTCTGGCATTAAGGGAGAGTTGCTCACGCCCTCCCTGTTACAGAAATGCAGTGTTCACATTGGTGGGTCCCCAAAGCCTCCTGAATCTCCATCTAGCCTCTGAGCAGCCCCCACTCCTAGCCCGAATAGAAGGTAACAGAGAAACAGCTGTCAATCATTACATTTTCTTTCCTTTTTTTTCCCCCATCTTCTCTTACAGAACAAAGAGCCACGTCTGGCACGAGTAATCCCAACTCCCACTCGCCGGATCTTTGCCCTTCCAGACGCAGAACCCCACCGAGATCCCCGGCGTGCGTGAGTAATCTACCGTGGATAAACTAAAATGGCACACTTTGGCTTGAGAGGCCTGGATTAGAATCTTGTTCAGACAGGAAGCTGGTTAGCTGAAAAGGGCCGGTTGGCTTTTCCCAGGCAGGGTGGATATTTGCCTTTCTCATCCTCTCGTGAGGGTGGATCTCTTGATGTTCTTGAGTGGTGAAACCCACTAAGTTAAAATGAGTTAGGAGGCCTTTGATCCTCCAGCTGTTAGGTTTTCTATTCCAAGTATTGCCAGCCATTGGCCATATTGGCTACGGCTACTGTGAGTTTGAAGGAACTTCTGGAAGATTTGTTCCTGGACTGGAAGATCATTGTTTTAAGCGATAGGATAGATTGGGGCTGCTTTTAGTTTCTGGGTAGAGAATGGTGTCCCTGGAACACAGAAATATTTGGGGAAGTGAAGCTGTCCTGCTCTCCAGTGAGTGTTAAAATTTCAGTTAATTTATTTGGTCTTTTAAGAGCACCCTTATCAATTTCGAGTAAAGGTCACTTTTTACTGTTCTCAGTTTAAAACCTTGCAATCCTGTCCTGCCTTTGTAAAAGAAGAAGGAACCAAAAAGGTTTATTAGGTATTTTTGCTGAAGTAGCATGGGGAGGAGAAATATTGCCTCAAAATTAATGCACACAAGAGCCTCCAATGGACCACTAGCATGAATTTCTGAGAGCAATGAGTTGGTGTCGTGAAACCTCACAGAAGTCAAGGAGGCCCCTCTAAATATTCTCTTGCGCGTTCTCTCTCTCTCTTTCTCTCTCTCTCTCTCCCTCTCCCCTTCCCTCCCTCCCTTTCTTCCTCTCCCTCGCTCCCTCTCTTTCTGTCTTCTTGCTCACTCCCCGCAGAAACTTAGAAGGTGGTCTTCAGATGAAGATAGATACAGCCCCTACCCCACACCAGCCCCCCTCTTCCACTACCATCAGCTCTAGCATCGATCCCCGGGACCGCCGAAGGTGAGGGTTGGCTGGGCCAGGGGCAGGCAGAACGGAGAGCACTTAGGGCCATGATAGATGGGTGACCCTGAAAGTCAAACGGGCTGGTCTCTTTTGGTGTAGTTATTATCCTGATCCTCTGTGCCTTAAATTTATTTGAGTTCCTTGCATTTTTATTAACTTTCACTACTGGTGCACAGATGTCTGCTTCATAGTATCAAAAGGGAGAGTATTTAGGCCAGACATTTATTCCCAGTATCTGTTTGATCTTGCTTATCAATTGGGTCTGATGGAAGAAGGACAGACTTCCTGTGTTGTGCTAAATGCTCCATACAGGATGGCACATATGCCTGTATGCCATCTTGGAATCTCTCTCTGTCCCGTTGGGCTTGACAAAATGAAAGGGGCCCTGTCAGCGGCTTTTCCCTCCTCCACCTCTTACATTTCATTCCATCTCTCTGGCATGACTAACGGCTTTACTTGGCAAAATGGAAGGTACGGTGTTTGGCCAGGAAAAGTGGAAGAAGCCATGCAAAAACCAACACTTGCAAAATGTACATGGAGTCTCCTTTCCCTATCCTAATATCCCGCCAATGCAGCAGCTCTATGAGGCTTGGCAGGAACTGGGGGCGGGGGGGCGGGGGGAGGGCTGAAAGCGCCATCACTTGAGACTTTCAAGAAGAGATTGGACTGCCATTTGTCAGAAATGGTGTAGGGTCTCCCGCTTGGGCGGTTGGTTGGACTAGATGACCTACAAGGTCCCTTCCAACTCTGATTATCTGTTAAATCTGTATCTATAGAAAGTATGAGGAAAAACCTTTATGTGCTGCCTAACCATTAGGGTCTTCCTGCTAGGTCATACCAGACGCCAGTGCGAGATGAAGAGTCTGAATCCCAAAGAAAGGCCCGTTCTAGGCTCATGAGGCAATCCAGACGTTCCACACAGGTAAGAGTTGGTGCAGAAAAACCTGGCTGAAGCTTGAAGGTGACGCTACACAGGCGGCACCAATTCAGGCGCTGCTTTCTTGGCCTAATTCGAAGCTTCACAAAGAGTTCTGCTGTCCATTGGCCATATCCCATCAGCAAGGTATTTTACTGATGGATACACTTTCCCTTTTCTTCCTTTCCTCCATCCCCATGTCCCCCCCCGCCCCCCACCCCTTTTCTTTTTTCTTTTTGGCTTCTCCATGCCCTTTTTAGGGAGTAACGCTTACGGACCTAAAGGAGGCTGAGAAGACCATGGTCTGGACCAGCGATTCCAAAACTCCTTCAGAACAAAGGAACAAGGAGGATGAAAAGCGGAACAAAGATGGGGAACAGCAATCTCAAGAGACAACGGTAGGGATCCATTGAGGTGGATGGATTGCAGTCCAGCCCCTCCATTGTAGAAAGTCCTGGGCAGGAGAGAACCTGATTTAATGAGAAATGGATCAGGGAAGAGATTAGGCCTGTTCTAAGACAGGACGCGACATGGATGCTACAGGATACAGATCCTTGCAAAGGGCCTCTGAAAGGAAGAAGGAAGTGGCCCTTGCCAGGCTGAGCAGGATACTAACCCTTTGGAATGGGATGGAGAGGGAGTGGCTTTTCTTGTGCGTCTCTGCTGCCTTAGGTTGAGTTTAGGATCTGGTATAATTTGGCATGTCCTGTGGAGTGCAATAGTGGCACTCATCACCACAACCCTTTTTCAGTCACTCCAAGCTTTAGTTTGGCCCTCTACAAAATGCGGCCCTGTTGCCTTGAGCCAGGGCAAAGCTTGTTTATAATTGGTCTTCCTTCTTATTCTCCCTAACTTCATTCAGGACTCCGCTAGGCGATTCTGGCTCCTCAGTTCAGACAGTTCTTCAGTTTATACTGTGAATCCGTTAGTGGTGAATTCGCAGCTCCAAAAAGGTAACCCTTGTATTCAGGTGACTATTTTTCTTTCTTCCTTTTTCTCCTCCATTTTCAGTTTGCCTGCTTGACATGTTTCACTGTGGACTAGCATTAGCTCCTTCGATCCCGACTCATTTCATTCTCTCCCTGTGTGTTTTGCACGGTGCCAATCTCAAGGAGGTCTTAAAGCTTTTGTCTCCTGTGTTGTTGAACTTGGGAGGTCGACAGCCCAAACTCAGCTGCCTGTCTTGTTTTAAACTGCAGGAACAGAAGTCGATAAGGCTGGTTCTGAGCTGGACACAGACCTCCGGAACAGGCTGGCTATCCGAGACCGCAGGAAAGGCCGGCGAGAGAGGCGCATCACCGGTTTGGGAGGAAACTCAGAGGTAAACAAGAAGGGTACCAGAACAGTGGGCTGATGCCCTGGAGGAAGGGTGGGGTTCAGGCTACAGATAGGAGGTTACAGTGAACCTGCTGGATGCCTTTTATGTGCGCCCACGTTTACTATGTAGATCCTCTTGAGAGCCTGTGAACTGCAATTTTTTTTTCCTAGGGGGAGGAAGATGAAGACACTGAACATAATGAAGATCCATCAGTACATAGCAGGTAGATTCCCCTGTAGCAGTGATGGCAAACCTTTTGGGCTCAGAATGTCAAAAATTCAGAAAATGTTTGTCTTGATTCTGCTGGCATGTCTGTCTGTCTGTCTGTCTCTCCCTCACCCCTTTCCCCCTTCCTCCTCCCTTCCTCCTCCACCCCACCACACACATCTGGACAAAAGATACAATTCATAACAAATAATAAATTATTTAAATCAATTGTTTAAGAAATAAATGCATCCATGCCGTAATTATAAATATTTTTCCTATCCAAGACAGCTCTGGATTGCATGAGGCCTGGAAACTGCAGAAAAGGCTCTTGTGTGGCCTCATAGCTTCCAAAAGCCATGAGGAATGACACCCCATTCCCACATGCATTTCAGAGGCTCCAGAGGCCGTTTGAGAGCAAAGCCCTCTTGCACAACTTCCAGAGGGTCTTTGGTGACCCCTGGCATGTCACCAAAATGGACATAGCATGTGACCCATGACCTATGACCCACATGTCGAAGATTCACCTTCATTGTCCTGTGGAGTCTTAAAACAAGGGGAGCAATGTCACAGGTAAAGATTCTCAGCCATCCAGATAGCCTTGTCTGGAAGTTGAGTCATGGCAACTGGATTTCTTTTCTTGTCAGATGGCAACATTTCACTGCTTATCCAAGTAGACTTCAGACTGAAGAAGCTACTTGGAGGAGCAGGGAAACATTTCAAACAAGAAGAAAAGAAGACCTATTGCCGCGATTCAACTTCCAGAAACTGTGATTGCATGTAAGTAGCCATGGAATGGGTATAGCTGCTAAAACCTCCCTCAGAGGCTGAAATAGCAATAACACTTAGACTTATATATCGCTTTATAGTGCTTTACAGCCCTCTCTAAGCAGTTTTTACAGAGTCAGCCTCTTGCCCCCAACAATCTGGGTTCTTATTTTACCCACCTCGGAAGGATGGAAGGCTGAGTCAACCTTGAGCCTGGTGGGATTTGAACAGCCGATAGTCAGCAGAAGTGGCCTGCAGTACAGCACTCTAACCACTGCTCCACAGAGACTCTTGAAATGCTTGATCCATGTTGTATATCTGGGTGTGTTTAGAACAGGGGAGTCAAACTCCAGCCTGTGTAGTGCTTAGGTCTGGCCTGCGGGATGCCCTGGAAGGTCAGCGAAGGTCTGGCCCGTGGTGCCAGCTTGACATCACTCATGTTGGGGACACCCTCCCAAGCTCAGTTTTCAGCTACAACGGCCTTCTCCAGCACTCTGCCAGCAAAAACAGAGCTCGGGAGGGCTGCAAATTCCGTTTTCACTGGCAGAGCGCTGCAGGAGGCTTTCCCAGCCGAAAATGGAGCCTAGGAGCTTCCCCCCCTCCCCCGACATAAGTGACATCGAGCTGTTCATGCCCACTCTGGCCACACCCACCCGGCCCCTGAGGTCAAACACAACTGATGTGGCCCTCAGTGAAATCGAGTTTGACAATCCTGGTTTAAAAGCACTAATTCCTTTCTGGAATGTCTGCCCCCACACCAAAAAACAAAAATACTACTTCCATATTGTCCCCTCCTGAAGCTTGATTTATTCCAAAAATGTTAAGTTGGTCGTTGACTATAGTCTCGGCAGCCTCCTCCCGGGCTAGAAGAAACCCATTTCTGCACTAACACACAAAGCTGGCATATATTGTTGTTGTTGTGTTAAAGCACCTCTAGACCTGTTGTTTTCCTTTTGAGTCTTTTTTTCCAAATTAATATTTGTACCTATTTGAATTTTGCGTCATGCAAAGGAGGAGCCAGCAGGGGGCAGTGCTGACCACCTTCCTCTGCTGCTTCTTTTCAGTGATCACTTAAACAGCCTTCTGCCAAACCGGACAGCACCCCCTGGCTGCCAGAGAGGGAACAGCGCACCGTCAGGCTGCAGAGAAGAACCAGACAACTATTACAAGAAAGTTAGTACTTGGAGAAGTGCGGTTTTGCACTTACCGGGCAGGCAAACAAAATGGTTGCAAAAGAGTGCTGATGTATCTTGCCCTTGCTTATCTTTCTCACTGCCTCCTTTCTTTTTATTCCCTCCTCCCACGTGTATCTATAAGCTGTATGAAGATCTCTTGATTGAGAATGAAAAGCTGAAGGAACAGTTGCAGGAGGCACAGCTCCAACTCACGCAGATTAAGCTGGAGCTGGAAAGAGTGACCCAGGTAGGGGGTGGGACAGGGCGGGCTCTTCATGGGAGAGCTGGAGTGGGGAAGGATTGGAGAGGCATATTGGGACTGAGAGAGTCAGCATGCAACTCTGGCGAAGACTGGAGAGACCGAAGAGCCAAAATCTACTTTTTTGTTATTGGGATACAGAATGTGGGGTGATGTGCTTAAAGTCTAGGATCAGGAGTACAGATACTAAGGTCCACCCTATGAATAGAATAGAATAGAATAGGTTTATTGGCCAAGTGTGATTGGACACACAAGGAATTTGTCTTGGTGTAAATACTCTCAGTATACATAAAAGAAAAGATACATTCCTCAAGAATCAAAAATCATAACGTACAACACTTGATAGTCATAGGGTACAATCAACAACAGAAAAAGTCCACCGTATGCAACAGGAGTTCTTTACATATCGGGGGCCAGTTATTTTATTTATATCCTACCTTTTTTATTTTTACAACTAACTCAAGGCAGCAAACGTTCACAACATACCTTCCTCCTATTTTCCCCACAATAACAACCCTGTGAAGTCACTTGGACTTGAAAGAGAGTGATTGTCCCAAGGTCATCTACCTGACTTTCGTGGCTAAGATTTGAATTCATGATCTCTTGTTTTCTATCTCTCAGGGCTGTTGTGGGCGAAAATGGAAGGATGTAGCACCATATATGCCTCCTTCCCAGCCTATGAGGTAGACCAGAAATGAAACAGCCCAGATGCTCTCATTCTGTTTCATTGTAAAGCTGTGTTTACAGAATCTTTGCAAGTCTGAAAGTATAATTCTACATCGCCTTCAGTAATTTAGGGAAGATCCCTGTTGAGTTTCTTGCTCAGCCCCACTATACAGCTGCGGGCTATGCTCCCACTTACCTGACTCTTCCCTAGGCAGCATTTCTCCACCCTTCATCATTCCCACATACCATTACATTCCTAGACTTCCAGAATGAAAGGAGTTAACAAAGTTAAAGTTAACAGGTAAATAAAATACGTAGCCTTAGTGTATATTTGCTTTAGATTTCCATCTTTGTAATTAATCTGGAACAATTTTTTTTATTTAAAAAAACAAGCTATTGTGCTGAGTGATCTTGGATTGGCTGCTGTTTCTGCCAATATTTACAATTCTGGTTCACCTGTGGGTATCTTAAGGAAGTGACTGAATTGATAGATGTAAGATGGTTTGCATGCCTAGCCTTCCTTCTGGTCCAGGGAACATTGATCCAGTTTTTCCCTCTCGAACTTGCTGGTATAGAGTGTGATCTTCAACTGAGGTGCATCTCTGGATTTTCTGTGATGCCCCCCTCACCCCCACAAAAATCTGTAGAATGCCCTCTCCAAATGATAAACCACTTCTGTCCCTCAGATTCTCATTCCTGTCTTCCCTCAGTTGTGTATTGCTGTATTGTATGGCTTATTTTATCAGTCGTATCCTGTCTTCAGATCTGCAAAGGGGAAGGTTATAAATGTTAACAAAAATAAGCACAGAAATTATTTTAAATCTTTTTTTGTGTGTTGTTTGTCCTCGCCAGAGGCAGGAGCGTTTTGCTGAGCGGCCGGCTCTTCTAGAACTAGAGAGATTTGTGAGTATTTGTTCCTTCCTTCCTATTCCTTCCCCTCTCCTGCATTGGCAAAACTGATCTATCGAACGGGTGGATGGGAGAAGCCTTTCAGTGAGGCAGTTACGCTGTTGAGGAGAGTACAGTGACTGGGTGGACATTTTTTACACCCACTAAAGGCTGGGATTTCAAGGCAAATGTGTACACTTTTAATCTCGATTATTTGTACCTGCCCTAGAAGGAGAGGAGTTCCTGGGTATCTCTACTTGTGTTGCCAGAAAAATAGCCAGTATATATGGCCTGTAGAAATTCTAAACTGCACAACATTCAATTTACCCAGTTTTATTCTATAAAGGTTGATTTCTCCCTACTCAGCATGAAAGCATGCTTAGGATTCCTTTTCTGCTTCCACTCTCACTTCATCTCTTTGTCCCACCTGTGCCAAACCAGGAGCGTCGCGCTTTGGAAAGGAAGGCTGCTGAGCTGGAGGAAGAATTGAAGGTGATTCCTCTCTTGTTGAAGGAGCCCCTGCTCCGGTTAAAGGGTAGCTTGGCTGGGAGCAAGGAAGGAGGAGGTGGCAGGGAGGAAATAAATTTGCAATGCAGGTAGTCCTTGACTTACAATCACAATTGAGCCCAAAATTTCTGTCGCTAAGTAGGACCATTGTTAAGTGAGCTTTGCCCCATTTTACGATCTTTCTTGCCACAATTAAGTGAATCACTTCAGATGTTGAGTTAGTACCATGGCCGTTAAGTGGCTTCCCCATTTACTTTGCTTGTCAGAAGGTTGCAAATGTGAGGCCGGTTGCCAAGCATCCAAATTCTGATCACATGACAATGGGCATGCCGCCACGATTGTAAGCGTGAAAAGTGGTCAAAAATCCCTTATTTCAGTGCCGTTGCAACTTTGAACAGTCATTAAAAAGAATGGTCGTAAGTCGAGGGCTACCTGTAATCGAAAGAAGTGCCTTGGGAGTTTGACTTTGTATCTGCCTCTCCCTTCACAGGCTCTTTCAGATTTGAAAGCCGACAACCAGCGTCTTAAAGACGAAAACGCCGCTCTTATTCGTGTGATCAGCAAGCTCTCCAAGTGACCACCAGCTGCTGTCACTGTCCCCCCGTTTCTCTGTGAAGCAGGGACCTTCTTCCACACACCCCACCACCATGTGTACCAAGATCCTGGTCAGGGACAGGAGAAATAGATGAGGATAGGGGTGGCCACCTTCCTCTCACCCCCCAGGCACTCCAAACGCGGGCTGTTCTGAGGCTCAGCCAAATAGGCGCCACCAACTATTGATTTCCCCAGAAGTTTGTCTTGACGCCTGCTTCTCCTCTCCTGGCCCTTCTCCTTCCCAGAGACAGTATTTATTTTGTGGCTTCCTTCAGTGATGCTCTTTGCTTTGTTGTTTTTTCTCCAGGGAACAAGGGGCATAGGGATGATAGGAACCAGTCTTTCTGGGAACCCATAGGAGTGGGATGGCCGCCATTGTTGCTGTGGGGAAATGGGATTAACAGGCCTTCTTGACCAACAGGTCATTAGGGTGTCTCTTACGGTTAAACTTGACAGCCCAAGAGCAAAATTACCCGTTAGCGGCCACGCAATTGGTTGGAAGAAATATTTCGGGTTGCTGGTCTTAGCGTTCTTCCATCACCACCATCCTGACTAGCAAATGCTGCAAGAGGCTGGCAAGCATTAATGGATCGGGTGGAGGGTGGCATCTGGTCTTTGCAAGCTAAAAGAAGTGAGCAGTCGGATTGTAGCTGGGACCCCACAGCGGTCTTGGCCAGCCCAAAGCCATGAGAAATCTCTTGGCCATCCACCAGGGGAGGCTGGAGAATTGCGCCTGATTACCTGTGAGGATGATAATGAATGTCGATGGTGGGGTGAGAGAGGCAGCAATGCTGTGGAAATTCTGCTCCTTTCTCTTTGCATCTTAATACTCAGGTGCAAAGATTTGAGTTGTCCCCTCTCCGGTCTTTGAATGTCTTTAAAGTTAGGTGGATTTTTCAGAATTGTACCTGAGCTTTCTTGCCTAACTCAGGCCAAAGGAAACCTGCCTCTTCCTTCCTCCTTCCTTCCGCCATTTGGACCGTAGCCTTCTGCCAACACCCAGCCTGGTGATGATGCTGGCACTATTACCATGAGGCTTGAAGCCAATAAGAGAGGCCATAGCCAAAACCCACACTTGACAACGGTGACATGAATTGCCAGCCTTCACTCTTGCTTCTCCAGCAGCTGTGCCTCCTTGACCTTTCATTTCCTAGCTCCCTGGGCACCATTTATCTCCCAGAAGAAATCTGGAGTTCCAGCTTAGTGGCTATCCCATATTTTGTTTCCTTGCACGCATGCAATCCAATACTTTCAATGTTAAAACTGAGGGCTAGAAGTACTTCAAAGTGAAACTGAGGGCTAGAAGTAATTCCAAGAGAAAAACGGGTCCAAAGTACTCCTCCGAAAATCCTGTTTGTGTGTGTGTGTGTGTGTTTTTCCTGCGCTATCATGAGCCAAGACTCCTTTGCCAAAATAAATAATCCCTTCCTTTTCTGCCATGTCCCCCTCTTCCAATTCCCCACTTTTCTTCCTTCCATCTGTCCTGGTCCAGGGATTCCCCCATCTTCCTCCATAAATATCTGTACATAACAGAAGTATTTTCTATATGGCTGCATTGCCAACAAATACCAGAAGAAAAAATGCAGAGAAACTTAAATGTGCAATATCGCATGAGTATTTTTTTCCAAAGAAGTCTCTATATTGTACTTGTTTATTCAGCAGCACAGCTGCCATTGTTTTAAAGAACAGGGAATTGAAATTACCGTGTTTGAATATAATAAAAAGATTTTAAAATTGGTATTTGAATATAGTCATTTCTCAATCAGTTACATAATGCCTGTCTGAGGGCATAGATACAAAAGAGCATGTAGGTTGTCCTTCCTCAACCATTTGTGTTAGATGTTAATTCTCGAAAAAGTAGAGGGTTAAAATGAGTTATATCATGGTGGGCAGTTATGGCAACTTTACAACCTATGGACTTCCAACTGAGACAGCCAGACAGGAATTCTGGGAGTTGGTGTCCACAAGTCCTAAAGGGGCCATAGTTAACTCACCCCTGTGTTCGATAAAAACCTGCAGGACACATCTATTAGTGGTTATACAGACTCTATTTTGAGAGGTATTTTCAGTGTGTGGTAATTGTGGAGCAGCAGTTGAAGAAGATTATTGCTTGAATGTGCTACATAGCGTTTGGCCCTAGTTACTCCTAATGCTCCCTTCAAGGCTTCAGGTGGTCTTCCCAGCATTGTGTTTAAATTTGTACAGCTGTTCCACCCAGATTGTCATTGATATACTGGTACTATAAATCCATCTCACCAGATAGTCTATTCCATGGCCTTGACCTTCCGAACCCAACTCAAAAGAGGTTTGCCTAAATTTGTTCGCTGTGTGTTAAGCCTTTTGGCTTAATATAGCACAGCCCTTTGTCCCTTCACCCTCAGGACAAATACAAGGTAATTTGTTAGACTGGAAGCTGATTTAGAGATGACTCAGTAACATCTTAAGCTCGTTCTAGATCTAAAATTAGAGGTTAGGGTTGGCCTCATCCTTCCTTATTCACTTCCTTTCTCTGGACATATTTCAAGAACAGCCAAGATGTCACGACTAGGTGTTGCCCCTGGGCAGGAATGACTCATGACAATTCGACCTCCCTTTGGGCATGACAGAGTTGGCCTATTTCCAGTTCCCAGAAGCCAGCAGGCTTGTCTCTTGATTTTTTTTTTATAGGCATATAAGTGGATTATTGCAAGATTTAGAGCAGGTGTGTCCAACCTTTTGGCTTGTCTGGGTAAAGAAGAATTGTCTTGGACTGTATACAACTGGTCCTTGACTTACGACCACAATTGAGCCCACCATTTTTGTTGCTAAGTGAGACAATTGTTAAGTGAGTTGTATCCCATTTTATGACTTTTCTTGCCACAGTTGTTAAACGAATCGCTGCAGTTGTTAGTAATACAGTTGTTAAGTGAATCTGGCTGTGAGAAGTGGAAAAATAGCCTATTGGACTACCAGAGTCCATAGGTTTCAGAAGGATAGCAGATAACCTGTCCCAGAATTCAGTCACAAGGGAAGGGTCACAACCGGTCTTGCTTAAGGGACAGGCCCGAGTCTTGCCCGACGTATTCCGCTGGCAAAACAGTCTGGGCTGCTCCTGTGGCGGAAGATAAGTCTCCCCTGAGAGCTGATCACTTCTTTGTATTGGGTGAGGGTTGTGCCCTTGTGTATTATGTGATCTCGTTTTGACAGTAGTGCTTGCTTTCGCCATTAACGACACCCTACAGGAAAAGAAGTTTCGTAAGAAAAGGGAAGAAAAGAAGAGAGTTTTCAACCAGCTGTTATGCTGGTGTTTGATAAAGATGTTGTTTTCATGCTGTTACTTTTGACCAGTTGGATGTGCTGGTTTTTGGGTTTATAGTTGTATTATTGATTATTGTTGTTGACCTCATGGTTATGATTGTCATCCTGTGTATGATGGATGCAACAATGGATGGGACATAGTGGTAGCAGATTTCCAGTAGATATGTATGTTCTGATTGTATATTATTGTCACGGCATATTTCTTCAATTATTCAGTATTTCCACCTCCCTACCTTCTGCTTCAATTTCGCTTTCTATTTTTGTTCTGTGTGTGCTTTAGTTCTGTTTCTGTTACTTGTGGACACCACCTTCCCCATAGATAAGGGTCAGCTTGTTTGCTGGGGTGGTGTCTCTTTTATTATTGTTGTTTGACAGGGAGTGGACTTTTTCCATATATAAGGACTGCCTTGTTCTTGTTGACAGGGCTCACTATCCCTATTACCCCTTGGTAGTCATTCTCCAGTATAACAAGAACACACTGTTAGGAAGTGCTTATGACCTCCTGGAAAAAGAAAAGGGAAAAAAACTAACAGAAAGTAATAACGTTCCCCTTCCACAACTTTAATTGTTCGAGAGATTGAGAACTATTAAAAGGATGAAGCAATTGGTTTGTAGCAATTGGCTTGACTGGTTGTGGGATATTAATGTAACCTCAAGCATCTGAGCCTGACTCCTCTTCCATAGATAAGGAAGGCCTTTTTCCCCGTTGGCCTGTGGTCCAGAATTATATTCATTATCCATGTAGTTAATGTGTATTTCCTTTCTCCCAACTCTCTTCCTCTGCTCGTTTACTGCCCTTGCTTTATGATGGGGGGAGGGTTCTTGGGTGGTTATGTCTATGAATTGGTCACCATGCAAACTTTTGCCAGAACTTTCAGTATAAATTTTTTAAACACAGAAGATTTAACTGCTTTCTAGTTTACTTGCAAGCTGCGAGCCCACAATCTTTGTCAGGAAATTTATTCCATTGTGGACTGTACGAATACATTCAGCTGTGAATGTGACTCATTCATAGAGGAAGTCTTGTATGTGAGGGGTGAAGGGGTATTTGGATAAAATAAAATTAAAAAAAAACCCAGCAACTGCAAATTTATGGTGTGTAAAATACGACTAAAGGAATCTGGTTTGGAGGGAAAAATGCAGAGCAAATGTTTGAAAATGTGGAACTGGATGAAAATTAAAGCTGATATGCTCTTATCTACCAATAAGAGCACACCAGCCTGAACCATTGCATCCCTGCAAAAGTGTTCCAATGGAAAATTGCCTGACTCCTCATTGGAAGGGTCTGTTCCAGATCTTCCTGACCACCAATACAGTGTCAGGGTTTAGCTTTCTGGGTGCATGCTTCGCACTGTAAGAAAATACCAACCCCAGACGAGGAAGTCACTCAGCCTCAGTCATTTGGCTTCATCAAGGCAAAGACTGAAGCTTTGCCCAACAAGGGAGCAAGTGCTAGTAACCTCTGCTTCCCCTCCCTCCATGCAATCTTCGACCAAGACAACAGTTAGTGTCAAATCAACTCAGCTCTACTTGCAATCGACAAGTGATAAAACAACTACATGGAAGCCCAGCAACAACTGCAAGAAAGAGCCTGCATTAGGAGAGGCTTTCTGCCTGCAATCTGGACCAGCGCTGCATTGCTCGTCTTCAGTTCCATGTTGTATTTAGGGTTGCATGTCCCACCATTCAAATGGTTCAGCCTTTTATGTATTTGCCTTGCTGAAATGCCTTTTAATCAAAGTAGCTGTCCTCCTTCATCTTAAATGAAGGATGTTTTGGTTTATTAATTAATTACTTACAACTCACAATTTAAACAGCTGATGTGCTAGGTACTATATGATCAATTGTTTGTGTTGTCCTCAAGGACCAAGGTGGGACTGTGAGAAATGGAAAAATAATCTATTGGACTACCAGAGTCCATAGGTCTCAGAAGAATAGCAGGCCCCCCAAAAAGCTATATGAACCAAAGTTTTCCAAGTATATCAGAACTATTTGTAACCATGCTGAGTTGTTGCTGTAAAATTGCAAACTATGTAGTTTTGAAAAGCGCGAGAAATAAGGAAATGAAAGTAGCTGATGGATAGAGGTTTGAAATGTACATGGATATATGTGGAGACTGTCTGTCAGTAAGAAAGAACTAGGAAATAAATTGTGAAATGCGCGCAGAAAAGTCTTGGGATGAATTCAGGGCCACAGGCCTAGCTAGTCCTTGCTGGACTCAGCTATGTCAGTGGACCTCATTGCAATGGGTTATTGAGATAAGTTGTGTTACAATGGCTATTCATGTTTCAAATTGCTCATGAAATAAACCTCTGAATCTTGAAAGTAAGAATTATTGTTTGTGGTTTGTGTTCCTCTTTATCGGGATATTTTTTACAACATGGCTTCCCCATTGACTTTGCTTGTCAGAAGCTTGCAAAAAGTGATCATGTGACCCAGGGACAGTGCAGCCATCATAAATATGAACCAGTTGCTAATCATCTGAATTTTGGTCATGTAACCATGGGGATGCTACAACAGTTATGAGACATAGTCATAAGTTACTTTTTTCAGTGCCATGGTAAATTTGAAAGATCGCTAAATGAATTATATGTCAAGGACTAGCTGTATAAAATATATAGTTAATATATATAAATAATAAACTTCCTTTATTTTTTATGAACTTGGGCTGCATTAGTAGCTATCTGTAGTCTATAGGCTGCCAGTTGGACACACCTGATTTAGGGGCAAGCGATCCTGTTTAAGATGGTAACTATCACAGGCAAACTTGGATTCAGAACAGATCTTTAAGTGTGTTTATTAAAACTGCAGAATAGCTAAAGTTGCATAGGAGTGGGGATTACAATATTATTCTATGGGCCCTGGGGCACAGATAGACCTAAAAGGTATTTACATGTTCAGTATTGACCATTTTAAAGTACTGGGTGAGTTTTCAGCAATACTTATTAAGTGAAAGAAATTTTAAATACAGATTTAAAGACTTTTAAGTTTTTTTCCTTTTGAAATAAACAACAAAAGGTTGATTAGAACTTTGATTTTGAAAAAGAATGGATTAAAATCCCAGATGGATTTAAAATAAAATTTTGAAATTAATTATAATTAATTATATTCTTTCTGTGGAAGAATGTTTTTGTTTTGAATTCTGTTTTTTAAAAATTAATAAAGACCCTAAAGGATAGAAACTAGGGGGAACCAGAAGGAACTAAAGATTATAGTTAAAAGAAGAACACTTCAGTTTGACGTATTCATGCAGAATGAAGCAAAATATTTTAACATTTGATTATTGAGGGATTCAGAATTCAGACAGAAGTCAATTTTAAAAGTGCTTTTATAAGATTGAGACTAATCTGAAAGTGGATTAAAAATGACAACTTCAAGAAAAATAAGGAAATAAATACTACTCTGAATACCAAAGAAACCAGCTGATGTTTTAATAATTAAAAGGAATTTTGTAGGAGAACAAGCAGAGCCAAGAAAAGGAATTAAACGAGGCATCAGTTTAAAATCATTACATAATCACAAACTAAATACACTACCCTCTCCGAATGCCATTGACCCTTATCTATCTTTAACCAAGTGCTGACTATTATTTGAGATGATTCCTGTGAATAGGCTTTTAGCAACATCATTTAATCATTTAACCTTTAAATTGAATGATTTGAATGTGGACCTGATTTTTTGTGCCTGACAGATTTAAACCAAGCGAGTGACCTGGACAATTTTCCTCTGTTAGATTTGCAAAAGAGGCTTGTTAAAACTTTGAAGAATGTTATGAGGGGAAAAAACAAAATAAAATTTTAGGACTTTTGGAAGAAGTAAAGTTCAAGATTGTTAAAACGAAGCAACAAAAATTGGTTTATTTCATTAAGGTTAAAATAGATAGCATTGTTATCTCTGGTAACCCTTAATGAACTTTTGCTGATCAGAACTGAAATGATGAAACTTTAAGAATTATAGATACGTGATGGAATATTTGCAGAAATTTTATTTTGGCATGTGATTAAGCTACTAAAATTGTTTACACAGTACCTGAGGGGAAGTCATTTCTTTACCATATTCTTATCCACCCAACCCCATTTTTCTTTTCTGTGCTTGCTATTTTTTATTCTTTCATTTTTTTTAAATTTGTATTTTTCTCTTCTTGTCATTTTTAATAAAATTACTGTAAAAAAAGGAAAATTAGAAGAAGTCTGCTTTTAGTAGAGACTTTATTTGCATGCCAAAAACTCCAGATGTAATCTTTGTTTCTCCATGATTAGAAATATGCCGAGAGGTTATATGAAGAGCCATCTGCCAGCAGAGAAGATAATAGAGGCCTAGAGGGATAAGCAGTCTGACTTGCTTCGCTGACCTTGGTGCCTAATAATAGTCTAACCTGGAAATAGCTGCATTATGAATAAACAGAGTGGGAACTGTGCCTCTTTTATTACATTATAAAAAATATTTTGTGTTTGTATTCATACCTTAAACTAAATGCATGGACACACCCTTGTGCTAAGATGCCGAATGGCTAATCTTTTGTTAAAGGATGAAATGAACAGTTCTCCTGTAGCTGAGTGCTGTAGCTGTTTCTTTGCTGGATCTTTTCCTTCATTTTATTTAATGTGATGATTGTTCTGCATAACCACTCCAGAGCCCTAAGCAATGTATTTTAGAGACTCTGGTTCAAGCATACCAGTGCTCTTATCTCCTTAGCTGCAGAGCTGGATCTTCTACCTCAAATCGTTCTTTGGCCTAGGGATAAATGGCTATCAGTAGATTACTTTTTTTGATCCATAGCAGAGGAATTGATCACCCTTGGAATACTGCATCCAGTTTTGGTTTTGCCACGATGTAAGAAAGATGTCCACACTCTGGAAAGAGTGCAGAGAAGAGCAACAATGATTATTAGGGGACTGCAGGCTAAAGAACTATTGCTGGAATTGGGTATGATGAGTTTAATAAAAAGAAGGACTAAAGGTGACATGATAACAGTGTTCCAATATCTCAGGGGTTGCCACAAAAGTATTCTCCAAAGCACCTGAGGGCAGGTTAAGAAGCAATGGATGGAAACTAATCAAGGAGAGAAGCAACCTAGAACTAAGGAGTTTCTTTGCAGAGTAATTAATCGTGGAAGAACTTGCCTCCAGAAGTTGTGGCTGCTGTAACACTAGAGATTTTTAAGAAGAGATTGGATAACCATTTGTCTGAAATGTTACAGGGTTTCCTGCCTGAGCATGGGGCTCGACTAGAAGACCTCAAAGGTCCCTTCCAAGTTATTCTGTTATCATTTCAATTCTTCAGCTACCTCCTCCTCCCCATCTCCAGGCAATGGCTTTTTGGTATTCCTTAAACCCCATGATCATAAGACACAAAGGTCACCTCATCGTTTCTCATAACAACTTTCTTGTCTGGCACCAGTGTCGATTGCATGTTATAAAAGAAGGTAGAAAGATCATTAAAAATCTCATCAACACAATCTTTTTTTTTTTTCCAAATATACTGCCCTTTTTATTATTTTTAAGGAAGCTATAAAATAACTTTTGTGGGAACAAGGACTGGAGACTATTCAGTATAATGAAAAATTTCAATGGCAGCCTGATAGAAGAAAACAATATCCGCAGTTCCAAAGAAGGCCTAACTTTCTGTGTGGCCTAAGTGGGGAAAGCTAACTTATCTCTGCTGGATAGGCCAATTCTTTATCACAAAGGGAGAAGCTAAAAGATCTATTCTTTTGTCCTTCATTAGTCACCCCATGATCTCTGGATTTGGAGTAATATCCTCCTGTTTTATAAAATGATTCCATTAAAAAATCCACCACATATCATGACCACAATTTTCAGATGTGTTGTGATGTGTCGAAGGCTGACAAGAAACGATGGAAACTAAGCAAGGAGAGAAGTAACCTGGGATTAAGGAGAGACTCCCTAACAGTGAGAACAAATTAACCAGGGGAACAGCTTGCCTTCAGAAGTTGTGAGTGCTTGATCACTGAAGGTTTTTAAGAAGAGACTGGACAGCTTGCGCAGGGGGTTGGACTAGAAGACCTCAAAGGCCCCTTACAGCTCTATTCTGATTTAAGACAAATACTTGGAGTTCAGCCACAGCTTTCCAATATGCAGGCATACACGTATTTATATATATATATTTATATATAACAGAATCTCTACTTGTGAGATCGGCAGATCACTGCAGCATCTGCTTCCAAGTGGTATGCTAATCCATGTAGGAAATTTGCCATTTAAAAGAGGCCCTCCCCTTCCTGCAGTTTAAGCTGTGTTTCAAGTGTTTATACGCCCGAGAGTAATTCACCTCAGCAACTGAGGTGCTACTAGCTGCCCAGGTATGCAAGGGGTGTGGCACAGTTGGGAGGTTTACCTGTGAAAGGACCAGTAAGTCTCTCAAGTCATACAAGTAGCTCATAATTTCTACGTGCCAGTCAGATGTTGCTAGCTCTGTGTCCCCAGGAGAAATGTTAGCAGCAGAAGCCAAGAGCTGAGAGGACTGCAGTTTTGCCCAGTAAGTAATTTCAGTAATATTGGGGATGTCCAAGATACAATCTTTGGGATAGGTCTGATGGGTATAACCAAAAGGACCTCTTTGTGCATCTCTCATATTGAAGTGAGATTTGGGGAACAGAGTGAGGTGGTTAGGAACCTCACCATTATGGTATTTCCAGGGACTTTGATAGTATTTTTCTGAGTACTGAAATTGGGAATAACAGAACAACAGTTTGGAAATCTAGGCTTTGAACTGAGATCAAGGCAGTGTTCCTTCACTCCATGCTCCCAAGTGGTTGAAGTGAAGATTGGAGTATATCGCCTATCTTTCTGGGGGGCATCAGTTTTGAGGAAAACTGGTCTAGGTCATCAACATTTCAATAGAAGTGGACATCACTTCATAAGCCAAAGGTAGCACTTAATATATTTAGCAGGATTGTGAGCCATAATGGAGACACTAATGATACCCAAAAAAAGGGTAGGATACACAGGCAGGAGGAAAGCTGAGGCCATATAGAACCATAGAATCATAGGGTGGAAGGACCTTGGAGGTCTTCTAATGCAATTTCTTGCTCAAGGCAGGAATCAGGCGACCATATCATATATATCAGCCAGGATGTCCCTTTGTCCCTGAGTTTTTTGGGGAAAGGCAGTCCTCTTTTTTAAAAAAAATAATGAGGTTTTCGGGATGTTCTCTGCTGCAAAATTGTGGGAACGGTGCTATCAATGGTTAGCAATTATAGCTAGAAGAGTTACTGAAAAAGAATATTTGTAGCTCATGGTTGAAATGAGGCATCCTTGGTCCTCTCTGAGTTTGGTTTTATATATATATATATTTTTGCAGATGTTTCATTACCCAAAGTAGGTAACATCTTTTGGGTAATGAAACATCTGCAAGGAAACAGACAAGCTAAATGAGCACCAAGGACCCCTCAGGTAAAAGAGGTTCTGTGTTCACTGTTTTTCCATTCCACATTGAAGGATCGCACTCTCTGAGAAGAGCACCTGAATCATGGAAACTTAATCAAAAGCCGAGTCTGAAGTTGGGTAACAAGAACTCAAAGAATGGTTGAAATAAAATGTGATTGTTGCAGGCTGTCATTGTTGCAGATAATTCATTATGTAAGGTGAGGAGTGAGCTGGTCAGGAGCTCCTAATGGCTTGGCTTGAAAGTTATAATTTTATATAAAGTTATAATTCAGTCACAATCACATTACAGGGTAGAGAATTTCTTCTCTCTGCCCTTTTAAACAGATTATTTCTAAAACCCTGGAACTGGAACTGAATCCTCCACAAAAACCAATAATTTCCACTTAGAAAAAGGACAGATTCTTAAAACTCAGAGAAAGTATATGTGTGGCACTGTGCGTTTGAACAAGAAGCAGAGAAAGTGCTCCTGATAAAGAGGTACATTTGGAATCCACACATTGTGTACTGATTTGTTTGCATCCATGTTGGCCAAAAGGCAGGATGTCCATTTTAAAAATTAGAAAAGAGGCTAAGAGCCAAGATTTGGGAGTAGCACCAAAATACGTACTGTAGTCTTAAATTTCTGAAGGAAGACGCAAATAGTCCTTGACTTACAACCACAATTGAGCCCAATGTTTTGTTAAATACATTTTGCCCCATTTTACAAATTTTCTTACCACAGTTAAGTGAGTAACCTGGTTGTTAAGTGAGCCCAGCTTCCCCATTGACTTTACTTGTCAGATGGTCACAAAAAGTGAACACAAGACCCCAGGGCCGTCATAAATATGAACCAAGTGCCAAGAATCTGCATTTTGATGACATGACTATGAGGATGCTACAACAGTCATAAGTATGAAAAAAGATCGTAAATCACTTCTTCAGTACGGTTCTAACTTTGAATAGACATAAAAGAATGGTTGTAAGTCGAGGCCTACCGGTAGTAATAATTAAAACTAAATCTGGAAAGCAAAATTATAGCAAATGATTTCAGAAAGTCCACACTGCATAGTCAAAGGCGTTTTGTTATTTTTGTGGCTTCATTGTAACCATTCTAGGATTGGGCGCTTGTTCAAAATGAAGAATAAGTTTTGAGCATAATATCCAGATTTCCTAGTAAAGAATCAATATCTAGCCATGGTTTAGTAGTGATTCAAGCTGCCTTTGGTCAAAGGATCACTCGTCTATGCTTTTTAATACCTTATACGCCAGTAGCAGATACACCATCTGTGACATTGGAAATAAGGGCAGTCCTTGTTTTACGACCCAACATTTCTGTTGCTAAGTGAAACATTTGTTAAATGATTCTTGCCCCATTTTATGACCTTTCTTGCCACAGTAGTTAAGTGAATCATTGTGCAGTTGTTAAGTTAGTGACATGGTTGTTAAATGAATCTGGCTTCCCCATTGCCTTTGGAAAGTCCCAAAAGGTGATCGATCATATGACTCCAAGGCACTGCAACCGTCATAAATATGAGTCAGTTGCCAAGTGTTTGAATTTTGATTGCGTGACCATGGGAACGCAGCAATGGCCGTAAGTGTGAAAAACGGTCATAAGTCACCTTTTTCAGTGCCACTGTAACTTTGAACAGTCACTAAATGAACCGTTGTAAGTCAAGGACTACCTGTACAGCACAGCCACCTTTGAACATTTGTCCGTAAGGCTGTAAAACAGGAAAAATGGTTAGCTGTTCTTTAAAATCCATCTCATTTGGATAACTAGCAGAAGAAAGAGGAGATGGTTAAGCCGTGGTCCTTCTCCTTAAACCCAAAACATCACTTAAATGAAAAATCAACATTTCCCATCACTTCTATACCGATAATAGTTGCTAAATCCATGTGGACAAATCCGTGGCTGGATCTTCTATGTAGATCTTGCAAAGAACTGATGATCCATTTCCCCCTGCTCTTTCTTTGCCTCAAGAAAAGAGTATATTTTAAGCCTTTACCTTCAAGCTTTTAACCCAAAACACCTTGTGCAAATTTCTCTTCCCCGAAAGAACATTTGTGATATAAAACCAGGGAGTGGTGGCATTGGTCAACTGTTGAAAGTGGCAACCCACCTTTAATAAACAAAGTTGTCACTCAATGTCATGAAGAGGTGTGGAAATATGCAAGATTCTCAGGAAGCAGCAGTGCTAAGTTATTTTCCTTTCTTCAACAGGCAGGCACTCAAAAGTACACACCCTTCCGAAAAACACCCAACACGCTGTTTTCTTATTTGCAGTACTTTGTGTACATACATACGGGTTTTTTTTAATAGTTTACATTATAAAAGATAATGAAAACAAAGATAAAAGAGAAATGGGGAAGGGGAAAGTGGGGGAAAGAGAAGTATGGAGGGGGGAGGGAAAAATCCATTAATTTCCAACTTTTTCAGCACAGTAAAATAAAAATGATAAAATATAGTCTCAACTTTTACTTTTACTTATCTAATCAAACCTTTTTAACAATTTCTTAAATAGCAATAGCACTTAGAATTTATATACCGCTTCATGGTGCTTTGCACCCCTCTCCTTAAGTGGTTTACAGAGTCAGCATATTGCCCCCAACAATCTGGGTCTCATTTTATCCACCTCAGAAGGATGGAAGGCTTAGTCAACCTTGAGCTGGTGAGAACTGAACTGCCAAACTGCCGACATTTGGCAGTCAGCAGGAGTAGCCTGCAATATTTATTGTAACCACTGCACCACTAAGGTTAAGTGGTGGCTAGCTGTTAGTATGCTCACAGCTTATTGATAAATGGCACCATTAAAGACACAATTGCAATGGTCTACTCAGTAGTCTCACTCATCACCCTACTGACACCTTTGTAGGCTTCCTCACTAGGAAATAGATAATCAGCAAGCTGACTGTTTTTATTAGGAGGAGGAGTTGGTCTTATAAATTAGAGGAGTTGGTCTGATAAACTAAGAGTGGGTGCAATGGGAAACAGACATTCCGGATACCCTGATGTAGATTAAAATCCTCAGGTAATTTATGCATTGAGAAGTTATGCTGGTAAACATTTCCTTAATGGATGGACTTCATTTCGCATTAAATCTTTGTACAATTGGTTTGTTTTGGCTGACTGATTATGTGAACTCTACCAACTCTGGTTTCTATACCACAGTTTACAGTTTTGTATGTTGGTGCAAAACAAGTCGTGATTTTGAAATCCTGCTTTATAGTTTTGCCTTGTTGATGCAAACCCAGCCATTGCTGGTTTCTAAATCATAGGTTTTGTATTGGTGTAGAACTAGGTTACTATGGTTTATTCAATTAATGTACAATTAAACAAATAATAGCTTAGTGTGATTTGTAAATTGAATCATTGGCTGCTTTTTATTCAGTACTGTTATTGTTGGTTAAGGTACTACTTCCCAATCTCGGCAAATTTAAGATGTCTAGACTTCAATTACCAGAATTCTCCAGCGTGCTGCTGGATTCTGGGAACTGAAGTCCACACATGCTGCCTGGAGGATTCTGGGAATTGAGGTCCACACATGCTGCCTGGAGGATTCTGGGAATTGAGGTCCACACATGCTACCTGGAGGATTCTGGGAATTGAGGTCCACACATGCTGGCTGAAAAATTCTGGGAATTGAAGTCCATATTTTAAACTTGCTGTGGTTGAGAAATACGTTTAATGTGTGGCATTTCCAAAATGGGTGATCTTTAAATGTGTTGGACTCCAGTTATCATTTTTCATGCGAATTGCATACTTAGAAGGTTTAAGTCACAAAAGGGTGCTGTAATAGATTCCAGCAGTGAGGAATTATCTCTTAAACGAGTACAGTTACTTTACTCTGGGGACAAACAAAAGGTTATTTCAAGTAATTTTTTTCCTGTGTTTCCTAGGCAACGGTAATTTTGGGCCAGGCCCCACATTGGCAGTACAGCTAAATAAACTGTTAAGTTAAACCATGGGGTGTGTTTCGTTATGTTTTTGAGAACAACAAACAACCTATTAGTTGGGTTTGTACAAATTCAGCCATGAATAATCGTTTACAAAGTATAATTCTGCAATCAAATCCATCAAGTTGAAGCCAAGCAAATTAAGTTATGGACTGGTCTGTTGTGTGAACTGAGGCTGCATTTGATCAAAGCTGGCCAAAACCAAGGTCAGAATTTCAATCATTGTGTAATGTCGAGCCAGGTACAACTTCTCAACCTAATCTGCCATCCAGGACTGTGGTGAAATTAAAAGAAAGCCATGTCAGGCACCCCCAGTCTTTTGAAGCATAAAATAGCAGATATAAATGTAACTGAAGACATGTAATGAGCCCATAAATCTATACAACTGATCAGTTAATGAAGAAATTAAAGAATGTGGAAACAAACAATATAACTTTCTGGTACTGGCATTTCCTATTTTCCCCAGACTGGGCACCTGAAACCAGGATTTTCCAGGGAAAAATGGATTTAAATGTAGCTCCTCAGATGTGAGGGATTGATTTATGTTTTATTTATATTTATTTATATCCCACCTTTATTATTTTTACAAATGACTCAAGGAGATGAATGTATTTAACACATCTTCCTTCTCCTATTTTCCACACAACAACAACTCTGCAAGGTGAGTTGGGCTGAGAGAAAGGGACTACCCCAAAGTCATCCAGCCAGCTTTTATGGCTAAAGTGGGACTTGAACTCACAGTCTCCTCCTTTCTTGCCTGGTGCTTTAACCACTAGATCAAGCTATGATGCAAAGTACTTCACCAAATCTTGCAATTCGCAGATGGAATTTTTCAAGAATATTACTTAAGCAACTTCAGACGAGATGAAATGGACTGGGAAGATAAAAACTGGAAACACAGCATTGGGCAGAAAATGATCCCCCCAAATACAAAACCTATAGAATTTCTATTTAGAACTTTTGGCACTGTAATTAGAGTTGGGTTTTATTTTGAATTTTGACACCATAATGTTCTTGCAGTGGGAGGTCAAGTCTTGGCTACTGTTCTTTTAGCTGTGGGACAAAAGTCACCTATTCTTGGAGAGACTGTTGATTTTTCTTCTCTTCCTTTGAAAAGGTTGTGGTGTGAATTTCAGATAAAGTTGCTGACATCATGAATGACTTAGGAAGGTAAGTGTGTGAGAAAAAAATATTCTATATTTTAACACCTGCCTGATTAAAGAGATAAGTGACAAAATTTCTGGGACCAACTCTACCCAAATGATAGACCAAACATTGTCCAAGGTATTGTGTGAGAATAGGTACTTCTATGATGGAATCTGATTCTGATTTCTTCTGATTGCTTCTGCTGGTGACATCCACTCTATGAAAACTAGCCTTGGTTTCCATTATCACAAAAAACTCAGTGTGTACTCTATTCCTCAGAAGAAGTGTGATAAAACATTTTTGTGTAGTAAATATTTAGGATTGGGGGGGGACTCCTAAATGCAATATGGAAAACGATTGCACATCAGGATAGATACGAGAATTGTTTATATCAGGGGTCTCCAATCTTGCCAACTTTTAAGACTTATGGACTTCAACTCCCAAAATTCCTCAATCAGCCATACTGACTGAGGAATTCTGAAAATTGCAATCCACAAGTCATAAAGTTGCCAAGGTTAGAGACCCCTGGTTTATAGCACAGACTTTCCCCAATTAATCCAATTTTCAAAGTTGGCATGCTAATAACATTCAACCAGAAACTAACTATATTGGGTTTGTGCAGTATCCTTAGCTAAAATAGCATTGCCTTTTTAATGGTTCAGAGCAGCTATGATGAAATGAAATGGACCAAATACTTCATCAGCAGGGTTATTGTTCCTATAGTCCAAAGGACTTCAAACTTGGCAAATTTAAGACTTCAACTCCCAGAATTCCTCAGCCAGCCATGCTGACTGGAAGTTGAAGTCCACAAGTCTTAAAGTTGCCAAGTTTGGTGACCCCTGCTATAGTCAGATACAAAGCTATCAATATGTTGGTGAAGATTTTCAGTCATCCAGGTAAAGTGGTCTAAAAGTTGACTTATGGCAACTGGAGGTTGTTGGATTTTTTTGGTTTAAATGTTTTTGCCTGCTTATCTAGGTACTTAAGAAAAAGTCTGAAGAAATTATTTGAATAAACAGAGAAATGTTTCAAACCAAAAAAAGAAAAGAAGTCCAATTGCTATGACTCAACCTCTAGACAATAGCTGTCAGCCTTCCCAGGTAGTTTATACAGAAAATATATCCAGGTGAATTAATTCTACTTTATTGTAAGGTTACATTAGCAGAATTTTGCAAGTCTGAAAGTACAAATCTCTCACCATTTTTTTTACCACATTTAAGTTAAGGATTTTTTTTCTTCTTTTTCAATCCATTATGCAGCCAAGGGTTATGTCATCTCTTATCTAATCATTCCCTAGGCAGCATGTAGTTTTTCAGGTGACAACTGATGTTTTTAGAAAGCTTTGAAAGGCATGATTCAGCCAAGATCTGATTAAATTAAGGAACATGGCTAATAAATTTTAATGTTTCCTTCTTCAACTTGCTGATCTCTAGGTATATTGGGTTATAAATCTCATCATCCCCAGCTAGCAGTGTGCTTGGGATTTATAGGAACTGCAGCACTGTATGCCAATTCTGCAGAAGATTTATTAAGATCTTTTCCCCAGACCCTGAGCAGGTCTTCCCGGGTGCTCATCTTTCTAAGGCGATACAAAGCTGTAGGAGACCTCTGAAAAACCCAAAAGAACTTTCCTTGTTAGAAATTTAAGCAACTCTGGCAACTTCATTTCTATTGAGATGTTAGCAGGATTGAAAACAATCCCTGTAATCTTCATTACCATCTTAATTGCTCCTTGGTTAGTCACTGCCATTTCCTGTCCAACTTACTGCGAGGCAAAGCTATTGATCAGCATAATAAATACCTAAGGGAATAGCCACTAACTCAGGTCAGAGTATGCTAAGAATCAATATAGTATTCTGCTCTCATTCCAGTAGCCTTTGGCAAGTCTAGGGGCACAACTACAGTAGTATTATTCCTTCTTCCTTTCTGCCTTGACAAATGAGTGTGTGTCATTGGGACTATTATTCAAATACAAGTCT
Source organism: Bungarus multicinctus (assembly GCA_023653725.1). Lineage (NCBI taxonomy): Eukaryota > Metazoa > Chordata > Lepidosauria > Squamata > Elapidae > Bungarus > Bungarus multicinctus. Next base: position 121,106,422 of record CM042840.1, on the reverse strand, counting down.
GAAATTAAGGCTTAAGGGCTACTGGTTGTGATAAAAACCATCCAGATGAAAGGGTGTAACCTTGCTTGGGGGCCCAATAAGGATTAAACAACATGTTATTGTTTTAATGTCTTTAATTGTTTTAGAATTTAAGGATTGTAAACTACCTAGAGTCACTTGCTTAAGATGGGTGGCTGTAGAAATTGAATGAGTAAGTAAGTAAATAAAATCAAGTAGCATTAGTTATAACATTGTTTTTTGGAATAAATTGTGGATTTTGTTGAAATAGCAATAGTAAAAAACATAGTAATATAACAATATATTATTGAAGTGCTATATTACTGAAATGTTATATTACTGAAGTATATTACTTATATTATAGTGCAAAGTACTTTATATTGTCTCTAAGCAGATTACAGAGTCAGCATACTGCTCCTAATAATCTCGATCCTCATTTTACCAACTTTGGAAAGATGGAAGGCTGAAACAATCCTGAGCCCGTCAGGATTGAACTGCTGGCTATGGGCAGAATTAGCATGCAATGCTGCATTCACTGCACCACCAGGGCTCCTGCAAAGATATTGCAAAGAACAGAGCTAATAAGCCTCTGTGATTCTCAGGGACCTTGGAAGCCTAGCAAAGTTTGAGCAGGCAGAGAATTTGGGCTGGAGAAACTAAGGTTGTCATCTGATTTGTCTGTTTTCTCTCCCAGTTTATTTGGTGACATTCACAAGCCCAGTGCCAGAACCATCTATGGTGAGTATGAGACCATGGGAATATAACCAAGGGAATGCCTTTGGTTTGGGATGATTGTTGGACTGAAAGTTATTCCATCTTGCAGCTCTTCCATCTTTAGCAACTCACAATTCTCTTGTTTTATCAACCACCGTGCCCATCTCCTGCTACAATGCTTTATGCATGCAATCCCTTCTGTAGTTCCCAATACCTTATCTTACATATACCTGTAACTACCAATTCTGAGATGCTGAAATCCAGATGACGGCTAGAGGGCAGCAAAGATTTCTGCAGCCAAAACTGAATAGGTCTAATCTAACATTCCTTTCTCTCCTTGTGGTCTTCAAGTTTTTGATTTAATTTATTATTATAATATAGACAACAATGTGGAATCACGACTGCCAATGTTTTAACTAGTGTGGATGCCCACATATTCATCAAGTTCTCCCCAAGAACCTAGGCTATCATAATATATATGTGAATCCAGGCCTTTTGTAATTGTCAGATGAAAAAGTTGCCAGTGCACAGCTTTCTTAAGTGCCATCCAAGATTTTTTGCTATGACATCCATAACCATCGGATTATGGCACTAGTTTACACCATAATCTTTCAGCTTTGATTTTGATACTTTGTGAAATTCTCCAATCATCATCATCATAATCATCATGCCCCAGTAAGACCCTACCTTGAAGGGGTTGTAGGGCTTGTGTGCTCTGAGGAAGATAAGAGTTATGCCAGAGATTCAACCCTACTGGAAAGTCTCATTAGAGGAGTCAGACAAAGAGTCTCTCTCCCATTAAAAATATATGGTGAGAGTAAATTTCAGAAAGACAAACTGGCTCGGATGTCATCCAGAATAATAAGGTCCATGCTAGATATGGGAGTTCCTGGGTATCTGGTGAAAAATAGGCCACAGGACTCAGGGTTGTTGACTGAGAAACCAGGGCCAGCAGCTGCAGAGCTACTAGAAGAAAAGGTGTTTCGCCTGTCACAAATTGAAAACAAAGAAATAATGACATGTTATTACAGATCAAGTCGAACAAGAAGAGCATATTTGAAATGAATGCACCAGTTCTAGAAAGAATAACATCCAGAATCAGAAATAACAGAACACAGTAATAATGCTGGTAGTGGTGAGACCATAAAGTAAAGAAAGTAATGTAAAACAAAGAAACTAAATTGCTCTGGGACTTTAGAATTCAGACAGACATGGATCTGCCACATAACATACCAGACTTAACAATAGTTGATAAAAATAGTCTGCATAGTGGACATGGCAGTTTCTGAAATCAGCAGAAGAAAAGAGAAAGAACTGGAGAAGATAACAAAATACAAAGACCTGCCAGTAGAAGCTGAACAACTGTGGTGAAAGAAAACAAAGGTAGCACAAATAGCAATAGGTGCCTTGGATGCAATCCCAAAACAATTGAAGCATCACTTGAACACCATTGGTATTGGCAATTTTATCATCAATCAATTGCAAAGGACAGCTTTATTTGGAGTAACTTACATCCTGTGATGATACTTCTAACACCATCAGACATCCACATCTGCCTATCCCAGATCCTTCAGACAAAAATGACAAATTCAGCCTGAACATCTGACATGTTTAGTTGCAACTAAACACAATCCTGTGATTATTTAATATTATTAAAAACAACATCTATCAAACTTAGGTCATTGGGAAGGGCTTGATAAGTGGATTTAAATGCCAAAATCCAGTCTAAACATTTGGCTGACTGTGCAACCAACCATAATAATATTATTATTATATGCTCCAATAACTTCTTTTATTTATGTTTAAATTTATTCCTCCTCTTTCCTTTGCTCTGTTAAAGACTGATTCATTAAGAAAAACCTGGTAATTGTCTGAAAAGTATTATTAAATGCAAATCAGTTTCTCAGCTGAATAGTGTTTAATTAGTATTTTTTTCAGTGTACATCTGCATGTTATGAAATTCAAGGAATTTTCTTTCAACTGGTACATATTTTTTTAACCATGCATATTACATTATCCTGTATTATATATTATTGTAACATTATATTGATTTGGGATTTTATAGTACTTCCAATCCTAGTTGATAGAGGTGCTAAATAACATTTATAAATAAACGAAATACTTGTCTTTGAGGGATAATTCTGTGGGCTACAGATAGCCTTTGACTTACAATGGGTCACTTAACAATCATTTGTTATGATCATCCTCCCAGGGGAATTGTGGGGAGATAATTATGGGAATTATTCCCTAGAAGAATTATGATGGGGGTCCAAAGTTTTGACAGCTGCATCCCCCCTGCTGCAACTGGTATCTATTTCCAGGTTTTGGCAAAACCAGCCCCTAGCAAACCATTGGCATAGCAAATCATTGGCTTGTTTAATGTCTGTGGTGCTGTCTTAACGACCTCCATGTAATACATTGTAAAATCAAATCAGACATGTGAGTGACCCGTTTTACAACCAGCGTGACTTATCACTGTGATGGGCAAGCTCCATTAACCATTTAAAATTAAGGACGACCTATGTAATATCCTGAAATGTTAATTCTGCTGAATAGGAATGAATATGTCTGTTATATATTAGCCAAACTTTCTGAACCTGTGAGCAGATCTGAACTTTTATGAGCAAAGCGCCTGGGATTCTCATAAAGTTATAAAATCTTATTTACTAGTTGGCAAGTTGATGATGCTGTTCTACCATCTCTTCTAGTTTCTGTGATCACAATCCCTTTTCAATTTTTCTTACTGTTTTTGGTGGGGCCATTTCTGTACAAAGAACTAAGCCATATAAACCACAATATTTTAAAAATAGTATCTGTGGGACCTACATAAGGCCCATTTGTTTATTTTTAATTAAGAGTCCAAAATGTAACATAAGAGAAGAAGAGTGTGCAAGATCCACACCTGGAGGGAATTTTACTGGGGTTTTAGACTACAGGTAGTCCCTGACTTACAACAGTTCAGTTAGTGACCTTCTGAATTTGAAAAAGTGAGTTATGACCATTTTTCACACTTATGGCCATTGCAGCATCCCCATAGTCATGTGATTTACATTCAGATGCTTGACAGCTGACTCAAATTTATGACGGTTGCAATGTCCCGGGATCATGTGATCATTTTTTGCAACCTTTTGACAAACAAAATCAATGGGGAACTGCAGGGATTCACTTAACAAAGACAGCAAGAAAAGTCGTAAAATGGGGCAAAAAGTCACTTAATAAATTTCTCACTTAGCAACATACATCTTGGGCTCAATTGTAGTTGTAAGTTGAGGACTACCGGTAGTTGTATTGTAAGCGTCTACAAACATGATTTTATGCTGGAATATGCATTATGTATTGATTTTGATGCCTTCTATACATGTTAGGCTATAATTTCCATCAAGCCCAGCAATTACGGTTATATCTGGGAAGCGCTAAATCAGCTGAAGCTGCCTGTGGCTCACAGACCAGTGGTTTTTGGAAGATGCTATAGTAACGTGGTGTGCACATGACCCTAAACTATAATAAGTGGACATATGCTGAGCCAAATGGAAAGAAGCCACATTATAGCTTCAGGGTCTGTGTAAACAAGCCGTTGTTTCTGTTCATGCATATTTCTGTTCTGCTTGTCAAACACTTAACCAACTAATTCAGATCCCTCCAGCCCTCTTGAAGATTAAGGGACAATATTTTTTGGAAATACACAGTTCCATTGTTCTGTGCATTCCTTCTTTTCAAAAGAACGCTGCATGGAGTGAAAGGGTAAAAGTCCATTCACTCAGCCTGCTTCTGCTGCTCCAGGTTGGACCGTCAGCATTTCCAGAGGGTGAACTTCCTTATCCAAATAGAAGAAGTTTACTCATCTGTTTGGATAAGGAAGGTCATCTTCAGTGCTCTTTAAAATGTTCACATCCTCATTAAAAATGAAACTAACATTTTTATGTTCCTTTTGTTTCTCAAGCCAGGTTTTCAGTTGCGTCCTCTTATGTAACATTTTTTGAGAAATAACACTTTTTTAAAATTCTTCTGCAGAACAGAGGAAGAAGTATTCCAACTTCATTGTGGAAGATGTCTCTCAGTATGCTGTCAATGTAAGTCTTTTGTGGTTATTTTGGCATTTAGGTTGTGTTAAAGCATGGCCAAGACAGAATTGGGACTTGGAAGCTGCAGGAATTAAAAGTATGGGAGGTCATCTGTAGAGGGATGTTTCTTGGTTAATATACCTTTGCTAGAATTTCTCCGGAATAATTTTTATGTGTATTGAGATGTCCAGGTAATATCCAATAAGAAGTTAATCAGGACTACTTTATTATTTCCCCCTTATTTGCTACTATTTTTTAAAAAAATCCTTCTCAGTTGCTTATTTTATATTCCACCTATTCATCTCCCTCATAAGAAATCCTTTTACTCTGGAGGAATAGGAATAAAAAATAATTTCAGGTTTTAACCCTACTAATTTACTACAGATCCATAAAGGTAAGGTTTTGGTTTGTTTTTTTTTTAAAGGATGGGTACCATATTGCATGAAACAGAGGAATTCCAAGGATAAAATGAGGTTCATATTCAGTGCCCCCCCCCCAATCTTTTGGACACCAGGGACCGGTTCCATGGGGGAGGTTTTGCCAGGGGCCAGAGGGGGTGTGGTTTTGAGTGCTGCCTGCATCCCGCAGATGGGGCTTTGCTTTTTTGCATGGCCCAGTTTCTGGCATGTCATGGACTGGGGCTGATCGTTGGGAACCCCTGCCATACATGCTGTAATATGGTAACTTGCGTAGTAGCATTCTGATCAGCTATGGATTCCAAGCAGTCTTCAAGTGCAGTCCCATATAGGATGCATTGTAGTCATCTAAACAAAAGATGACTAAACCATGCATGACTGTGAGGAGGATCTTCTAGTCAAGATGAATCTGTATAAAATCATCTGGCTACCACTTTTTTCTGTAATTCAAGGAGTTCCTGCAAATTATACCCAAGTTCCACTTAAGTAGATACAACCTTATCATAAACTTAAGTAGGAAGATCCTTGGAATGGAAATGTCTTTGAATCCACAATCTAGGATTCAAAGGGTTGAACTTGACCTGTTCCTCCCATCCAGACTCTAACAGACTTTATGCATCAGAATAAGATCTTCTTGGTACCCCTTATTTTTACCTGATTGAGATATACAACTGGAAATCACCCCCATATTGATGACACCTGGCCCCACATCACTGGATGGTCTTGACCAACAACCTCACATAGATGTTGAATACAAGTAGCAAGAGAGTCAAGTTTTGAAGAACCCTGCAAAGTCTCAGGGTCTCAGCCTCAGTGCCTCCTGATAGTGCCTGGAACCCACTCTGCAGAAAAGAGAACTGATGTAATACAATACCCACCAACCTCCAAAATCAATGAGAAATCAAGTGGAACCAGGAAAATCATACCATCCCTATCCTGGTTCAATAAAAGATCACTTACAAACATGATCATTGTCATGTCAATGGATATCTCTTCCTGAAACCAATTAAAATGATCCAAATAATTCATTTCCTCTATACAGCCCTCTGGAATTGCAGCTCACCAACTTTTATACAATTTTTCTCAGAAAAAAAAGAGATCAATTAATAATTATCTAATGCTGCTGAGTCCAAGGATGAGGAGGGGATGTACTATTGCCTCCTTCAAGGTATGTGGGATCACCCACTCACTCAAGAATGAATTTACTATTGCGTGGACTCAGAGATTTCTTTCTCCTCTCTGTATTGAAACTAGACCTGGAAACTTGATACTTTCTTCCCTTTAGGTCAATATAAAATCTTGGCCAAAGGCTAAACTAATGAATAAACACAGCAGAATACAGCACAACACAACAGAACCATAACCATAACGTGTTGTCGGAGGAAAGGGGAAGAAAAATAAAAGGAAGAAGAAAATAATCCAAGCAAAAACTTAATGTTCCTGGAAGATCTGAATAAACTTTTCCCAGGTCTAAAATAAAATACTGTTGGGGTCAGATATGCAGGAGCACATTAGAAGTCGGATTAATTATGTTTATGCCATTCAGCCAGCATCTACTAAAGCTGTTCATGCTTCTATCTTCAACATGTAGATTGAAGAACATGGGATCATGATATCGGTCCCCAATACTATAAACTGGCTAGTTTTTCAAAGAAGGCTGCATTAAAGTGTTTCAAATAGCTGCTACATTTGCACTTCCATGTGCACCTTCTGGAGATAGAACCCAAAGCACTTTACAGCACTAATACCTACATCTTGGTCTTGATAAGATGATGAGGTTTCTTGAACCATATGGAAAGTGATGAAATAGATGAATAATAGCACTAATGCCAAATGATGGATCTGTTTGTGTCTCTCTCGTGTCTATATACTCCAGCACCTGGTGAGCTTCACCATTGGGGAAGAGGACGATTTGACATCTGTAGAGGATGCTATCAGGAAACTGTCCATCATGGATAAGCAAGGGAAGATCTGGGTTCAGGAGATGCTGCTCCAGGTCAACGGGTCGGCTATCAAGCTCCTTGACATAAACTCAAAGGTGCAGAAAGTTACCCAGAGCAGCAATGCTGGGGGCTAATCAAGATTTGGGGGGGGAAATGGATGTTACCTGTGTCCCAATTCCTCTTCTTTGGAAAGAATCCATATTAGATGGATGTCCTTGACTGACTTTCTCTCCCCTGATAGGAGGAACTGGAGAATTATGCATTGGCAACAGTGGCTTATTGTGAGGCTGTCTGTCCTGAATCCCGTTCCCAATCCCTGCTTCTACTCATGTGCCAGGAAACTACTCAGCTCAGACCAGATCTCCACTTCTTTCAGTGTGATCAAATTAGGGTAAAATAATTCATTTTATTTATTTGTTTTATTTTATTTTATTTAGTTTGTCAAGCATGTATGACAAAACAAGTATGAACATAACATATAAACATATAAGTATAAACAGTTATAAGTATATACATAATAATTGAGTACAAATAAATGGGAACAGTAGGACAGGGATGGTAGGCACACTGGCACACTTATGCATGCCCACTTACAAACCTCTTAGGAATGGAGTGAGGTCCACGGCAGACAGTTTAAGATTAAAGTTTTGGGGGGTTTGAGGATGTAACAATAGAGTCAGGTAGTGAGTTCCAGGCATTGACCACTCTGTTGCTGAAGTCGTATTTTCTGCAATTGAGTTTGGAGCAGTTTATTTTGAGTATCTATTGTTTGCCCTTTTGTTACTGTGGTTGAAGCTGATGTAGTCTTTGACAGGTAAGACATTGTAGCAGACAATTTTGTGTACTAAGCTTAGGTCGGATCATAGGTAGCGTAATTCTAAGAACTTATCGATCCACAAAAAATGTTTAGAGAATGATCCTATGTAATTACTCAATTCTACTTAACCACAGAAAATTTACTTGATATGAGGATTATTTATTTATTTATTTATTTAATTAAACTTTTATACCGCTCCCTCTCCCAAAAAGGGACTCGGGGCGGTGTACAGTCTACTAAAAACATACAATAAATACCCAATAAATACAATTAAAATAAATTAAACCAAATTGATCCGGCTGTCTATCCCAAGAATTCAGTTAAAAGTTAAAAGCTAATAAAACCCCAATTAAAATTAAGTTAAAACCAAAATACAGTTACTGGGCCAGGCCAGCCTGTTTAAAAAATAGGGTTTTCACTGCGCGCCGGAAGGTCAGAATATCCGTCATAGCCCGTATCTCCGGGGGGAGATCATTCCATAGGGAGGGGGCTCCCACAGAGAAAGCCCGAACCCTCGGGGCCGTCAACCGACAACGGCCAGGCGGCGGTACCCCGAGGAGGGCAACCCTGTGGGAGCGTACTGGGCGGCGGGAGGTTGATGATGGCAGCAGGCGGTCCCGTAAGTACCCAGGTCCCGAGCCACTGGAGCACTTTAAATACTGTCAGTACCACCTTGAATCGAATCCGGAAGGCCACAGGAAGCCAGTGCAGCCTGCGGAGAAGCGGTGTAATGTGGGAGCTCCGAGGAGCACCCACAATCACCCGCGCGGCTGCATTCTGGACTAACTGCAACCTCCGGAGACTCTTCAAGGGGAGCCCCATGTAGAGAGCATTGCAATAATCCAGGCGGGAGATGACGAGGGCGGAAGTGACTGTGCGAAGTGCGCCCAGATCCAGAAAGGGCCGCAACTGGTAAATCAGACGAATCTGATAAAAAGCCCCCCTGGCGACGGCTGCAATGTGTTCGTCTAAAGACAGCCGTACGTCCAGGAGGACACCCAAGTTGCGCGCCCTTTCCACAGGGGTCAAGACCTCTCCCCCCACGGCCAGCGAAGGAACCAGCTGGCTGTATCTGGGCGCAGGAAACCACAGCCACTCGGTTTTGGTCGGGTTGAGACGAAGCCTGTTACGACCCATCCAACTCCGCATGGCCTCCAGGCATCGGGACATCACTTCGACGGCTTCGTTGGGGTGGCCTGGGGTGGAGATATACAGCTGAGTGTCGTCAGCGTACTGATGGAACTCCACCCCGAAGCCACGGATGACCTCACCCAGCGGCTTTACATAAATGTTGAACAGCAGGGGCGAGAGCACCGACCCCTGAGGAACCCCACATTGTAGGGGCCTCGGGGCCGATCTCTGCCCCCCCATCAACACAAATTGCGAGCGGTCGGAGAGGAAGGAGGTGAACCACCGCAACACAGTGCCCCCCACCCCCAACCCCTCCAACCGCTGCAATAGGATACTGTGGTTGACAGTATCAAAAGCCGCTGAGAGATCTAACAGGACCAGGACAGAGGAACAACCCCTGTCCCGGGTCCTCCAGAGGTCATCCACCAACGCGACCAACGCCGTCTCCGTGCTGTGCCCGGGCCTGAAGCCCGATTGGAGTGGGTCAAGATAACTCGCTTCATCCAGGTACTGCGGGAACTGACGTGCCACCACACTCTCGACAACCTTCGCAACAAAGCGAAGGTTGGAGACAGGACGATAGTTAGATAACAATGCTGGGTCCAGGGACGGTTTCTTGAGGAGGGGCCGCACCACCGCTTCTTTCAAGGCGGCAGGTAACAGCCCCTCTCTCAAGGAAGCGTTTATAATACCCTGGAACCAGCCTCGTGTCACCTCCCAAGTGGCCAAGACCAGCCAGGAGGGGCACGGGTCCAGCAAACAGGTGGTGGCATTCAGTCCCTCCAGTATCCTGTCCACGTCCTCCACAGTAACAGGATCGAACTCAACCCAATTGACCGCACCGATATCCACCCCCGCCCCCCCGCCCGGAGATGCCCAGTGGGAGTCCAGCTCGTCCCGGATCTGAGCGATTTTGTCCTGCAGCAACCTAGAAAACTCCTCAGCCCGTCCCTGCAAGGGGTCCTCCCGCGCTCCCACCTCCAGTAGGGAGCGGGTCACCCTAAACAGGGCGGCTGGGCGGTTTTCCGCGGACGCAATAAGGGTGGAGAGGTAAGATCTCCTCGCCATCCTTATCGCCACTAAATACGTCTTAATGTAAGATCGTAATAGTGTTCGGTCGGACCCAGAACGGCTGGCCCTCCAACTGCTCTCTAGGCGTCTTTTCCGGCGCTTCATCTCCCTTAGCTCCTCAGAGAACCAGGGAGCCACTTGGGATCGGCACCGGGTCAGAGGCCGCAAGGGCACGACTTGGTCAAGGGCCCCAGCAGCCACCCTATCCCAGGTGGCGACCAAGCCCTCAACCGAGTCGTGTGTGTGAGCTTCGGGAAATGGCCCAAGCTCCGTCAGGAACCTATCAGGATCCATCAGGAGCCTGGGGCGGTACCATTTTAATGGTCCCGCCTCCCTGTGGGGGTGCGGAACGGAAGTCGAGCTTCAGGAGGATGGCAACTATTCAGTAGCTGGGGGCTGAAATTAACGTTTTAAAGGAAAGATAAAGTTCGTAGACAGCAGGGCCATGCCATGCACAGGGAAGGTGCTGGGATTCTCCTTCCTCCCATTTTTAAAAACTATGCTAAAGAGGAAATTCTGCTTCTGATGCCCCAATGGTGCTTTTTCAAGAGGCAACTGGACTTCCTTGTTTTTCTTTGAAGATATTTTGTTTGTCATCCAAGAAGCTTCTTTAGCTTCTGAAGAGCTGAAGAAGCTTTTTTGATGAGAAGCAAAACATCTTCAAAGAAAAACAAGAAAATCCAGTTGACTCTTGAAAAAGCATCTTTGGGATAACCATGACCCAAATGACTGAGAATCTTCATAGAAATTTACTCCTGATGTTTGACCACTGTGTTTTTAAGGGTCTGACAGTTATATCTGATCTACAACATGGGGATTTGGGACAAAGGAAGAGTTCTCAACATATCTTTGATCTGGTTTCTCCTCTACATGGCAGGCGGAATGGATCCAGCAAGATATCACCAGTGCCCTGCTGGATTTCAACACAGGAGGAAATACCCAACGGATGGAAGCCCTGAGGTAAATGCACAGCCTAAGACCCATGGCTGTGATGGTACAGCTTCAAAGGGCCACTTTAGTCATGTGACCCTTCAAAGGGCCACATAAGTCACTTTAGTCATAAACAAGAAGTCAAGTCTGAGAGTTAACAAAGACAGGGGTGAGGAACTATGGCCCCTTTATTACCTGCAAACCAACTCCCAGAATTCCTAAACCAGCATGGCTGCCTCAGGAATTCTGGGAGTTGAAGGCCACAGGTCATAAAGGGGCCATAGTTCCTCATCCCTGATCTAAGACACTGCTGCCAAAAAAGTTGATTCCCAGCAGAGCTGTGTGGTGGGTGAAGGTCCATACCTTCTTCCTTACCAGCTGCTTTTCCTGTTTAGATTTCTCTCTGCAATGACATCACTTCTACAAGTTCATTTCCCCTTCATCTCCACCATACAACTTGGACTGAGAGAGAGTAGGATTGTCTAGCTATAGGTAGTTCTCCACTTACAATCATAATTGGAACTAGAATTTCCATTGCTCAGCAAGGCAGGCGTTAAGTGAGCCATGCCCAACTTTATGCCACAATTGTTAAGCAAATCACTGCAGTTTTTAAACGAATCATTCAGTCCTCAAGCGAATCTGGATTTTCCCATTGACTTTACTTGTGAAGGTCACAAGTGGTGAGCCTGGACATTGTCAATACATGCTACCTGCCACCACCTGAATTTTGATCATGTGATCTTGGGGGCGTGGTAATGGTTGTAAATGCAAGGACTGGTCATAAGTTATTTCTGACTGGCAGGCTGCTATAGAATATATAGACCTACTTTGATTTGAGTGGGGGGAAATAACTTCCTGGGATTATAGGAGGGAAGATAGAAACTAATTAAGGAGAGAAGCAACCTAGAAGTAAGGAGAAATTTTCTGAGAGAACCAGTGGAATGGCTTGTCTTCAGAAGTTGTGGATGCTCCAACACTGGAGGTTCTTAAGAAGAGATTGGATGACCATGGTATATAGGGCCTAGAAGACCCTTCAAGATCCCTTCCAACTCTATTATTCCGTTAATCGGTGATCAATGGGTCATGGGTTGTCTAGATTTCTGTTATAGATTCTTATGATGCTGACTGTGGTGTGGAATGTTATATAAATCAGAAGCCAACATGCCTCCCTGAGGTTGAATATAACCCCAGAAGTGCTTTTGAGCATTCCCTCCCCCAAACAATGTATTCGTTTCCCATTGTTTTGACCAGGAAGAGCTTGAATCTCACATACAATGCAATACATACAACACAAAATCCCCACCCTCAAGCTCTAAAGCAAGTGTCTCCAAACTTGGCAACTTTAAGACAGGCAGAATCCCCTAGCCAACATGCTTTAAGATATGTGGACTTCAAGTTCCAAAATTCTACAGCCAGCATAGTTTTAAAACTTGTGGACTTCAATTTTAAGATAAAGCTTTAAGACCTATGAACTTCAACTCCCAGAATTCCCCAGCCAGCTATGATATGGGATTCAACTATGGGAGCTGAAGCCCACAAATCTTATAGTTGCCAACTTTGGAGATCCAAGTTTGGAGCAAAAAAATCTCATCCCTACTTACGTAGTCTTAGCAATGTTGCAATGTTGTCCCTCTCATTATGTCCCTGAGGTCCCTTCAATATGATTGTTTCTCAGCCTACAAAGTATTGCCCATCCCTAGCTTGGAAGTTATACAGTGTAAGATGGAAAGGAGGTTGCATTATCCACTGGATATCCGTCTTTCTCTTTGGATCTCAGACTATGTTTCTTGTTTACAGAGCTGCCCAAAACATGCTTGATAATCAGGAGGTCTTCTCTCAGCCTCCTATGCAGGTTCCTTCTAGGACAAAGATTGTTGCACCAGGGCCAAGAGAAGATGGTAAGGACCTTAGACTAAGCCCCACAAGCTTTTATGGAGGAGGACATTTGGAGAAGAATCATAACTCCTTGATAAATTATATGCTATCCATCCAGGTGGTCTTTAGGGCCATTTTCTAGCATTTACAGTTAAGTAGCTATTGCCCTCAAAGACTCAGAAGAAATTACAGGTTCTGGCATAGCATTAAGGAGTTTCCTAGCTTCATATATAAATTGACTTTAATGGGACCTTCTTCTAGAACAGCTTGCAAGAAGTCATGTTGCACCCTTATGTTTTACTCTGAGTTGCAGGGAACGATCCAGGAATCCTTCCCATCAAGAGCATTTCCTGTCTAAATCTTTGTCTGGTCCCTTCATGATTTGCCTGGGTTTCTTTGACTAAAATAAGCATGGTATACAAAATTCCCCCTCCCCCAAAAAAGCTGAAAGCATTGGCCTCATTGTTAAGGTTGTTGCCATGGTATTGTTGCATCAGACACCAAAGAGCAGGAAAATGAGGTTCCTCATACTGCTCATATGGTTGTGGGAGTTACAGAAGAAGACACAGAAGAAGACATAGTCTTTTCCTGCCACCGGGCTCTTCAAGACAGACTAATCCTCTTTGTATCCCAGCAAAGTTTAGCAATAATTTCTTAAACTTTTCATTTTCCCCCTGTTTCTAGCCGTCTTGGTAGGAGAACCTGATCTGGCCTTCATTCAAATAGAGCTAAACGTGGTGAGTTAAATGGGAAAATTAATTGTTGCTGTTGGCTTTTATATAAATGAGATTTGGAGAAGGGGATAGGGAAGAAGAGATAGTCATTCACTTAACGATGGTGGCATTTGCTTAATGACCACAAATTCACTTAATGACCCCTTCAAGAAAGACTTTTAAAATTGGGCTGGTCATGTAACTGACTTGCTTTTTGGCTGTTATGAGTATAACTGTGATGGGCAGGCTCCATTATAGTCGTAACTCAAGGACTTCCTGCAACAGGTTTAAAAAGTGTGACAACGAAACTAGCAATCACAGTACAGCAATTAATAAAGAGCATCCAAATTTACTTTATGTCCCAAAGGCCTTTCAGATGAGCCATGTTCTCATGTCACTTGTTCCTTGCTCAGTACAAACAAACCAAAAAAAAATTTCATTCTCTATGTTGCCTGTGTGCCTCTGGCAGGAACTGCTGAACCGGGTTTTTGATGATGTGGAAGTCTTTGTGAGAAAGCTGCAGAAATCTGCAGAAGCTTTCCGTGTCCTGAATCAATGCAAGCGCTCTGCGAGAGGGCGCCTTCGAGAGCCAGGAGGTGAGATGATTGACTGGGAATACAGAAGGTTGCTAGAGAAACAGGAAATGCTTCTAAAGTCTGGCCCAATCAGAATCTCTCTGTGAGTTCTAACTCCGTGTCCAGAATGATTCTAGAATTTAGAGATTTACACCTGATGAGACCAGGAAAAGGATCTTCTCAGTGGTGGCCTCTTCCTTATGGAACATCTTTTCCCTCGGGTATGAAGCTCCCCTCTTGCTAAAAAGATGTTAAAACTGCATATTATTTATTAGTTAGCAAGTCTGGAGACCACGAAAAGAGATAGGCCAATCAAGTTGGTTTGATTGTGTTTTTAATGCTCTCTCTCTCTCACTCTGTGTGTGTGTGTGTGTGTGTGTGTGTGTGTGTGTGTGTGATTTTTTTTAAAATGGATTTTTATTATACAGTGTAAAATGCTGGGTGGTGATATAAATTTGTTTAGTAAATCAATGAAAATAAATAAATTTGTCAGAATCCACAAAATTCCACTTGGCTTGGAAACTTTTCCCTTCCATCATGGATCTCTGCAATGGATCTCCCGACAACTTCAGATGTGCCTCCTGTAGTTGAATTATTCTTTTTTTTTTTTGCACAAGTCAGATGAGCTTCTTGGCCCCAAAAGTTTTTAGAGCCACTAGTTCTAAAAGACAAATCCAAGGCCTACAAACATAATTAGACTGCTATCAATATTGTTGAGCTGCTCTGCGTAGAAGATATCTGTGACCATGAGCCTTGATCTCAATCAAAAAAAAAATTTGAGTCTTGGGGTTGGGAGTTCACTAGACCCTCCATATAGATGGAGTTGCAGGGAGATTTTTTTACTGTTTCTTTCTTTATCACAACCACAGAGGGGCTCTTAACCATTAGAGCAAAACCCCCATCCCAAGAGGAGTTTGAAGACACTCTGTCCAAGATCAAATATTCCTTTAGCCTTCTGGTGAGTTTTGTGTATACTTTTTTCTACCAAGGAAATTAAAGGTATCTCCTTGGGTTATGCTTACAACTAAATTATACTTTCTTTCCCACCACTTAGGCAAGGCTGAAACCCAACATCACATGCCCTACTTCAGAGGAGTTAATATGTATTCTTTTCAAACCCTTGAAGATGGTAAGTGCTGGGTTGAAGAAGAAGAGGAGATGAAGTATCTGGTAGCTGAATTATTAATACTGTGTTTCTCGATCTTGCATCTTCCAAATGTGTAGACTTCAACTCCCAGAATTCTCCAGTCTCTATGGACATGACCTAGTATACTGGGAGTAGCCAAGACTGGGAAACAATAGATTGATAGATGTAGAAGGGCTGTTAGATTGTAAAAGCAGCAGAATGACATGAAACTATGCTTAAGGGACGTATGACCACAACTGAGCCCAAAATTTCCGTGGCTAAAAGAGACAATTGTTAAGTGATTGTGCCCCATTTTATGATCTTTCTTGCCACAGTTGTTAAGTAAAGCAGTGCAATGGTGAAGTTAGTAACACTCGTTAGGTGAATCTGGCTTTCTTGTTGACTTTGCTTATCAGCAACTGTCACAAATATGAACCAGTTGCCAAACATCTAAATTTTGATCATGTGATGAAGGAGATATTGTGATGATTGTAAGTGTGAAAAACTACCACAGGTCACTTTTTTCAGTGCCTTTGTAACTTTGAATGGCCACTTAGTGAACTGTTATAAATTGGGAACCAACTGTATATTGTTTAAGTAACAAATGTGAAATGTGAAACTGAATTCCATAGGATAGGGGAGAATTCCTGCACAGCAAAAAGCAAGAAGACTAATACAGGACACTTTCTTTAACGTGCATGATTTCTGTATTCTTTTTTTTGGGGGGGAGGGTAATAAAATACTTTGGGCTTCAATTCCATTAGTTGAAGAGTTGTGTGATATAATCCATGAAAAGCTTTATCATGGGATTAGATTGCACATGTCAATGATTGCTTGCAACAGTATACCCTACATCACCAGGTTTGAAATTTTGGGCTTAGACAACCTAGAACTATGTTGCCTATGGTTGGACTTAAGTGTAGTACACAAAATTATCTGCTACAATATCCTACCAGCCAATGACTATTTCAGCTTCAACTGCAACAATACAAGAGCACACAACAGATACATACTCAATGTATTTCGCTCAAAACTTGATTGCAGAAAGTACAACTTCAGCCACAGAATAGTCAATGTCTGGAATGCACTACCTGACTGTTGTTACATCCTCAAACCCTCACTCCTTGAACCTTAAACAATCCACTATTGACCTTATCCCATTTCTAAGAGGTCTGTAAGGGGCGTGCATAAATGCACAATTGTGCCTACCACCCCTGACCATTTATTTGTACCTATTTCCTGTATTCTTACTCATGTTTATACTTATTCCTATTATCTTGTAAGCGACTGACAAATTGAATAAATAAATAAAATAAATAAATTCCTAGATGTGTGTACATTTCTCTGGAAGAAGATGGAGTCTCCAGAGGAACAGATTATCTGGGTTCTGATTCTCATTTCCCCTTTCAGATTGTGGATGCTTCTGGGGGTGTGGAATTTGCTTCTGAATTGCAGAATCCCATGATAACTCTAGAAGCAGTGACTTTGATGCGTAGCTGCTTAGGAGAACGGGAAACAGAACTGTGGCATTCTCTGGGTGAAAACTGGACTAAGCCCAGGTAAGGGGATTTGGGTTTGTTTTCCCTTGTTATTATTTTTGCCCTCTTAATTTTTTTCTCCTATAGGATGTGGTTTAATCCATTCACTTCCACTTCTTTCTTCTACAGTTTTCTAACGACTACAATTTCCTTATTCCTTTCTTGAGATGCTATTGGCCAAGGATTTCCAAACTTGGTCACTTTAAGACTCGTAGACTTCAACTCCCAGAATTCCTCAGCCAGCCATGCTGGGAGTTGACGTCCACAAGTCTTAAAATGGGCAGGTTTGGAAACCCTTGCTATTAGGTATTTAATTTTGGTGAAGTAGCCTCCTCTGCCTCTCAACTGAAGTGATATCACAGATGATCTGGATCCACAAGCAAATTACTTAACAAGGATTGGAAACTTTGGAGTTTGAATTTCAAAATCTTCTCCAAGATATTAGACCATTCCATTTATGACATAAATATGGTGGATGTGTTGACAGGTGTTGCCTGGGTGGTTTATTTAACTTGCAATGATTGAAAATGTGATGAATTTGGCTCCTTCCTTCCAATTCACATTATTCTTATTACTTGCTTTGTCCATCAAGAGTGGATTTCCCCAGGGGCTATGCAGCGCCCTACTACCTAACTTTCTGCAGCGGCTGGGAGCCGCCTATCCTGGATGCTTTTGGGAAACCTTGGGAAGACCCAGTAGAGATGCAACATCGCCATGAAGAACGCCGCACCCAGGTCAGTATTGTGATGAGAAGCAGGTAGGAGAACATAAGCTTGCATTCTTAGCAACAGAATGACTATAAAAGGTTCTGCAGCTACTTGGAACAGTTGAAGAAGTAGATTATCTTTGCCTACATTATATGCTGAAAATTTTGATTGATTTTGTATCAACAAGATATATCTTCTCAATCTCCAGCTTGGTCTTCCAAGTCTTCTAATAGCACACCCATTGCCACTGTAACTGGGTCCATCCATCTTGATATTGGTCATCCCCTTCGTGTCTTTCGCTTTCCCTTTCCAACTTTATAGACTTTGGTGTATTCGTTTTGCTGAATTTCAAACGAAAGGTCATTGTTGTGCAAGCAGCTCATTTCTTTAGTAACAAATGTCTGAAGTAATGCTGCAATGAATCTGTTGTTTTTGCTTGTGGAATCTTTTTTCAGACAAGCAACTTCCATTTTATTTGCACCATTGGATGACTTTGGAGGTTAAATTGGCACAGGGACTTCCACAGGTGTAGGATATTTTCAGTTTTACATTTGTGGCTGTCCAAATGCCCTCCTTGCCTTTTGGCTGCTAGAAAAAACAAAACCTAAGCAGCCTCCATAAGCCCTCCCTGGTCCATAGTCTAACATGTTTATTATTATTTCTGTTTATTTAAATTTATAAGTTTGCCCAACTCCACCATGACTCTTGGCTTACAACAATAAAAACAGTACAAACACCATATAATAACAAAAAAGAAAACCAACCACCACCTCCGCCTTGCATATCCCCTGCATAAAAAGGGCAGCTCAACAGACATTATCCTATAAAAATTTGTCACCCATTTTAAGACTTGAGGAAAAGCTATGATTGCATGGTCTTTCAAATGAGGGCAGGGTAGGAGCTGTGGGATCTTCAGAGGGAAGCTCTTCCAGAGGCAGGTGGAATGACAGAGGAAGCTCACCTCCTGAATCCCATCACATGCCAAATTAACTTTCCCTCCATATTACATTTTTAATCACAGAGCCATCCAATTGGATGAGGCCAAAGGAGCCAGCCTAAGACTTCTCTGTGGCCAATCCTATGCTTCTAGGAAGCCTACATATTTACTAGATTGCTCATTTTTCCAGAAAAGGCATAGGCTATAGAAGAATAGCCACAGCACTCAGACTTGTATACTGTTTCATAGTGCTTTACGGTCCTGTCTAGGCAATTTACAGAGTCAGCATATTGCCCCCAACAATCTGGGTCCTCATTTTACCAATCATGGAAAGATGGAAGGCTGAGTCAATCTTGAGCTGATGAGGATCGAACTCCTGGCAGTGAGCTGGATTATCTTGCAATACTGCATTCTGACCACTGCGCCACCATGGCTTCATGCATTCCTGAATGCTTCAGGAGCAAGTATGATGGTATGTGGGAAAGTCCTTGGGAGACAAGAGAAAGATTTGCAGCCTAGACAATGAATCTTCCTCCTGTTTTCCAAGAGGAAACAGGATCCTGTTTTTACAGAGTCAGCATATTGCCCCCAACAATCTGGGTCCTCATTCAAAATTGAGGCTCAGGAAAGAGTGCAGAAAAGAGCAACAAAGATGATTACGAGGCTGTAGGGTAAAGCATGGAATAAACCATATTCCAATACTTAAGGAGGTCAACCTATTTTCAAAGCACAAGAAGGGAAGAGAAGAAGCAAGGGATGGAAACTAATCAAGGAGAGAAGCAACCAAGAACTAAGGAGAAATTTTCTGATGGTTAAAATAATTAACCAGTGGAAAAACTTGCATTCAGAAGTTGCTGGTGTTCCATCACTGGAGGCTTTTAAGAAGACAGCCACTTGTCTGAAATGCTATAGGTTCTCCTGCTTGAGCAGGGGGTTAGACCAAAAGACCTCCAAGGTCCCTTCCAACTGTGTTATTCTGTTATGTTCATCCCCACATACCACCACAGATCGCTTGAGGAAATAGCTTTGAAACTAGTTATGTTCCTCATGCTAACAATTTTATGAACAGTTAAGTCCCCCAATTTTGAAAGAGTAGCCATGGTACATTCTTTAAAAATTAAGTGTTTTTGCAGCCCAAACAAGTGGAGGTTCTAGTTCACTTTAAACTACTGATAATTCCAATTATACATTCCGTATAATTCCTGTCCGTGAACTGGAGAGAGAATTTGAGAAAGAGTGACTTGAGATGGACCCAAACTAACTTTACTGTTTCTCTATTTGCAGCAATCGGCTCCCACAATTGCAGCCAATGGGTAAGATATTGGTGAACATTTTGAGAATGGATTGATTATTTGGGGACATAAATGGGGAGTTTGGAAGAGAGGATTAGCATTTAGAATTTAAATAAAAATTAAAAGGGAAGGTTGGGAAAGACAAGGATTTTAATGATTAAGGCAGGATTGCCTGTAGAATTAGTTTCCACTTCTGCACACCTACATATATATTACCAGTACCTTCTTGGAAACATACAATTTTAAAATTAACTCCCCATGCAGGAGCAACCAAAAAATGCCCCAGACTGCATGTTCAAAATATTGCCCCTTTATACAATAGTCCTTGTTCAGCAACTGCCTCATTTAGTGATTACTTGCAATTACCGTGGTGATGATAACTTTATGACCAGTTCTCACATTTATGGCCTTTTCAAGACTGTAAAGCAAAGGAAAGCTGAAGTAAGATCATAAGCACTATTTCACTTAGCAACCATTTCACTTAATGACCAAGTTGTCTATTCCAATTCTAAAAAAGGACTATTTGTATATATGTTTTACATAAAATGGAGCAGAACTTTAATGGTGCATCTGCAGTTTCCATTTTGGCTTTTCTGAACAACACCTGCAGATGACCCGGATCTGATTTAAAACGTAGGAACTTTCAAAGAGTTGTAGAGCCATCTCATAATGCTATATTTGTATGAATCCAAAGATTGGTCATTCTAGATTAGCATTGGGTATCCTATGAGTTGCTACAATAGGCCAGAAGGAAATGCCAAAAGAGCTATTCCTAATTCTTGGTGCATGAAATCTTTTAAAGAGGAGGTGAAAAAAATGCATATTTGGGACAAGCAGAATGCATGTAATGTCGAAGAACGTAGAGGTTCTCCACTTCATTAGATGAAGAAGTTCCCGGTTCTGTCTTCCTCAGTCGGGGCTCATCACCCCCAGTATTATCACCGTTCTAGCATTAACAAAACTAATATGAATCGAGGTGCCTGCCTTGCTGGGGACACAGTTCCTGTCCCTTCCCTGATCTCACTGGGAAGAGAACCTTCGAGGATATGAATGATGGAGGGTAAGAGTAACACCTTAGGAGTTGGGTGAGGTGTGCAAGGATTTGTCATGGGGCCTTTAGAGGTTGGTGATCAGATTGGATAAATTGGGTAAAGTGTTTGAACATTTAGGAGGTTTTCTCAGATTGAAAATTGTGAGTTTTTATTTATGAAATGCTTAGGTCAATTCTACATTGCTTTTTTCCCCTTCTCTTTCTTCTTTTTCAAAAATCTATTTTTCTCTTTTTCTCTGTCTGTCTATCTTTGCTCTGGGAATAGCTGGATCCGGTGGTAAAGCCAAGGATAGGAGCTAGCTAGGGAGATGGTGGTGGTAGGGCCCTCAGAGGCTTAGCTTAGGGCAGGTGATGGTGTATTGCAGTTGATAATTGCAGGTTCTTACCAGGGTGAAGGGTGCTTTTGGTGATCAGCAACCATTAGATGTTGAGCAAGGACTTCAAATTGTTGTCCTCAATCTGAACTTACAAGTATTGGTAGCTAGGAATCCAATTGGCCCACCATGCCTTCAAAGAATGAGGGCCTCTAAAAACAGAATTTGACAAGTGACATAAAATTCCCATCAAGACTTTTGTATTTCAATCCTGTTTCAATTCTCTGTCTTCTTTTATGAAATAGTTTTATCTATTTATTAGAAATTATTGAGAAGTTGTCAGAATTGATGTTTCTGGCTTAGCTTCCAGAACTTGTAAGTTCCTTCTCTCATGGTTTTCTAAATTCATTTATCCCAAGATCTCAAGAGTCTTGATTCTTGCCAAGATCAAAAAGAGCCAGTATATTCTGGCATGTCAATCTTCGCTCAACTTATTGACATTTAATCTGTTCTGTAGTGCCTTGAATTGAGCTATACTGACCAAAAATGTTTGTATTCCAAATGCTATTTTAACTATCTCTCAGACAGTCTAAGAATTATATCATGATTAGGTTAACAAAGATTAGTTGTCTAGGGAAACAGGACAACTGTTAAAATTAGTTTTTAAAGTTTGTAGTATAAATAAGCACATAATGACTTACTCAAAAGCTAAGAATAACTAAA
This sequence comes from Bungarus multicinctus, assembly GCA_023653725.1. Taxonomy (NCBI): domain Eukaryota; kingdom Metazoa; phylum Chordata; class Lepidosauria; order Squamata; family Elapidae; genus Bungarus; species Bungarus multicinctus. The sequence goes on along the minus strand of CM042840.1, from coordinate 121,084,491 downwards.
CTAACAAAAGATGTATCAATTGTAGAGGCCTTGAATTAAACTACTTAAGTACTTAATGGAATTTCCTTCCTACTCTTTTCATGCACACATTCATACATTCTGATTAACTTATTCATACAGGCACATTTGCAGATATGAGGAAGCACCTTAATAATCAGTTCATAATGTGGCAGGCAGAAAGGGGAATCTCTCATAGTTCTCAAAATAAATTAAAATCAGATGACTTATTTGTAGTGGCACTAGAAATTCTGGATTTGACAAGCACTGCTTGAGTGCAAAGATAAAACTAAAACTTTCAATGTGTCACTAGAATAATCCTTACTGATAACTTCTCCCTTTTTTTCTTGCTTAGAATGGAGAGGTGTCTGGGTTTTTTTTACAACCTGGAAAATGAGCTAAAACACATCTATGCTAAATATAAATAAGTTTAAGGCCAATGACATGGCTTTCCCAAAAGATAACTGGGAAACATAGTACCACAGAATTGGAGAAAATTCTTAGTTCAATTCTGGGCCACATAATGTGTTTGCCCTGTGGAGAACTCTGGGATTATGTCTTGGAGTAAACAAAAGAGGAAGAAGCTAGTAAAAATGGGCTGCTATAAAGAAAGTAGAATTGTTGTTTCTGCTTATAACAGCTCATTTTATAGTTCCTGGGAAAATGTGTGTGTATGTGTACATGCACACATACATAAGCATGAATGTTTTCCCTCCTTTTCTCTACCTTGTTGTATGTTGGGAATAGTTCCACTCTCAAAACTTGAATAACAGACAACTGTTATCTTCAAATGTGATACAAAAGGATCACACAAGGTTCGTACTAGTGCCCAACTATTCATATATTTATAGTGTAATTTGCCCACCCTTTGTCAAAGTTGGATGATCGTGAAGATAGAGCCAGTTTGGTCTAGTGGTAAAAGCACCAGGCTAAAAACCAGGAGACTGTGAGTTTTAGTCCTGCTTTAGGCATGCAAGTAGGCTGGGTGACTTTGAGTCAATCACCAGGAGACTGTGAGTTCCAGTCCCACCTTAGGCACGAAAGCTGGCAGATTGCCTAAAGACAGTTACTCTCTCTGTCTCAACCCAACTCACCTCACAGGTTTTTGTGAGGAAAATATGAGGAGGAACCAGTATTAGGTGTGTTCGACTTCACCACCTTTAGTTATTTATAAAAAATAATAAAAGCAGAGTATTAATAAAAACCCTTGCAACATTTTCAGATAATATTTCCACACTAGGTTTCATGCTGTAAAACTTAATTGATTTCAATTTCTAGAATATCCCCAACACATGCCCTACAGTCTAAAAAAAACAAGAAAAAAGTGTCTGTGTACAGATTAAAAAGGCTGAGCCCAGTTATGCAACTGAAGACTATGAGTTTCACTTAGTAAACATTGCAAGATTTCCAGTTCTTTTGCAAGGAATGTAAAACGAGGCAAGGATAAAGCAGTTCTTTTTTTAAGCCAGTACCCTAATTATGCAGTTTTGTTTGGTCCAACTCTTATGGAAGCGAGGCCTACTTGACTCCCTCACTGTTGGTGAGGATCACTTTATGATTGTCACATCTTACGATGAGGCTCCATTACAGATATGTCGAAGTCTATCTGTATCTGGTGTTTCCCCTCCATTTTCTCCTACAACAGCAATCCTAGGAGGAAGGTTTGGCTGAGAGAGAATGATTGGCAGAAAAATCAAGCAGAACCTGGATCTTCTCACATCAAGTCCAACTGCTTTACCAGATCTCATGCTGTCTGTGATATACATTGCTTTCCCAATAGTTCTCCTGAAAACATCCCCCGTTCTCCCTTGTGTTAATATGAGCAGGGTTGTGGTAAAAAGCATTCTCCGATATTGGCCAAGCTATACCCTAATTCTTTTGCAGTCAAACAGCATGCAGTAAGTTCATAATGTACAGGAGCAGAGAACAAAAGAATAAAGTAATAGCACAAGGAGCAGCTCAAAGAACTTAGGGAACCTTTTATCCTTTGGAGACCCAGGGAGACAGGGACTTGGCAGGGAACCAACGAACAAAAGGCCAAACCCAGCCCTTTCCCTGGAGAGAAAAAGAGAGGAAGGAAAATTGGGTCTCCCAAGAAGTCCAGGGGAATAAAGTAGAACACCAAGACTTGGGAGCCCAGATTATCCTAAAATGTGTTGAAGCAGAACAAGAAAGGAACAGAAGAGGAATTCAGTTCTTTTCTTCTCTGCTGACCTGATTTGGATGAGAGTCTGAAGCATGAGAGCAAAATAATTAGGGGAACTCAGCTCCGAAAGTAGGAAGAAGATTGGAGGAGAGGCAGAGAGACACAAGAGTCTTCCAGAAGGCAAGAAGCAGGAATCAGGGACCAGGTGTTTCGGTGGTGGGCTTGGAAGGGAAACATAACAGGACAAAAATGAGAAGACAGCGGTTTAAAGAAAGATGGCGCCCAGAGGAAAATCAAGAGGGGGACACTAGCCAGCCAGTGAAGGTAGGATTGGAATGGGATGGGAACTGGGTGTCTCCTTTTCTTTTTCTTCTTGAATTCCTATCCTTCTCAGAACCAGTTTGCAAGATGGGTGTCCCAGCCAGTCCAGCTCTGATCCTCATAAAATCTAGCTGGAAGAAGGATTGCAGATACTGTAAATGGTTCAGGGTGTCTTTTCCTGGTAGGAAATGCCACTTATTACAAGAAAGAGGCAACTGGTGCAAGCTAATGTCTCATTTTGCCCTTTCCTGGTCATTATCTATTCCTTCCTTCTATATCACTTTTTTTCCTGTTCTGTAATTGGGCAATCTTTGTGAATCTAAGCATGACTAAAGTTGGTCACTTTGCTATTGTGACGTGCTAATTGATGGTATCACTAGCCATCTTGCAATCTTCTTTCACATCATTTTTATTGGCTGGATGCATGAAATTTAGATACACAATTGCATGACCCCCTAAGCCCAGTATATATTAAATAAAACCTACATAAAACAAGAGAAATCTAAATTTGAAATAAAGATAGTTAATCTTTTAAAATTAGCTACATGACTTAAATTGAAATGCATTCACACTGATGCCCAAATTCAGTATCAGTGTCAATTTAAGATATTGAAGGAAGTGCTGGATATTTATATTCAGTTCAATAAAATAGAAGTTACCACTATAGTATTAACTCTGTATTTGGGAGGTACCCTTTCATTCTTTATTATGCTTACACATCTAGATTAAAATGGCATGGCATAAATAATATTTCACAATTCATTTACTAACCCTCAACTATTAACTAGATTAACCCTTATTTATTAACATTTAAAATGTTTAGTAGCTTAATTAGTTGATGACACAAGAGTTGTCAATCATATCATCCCATTGACCAAACTTCTTCTGCTCACTTCTCTATCTCATCTTTGTCTTTGCTGTGATGTAGACCAAGCTCTATTGAAATTTTCAGGACTTCTGGGCTTTTAATTAAAAGTTTCCTTATTTTGGGTTCTTTTTTTTTTAATGGATTAGCTTTGTTTCCTGTCAAGAGCAATGTTGCTTAACTTTTTATTACTGTTTCTTACTCTTTGTATTTTTCTTGTTCAACAGCACAGTTTCACAGTTTTTTTTAAAAAATGCAGTATTTTAATTATATTGACAGTTGTAGAAAAAAAGAAAACTTAATGTAGAAACAACCATTCTTTTAGTCAATTCCATTAGGGGGTCTTCAACCTCTGGGCCGTGGGTCGTGGCCCATGGGAGAAATGGGCAAGCAAGCTCACTTGCATGAGTGGAGGGCGCTTGATCAGAATGTGCTTGTGTGCGAAGTCCACTCACACAACACAGGCTTGTCCATTTTTCCTGTGGCCCAGTTTCAAATAGGCCATGGCCCAGGAGTTGGAGACTTCTGGTCTGTAGCAGGAGTCCCCAACCTCTGGGCCATGGTCTATTTGCAAACAGGTCATGCAAGCAGAGAGCTGGTACACATGGGCACACTTGCAGCTCAACTTGCCTCCACTAGTCGATTTGACTCCATTAGTTGATCTGCGTGTGCATGCGCATACACCCTAGTCTGCTACTCACATGAACGGATCTGCATGCACATGCGCGCTGGTCAGCCACTTACACAGCCCAGTTTCCCCTCTCCCTCCCCAAGCTGGGCTGCCGAGCCCACAAAGGTCGGGGACCGCTGAATTACGTGATGAAATTTGCATATATTTGCAAGTAAAGAAGTAATTGGGGGTTTTCACAAGGAGAACTGTTAAAAAAATCAAGATAGTTGCTAGAGGTAGTCTTTGATTTACAACAGTTCATTTAGTGATGGTTCAAAGTGACAATGGCCCTAAAAAAGGTGACTTCAAACCATTTTTCACACTTACAACCTCTGCAGCATCCCCATAATCACATGGTCAAAATTCAGACACTTGGCAACTGACTCATACTTATGACAGCTGCAGTGCCCCAAGGTCATATGGTCACCTTTTGTGATCTTCTGACATGGAAAGTTAATGGGGGAAGCCAGATTCATTTAACAACCAGGTTAATAACTTATCAGCTGCAGCAATTCATTTAACAACAGTGGCAAGAAAGATGATAAAATGGGGCAAAACTCACTTAATAAATATACAAGCAATAGAAACTTTGGGATCAATTGTGGTCATAAGTTGAGGACTACCTATATGTCATCAAAGCCTGAACCTTTCTATGTGCATCATAATATGCATAAAAAGGAGAGGGTTGACTTTTTTTGACCCACATGCCACCCAAGGCACCCCTGGAAATAGTAATTCTAAAGAAGAAAATGCATGACTTGTTTTTATACATTGCAACAGCAGCCTATTAAGAATAATTTCCCATCTCTTTCTGGTAAGCATTCATATTTATATGAAGATGGGCTATGCCACCTGCAGGTTTAGAGAAAAGATTTATGTGTTTAATAAAAGGCACTTTCAAAAGAAACTAAGTGAATGAATAACTTGTGTGGCTTTAGAGTAAACTAAATGAAAACCACATCTCTGTATAAAGGCGACAGAGAATGTTTCCATCAAAGGGAAAAGTGGAAGGAATGGAAGATGAGATAGACATAAACTTGGGAGTAGTCATCTCTAAAACTTTCCATAAAACATTATGACACCCCCCACCTCCATCTAAATCTCTGTTTCCATTGGTGACTGATGAGGGAAACAGAGAGCAAATTTGCAGTAGGACCCAAGATTTTCTGATTCTCAGAAAATATGAAACAAAAAAATAAAGTTTTATGAGTCTAAATTGGATGACTAGCATGGAAGAAAATCTGTAAAGAAGCCATACTAGGATATACGTAGACAGTGGTATCTTGGTACTCCACTGTTTTGAAACTCAATTAATTTGATACCCAACACATTTTGATGTGAAAATTTTGTCCCGGTACTCATCGTTTGTTTGGTGCCCAATGCACAAGCTAGAATTTATTGACGTCAGCTGCTATGTGACTCACTACCTTATTCTTTATAGGAAAAATTTATTTGGCACTCATTCCACTTCCCAGAACTAATTAACAAGTACAGAGGTACCACTATAACTGAAAGATGAGCTCAGCTAAAACCAATTTCTTGACCTTGTGCTAATAGGCAACCTTATTTCTTAATCCTAAACCAACTCGCTTTGTTCATTAATTTGTCTCTAGTCAATAGATTTGGGGATATGTAAAAATAAAGTGAATTCCTTAAATGTGAAATCTGATTGACACAGATCATAGATATTCTTGCATAAGTCAAATGCATCTTCCTTCTCCCTCACAGGTGCAAACATTTAGAGAAGAAACCAGTGATCTGCACCCACAACTTCACAGCCAGAAACAGCAACGAACTGTCGGTGCTTCAAGGAGATATATTAGAGGTGAATTTATGACCCAGAGTATCAACCATGCCAAAACATACAGTGGAATCTTTAATATAAAGAAGATAATTGCATTTGGGAATTCCAAAAGTTCGAAACACACTGTTGTTTGCCAACCTGAAATTTTAACATAAAAATCAGCTGGATGATTGTGGTCATGGAGGGGAAAGTAGGAGAAGAATATTATGCATTTTCACCACCTTAAGTTCCTCAAGAATTACTTATACCGTATTTATTTCTTTAGTGTATGGTATGAATAGCAGCAGTAAAGATGTATGGAAAAAAGCAAAAAATATATGATATATATAGGAATATGCACTAGTCAATTTTGTAAGATAAAAGAAAGTCAAGAAATTATATATTCAGTTACAAATATATATTTTATTTTAAAATATGTTAGTTCATATAAAATATGTTGATTCATAAAATAAAATGACTATTCTACTTATATATATTTTATATTAATACTATATATATATATATATATATATATATATATATATATATATATATACACACAAACACACACACACACACACACACATATACACATACACACACAAACACACATTTGCAGGTAGTCCTCAATTTAGGACCACAACTGAGTGCAAAATTTTCTCTTGCTAAGTGAGATATCTGTTAATTGAACTTTGCCCCATTTTATGACTTTTCTTGACACAGTTGTTAAGTGAATCACTGCAGTTGTTAAGTTAGTAACACGATTGTTAAGTGAATCTGGTTTCCCCATTGGCTTTGCTTGTCAGAAGGTCACAAAAGGGGATCACATGACCTCCTTGGGACACTACAACCGTCATAAATAGGAATCATTTGCCAAGCATTTGGATTTCCAACACGTGACCATGGGGATGCCGCAGGAGTCATAAATATGAAAAATAATCATAAGATACAATGGCACTGTTTTCAGTGCCGTTGTATCTTTGAACAGTCGCTGAATCAACTCTTGTAACTTGAGGACTACTTGTATGTAGGCCATTTATCCAATTCAGCACAATATTTGTTAATTGGAGGAAATCCACTTTTTTCCTGTATAAGCTCTGTTATATTACTTATAAAGTAATAAAGGTGGGACAACAGACAAGCAAACAAATAAATTCGGAACTTCTGCAAAGTTGGCAACATCCTCTAACTCAGAGGTGTCAAACTCAATTTCATTGAGGGCCACATCAGGGTTGTGTTTGACCTCGGGGACGGGGTGAACATGGCCAGGGTGGGCGTGGCCAGGGGGCATGGCCAGCTTGACCTCACTTGTGTTGGGGGCACCTATGGCAGCCCAAGTGCTCTGCCAGTGAAAATGGGCTCCCAAGCTCCGTTTTTGGCCATGACAGCCTCCTACAGCCCTCTGGGTGTCCATTTTCTCTGGCAGAGGGCTGCAGGAGGCCATTGCAGCCAAAAACAGACCTCCATTTTTGCTGGCAAAGGCACCGTAGATCAGTTCTTCAGTGTTTCCAGTGCAGCCCCACAGGCCAAATCTAACCACCCCACAGGCCAAATCTGGCCCACAGGCCTTGAGTTTGACACCCCTGCTCTAGCTAATATTTTACAATAATGTTGTAAAATAATTGTAAAGTGCTTGCACACATGAAATCATGACACTTTCTTCAGTAGAGGCCATATGCCTCAATGTGAAAAGTATAACTATGCATAGACAGGCTGCCTATTAAACAAATTGTGGACTGCTAGCAGGAATGGAATTATTTATGAGGCTGAATTAGGACAGTTGTGAGTATCACAAAAACTGGCTGGAATGTTGTCTCTGCTTATATGGAAATATTTTGTTTGTTGTTAGGTTCTCGATGATAGTAAGAAGTGGTGGAAAGTCAAGAATTGTTATGGTCAAGTTGGTTATGTCCCTTATAATATTCTTGCTCCAGTGCTGAACGGAGATCATTCCAATATCAAGAATGACAAGAAAACGCTTGTAATCCATGAAATCCACCCTGTAATAACAAAGGTGAGTTAGACTGGGGCTCCCCAACTCTCAGTCCGTAGCCCAGCACCAGGCTGCAGCATGCTAGAAACCAGGCTGTGCAAACAAGTGAAGCTCCATCTGCAGAATGCAGGCAGCATGTGAAACCATGTCCCTGCCAGTCTGCGGAAAAAACCTCTCTTTGGTACCCAAAAGATTGCGGGCCACTGAGTTAGATTACGTAAATTAGGGCTTTGTTTATTTCTGTTTTTTAATCATTCTGCATCCAATGGGATTTAAAATTAAAAACCAATATTTTAAAAGCAGCAAAGAAAACAACTGAATCAGCAAAGCAATCAATCAGGAAAAAAAAACCCTAATGAAATATATTTATCAATTTGATCTATTGATATGGCCACGTAGCTCACAGATCAGGACTCTGGCGGCATAGATACAAAAAGTGATTGGGTAGAATAGCCTTCACTTTTCTTAATCTTCTCCAGGTATGTTAAGTTATAAGTTGATGATCTGCACTTGACACAGGTAGTCCTCAACCTATGATCACAACTGGGACTAGAATTGTCATTTCTTTTTGAGATGATTGTTAAGTGAATCACATCCAATTTTACAGACTTTTTTTTGGCCACAATTAAGCACATCACTATAGTTGTTGAGTGAATCACATGGTTATTAAACAAATCAGGCCTACTCCATTGACTTTGCTTATCAGAAGCCAGCTGGGAAGATCACAAATAGCAATAGCACTTAGGCTCCTATACCACTTCACAGGGCTTTACAGCCCTCACTGAGAGGTTTACAGAGTTAGCATGTTGCCACCCAAAATCTGGGTCCTCATTTTACTGACCTCAGAAGGATGGAAGGATGAGTCAACCTTGAGTCTGCTGAGATTCGAACTGCCAAATTGCAGGCAGCCGGCAGGCAGCAGAAGTAGTCTGCGGCACTATGGCTTTATGGTCCTGTAATCACTCAAATAGTGATTAAGGACCATAAGAGGCTGCAATGCAGAGGTGGTATTCAGCAGGTTCTGACCAGTTCTGGAAAACTGGTAGCGGAAATTTTGAGTAGTTTGAAGAACCGGCAAATACCACCTCTGATTGGCCCCGCCCCCATCTATTCTCTGCCTCCTGAGTATCGACTGGGTCTTCTTTTGTTGCCCTGCATAGGAGAACAGAGCTGGTTAGTGGGATGGGGAGAGAAGGGATTTTACAGTACCCTTCCCCTGCCATGCCCACCAAGCCTTGCTCACAGAACCAGTAGTAAAATATTTTGAATCCCGCCACTGCTTGCAATGGTCATAAGGACATGCTGCTTGCCAAACGCTTGAATTTTGATCACTATGATACAAAGAACATCATGCAGGTTTCAATGGCAACAAGGTACCAGATGAGGAATATCAGGCAGGAGAAGCAGAATGGAGAATGGAGAGGAAGGTAAGGCTAGTGAAAAGGATTGCTTCATGGGGCAATACGGTTTTGCAAATCCCGCCTGTATCTCTGAATATAAGAAGCTGAGGACATGCTTAGGTAGGAGTACCCAACCTGTGGGCCATGCCCCAGAACCGGACTGCAGCTTGTTCAGAACTGGGCCACGGAAGTGGCAAGCGAGCTCAAAGGTCCATTACATGAGCAATGGGTGGGCACACTCATATACGAAACTCCATTTGTGTGAGTGGCGCAAATGGAACCTGCGCATGCATGTAGATGTGCACCCATCACTCACTCAGAACCAACCCTTTTTCCCTGCCCCTGCCAGTCCACCAAGTCGGAAAGATTAGGGACCGCTGTGCTTAGGAATACCCTGGAAGAATCTATTGGCGATTATTAGAAACCAAATACTGGACTAGATCTTTGGGGGATCCAGCATTGTGGCACAAAGGTCAGAGATCCTTGATAAAAGCCTGGTGAGATTTAGGGAAAGCAATCAAAGCTTTCTCCCTTTGAGTTCTAGAATGAGGATCCCCAACCTTTTCGATTCCCCAGACAAGTGGTGGCAGCGGAAGCTGTGACTTAGGCAATTTCGATGGTAGCAGGGTGGGAGATAATGGTTTCTATGCGTGCAATCTAAATTCCGCACATTCACAAATGAAGCTACGAACTATCACCTGCTACTTTGGCAGCCCGGTTCCCAACAAACCACAGCCTGAAATATCAAAGATGGATGAGGATGAAATTAGATCTGTATTCCACATGCATAACTTTACTTAAAAGTGCTGAAAATGGAAAACCAACAAAGTCCAAAAGTGTATATATAAGGATCCAAATGAATTGGGATTTTACATATTAAAATCAAGAAAATATAGAGGACAAATTGCTTGTAAGATAATTAATATTGGCTTGTCACCATGATTTCTTGTGACATCTCTTCTGCCACTCATTGTCCTTCCTTTCTTTCTCCGAATAGATAATACCACCTCAGCCACTAGCAAAGACCAAAAATCTACAGTCCAATGGTGTAAAATGGGCCAGCATGGAGGAACTTAATATAGACCACAGTAAAAAAGGTGAGATTCCTCTTTCATTTGGAATTAAAGAGCCAGCAAACAAGCAATTCTTCTTTTTGTTTTGCCTAAGCACATGACTCAAATGATAGGTGAGAAATCTCAGGTTGATCTCTGGCCTAGTAAGAGCACAAGACTGAAATTATATTAGATGGAGTTGATTTGTCCATTAAAATGTCCTTTGGACAATCTGAACTCTGTGTCTAGGATAGCGATGAAGACCTTGTGGTCCTTCAGAAGTTGCTAAATTACATTCTTCCTCTCCAATATTCGTGGTTGACTAGAACTATTGAATAGCTCAGTAGCATTTAGAAACCACATGTTCTTCATCCTTGCAATAGGGTCTTTATATGTTCAAACTAAACTAGCTTTTCAATGGCTTCCTAACATGTTGGATCATGTGATATTGGAAAGAAGATATAAAAATATCATTTTTGCAGAGTGAACCTGCTCCTGCCACCTGTAAAACTTGAGACTTTATGAGGGTGAAGGTTCATTCTCCGAGGGTGTGGGTTGTTTACAAATGCTTTGTTACTACGCTAGTTAACATCTCCAGCAGAGTTTAGGCAATGTCAGTGTTCTTCTATTTATAAGGGCTTCTTGATAGGTCAGGCCTTGTGATGGGACAGGTGTGTCAAGTGAGGGTCTTGTGATGTATCTTGCAAATTGCAAATCATCACCCACCCTACCACCTGCCATGCTCACTGAGTTCATCAAAGCCTGGCACTCCACAAGCAATTCCATCAACAGACACATGGATGTACACCTAGCCTACAAACCCTTCAGAATCCAAATCAACCACATAGCTAACCAGAGACAGCGACCCTCAACCAATCCATTCAAGCCCCCACTCCAGCAGTTCATCTCCCAATGACCCTCACCTGACGTAACCTACCCATTACAAGACCTATTACAAGATACTCACTTGACATACCTACAGCTGACCCATCACAAAACCCTTATAAACAGAAGAACATTAACACCCCTTAAACTCTGCTGAATGTGTTCCCTAACTTGGTGAAGAAATATTCGGAAACCAACCCCCAAGCTCAGAGAATGAACCTTCACCGTCATTCTACACCTGAACAGTGGTGATATTCTACTGGTTCGGCCTGGTTCAACCGAACCGATAGTAAAAAATGCTACCGTTCAGCTGAACCAGTAGTAAAATGACATCTACTGATTCACCTGAGCTGGTATTTCTTTTTTTTTTCCTCCTGATGACAGTTGTTCTGATGACCGGCTGTGCCAGGATCCCACTTACTGCTTCACCCAGGAGGCTTCCCTGAAGCCCAGCAGGCAAAAAGGAGCATGTGGGGAGGGGGAGTGTGCACAAAAAAAGAAAGAAACCACGCCCACCCAGTCACATGACCATGCCCACCTAGCCACTCCCACCTAGCCATGCCCACAAAACCGGTAGTAAAAATATTTACATCCCACCCCTGCACCTGAGCTACAGATATTCCCACTATTGAGACTTTATCCCAAGTCCTAATGTCCTTTCTACAGCCCTTAGTGCCCTATCCTCATAACTCCACTTGCTAACTGAAGAACTACTTGCTCTGAGAATGATCTCATTTTCTTTTTACCTCCTGGCTACTTCTTTCAATTAAAGAAATTATTTCAATTAAACCACTTGCTGGTTTGCTTTCCCAGTTGTGCTCCTTGTTAATGATACAGCAAAGAACATTACCTAAAGCCCTGGAATGAGGTCCTTGAAAACAATGAACCTGGTTTTCCAAATCCTTGGTGCAACCAGTTGTAGACAATCCAATCTTCTAGATGTCTGTCAAACACAACCCTGATGCAGCCATCAATGAAATTGAGTTTATTTCTTTATTTCTTTTAGTTTATTTGTCAATTGCTTACAAGATAATAGATATAAGTAAAAACATAGTTATGAATATATGGATACATATAAGAATGTATATATATATATATATATATATATATATATATATATGAAACATTAGGACAGGGACGGTAGGCACATTGGTGTGCTTATGCACACCCCCTACAAACCTCTTAGGAAAGGGATGAGGTCAGTAGTAGAAAGTCTAAAGTTAAAGTTTTGGGGTTTGGGGAAAAAAACTACACAGTCAGGTAGAGTATTCCAGACATTGACCACTCTGTTGCTGAAGTCGTATTTCCTGCAATCAAGTTTGGTGCGATTAACTTTGAGTTTGTATCTATTATTTGCTCTTGTGTTGTTATGGTTGAAGCTGAAGTATTCATTGACAGGTAGGACATTGCAACGTATGATTTTATATACTATACTTAGATTGGACCGAAGGCGGCGTAGTTCTAGGTTTTCTAGGTTTAGAATTTCAAGTCTCGTGGCATAAGGTATTCTGCAACGAATAGAGGAGTGAAGAACTCTTCTTGTAAAATATTTCTGGACTTTCTCAACTGTGTTAATATCAAATACGTAATGTGAGTTCCAGACTGATGAGCTGTATTCGAGTATTGGTCTAGCAAATGTTTTGTAGGCTCTAATTATTAGTGTGATATTACCAGAGAAAAAGCTACGTAGGATCAGGTTAACAACTCTTAATGCCTTTTTGGCTATGTAGTTACAGTGGGCTCTAGCACTTAGGTCATTTGAGAGGAGTACTCCAAGATCCTTGACAGAGTTTGGATCATCAATAAGATCTTGACTATTCAGCCTGTATTTTATACACCCCTCACCTACAGCATATTCATTTACAGCAGGATACTGTAGAAGGGATATGGCTGCCTCTTGAATTAAGGGCTACAAATGGAGACATGCAAAATTGGGCAGTCCACCCCCCATCCCCCATCCTGCCCCCCTCATTTCACCCACCCAGATCTGTGTGTTCCCAGAATGGTGCATCCGTTTTCAGAAGCGAATCTTTTGGAATAAGAAGTGGTATATTTTTCTTCTGGGCATGATCGTCTCCAAAGTATATAACTGATTCTGGAATACCTGCATACCTGGAAGAAAAACACAAAGTTCTTGGAAGATAACCAGTGGTGGGATTTAAAAATTTTTACTACTGGTTCTGTGGGCAAGGCTTGGTGGGCGTGGCAGGGGAAGGATACTGTAAAATCTCCAGTCAGAGGTGGTATTTGCTGGTTCTCCGAACTAGTCAAAATTTCCACTACTGGTTCTCCAGAACTGAACAGAACCTGCTGAATACCACCTCTGAAGAGAACCTATAGTCCTTGCGCTTACCTACCTACAAGGACAAATCCTTTACTTCTCCATGCCTGTTTCCTTCCAATGAATCCATGAGTGACATCTCTTTCTGCCCTGCTAGATCACTTCACCATGGTCAATGAGGAGCTCATCCTGAGACTGGCCAACGGGACAAGTAGTGGTAAGACTCTTCACATCCCACGCACTCTGGATACTGACGTCCCTTTAGACTACAGTTCAAATTCTGATCAAGTACGGACCTGGTTGGAGGCCAAAGGATTTGATCCATTGTGAGTTGGCTTGTGCTTCTTTTTGAAAAAAATGCACAGATTGGTAATGAAATCCAGGCATATCTTTTCCGATATTTCTCTCTTTAAAACATGTTAGATTCTAGATCAGAGATGCCATACATGTCAACACTCTTTGTAGTTGACAAACATCTAATCTTTCAGTGAATGGCTTCTCAATAGCCACAATATAAAGCAGCAACAACAGCTTTCCTGAATTAGTTGGTAGGCTTCTAAAATTTGCCATTGAGCTATGGATTTTAAGTTTATACCTAATAAATGGTAACTAAAGTTAGGAATAAAACTGTTAAATCAGATTCCTGTTAGACTGGAGCAGGGGGGAGGAGTCTCTCACTGGCTAATACCAGTCAATGAGGACCTAGCAACTATCTGATTGGCTGTTGCTTACTCAATGGTGAAGGAGCTGTGGTTGTTTAATCACGATGGAGATGGTCTTTGCTCCAGTGGTTCAAGTCCTAGCACTGCATGGCGGGGTGAGCTCCTGTCACTCAGCTCAGCTTCAGGCCACCTAGCAGTTCAAAAACTTGTTCTATGCAAGCAGATAAATAGATCTCACTTTGGTGGGGAGACGAGCTTCATGCATTTAGAATCCTGTTGGAACTGGACCTTCCCAATTGCAATGTACATTTGTGAGGCAAATTTGGTGGAGGGAGAGGGTCCCAGATGAAGCTGAAGAAAAATAATTTATTTTTCTTTCTGGTGTGGAGCTAGCTCTGCCCCCTGTGGCGCATCATGGAAAACGCATGAGCATGAATCAAAAAGGGCTAGCAGTCATAGGTAGCCAAACTATTATTCTGCATTAGAACTGTGATCTCCTAGCTAATGTAATTTCGCCATACGTCAAATAAATAAATTAAATCCATTGGAGATTTTTTTTATTGGTATTTTAAACATTCTGCTATTTGGTCAAAATTGCTGCCAGAGTGTGACTTAGTTAGATGTCACTTTCAAATCCGTTTCAGAGTTTAAACGGAATGGCTCTTTTTTCCTATCATGCTCTATTTATTCCACCTACTCTTTTCCCTCCTTCCTGCAGGATTGTCAATGCCTTGGGAATTCTGAATGGCGCTCAGCTCCTTTCCTTGCGAAAGGATGAGTTCAGAGCTATCCATCCAGAAGAAGGACCTCGAGTCTATAGCCAGGTTACCATCCAGAAAGCCCTCCTACAGGTACCAGGGATTTTGAAATTTCTTCTAAGGGTTGGGAGAAGGGTGATGAGTTGAGACCATTCTTGACCATCAAGAGCACAAGAAATTTAAAAAAAAATCTAGATTCAGCAAAGATATAAGGATTGGGATGAGAGGGATGGGACAAGCTCAAAAGATGCCAAAGTTTCAAAGAAGTAGATAACATAATGAGAGTTTTGTGCTTGAAATCAAACACTTCATCCTTAATTTTCTATTATTTTCTTCTAGGACTCTGGGAAAATGTCAGAGCTAGAGGCTGTGATGGCAAGACAAAAAAGGAAAGCAGAAGGATTGGACTAACCGAGCTCTTTTTTTGTGTGGTGGTGTGACGTTGCTAAAGAAATGTGGAAATGCCAGATCTTCTCTCTATAAGATCAGAATCTACATTGTGTAGGGGGATCAGTGTGAAAGAATTGGTTGTAATTGTTATTGTGGGTGTTTATATTCCTGATTTGCTATAAAGAAGAGAAACCTATTGGTATCCCCAATTTCTCAAATCTCTCCTTTTAAAATAGACACCATGGAGTAATCTTCTAGCACTCTCCCTATTCCTTAATCCTCAATTTTTTAAAAAATAAATAAAATAATTATGTCCTACAGGATCTACACTATCTCCATTTTGGAGCAATTTGCTTATCTCTTAGTAGAATTATCTCTCAATCTCTCTGTAGGAAAATATAAATATGATATAGTGCATGCTATCATCCATTCAATTTTAGTTTTTTCATTGAACATCAGCATGGATATTGTTGATTCCCCTCCCCCCAGTTGTATGGTCTCATGAACTATGCATGTAAATTTACATAAAAGCAATAGTTTTATACGCACTTTATTTGCTCTAGTTCACAGAACATCATAGGAATTGTAGCAGTGGTGGGATTCAAAATTTTTTACTATCGGTTCTGTGGGCATGGCTTGGTGAACATACCGTGGTTTTGGTGGGCATGGCAGGAGAAGGATATTGCAAAATTTCCATTCCCACCCCACTTCTGGGGGAAGGTTACTGCAAAATCCCATTCCCTCCCCACCCCACCAACCAGCTTTCCATCCTTCTGTGCAGGGCAACAAAAAAAGACCCAGACGATCAGCTGGGATTTGGGAGGCAGAGAATAGATGGGGGCGGGGGGTCTCCAAACTACTCAAAATTTACGCTACCGGTTCTCCAAAACTGGTCAGAACCTGCTGAATACCACCTCTGACATTTTATTGTAGTCAGAGTTCTGCCTGCATATTCAGTAATTTTGCAGCTCTATGAACTTTTAAAGCAAATCATCCTGTCTAGCCAAAATGACTCCACCTTTCCTTTTTTGATCAGTTCCTATGAAATAATAACTCAGCATAAAAAAAACTATTAAATAATCTAAGGAAGTATGTGTCATGAAAAATGACAAATTATTATTATAAGGATTAATTGCTTAAAATTCAGAGGCCTTTGTTTGTCACAGAACAATATATATTTTTGGTCACTAGATGGCAGTCGGCAGCCTCTATGGGCAAACCAAGCTGTTTAGCTACAGATAATTTCCCTTCAAATCAAAAAGATTTAACCAGATCTTAAACAGCTTGATCCTATTATCCTGAGAGCATTTTTTATGGAGGAAATGAATTGAATCAGCTACTCTGAAGGAATCTTATGCGAGAAAATGTGAGTTTTAACTTTAAAAAGTTAAAAAAAGAGCCTTTATGATAAAATGGGGCCATTTGCTTTGAAACTTGCTGTGCTGTATGTGTGTATGTTAGTTAGCTATTTAACTGGCTGGTTTTTTCCCAATAGTTTTCTCACAATTTGATGAACATGTGTTGAACAATGCACCGTCCATAATTTTGATGGCTGTGCTACTAAGGCAGTTTCATTAGAACTCATTAGAGTTCAGTTTTACCCTTAAATCTACTAGCAGTTCGCCACAAATTGTTTAAGTTACCAGTAAGATTAATGTTTTTGTGGAAGAGAAAGGTGTGGATGGTAAAAATCACTGTAAGCTGCTTTCCCATAATAAATTTAATACAGGAAATATTTATTTTAAGCCTATTTATATGAAATTACTATTGTTACTATTTGTTTTTAAAAGATTGATTTCTAAAACTTCTTTTTTAAAAAAATGAAATTGATTTTGAAAGCTCTCTCTAGAATAGGGTCCTAGTTAAGTTGGCCATTAAATAAAATGGGTTTCTGAGCAGCATGCAAATTCCCAAGAAATAATATTTTAAACAACATTTTTAAGGCCAGAAATTCTGTTCTCTGGCTGTTTTGCAGGACAGCATCATTGTAGAAGGATTAAAAATCAATCCCAAGGTCATCTATTCCTAGTGGTGGCACTGATGAATCCAATATAGGTAGTCCTCGACTTACAACAGTTTATTTAGTGACCATTCAAAGTTACAACTACATTGGAAAAAAAGTGACTTATCACTGTTCTTCACACTTACTACTGTTGCAACATCCCCATGGTTATGTGATCAAAATTCAAACGCTTGGCAACTGATTCACTCTTATGACAATATCCCAGAGTCACATGATCCCCTTTTGTGACCCTCTGACAAGCAAAGTCAACGGGGAAGTCAGATTCACTTAACAACCGTATTACTAATTTAACTACTGTACTGATTCACTTAACAAATGTGGCAAGAAAGGTCAATAAAATGGGGCCAAACTCACTTATCAAATGTTTCACTTAGCAACAGAAATTTTGGGCTCCATGGTAGTCATAAGTTGAGGGACTACATGTAAGGGATTTCAGTTTAGTTTGCACCTGGCAAATTTAATGCAGTCCAAAAAAACCCACACAGGAGATAATATCTCATTGGTAGCTAATTAAAATTTGCACATTTTATGTTTCTGATTTATTTTCTCCAAACTTCCTGAGAGACCAACTGCTTGTTTGTTGTAGTGGGACATGATGGAAATGCAGTATCTGTTATGGTTTCAGGGCTTGGGTAGATTTTATGGAAGACATTGTTAATTATATTAAAATCTGTAAATAAATGTTTCAAACAATAACCTGCCTCATGATACATTTCCAGTTATGCATGCAAGCAATGAATAATATAGCAACTAATGTAAGTTCACGGATCTATTAATCTCATGAGGATTTTCATTGACCATTTTTTAACACACTGGTTTTCATTTCACCCAGTAGAAATAGTTTTCTGGATCAATCTGTTTTAGTGGCAGAGTTTTAGTTGTATTCTTCCATGTTAAATCATTATATAACTTTTGTTTCTCCCAAAACTCATTATTCTTATTTATTCTGTTCTTATAGACTAGGGTCCTGTTAAAATTATCCTAAACTATTTAGCATTAGAACGAGGTCAAATGATTTTAAGAAAATAGTAGTGCATTATAGGGTTAAAAAGAACGCTAGTAGGTTGATCTTCTTAGTTCTGTGGTGTGAAATGGGCTCATCAAGGTGTGATATAAGGACATGAGAAGTGTAAAGAAAGGAGAAATAAAAGGAACATTGGAGAAATGGCAAAAATGTTTTATGTTTTACATCAACATATTTCGACTCTGCTGGAATTCCACATTTTCTTCTACTGGTTCAGTTTCTGTATCAGTTTTCAATGTCAAGTCTGGTCTTCTAAGTTCTCAGGATCTTTCTCCACCCCACATGATTGATTGATGCCTTGATCTTCTGGCTTTTTTCTTGAGAGCTCAGGATTGTGTCTGTAGTGTCCCAAATGTAGAACATAGAAAAATTGGGTTGGAAGAGACCGCGGTGATCCCCCTGTTCGAGGCAGGAGATCCTATTTCATTCTGGACAAAAAGTTGTCCACTCTCTTCTTAAAAACCTCCAGTGGTGGAGCACAACTTCTGGAGGCAAGCCATCCCACTAAATAATTGTTCTTACTGTCAGAAAATTTCTCTTTAATTCTAGGTTGGATCTTTCTTTGATAATCTTCCATCTATTAATTTTTGTCTCAGGTACTTTGGAGAATAGGTGGCCGCACAGTGGTGGGATTCAAAATTTTTTACTACTGGTTCTATGGGTGTGGCTTGGCAGGCGTGGCTTAGTGGATGTGGCAGGGGAAAGAAACTGTAAAATCCCCATTCCCTCCCCACTCCTGGGAGAAAGTTACTGTAAAATCCCATTCCCTTCCCATCCCACTAACCTGCTTTCCAGCTCCATTTTCCTGTGCAGGGCAACAAAGGAAGACCCAGCCAATCAGCTGGGAGGAAGAGAATAAATGGGGGCAGGGCCAGTCAGAGGTGGTGTTTTCTGGTTCTCCCAACTACTCAAAATTTCTGCTACCGGTTCTCCAGAACTGGTCAGAACCTGCTGAATACCACCTCTTGTGGGCTGCATCTTCTCTGTGATAATCCCTCAAGTTCTGGAAGACTGTTATCATGTCACCTCATTCCTTCTCTTCATTGGACTAGACATACCTAGTTCCTCAACATCTTTTTTGTATCATAGTGACCAGAACAGGATGTGATGTCATCATTTTACCCTAAGAGCAACACTGTCTTGAGGGTTTTTTTTTTTAAAGCAACAACCAGTGAGCTCCATGATCTAATGAGAACTCAACCTGGATTTTCTCCATACCTGTCCAATACATCAATTGCTATTTTTTCACAGCTCCCTTCTTGCCTCCCACTGCTGGATAGAAACCACAGTGCTGCTTATTTGGGCTCGCTTGGAGGAAAGCAGGTCCAAGCAGCTTGTTTTGAGGAAAGTGTCTGGATTTTGCAACTTGAATGTTGTGGTAAGCACTGTTTATAAAGCAGATTCTTCTAATTCCTGACAGAGGAGGCCAGACCCTTTCGGAGCGGGCCTGAGCCTGCTTTGGAGGGCGGATCCCAATATGGGCTTGGCCTGCCAACTTCAACTGGCCAGGCTGAATGGAGTAGGGAGGAAAATGTTGACTCCGTCATGCCTGGTATGTTGGGTCCATGGGGTTGTGGTTGATCCCATGAACTCATAATAGCTCAGTGAGGTATCTAGAAGTCTCAGGATAACCAGTGGCATGTGCTGAAGATGGAATGCAAGTTCTGATTTGACAAGGATATTTAGGACCCGGTTGGGACCTACTGAGAAGATGACTCAGTTCCTGGCGAGAAATATCACTTCAGATTGCCAAATTCCAATATATTGCCACATCCGCACACATACACACACACACACACACACACACACACCCTTCAGAGATCTTTCCCTTGCTATACACTGTATTTCCTAACCAGCAGCAATCTCCATTAGGGAATCAGTCATAGAAGATGCTGGGAATAGGGAAGGGCTGGAGGAAAACCCAGAATGTTGTTATGGATTGTTCAACTGTTTAAGTAGTTATATGGGTCCTAGGCTTTCTTTTCAATGAGTTGGCAAACCAGGATGTACCTTTGTGGACAGTAGACAAGAGGCCAACAGGAAGACTGGCAACCAGTTGAACAGTCACACCTATCAGAAGATCATAAATAATTCTCAATCATCCTGGAGAAAAGTGTCAAATAGGGTGCAGTAGAGCTCCATCTTTGCTTCTGTGTTATTTAACATTACAATTTCTAGAAAGTAGAATAGATAAAAGCGACGCTTATCAAATTTGCAGATAATTGATTAGATACTAAACAACAAAATCACTGAACATTTTTTTGACTTTGAACAAAAATCTAGCATGATGATGTTTAGTGGTAATCAGTGTGAATCTTCCATCTGAATAGAAAGAAAAATAATAATAAATTCTGCATTAAGGAGACCTGATATCAATTGTTCAAATACAGAATCCAAATATAGAACCGGTTGTTACAATTCTGTGCAGTTCAGAGAACTGGCAAATTGCATCATTGGCTGGCCCCTCCCCTCTCCACCTCGCCCAGTCACTTCTTACCTGGTATGTGCACCATATAACTTGCCTGCTAAGATGCTATTTTTCCTTTTTTCCCCTCCTGACCTTTAGCTATTCTGACTATCAGCAGTGCCAGGAGATTTAGATTAGCTAGAAAGCAGGAAATTGTTTGATTTCTTGCTTTTTGCTAATCTAAAAGCAGAGCTGAACCTTCCATAGGACTGAAGCTTCTATTTTTCAATGCAGACTCAGGTAGCAGATTTCAGAAAGATAGATCTCTGAATGAATCTATGATTCTGTGAGCAACTCAACCTGCCTGTCTGCTTTGCCTGATTTTGGGTAAAAGTTGCTCTTTTTTAAATAAAAATTCAATATTTACATAAATATTTACCATATTTACATACAAGCCACACCCTGCCAGTCACCTGACCACCAAATCATACCCACAAATTAGGCCACACCCACAGAACCTGTTGTTAAGAAATTTGAATCCCATCCTTGTCCCCACCCCTGGTGGTCACATTGTCCAATTATGAGATGTCCTTTTGCTATGGGAAAAAGCCCATCTATTTCTCAAGCATCTGCAGTGGTGACCTTGATGGCTTCAAAACTTCATGCAGGGGTGGGATTCTACAGGTTCGTACCTATTCGCTAGAACCAGTTGTTAACATTCTAAGCAGTTCGGAGAACTGGTTGTTAGAAGAAATTACTGGCCTAATCCTGTAAGGAAGTCAGGAAGGAAACATTCTGGTGTTGCTTACAGAAACTGCCTCTCCATTGACCCTTATTATATTCTTGGCAGGGACTAGACTTCCTGTCTCAGGCACATCTCTGGAGTTTTTTTTCCTCCTTTGCTGGTACTTTGCTTGTGTGGAGTGACCATTCAAAGTTACAATGGCACTGAAAAAAGTGACATGACCATTTTTCACACTTACAACTGTTGCAGCATCCCCACAGTCATGAGAGGCCAGGTGAGGAGATGCATGCCTTGATGTGAGTGATGTTGAGTTGGCCAAACCCAGCCAGTCATATGACCACCAAGCCACGCCTACCAACTAAGCCACACCCACAGAACCAGTTGTTAAAAATTTTGAACCCCCATCCCTGCTCTCATGATCTCCCCATACTATTCTTGGCATTCCATTTCCCCCTTCCTCCCCCCCTCCCACCCATTCATTTGCAAGTTGAAAAGCCAAAAATTGAAAATTAAATTTTGAAAGAAGCAAACCAGTTCAATCTTGACACCTGGATTGGCAGAAGCAAATGTGAGAATGATCTATCAGTGCTAGTGAATCATCATCTGAATATGAGCAAGCAGCAATTAAAAAGATGCAGGATTTTTGCAATACCAATGCCATGTCCAGATAGTTAGAAGTAATTGTCCCATTCTACTCTTTGCTAGTTAGCTTTCGTTTGGAGTTATAGTGGGCTCAGGACACTGCATTTTAAAAGAGACACAGAGAAGGTGAAGTGGGTTCAGAGAAGTACAACTAGGATTAAGTTATCTAGAAACCCATGAGGAACAATTAAAACCTCTGGTCATATTTAACTTGAAAAGTGATGATTGGTATAATAATGAGCTATACAACTCTTTAGAGTGTAAGATACCTAGAGGGGAACAGTCTGTTCTCTGCTGATACCATAACATTGATAAGGACCAAGGATTAAAATGAAAAGAATAAAAAATTCAGGTTGAGTATTAGGAGGAATTTTAACATATTACAGTTTCCAGAAATACTTGTAGTTTTCCCTTTAGTGGCATTTTGTAAATGGAGTCTTGGCTGATCATCCATCATGGACACTTGAGTAGATACCTGCAAAAGTGAAAGGCTTATATAAAGTTTGGAATTAAACGACACGTGAGCTGACAGACTGACATGTATTCTGTATATACATCTTCCCTACCTCATCTGATCACAGAAAATTATTAAAGATAATTGTATTGACGTGGTCTTATCTTTAACATGTCTGTTTTCTATGGATTCTTTATTAATTGTAGGAAGCAAGTTTCAATCATGTAAACCTCTATCCATACTCCAGAAAGATCCAGATATAAGCTGATCGTCTCAGAGGGGAAGAATTAGGTAACCAAGGTCACAAAAAAGCAGCAGCTGTGAAAAGCTTAGGAGGAATTTTTTTTTATCCCGGGCTGCTATCCCTCTAAATTGTAGCCTTGTGAAATGAAATTCCCTTTCCGTCCATTAAAATTGGAGGACAACATCCGGTAAAGAATTTTGAATTTATTTGATGTTGCGCTATTACCAAGCTCACATCTGCTACAGAAATAGTTTTTCTAATGACCAGTTTAGACAAATCACCAATCAAAACCATCACTGAGGTTTTCTCCCCTGATTTCTGGAGTTAATCAATCAGAATAGAGGTGGAAGGGACCTTGGAGGTCTTCTAGTCCACCCCCCTATTCAAGCAGGAGACCCTAAACTATTTCAGACAAGGGACTGTCCAGTCTCTTCTTAAAAACCTCCAGTGATGAAGCACCTACAACTTCTTACAGCAAGCTGTTCCACTGGTTAATTATCTGCACTGTTAGGAAGTTTCTCCTTAATTCCAGGTTGTTTCTCTCCTTGATTAGTTTCCATCCATTGTTTCTTATCCTACCTTCTGGTGCTTTGGAAAATAAATTAACTCCCTCCTCTTTGTGGCAGTCTCTCAAATACTGAATACTGCTATCATGTCCCCCCTAGTCCTTTGCTCTAGACTAGCCAAACCCAAATCCCACAACCATTCTACATACTGTATGTTTTAATCTCCAGACCTTTAATCATCTTAGTTGCTGCTGTTTGCACTTTTTCCAAAATCTCAACATTATTTTTTTGTAGTGTGATGACCAAAACTGAATGAGGTATACCAAGTGTGGCCTTACTAATGCTTTATAAAGCAATACTAATACTTCACACAATTCTGATTCTATGCCTCTGTTCATACAACCAAGGATTGTATTAGCATTTTTGGCTGCTGCAGCACACTTCTGGCTCAGTTTGCTACAGAGGGATATAGATTTTAATATATATGTGGACATTTACACATGCACTTTTTTTTTTTTGAGTATGAGCCATAACTCAGTGTTAGGATGAGCTTCAGTTCTGAAAAATTATAAAAACAAGGATAGTAGACAATAGAATTAGACAGAATGATCTGATGTAATAGAAAATTGTGCCTTTTTTCTTCACAATCTCTACATTCTGTATTAATATGTTCATTCGGGCCTTATGATTGCTATGTCATTATCTTTCTCTGTACTGCTTCTGTTCATCCCTTTCTTCCCCCAGGCCTGAAGGTTTCCTCAACTGGTCTTTGATGAACAGCAGCTTGAAGGAGCCAATTCCAGTTGTTTTGGCCCAGCCATTGCTCCCTTGAGTTTCCTCTTTGGGCAGTGGCTCAAAGGTTGTCTAGTAATCTAGCAGAGCCTCGCTTGGCAATTAAACCGAGCCCTGGCTGTGTATTTTTGAGGCCTACGATTGCCCAACTCTTTTCTAGATGTGTATGCCATATACAGGCATATGTCTTTGGCTCCTTTCGCAATACCCCTGACCCACTTATTTGCCCCTCTGCCTTTCCTCCACTTAAAGCCCCAGTGTTCATTGCATTCAGCACAACTCCCCTGAAGAACTCCAGCAGAAACAGCTGGTTTTTGGCACCTTTGGCTCCAGTCAAGAAGCTTGTGTTTAACCAAAAGCATTTGGAGTGGCTCTGTTTTCGTTCTGAAATAAGATCCCACCAGCTCACTCACCCCAGCGCGTGGGTTAAAGAAACTGGGGAGATACAATGTGGGGACATGCGTTACCCTCCGACTATCTGTGTGCCCATTCATTTTTGGAGCTGCACTGAATTGTTCCCCATCCGCCCAGTCAGCGGCCGTTTCTTCTTCGCTAATCATTAATCCTGTCAGAATATCCACTTCCTGCCCTCATAAAATGCATTCCTTTTATGTCTTTCTCATCTCCAGTCTGAGCATTTTTATGCAGAGCATGTTTGGTTTACAGTGTGCAAGACTATATTTACTGGCAAAGGCTCCCAATTAAGTCTCTCGAGGAATGTCATTAGTCAATTTTATAACCAATAAACTGAGGCATTCTTGAAAATAAATGAGGATATTTTGCTTTGAGAGATCTAAAGGAACGGACCTATTTCCCTGTTTTCCTTTACCAAGATTTGAGAAATGGGGCCCGATTGGGTGACAGACTGCAACTCCCATCATCCCTGCTTGGTGTTATTAGCTGAAGATGACTAAAACAGGAATCAGACAATGTCTGTAGAGTCCACAGTAGATGGTAAAATGGTGAGGTAAGGGAAAAGATTCCTCACCTGAGCATCTTGAATTCTTCTCCTCTTTGATGGATGGTACCATCTAGTGCTCATTCTTTTGCCCCCTCTTCCTTAGGCTAATTTATACCCACAGTCCCAATGGCCTTGCTTGGTGACAGATGTACTGTCTCGTCACCACTGTTGGGAGCAAAATCTGGTCCATATCTTACTCCAAGTCGGGAAAGAGATGCTGGAAAAATGGATTGGAGGCAAGCTGCAATTTTAGGTTTCTGGTTTGGTAGTCAGAAGCATCAGTGACAGCAGCACGTTTCTAGGATGACTGACCAAAAAATAACCTGAGTACAAGAATTTTTAAACAATTTTAGGGCTTAGAAATTGAAATAGTTTGGGTTACTTGTGAAATGTTTCTTGAATATGTGTGAGAATATGTGTGAGTCTTTTAATTTTCAGATTGTCTGAGACGTTATGTCCTGTCCTTTGATGGTGGATAGGGATGTAAATTCTATGAAATTTTTTATATTCCCATAATACCACATGAGATATGTGTTCTTTTGCAATTCCAATAACGGCCGATTAAACTTTCTACTCCAGTTCATCAGGAGTCTTCTCAGCAGTGTCCATTAGTTCAAACCAATTTTTCTCCTTTATTGCAGTGGGGATTTTGGTGATACCAAACTTTTGGTGACATTAATCCTTAACAACAAGGACTGATATGGTCCATTGATGTCTGCATAGGACATAGTCAATCTGATTGTGGTGAAGTCCATTTGGTGAGGTCCGTGTATATAAGCAGCCCTTATGCTGTTTGAAATATGTATTCATAATCTGTCTGTTTTCTTAGCAAAATTATCACCTGCATCATTCCTCTCACCTAGTCCAAAACAACCAGTGATGCCAGGGGGACTAATAAGCAAGTACTGGAGCCTATAACTCCAGATATGTCACTAGTAGGCAAAATTATGAAATTGTATCTCACTTACTTTGGCCATGTCATGCAGAGGAATTCTCTGGTGAAGGCAATTATGTTTGAAAGAGTTTTCAGTAAAAGGAAACCAGGCCGTCAACAAACACGCCGGCTGGATACCATCAAAGCTGACACAGAGCATAGAAAACTCAAAGAAATATTGCAAGATTGGAAGATGTGGAGAGACCCAGCCCATAGAATCGCAAGTCAGACACAACTGAATGATTAACATTATCATCATTAGCCCCATTTATACACTGAATGTTTAGTCAAGTCCAGTTAGGAGAGCAAATAGCTAAATCAACCCTGCAGGCCATTTTCCTATGCAAGAGATGTTGCCTTGCTGCCAATCTACAGATAGTCCTTGACTTACAACCAATCATTTAGTGACTGTTTGAAGTTACAATGCACTGAACAAAATGGTCCTTGCACTTACAACCATCGAAGCACAAGCACACCCAATCACATGATCAAATTTGGGTGCTTGGCAGCCAAATATATTTACAACAGTTTCAGCATCCCAGGGTCCCTTCCCACCTGGCTTCTGATAAGCAAAGTAAATGGGGGAAGCTGGATTCGCTTAATGATCATATGATTCACTTAACAACTGCAGTGATTTGCTTAACAATGGTGGCAAAAATAGCTGTCAAATTGGGCGTGAGTCACTTAATAGCTGCCTTGCTTAGCAACATAATTTTTTCTCCCAATTGTGATTGGACTGTGTTTGTTGACACAGAGGGAGTTCAATTATTGTGATAGGACCATCCTTAATTCCTTTGCAACCCAGCAGGTTCTGTTTCATCCCATAAATTAATCTAAAGGAAGGAGAGAGAATCTTTGAAATTCATGAACAGAATCTTGGTTTGATACTAAATCAGATCTGGCAACTGGTTGAACAAATCTGAAGCATTTCAGCCCTCACAATGACAAGGCCTGGGAATTAATTCATACGATTTGCTGAGGGAAAATGTCACAGGGATTTCACTATCTAAATGCAGCTAAATGGCTTTTTCTTTAAATGGTAAGGAAAGTTTGTAAATTCTTCAGTCATAGTGTGTCATCCACTGGACCTCCCATGGTGAAGCAGGCCTCTATAGCTCCTTAGTGACTTTCTGCAACCTGGAGCTATATGAGTCCCTTTGGAAAAATATCTAGCCCTATTCACAGTGTGTAAAATGAGACTGCAGGGCTGGGATGTCCCAAAGTTGTATATCTTTTTCTCTCTAGTTTCTTGGAGCAATTCTGTGTTCTTTGGAATATGTAAATAATACTTCCATGGTTCCAATATTATATGCAGACATGATGGAAACTTAGAGAAATCCTAGTAAATTGACATGACATGGCTGGAGGGAACAAAAGCTACTCTGAGTTGTGCTAGCAAATTTTAGCTACGCCAGTGAAGATCCTATCTCCAACAGTTCTGTGAAGGAGGCTCAGTTCCCACAACTTTGATGATATCATAGCATGGCTGTTCTTAGGAACTGCATCCAAATTTTCCCAATCCCACTCTTAGCTGGTGATATCATTAAAGACAATTACAGAAAATGTGTAAATAACGTAGTTTTGCACATTTGTATTATGGATTCCCTAGAGAAGCTGATACTGGTGTCTGGAAAGCCCTGAATCGTTTTCCTTTTATTATGGCCAAACGTCATGAAGAAAACTGTGCTGAAGGGCCAAAGGTTATCCTTTGTAGGAAGTATATGAATCAGACCTGGTTATTTTCAGGGTGGCCTCTCCGAAATCCTTGTGGAATTCTCATGAATTCAAGAAACAAGGAAATAACAATTATGCTTGCTTGAAAAATAGCGAAAGGGTTGTGCTTTGCTTTTCTCTCTCTTCCTTTTGGCATTTCCTCTATTACTTCCATAGAGTTGTAAGGAACACAAGAGAATGTTAAATTACTATAACAGAACTACAACATAACAACAGAGTTGGAAGGGACCTTGGAGGTCTTCTAGTCCAACCCCCTGCTCAAGCAGGAGACCCCATACGATTTCGGACAAATGGCTGTCCAAGTCTCTTCTTAAAAGCGATGGCACACCCACAATTTTTGAAGGCAAGACAATTGGTGAATTGATTAATTAACAATTGGCGAATTGTTCTCACCATTAAGAAATTTCTCCTTAATTCCAGATTGCTTCTACCAATGCTTCATACCATCGGTATGAAATACCAATGACTAGAACTATCATATCTGGCTACAAAAATTGAGATACCCATCAAAGTATAGCAAGCAAAGCAGAAAATTCTCTTCCTTTCCTGCCAGCTAGTCGTCACCCAATTTTTTGCAGCCCAGGAATGGTAGCCCTATTAGTGACACTTAATCCACTGCAACGAGAGTCACCTTCAGTATTATTTAAATTCTTACTACATCAAAAAGAATTGTCTATGTCAAATAAAACCACATGGTGTTTGGCATCTATGTCTGGTTGATACTGAAGATCTGCAAACAACTGTTTCCCTGCTTTCTTGGATTGAAAGTTGCCTCTAAGCAACCATAATACATCTTGGATAAAGGTGTAGGATGTAAATTAGACAAGTTAATAAACCAGGCAAATTTAGTTGACTTTTTATTTCTACATACGGGTAGTCCTCAACTTATTATCACAATTGCTTCCAGAATTTCCATTGTTAAGCAAGGCCCTTGCTAAGTCGGTTGCACCAAATTTTATGACTGTTTTTTATCATGATTATGAAACAATTCATTTCAGTTGTTAATTGAATCATGAGGTTGTTAAGCAAATCTGATTTCCCCCATTGAATTTGACACGAAGGTCACAAATGGCGATCACATGGCCAACATGCTGGTTGCCAAGTGACCAAATTTTGATCACATGACTATGGGGATGTCCAACAGTTGCAAGTGTGAGGCGATTTGTAAATCATTTTTTCATCACCATTGTAACTTTAAATGGTTACTAAATGAACGATTGTTAAGTCAAGGACTACCTGCAGTTCATATCTATATGAGGAATACCTATATTGACAGCCAGATAAATTAGTATTGTAAACAAACTGTACTTGGTTCTCCTGTTGTTATTCTCACAGCAACCTTGTGTGATAGATTTGATCAGGTTATTGTAAGACATGCAATGATGCACGTGCAACCCTAGGCCTTTTTGCTCTACCTCTATAGTCTAGTAACGTCATGATGCACTGGTGATGTAACCTAGTTTGGGTAATGAACCGTCTGCAAGAAAACAACCAAGCTCAGAGAGCACCAAGGACCCCTTCATTTGTACCCTGAGCTACAAATATTCTGCTTTATTAGTAACGTCTGCAGTCTAAACTTGCAGTTCAGGTGTAATATCTATCTCCCTGGGAAATTTGCAAGTACCCTGTAATCAACAAGTAGTTACTCTGTGGTTCCTCCAATCTACCTCATCTGTTCTCTGTTTCTTTGAGCAATTAGAAGTTTTAGCCTCAGCTTGCAGGTTTTCCAAGCTCTCATAAACTGCAATAATTTTCCAGACTGGCAGGAATTCCTTTAGGTCAATTTTCCCTGCTCTGTATATCTACCTTTAGATTCATGTTTGAGCCTCCCACACAGGCCAGGGCCCAGCACAGGAAATCTGCAGCTCTGGGCCCAGGAGGGGAATTAGCAGTGCCTGCAACGCATTTCCTGCCCTCTACTTTGCTTGCAACCAATTGATTTACTGGGGAAATGAAAAACGTATTCCCTCCCCAGCTCAGCTGACAGTATCTCGTTTGAAAATCTACTATTTACCAAACACCCCCTCCCTCTGCCAAAAACCCATTAACCGGATGTTGGATTTTTCTGGGAAAGAAATGCATCTTAGAGAGGTGGGAGATTGCTCGAAGCCAGGGTATCCTGCTGTCTCATACAGTTGCACTAATCAAAAACAATGGTTTGATTCTTCTTTCTCTCTGAGGCAAGCTCAGAAATCAGCAGAATGTGATGTTTGGAAAAAATCTGGCTTCTGATGGATAGTCTTCTCTTCCCACATGGCAATTCAGAGATGTTTGTGGCAAGGAGATCTGCCTGCCAGGCTGCTTTGGACACTCACAACTTTAATTCACATTAATTCCTGGAGTTTCTCAATTGGCTTGGCAAGGACCAATTTAAAGGAGACATTAAGGAAGAACCACTGCAGCCAACCCTAAAACAACCAAGCATATATCTATTGAGATTCTCAGTCGTCCAGGTCATGGTTATCTCAAAGGTGCTTTTTCAAGAGGGAATAGGACTTCCATTCTTTTCTCAGCCCTTCCATTCTCTACCATTCATTCAAAACTGAAGAAATTACTCTCAAGGAAAAACAAAGGAAGTCTAATTGAAAAAACACCTTTGGGACAACCAAACAAATAATAGATCTACATTTAATTCATATAGAACCTGCAGTTTATATCCCTCCATTGCAAAAACTGTTGACTTATTCTTACTTTCTGCTTTATTAAGACAAGCAATTTCATTTGCAGTTGCCTTTCATCCAATTTATAGAAAATCCAAATTATACGGACCATAGTTGTTAACCTTCCTGTAGCCCTCGAGTTGCAACTGCATTTGAGCCCAAAATTTCTGTTGCTAAGTAAAAAAAAATGTTAAGTGAGTTTTACCCATTTCACAATATTTCTTGCCACAGTTGTTAAGTGAATCACTACAATTTTTAAGTTAGCAATATGGTTGTTAAGTAAATCTGTTTTCCTCATCGACTTTGCTTGTCAGGTTGCAAAAGGGGATCACATGACCCCAGGACACTGCAACCGTCATAAATGTGAATCAGATGCTATTCTGCCTGTCCTGTACAAATACTGTTGCTTTGTGGAGTTTATCTATCTGCCTTTGTACAGTATTTGTACAGGACAGGCAGAATAGTAAAAAGATGGTTATTTCTTTCATCCCATATCATAGAGGCAGAGGGTAGCTGCTACCACAAGGCTGTGTGTTCAAGCAAGAGTGAAGAAACCTCCCCTGACCCACCAAAGGTCAATTCAGTAACCAATCAGGGTTACAGATATGGTCACATGACATGTACTACATTTCCCAGGATACCTTACTACATTTACCAATTCCTAACTAACTATCCCAAATCCCATTAACTCTAAACTGTCTGGACAGCACAGATGCCAAGCATCTAAATTTTGATCATATGACCAGTTATAAATATTAAGAACATAAGTTGCTTTTTTTCAGTGCTATCGTAACTTTGAACCATCACTAAATGAACTATTTAAGTCAAGGACTACCTATCTTTTTTTTTCTTCTAAAGAGGGAAAGGTGCTCTGTTCTTTAAGGGATTACTGATTTTTAAGAAGATCTCTTATTACTTTTTATTCCAAAAGTTTTGAAAAGGATTTTGTTAAAAACCTCTAACATTTCTGTTGCTGTGTTTTCAACCCATTCGTTCACAGGAGTTCATTCTGCTTGATCAAGGCTTGTCTTTTTCATCAACTGCTTTAACAATACATTATTAAGAATGTAAAAACAATGTTTTTCAATCATGTGAACTTTAATATATGTGGACTTCAACTCAGACAATTCTTGAATTTTAAGACATATCTTAAAGTTGTCAAAGTTTGAAAAAAACTGTTTTCCATTATTAACATATTGTTAAAACTTTTCATTAATTTCTTCAGAATAAACTGGCTAATTATAATTTTCTGGATCTTTTCTGGAACAGGAAAGAATTGGGGTCAAAATATTACTCCAAACTCACTGAAAAAGCAGAGAGCATTATTTGAGAGAGAAGGGAATTGTCCATAATCTTGAAAGGACAGAACAGTGAAACATTTTAATAATAATTAGCTATAAATTCTGATATTAGAAAGTCTCTCTATTCCCTTTTGTCTCACATGTAATTCTAGTTAACCTTACCCGTTGACTCTCCTGGGAAGAAGTAATGATTCATATTAATTGGACATTAAGGCAGGTTTTAATATGTTCGGACCTCTACTTTTTCTTTTCAACTATATATGTTACATGGAAACTGAAGGCCCCTCAATGGAGATAGATTCTCTTCCCTTTTCTTAAGATTAACATTAAGAAACTAGTCCAACAGAAGAAAGATGAATTTATGGCCCCAATTATTCTCTGGATGGAAAAAACCTGTGACATGAACAAGAGGTAGATTATGCTTGATTATAGTGAAATGGCATTGTCACATTTTATTGAAACAGCTGTGTGTAAAACTATATTGTAGATATAATCGAAATAGAGCTGGAAGAAATCTTGAAGGTTTTCTAGTCAACGCTTTGCTCAAACATGAGACCCTTCAATTTGAGAATATCCAGACCCTTCTTAAAAACCTCCAGTGATGAAGCACCCATAACTTCTGAAGGCAAGCTGTTCTACAGGTTAATTGTTCTCACTATTATAAAGTTTCTCCTTAATTCCAAGTTGCTTCTCTCCTTGATTAGTCTCTTTCCATTGTTTCTTGTCTTGTTTTCTGGTGCTGTGGAAAATAAGTTGATCCCCTTTTCTCAACAACCACTCAAATATTGGAATATTGCTATTATGTCACCCCCTAGTCCTTTTTTCTAGACTAGCCATACTCAATTCCTGCAACCATTCTTCATATGTTTTAGTCTCCAAACTAAATTCATCCTAATTGTTCTTCCCTGCACTTTTTCCAAAATCTCAACATCTTTTTTGTAATGTGGTGACCAAAGCGGGATACAGTATTCCAGTATAAAACCTTAGGTAATTAATGTTTTATAAAGCAGTACTAATACTTCACATGATTTTGATTCTATGCCTCTGTTTACACAACCAAAGGTTGTATTAGCTTTTTTGGCTGCTGTCGCACACTGCTGGCTCATATTTAAGTGATTGGCCAATAGGACTACAAGGTCAATATCATCAATCTATATCATCTATCTATCATCTATATCTTCTATTACCTTTACTATAGATATCTATTTATCTTCATCATCATCTATCATCTATCTTCTCTCTACCATATCTGTCTTCTATCATCTATCAATTTATGTATCTGTACATATATGATAATTCACAAACCCATGTTGTGTATATTATACTTTCTATTTGCTTTTAATTTTTCTTTGTTTTGATTTATTAACTTTGATAGAAAATAAAGGGGGGGAAAAAAACCTCATGAACTCTCTGGCTTTCACAGATTCTGAGTTGAAATTTACTTTCCTTGAGAAGCAACAATTCTCCACAACATACCCAAAATGGCAGGACTTAACCATTCCCATTTCACTTTCTGGGAGACAGCCAATACATTGGCATGGCAGTTGCTTAGCCTACAGATCCCTGGAACATTAATCTAGGCAACCCAATATATATGAATTGTCTGGTGTGCAGAAACCTCAATGATCCAACTCATAGATTGATCACCTCATCCTACTACTATATATATATATATATATATATATATATATAAAGCAATCTCTTGATTATCAAAATCACCATCCAAATCCATTTTCCATTCTTCAGACATTGTCTTTCCAAGATAATTGGATTCAACTTTTTCTGATGGTTGAACAAAATGATCACATGCCCTCCCCTTTAATTTAACAGCAGTCTTCCAATATATGAGAGCCTGTCATAGAGAAAAGGGGATCAACCGATTCTCCAAAACATTGGAGGGCAGGACAATTAACAGATGGAAACTTACCAAGGAGAGAAGCAATCTAGAACTAAGCAGAAAATGTCTGACAATGAGAATATTTAACCAGTGGAACAGCTTGCCTTCAGAAATTGTGGGTGCTTCATCACTGGAAATTTTTAAGAGTTTGGAAAGCCATTTGTCTGGAATAGTATAGGGTATCCTGAGTAGGAGATTGGACCAGAAAACCTCCAAGACCCTTCCAGTTCAGTTACTCCATAATTATCATATTTGAAAAGAAAACCTCTATGGTGCCTGGTAAGTCAAGATTAGTGATTTTTCTCTGTTGTAGTAAAATCGCTAAAACATTTCTACATACACCCCCCCCCCTTTTCAAAGCTTTTTCTGAGGAGGAAATTACTGTTTATATCCATAGGAGTTTGGGGAAATTAATTCTTCAGAAAAGGTTAAACTTTCCCTATGCTCTCATTGTGATGTATAGCAGGCTCCAAACTCGACTGCTATCTTTTTAAAGTGGAAAAATTATTTCCAGTATGACTGTTTTGTGGAAGGTAGGAGGAGAAGAGGAGGAGAAGAAAGAAGGAGAAACAATTCTGAGGAAGAAAGAGGAAGGCTGAGGGACAGATACTTAAGCATACATTGTAAAATGCAGATTTCTGAGTTGTAAAGGCGCTGTGATTTCTCCTCTAAATTGCTTTGAAAATTGTGGATTGGCCCACAGATGGAAAAGCTGGCTGTTTGAATGCTGGCTGAAGGTCTCAGTCCACTTCAAAAGTTTATTTTATCTGCCTCAGGACTCAGAAGGAGTAAGAGGCAAATCTAATCAAGTATTTCAAAAGACAAGCCTAAACACTACTCAGGATTTGTATTGGCTCTGGACATGAGAAAGAATGTACTCGATGGGTGTAATCTCATTGAAAGCTTCTGATCTTAAGGCAACCAACTCCTGCAGCAATTCAGGGACAGGGAAACAGTGGGCCTCTAGATATTACAGAGTTGTAAGCATCCCCCACCACTGACCATGCTGGCAATGGCTGATAGGCCCTAGAATTCCATCATGTGTATTTAGGTTATATCTTGCCCATGTGGTTTTGTGCCATGATGGGAAGTGGTTGAGTTTACCCGGGACTTCTCACAGCTTTAATCTGATTTAGTAGTTCAGGCATTATCCTATTTATGTACTTTAAATCAATTTAGCATAATGCATGTTATTTCTTTTTTTCTTCTTCTTCTCAGATAACACCAGAAAAAATTATTTTGTTCCATACTGCTTATGCTTGCTTTTTTTTTTTAACAGTAAGAAAGCCAGAAACTCAGTTTAGTTAGGAATATGGAGGGATTTGTTTAGCCATTACTATTCTTTTTTTTATGGCTAAAGCGTTAAAAACGATGAACGTGGTGTGATCATCCTGACAATCCTGTTTGTCATACATATCTATCGTATATAATACATATTTACATAACATATACCTTTGGGGGTTTTTTAATATTTTTTTTTCTTTAAAAACAAAAAATACAAAAATCTCATTTCCATTAACAGTTATTGTGTCATTGTATATACATGTTTCTTATTTTATGACTATACATTATTTTTATCCTTATCCTTCACCCACCTTTGTACATTTCAACAAATTTCCATATTTCTAGTCTTCTATCCTAATAACTTAGTCTTATTTTAATTCTGAATCCTTCCTTTTCCCCTACCATTGGTAGAATTTATCCCATACTTTGAAATATTCAGTCTCATCCTTATTTTTTAATTTCCAAAGTTAATTTGTCCATTTCAGCGCATATCCATATCTTTGTAATTACTTAGCCATTACTATTCTTTATTGATTTTCATTTCTTTAATGTTAGGGTTAGGGTTCTTGGAATCTGAAATAGTTAGATAATGTCTTTAGTGGTATATAGATACATGTTAGATGTTAGATTAGGTAGATAGATAGATAGATAGATAGATAGATAGATAGATAGATAGATAGATAGATAGATAGATAGATAGATAGATAGATACTTGATAGATATGGATGGATGGATGGATGGATGGACATGATATTGTTAAGAAAGGAAACTGGTAAAAGACCTAAACAGTGAACAATTCTCAGCTATTGGAAGACAATAGCTTCCAATGCATAGATAAGTATTCCAAACTTGTACTGTATATGTTATATTAACATATACAGTACAAGTTTAGAATGCATTTCTTTTTGTTATATATATATTTTTTAAAAACCCTGTTTTTAATAGTTCTATTTGAATTATGTTGATCATTCAATCTGGTCTTTTAAATGTGTATGCCATCCAAAATCATATGCATGAGATGGGCAGCTATATAAATTTAATAAATAAATGAATGACAGTCTACTATGGCAGTCTAATAAATCAATATCACCATGCCCATTCAGATTAATGAGTTCAAAAATAATGTTGAGTTAAGAGAGTTAATTAAGAATTTCTAGACAAATAAATTTTTGACTGAATTTATGGTTGCTACAGCACAGTCACCTAGCATCTCCTGGCACCAAAGTATCTGGCAGGCCCATAAAGATTTAGGCTTTCATCAAAAACATACAGAAAAGGTTGCATCTCAATTAAACTGTGAGGTTGCATTTTTACATCTTGAGTTGTAGGGGAAGGAACCCACTGAATGCAGCAGGATTTGACCATAAGTGAACAAACTGTATAGAACTGAATTCAAGCCTTTTGTAAAATAGTCCTTTCACAGAATCTACAAGTTTCATTTGTAGATTTTGATACAGAGTTGGAAAGATTCAAAGTTTTTTTAAAAAAGACAACCATAATCAGGAGAGGACAACAGTATTTGAAATGCCAACCATTAGCCAAGAGACTATGTCTCAGAGGTCTATAAAATTATGAGTAACATTCTGTGTGGAGACAGGAATTTTCCTATTCTTACTGGCTCCAGGAGGGCTCTTATGGAAATTGATTGGGTAGCGCATACTCATGCAGACAAACAGAAATTAATCTATGGATGTTGTTTCTACAGTATGCATTGATGACCTCTGATAAGAAGAGAGATGACATAATTTTCTATTTGCCAAAGGAGGGACCCTGATTTCCATTCATCCCGGGATAAACAGCAATGTTGGCGGAGGGGAAGAATTATTTCCTTGCTTTGTAGCAAGCTTATTTCTTGTTATAAAAAGGACTAGACAACCTGTGATAGGTTGGGTCATTGTTTCAAAGTTATTTCCTTACTTTTAATTCCCCAGAGTCAGGGGTCCCAGATTTTGGGCACATTCTTTAAATTAGCCCATTTGAGTATGCTGATTCAAAAACTGTTGCCTCTGATTGCACTGTTTAACCCAGTTGAAGATTGCAAACAAACTGACACGAGAGTTTTAATAGAATATAGGGTAGCAAACAAAATTATGAAAAAGCTATCTAAAGCAAGGTTTTTCAACCCTGGCAACTTTAAAGTATGTAGACTTCAACAGCCTATTCTGCATGCTGACTGGAGACATCTGAAGTTCATATACCTTGAAGTTGCTAAGATTGAGAAACACAGATCTGGACAATTAATTCTGCTGTAGAACTGATACGAGAGAGAGAGAGAGAGAGAGAGAGAGAGAGAGAGAGAGAGAGGCCCACAGGCGGATGCCTCACACACAGGCCACGCCTACCCCAGTTCCGGGAAGGGGAAAAATGTTATAATACATGATGGCAATGTGACAATGGAAGTTTGATACCCGTGGCTTACATGGTGGACCTTATACATTGTCCCATTTAGGTTTAATATTGTATTTGTATTTTTTTCTCATTACATATGTTATTATGGCATGCTTTGTTATTTTTCAGCTCTTTCTGGATTGTGATTTTTATTTTTCCTTGAAAAGAATGGGGAAAAAGAGAAAAGAATGGGAACACTGAGAAAAGAGAAGAAAGAAGAATAGGAGAAAAAAGGGAAAAGAAAAAAAATGAGAAAGAGAAAAAATTAAAATTTAAAACAATGGGAGAAAAAGAGGGGGATAGAACACGGAAAGAAAGAAAAAATAATTCTGATCGACCCCACCCAGCCATAGCTCCGCTCTTTCTGGGGAGTTCCTAAGAGATTTTCCCCGGAAAATGCGATCTCCCCCATAAAGGCTTCATCAGGCTGCGGAGCCTCCAAGTTGCAAAAACCCATTCGCCGTTTCCACCCACGCCCCGGCCGCGGAGATCGCCTGTGAGAAGACAGCAGTGGAGGGGTCGGAGCAGGAGACTAGAGCAGCTGGCTGTTCCCGAGTCACCCCCTCCCCAAAACTCCTAGACCTGGGAAGTGAGCAGTGTGTGAAGGTGCGTTTTGGCTGTTTCTAAGTTTCAGATGCAGCTGGCGGGGAATGCCCTGGAGCCTCGCGCAACTTGAACGCAGGATCCTGCTCTCCCGCCTGCATGCTCTGCATTCACACACGCTGGAAAAAAGCAGATGCGACCACGCTTTATTGCATGCACTCTGTACATGCGAAGATGCTCCCTCTTCCTCCGCTCGCTCAGTCATTCAGTCGCCCGGTGCCTAGCCACCCGGCACTCGCCCGCTTGTATGTCTGGCGTTCTCTCGCCCGCCCTTCCCTGGTTTCCCAAAGCAGAAACCGTGTCGCCCGGGGAAGTAGTCAGACAAACTGCAATCCTCCCATCTGGAGGGCGCCAGGTTGGGGAAAGGCGGTCCCTCTATACCTTCCAGCCCCCCTCTCCTCTGCTTTACCATATTCCAACAATCCTCCTACTTTTCCTCCCCCTTTATCCCCTTCCATCTGGAACTAATTATTCTCCCTGGGAAAGAAACTTTCAGGAAATTCCATCCTCGGGCTGGGTAAACCTTAAGATGGGTGGGAATGGGGGCGGGGATAGAGCGAGAGTCCCTTTCTCAGCAATGCGCTTTCTCTTCGGCCGCCTCTTCCTCCTCCTCCTCCTCCTTTCCACGATCTACATTCTTCCTCTGGGTCTCCTGGAAAGCGTTTCTCTCCCCGCAGTCCCCTTTCCATTTTCCAGTCGTTTGTTTGTTGCTCGCGCCGAGCGCTTGCAATTACTCGCCCAAACCTCGGCCTGGGATGAGGAGGGGGGGTGTGCTCCTTTAAGAAAAAAGACAGCTAGGGCAAAACCCCGGGAAAGTGGGCGTGGCTTGCGAGACACACCCCTTCTCTTTTAACTGCTAGCTTGCCGGAGCTGCCTGTTGGAAGGCGGTAAGCCGGATCAGAGGCTGAGAGTGAAGAGGTAAGGTAAAAGCGCGTCGCCAGTATAAAAAGACTGAGATTATTGCTCCGGTTTGGGGCGGTGGGGAGAAAAAGGGAATAACAATAAGAAGCAGGGCAAGAGATCAGGAAGTCGTGGGCTTTGAAAGAAAGCAACCTTCCTGAGATCTCTTCCCAAGATCTGAGGTTCTTGGGTTCGCTGGGAGGGTGATTTAGTGGATTAGAAATGGTGTGGGGATCGCTTCAAGGTGATTACGGAGAGGGGAGCGGCGCAGTCCGAAGGATCCTTCGCGTGGGGCAGCACGGACTAGTGGATCGCAGCCGAACAAAAGGCAGCCCGTGTCTGCGATTCGGGGTAGAAGGTAGTGGAGCTTAACAGAAGAGTTCCAGCGGGAACTGAAACCGTGGTTTTTTTCTGGGAAAGGCGTTGCTCTGCAGGAATCCCCGGGGTTTGCCGCTTTGCCTCAGAGAGAGGTTAGGTCCAGGTGGGGTGGGGTGGGCTAGAGGTGGAGAAATGTGGCGTCTCAGTACGTGGGATGATGAACTGTGAGCCATCGGAGTGAGCAATGCAAATGCCAGGCGATAAATCGAATCAATCCAAAAAGAAATGACAGAAGGCGTACAATGAAGGCGAAACAAAGGGTGGAGGGCGTAAAACTGCAGGGACGCCGGAGCCTCCCCCCCCCCACTCTTTCCTGGGCATGTTCCCTACCAGTCCTCCCTTTCTTTGCGCCTTCTAAAGGTGCGATAGCTCGAATCGCCTTTCTTCTGCATGATCTTGGCTCTGCTGGGTAAGGATGATGGGAGCTGTAGTCCACCCGGGCTCGAGGTTAAGAAGCGAGGGCGAAGGCATATCTGGGAGGATTTTGCTCCTTGTGCAAAGGCTCCCCTGCCGCCTCCCCAAAGAACTTGAATATTGTACCATATTGTGGCCTTTTTCTAGTGGCATTGGGTTGGGACAGGACTGGGAGGAAGCGCTGGAAAAATAAGCTGGGGAAAATTGAATTCAGGGCTCAGAGCATTTGGGAACCAGTGGTTATTTTAGTAGAAGGTGGGGATTTATTTGGTGTTTGGGGCTGCATTTATTTGGTATTTGGGGCTGTCCAAGAGACTAGAAACTCAGGGCAGCTCAGCCGCTGGGGTTTACAAAATTACCGGGGTGCAGAATTGTGGATTTTCCAGTGAACATG
The DNA here is from genome assembly GCA_023653725.1 of Bungarus multicinctus. Taxonomy (NCBI): domain Eukaryota; kingdom Metazoa; phylum Chordata; class Lepidosauria; order Squamata; family Elapidae; genus Bungarus; species Bungarus multicinctus. The sequence goes on along the minus strand of CM042840.1, from coordinate 121,044,603 downwards.
GTATCCTTGATATGGTATCCTTGAGCTGCATGAAGCAAGGCTAGCCTGTGTCCCCAGGCAAAACCTGTCCTATTTGGGCTGAAATCTATATTCCCAGCCGCACCTTTGAAGATCACATGAGTAGGAGGCATGTTTGAAGCATGTTCCTGATCATTGGGGCAGTGGGAGGGGGGAGGGCACCATGGATCTCCTGCTTGTTATATAAATTGGGTTCTTTTATTGAACAGGACTATGTGATTCATTTTTTTCCCCTTCTTGCATAAGGGATTGATTTTTCCCCCTCTCTGTTTTAATGTTGCTGCTATCTGTTAGGTCACTTTTACATGAAAATTGGATTAGCCATGTTAGGCACTCTAGTCTTGTACTTGGTAAAACTGTTAGTCTTGTTTTATAGCTTCTATTTTTGCTCTGACCTACTTCACAGGGTTGTTGTGGGAAAAAAAATGGAAGAAAGCACTCACTGAGTAACTCATCTTGAGCTACTGAAGGGAAGCTGGAATATAAGTCTGATACACAAATAAATAAACTATTGCTGGATTGTTACGCTTAAGCCAACTGGCTTTCAGCAGCCAGAATTGTCAGAGGTTCAAGAAAGTCTATAAATAGAGCTGGTCACAGTTGCAATTTCATGGTAGAATCTGTATTTGAACAGCTACTTCTCCTGTATAGAGAAGTTCTATTTAATATAGAAAGTCCTTGACTTATGACCACAGTTGAGTACAACATTTCCGTTGCTAAGTTTTGCCCCATTTTATGACTTTTCTTGCCACAGTTGTTAAGTGAATCATTTAAGTTAGTAACACTGTCGTTAAATGAATCTGGCTTCCCCTTTGACTTGGCTTGCCATAAGTTTGCAAAAGGTGGCTCATGACACTGCAAAAATCATAAATACATGCCAGTTCCCAAGCATCCGAATTTTGATCATGTAACCATGGAAATGCTGCAATGGCCATAAGTGTGAAAAGTGGTCATAAATCACTTACTGCTGTTGTAACTTCAGTCGGTCACTAAACAAGGCTAGGTAAGTTGAGAACAACCTGTATTCTAATAACCAATAGTTTACAGATAGACTTCAACTTACAACCATTTGTTGAGCAACCATTTGAAGTTACAACAGCACTGAAAAAAGTAATTTATGACCTGTCCTCACAGTTATAACCATTGCAGTGGAATCACATGATCGAAATTTGAGCACTAAACAGCTGGCATGTATTTATGATGGTTGCAATGTCCCATGTCATGTAATCGCCATTCGCAACTTTTTCAGCTGGTTTCTGGCTAGTCAACGGGGCAAACTGGATTTGCTTAAGCATGGGGTTTATTTAACAGCTGAAGTGATTCACTTAGCAACCATGGCAAAAAGGTTGTACAATTGGGCACGACTCAATTAACAACCACCTGGTGCCAATTGCGATTATAAGTCAAGAACAATCTGCATATAGAAAGGGATAGCACCTCTCATATGCTCTCACCTTTGCTAACTCCAGCACAGTCTTCTCATTGTTTTTGGATGGAGTAATTGGGTCTAAGTGAAACTGAGTTTTCAAGAGTAACATGGTTAAATAGGGCATGTTGTTTGCTGCTCATAAAAGGTCACCCCAGGGCATGTTTTGTAAACTAAACGGAGTGTGGACCTGAATTTCAATGTTTTGACTGCTCAACCAGATTCGCGCCCTGGCTTAGGACCAATATCATAGGCAGAACATTTTAGGAGAAAATCTTCAGCTCACCCAAATTCAGCCTTTAGCTTTTAATTAGAGATGCCAAACCACTTTCAGAAAAGTGTTGCTGTTTAGTACCCCAGCAGGGAAAAAGAAACAAAACATTACACTTTGACACAAACCAAGGGCAATAAATATTTGAAAACCTGTCTGTCACTTTACTTGCCACAGCAAAAGGTTTCTGTAGTGTAAGATGGATAACATCTGAAAATAATGCTGACTGGGATATGGTGATTGCCTAAAAGAAACACTGCTGGGTTCTTTATTCTCAGTTCAGTCCAAAATGAACCAATCCCAGGAACTATTGGATGAAATCTGCATTTGATCTTGTACGGTAATATCGTTTTTTACACAGTTTGGTATGTAAACATCCAATACAATACCTGTGATCTCCTCTATGTATGTAGATGGAAATTAGATGGCTCATAACTTTCCTGCATATCTACAACGGTAAGTATAGGTAGTCCTTGACTTATAACAGTTCTTTTAGTGACCGTTCAAAGTTACAAAGACACTGGAAAAAGTGACTTAATGACCATATTTCACACTTTGTGATCACTGCAACATCCCCATGGTCATTTTATCAGAATTCAGATGCTTGACAACTGACTCATATTTATGACCATTACAAGGCCTTTTTCGATTTCTGACAAGCGAAATCAAGGGAGGAAGCCAAATTCACTTAACAACCATGCTACTAACTTAACAATTGCAGTGATTCACTTAACAATTGTGGCAAGAAAGATGGTAAAATAGGGCAAAATTCACTTAACAAATATGTCATTTAGCAACATAAAGTTTGGGCTCAATTGTGGGGGTAAGTCAAGGATTACCTTCTGTAGATTTCGAATTCCTATTATCCCGTATTTGCAATCACATCTGATAAGCTCATAAATACCATCCATCCCAGAATGAGATGTGGATGAGTCTTTATCGAAGATTTAGTGAATAGGAGAGGCTGTTTTGCCTAATAAATCAAAACTACACCCAGTCCTTGACTTATAACCATTAGTTTAGTGACTATCCAAGGTTACAATAATACTGAAAAAAGTGCTTCACAACCGATCATTGCTCTTTCTCCTGTTAAGGCAGTCCCGTGGTCACATGATCAAAATTGGGGCACTTGGCAATATGCAAGTATTTATGACATTATAGCATTCCTGGGGTTATGTGATTGCCATTTGGGACCTTCCAAGCAGGCCTCCAACAAGCAAAGTCAATAAGGAAGCTAGGTTTGCTTAATGACCACCATGTGATTCACTTAACAACTGCAGTGGCAAGCTTAACAACCATGGATAAAAAAAGAAAAGAAAATTAGGTACATCTCATTTAATAAGCACTTTGCTTAGCCACAGAAATTCTGGTCCCAATGGTGGAATAAGTTGAGGACTGTTTCAGCTTCTGCATCTGCAAAAACATTATAATCACAGGGTTTGCATGCTTTCTTACTCAAAAGTCTTTGTCAGATGTCAGTGAAGTGAGTTTCCACCAAGATTTGGTTCCTGTTCCAAAGAATGTAGGGCTCCTTGTTCAACCATCAGGAGACCAAATTTGATACCACTATTTATGGATAGAAGTTTAAAACCTTTGTCTTACTGGCCTATGCCTGAGAATTCATTATTTCAGCCTTGCCCAACCTGGTACTCTAAACCTGGGGTCTGTAGACTGGCATCGGGCCACTGCATGCGAGAAACTGGGCCATGAAACAAGCAAAGCCCCATCTGCAAGATGCAGGCAACATGTGAATCGATTTCCCCTCTGGCCTGTGGGAAAAATCTTCTTCCTTGGAACTAGTCCCTGGTTGGGGGCCACTGCTCTAAACTACAAAGGAGACCCTTTGAGAACTGTATGCAACGAAATTTCATTTTAATGTATGCCGATTAGTGTACATTCAAAGTGACAATGAAGTTATTCTAAGTCTAACATCTATCACACAGGCTTGCTACAAGAGATTTTCAGTTCCTCAGTCTGGAATGTTTCAGACTAGGGAAGCCTATCCAACTTTAATTAAAGCAGGGATATCCAACTTTAACAACTTTTAAGACCTGGTTGGCTGGGGAATTTTGGAGCTGAAGTCTACAGGTCTTAAAGTTGTCACGGTTGGACATCCCTATGTTAAAAGTCTCTACACACATTTCTGTGTAAGTAAACCTTTCACACAACAGCAAAATCAAAACTCAGATGCTGTTAAATAGCAGTATGAAGTGGAACAAACTCCACTGGCTTTATGGAAAAACAAAACAAAAAAAACCACAGGGGATTTTTAGCATACCATTGAGCAGGGATTTCTTTTGGGGTGGATGAGCTATTTTTAATTCATATAGACAACCTGGAGATGTCTGATTGTTTCGGTTTGTACATTCTCAATATCTGACTGTTGGTTGGATAAGGCTGGTACATCTAAAACTCCAGAACATCTCAAGGACACAAATTTGCCAGTGCCCGAAGGCATAATAAGGCAGAAATAGCTTTCCAATTAAAAAAACCCATTAATCATATGGTTGATTTTCCCCTATAGTTGATAAATCAATACTTTTCTCACCCTCTTCCAAAGGTCCCACATTTTGCTCATTTTTAAATATGTTCACAGTTATTCCATGATAGCTATTTTTGCTCTTGACTTGAGAAGCATTTCACATTTTTAATATGATATGCTGCTGTCATCATGCTTGGATGAGACATCTCCCAATTCTTTCTTTAGTCTAATCAGAACAATACTGGACTCAAAGAAGATAGCTGGTAGATTTAACCTGAATTTGCCATTCTGTTTCTTGAGCCCAAAATTGCTTCCAGGAGGCTGAGTTAAGGACCATCACTATTTGGTTGAATAAGCCCATAATTGAGATGTGTAGGGCAACCTGAAACTTAGTTAGGAGTCTCTGAACCCAGCATTCCTTGCTGCACAGTGATGCTCACTTGGATTTGAACTGGTGTTTTGCTAATCTATGTATGCTTTTTTTTAAAAATAAAATTTTCTTTATAAACAATTAAACAAACACAAAGATGGACAATTCTTATGTATGCTTTCTTGATGGCTTTTTAAAAAGCCTGTTGAGATTATGTGACAAGGTGCTTTCACAAAAATGGGGTTTTTGTTGCTGATTAAATAGGCATTATGCTAACGGACAGCCAGTTTGGTCTAATGAGGGGTGGACAACTGGCAATTTTAGGACCTGTGGACTTCAACTCCCAGAATTCTATGCTGGCTCAGGAATTTTGGGAGTTGAAATCCATAGACTATGAAGGCGCTATAATTGCCCATCTCTGATCTAGTGATTAAGGCACTAGGTTAGAAAGCATGAGACCATGAGTTCAAGTCTTACCTTAAGCTTCATCTCCCCTCACATGGTTGTTGTTGTGGGGAAAATAGGCAGAGAAAAATGGATTTGTTCATCACCTTGAGTTACTTGTAAAAATAATAAAGGTGGGGTATTAACCAAAATCAAATCCTAGGCATGAGCAATCCAGACATTTTCCCCCAACGAGAAATAGTTTTAATTCTTTTCCTCACTAACTGTTCCAAGATGTTTAATCCTCCTTCAGTTTTTCTCTCTTCTTCTTTGAGCGGGCGGGGCATTTCTAAATAACCAACTGGGATTACAACGTTTTATTCTCTGCAGAGATATTTGAGGCCCAAGGTCATCTCATTAAGAAAGTTGATATTAAAAACAGGACATTCGTTCTACTACTGTGCTGCTTCCTTTAAAAGGAAAGGAAATTCAAGTTAGGAAGAGTTGAATGTGCCGGAGGAAGTATCCCAAGGCGATATATTCCTACCCCTGCGTAATAGTTTTTTTAAAATCACAGATTTACCTCTCCCAATTGCTGATATCCATTGCTGGTTTCCATTTTTATAGGGCTAAAAAAACAGGAAAAAAAGATTAGTTTAAACATGCAATCAAATAGGAAGGATTGTGATCCAGTATGCCAATACTTCTTAAAAGAAACCAACTTGAGGATGCAGAAATGAAGACCCTCCTCAACCCACTTCTCTGGAAAAAAAATGCTATAAATAAAGACCAAGAAAGATGCTGAGATGGGGGAGGAATGTGATGGAAGTGGGCTACAGAGAACCATAGCTGTCTCCTGCTCACCCTTTGATCTCTTTACTCATTTCTTATTTTGTTCACTCTGAAATAGAAGCTTTGAACCTGATGTTCACAAAAGATAAAAAAAATCTTCGACTCTTCAGATTTATGGCTATTTGCACTAACCTGTTTCACCCCTGTGTCCCACAGATCTGCTTTCCAATTTTTAAAAGAAAAACGTAACTAATCTTCAGAGTAATCACCATTCCCCTTCCTTTCTTTAATCTCACCCTCTTTCTATCTCCAACACTACATCAATTCATTGGAATGCAGGGGCAGTAGGCCCGCCATGTTTGTCAACTCTGATTTGAGTCAACTGAAAAGAAGAAGAAAGAATAAAGAAGATGAAAGACAAGGAGAAGGAGAAGGAGAAGAGGGAGAGGAAGAAGAAGGAGGAAGAGGAGAAGGAGAAGAAGAAGAAGAAGAAGAAGAAAAGGAGGTGGAGGAGGAGGAGAAGAAGAAGAAAAGGGAGAGGAAGAAGAGGAGGAGGAAGAAGAAGAGAAAGAAGAAGGAGGCAAAATACCAATGGCAATTTTTTTTGTATTAGGGTTTTATTTCTATTCTGCTCAATTCAAGGATTACTTCAGGCAATGAGGAAAGGAGAATAGGTAGTCCTCAACTTACAATAGTTTATTTAGTGACTGTTCCAAGTTGTAATGGTGCTGAAAAAAGTCACTTATGACCATTTTTCAGTTATAACCTTTGTGAGAATTGCCATGATCATGTGATCAAAATTCAGATGCTTGGCAACTGATTCCTATTTATGGCCGTTGCTGTGTCCCAAGGTCACATGATCCCCTTTTGTGATCTTTTGACAAGCAAAATCAAGGGGGAAACCAGATTCACTTAACAACCAGGTTACTAATTTATCAACTGCAATAATTTACTTAACAACTGAGGCAAGAAAGGTCATAAAATGGGGCAAAACTCACTTAACAAATGTCTTACTTAACAACAGAAATTTTGGTCTTAAGTTGAAAACTATCTGTACACTGCAGGGGTGGGATTCTACCAGTTTGCATCTATTCATTAGAACCGGTTGTTAACATTCTAAGCAGTTCAGACAACCGGTTGTTAGAAGAAATTACTGGCCTAATCCTGTAAGGAAGGCAGGAAGGAAACATTCTGGTGTTGCTTACAGAAACTGCCTCTCCGTTAACCCTTATTACATTCTTGGCAGGACTAGAGTTCCTGTCTCAGGAACATCTCTGGAGTTTTTTCCCCTCCTTTGCAGATACTTTGCTTGTGTGGAGTGACTATTCCAAGTTACAATGGCACTGAGAAAAGTGACTTATGACCATATTTCACATTTACGACTGTTGCAGCATCCCCACAGTCATGAGAGGCCAGGTGAGGAGATGCGTGCCTTGATGTGAGTGCTATTGTGTTGGCCACGCCCAGCCAATAATATGACCACCAAGCTACGTCCACCCAGTCACATGACCACCAAGCCATGCCCACCACCTAAGCCACGCCCACAAAACCGGTTGTTAAAAAATTTGAATCCCACCCCTGGTACACTGTATTATATAGTAACCGTTGTTTGGTTTCTTAGTTGTTCTTAATTGTTTGGTTTCTTAGTCCATACTAAAAGTAACAATTCAAGCCAGCTAAAGACGAGCTTATAAGAAAGCTAAAATAAAAACCTAGATAAAAGCAGTCTTTTAAACAACTCTGAAAAAATAGCTGACATATTGGAAAGAAATGCTCTGGTTTTCTTGCTGGTGTAGATTTTTATTTGCAAAGATTTTTACATTGAAAGTTAATGACTGATGACCATTGCTCTCTTTTTTCCTTCTCTGATTGCTCACCATTATTGGGTTCCTTAAAATGCATATGAGATGCTAAAAAAGCGTGAACTATATTTCATGCTGATCAACAAAAAAATGTGTCGCTGCTTGGCAAAACAGGATTTAAACCAGGATATGGTTTTAAATGCTGATCTATACAACTTGTAATGTATTGTTGTGTTTATTGCATTGTATTGGAATGGTGATTTATTTAAACGTTGCTCTTTGTCGCTGTGATTTATGTACAAATATGTACACACTTGTACATTCATACAGGCATTTTTTTTGTTTTCGTTTCTTAAAAAACCCGATTGAAGCTTCTGTTACTTTAAGTGTTTAAAATACCTCAGAGGATATTCTTAAATTAAGAAATATTTGAAATATAAAGTATCTATAGAAGGGGGGGGGGGTTGTCAAATTTGCTGCTACTGCCCCCATACCAAAGAACTGAAATCGTTTGGGAAAGATGCAGATGTAGAAAACAATGCAAATTTTTGTGCAGTCCTATTTTCAGTACCAATGTTAAGGAGGGGGACACAAAGTTGAGGTGTGTTGTGTGTTTGTATGTTTCAGTTGTAGAAGACTAGGAAACTTGGCTTTATCTGTAAGGGTATATCCCCTCAGCCAGCCACTTCTTAAATTCCTGACTATCTGTATTAGTGGTTCTACACCGTTGATCTCCTTCAAGGATTTATCTGTACAGGTAATCCTTGACAAGCAGCCGTTTATTTAGCAACCATTCAAAGTTATAACATCATTTTTAAAAATGACTTAGCACTGGTCCTCCTGCTCAGAAAACCTTCACATGATCTCTAGGGCCACATGATCAAAATTTGGGTGTTTGACAATCAGGCATGTATTTATGATAGTTGCAGCATCCTGGTGTCACATGATCCATTTATAGACATTTATATTCATTTATACCATTGGCAATTCTTCCAGTTGGCTTCCAACAAATAAAGTCAGTGGAGGAAGCCAGATTCGCTTAACGACCACGTGATTCCCTTAACATTTGCAATGATTCGCTTAACGACTGTGGCAAAAAAGTTGTTAAATTGGGTGTGATTCACTTAACAACTGCTTTATTGAGAACAGAAATTCTGCTCTCAATTGTGGTCGTAAGTCAAGGACTGCCCATACTTCAAAGTAAGGCAGTTTTAACAATTTCCATGTGGCTGATCCTTTTCTGCTTCCCATACAACTGCCAAGTTTCTTTGGCAAAAGTGAAGGTGAAGATGAAGCTAATTCAGCCATACTTGTCTAACTAGTCTCTCCCTCCCTCCCTCCCCCCTTCCCTCCCCCCCTCTGTGTCACACACACCAGCGCGTGTCACTTCACTTTTCAAAGACTAACATTTAGAGACACTCCTTTGAGATCCCTGAATAATCTGCCACTCGGTTCTTAGCCAGGTTTCCAAATATACCAACCAAACACCAGAATTCAGGAATGTGCTGAACTTTATACAAATTTAGATGTTGTTTATTTTCCCCCTAATGTGTGGGTATGTGTTTAAATTTCCTGCCCGGGGATAATATTTGTTTTGGCTTTTGATTCCCAGTTTCTCTCTTACAATATCCTCTGTGGCGCAGTTTGGATTTTATTGGCGTTTCTGACATTCACGATATTTTCTTTCTTGTTCAGGTATAAATAAATAAACTTTCCAGGCTGCCACCCAAGAAGGGGTGGAGTGAAAGCTGGTGAAGAAGAAGGAAAAAGAAAAAAAGAGAACAAGAGGACAAATGAAAGGGAAAAAAAAGAAATTTCCCAGGGATTTCTGAGAACTCGAAGCAAACTTCCCGGACGTTGCTGGACAAAAGTGGAATAGGATCCAACTCTGAACGCTGGGAGGATATTGAGTGGGGTTTTGTGTGTGTGTGTGTTGCTTTGGCACTGCCCCTTGGCGGAGGCAGCGGATTGGGGCGACTACAAAAGCAGGAAGAGAGTCGGGACGTTCCTGTGAGTCACTTGAGGTGTGGGAAAAAGGCAGTTGCCGTGCTCTTTTTTAGCAAAGGTGAGTTTGCTAACTTAAAGAAGCTTTTTCCCCCTTATCTTTCAGTGCCTGGGGTGCTCTGACTGGGCAGATGGAGAAAGACATGTGTTGAACCATCTGACATTTCTCCTGCTAAAGGGAATTAGGGTTGTGGTGGGGCCGGGAAGGAGGGGGGGGGGAATTGTGACTATAGCTTGGGCTGTAGTAAAATAAGCCAGCCAGGAACTGGGACTCATTAGAGGGTGATTTAATATGACTAGCCGATGGGCTGGAAACTAAAGTGCTATTTCTGTAGCAGAGGATTGTAGTTTCAAAATGAGGCTTGGGAGTCCGGACAGCTAAAAAAAAAAGCAATTATGTTTCTCATTTCACCTGGAGAACAGGTAACCTAGCCAGGTGGCCAATGGAAGCATTGGGAAAGGATGATGTCTTTGGAGAGCCCCCTTCTCTAATGGAAGGGAGGGCAGGGGGCGAACTGACCTTTAATCTCGCACAAGGATTAAAAGGAAACTTGGGGGTATGGTAGCACAAAGTCTTGTCTCTGTGTGTGTGTGTGGGGTGTGTGTGTGTGTGTGTGTGTGTGTGTGTGTGTGTGTGTGCGTGCCTGGAGGGGAAGGAATAAGTAAGTGGTCATAAATCAAACCTCTGCCAGGTTGAAAGCAAGACACAGAGTGGGAGGGCTGCGGCTAAGCCAAATTGATACCCCCCCACCCCCCACCCTTCCAGCCACAGATCTCTGCTGGGATATCTTGGGATATTTCTCCTGGCATCTCAAAACTTTCAACACAACCACCTTCCAGCTCTTCTCACACACACACACACACAGAGAGAGAGAGAGAGAGAGAGAGAGAGAGAGAGAGAGAGAGAGAGAGAGACTGCCCTCATTGTTTTGAGGTTCTCCTCTTGCAGAACCTAGTACTTGGAAGAGCCTTGCTATAAAATGTCCTCTTGTTCCCTCCAGATCCTTTCTTCTGTGATTCCTTAGATTTTTCAGCTGGTCCACTAACCCTCCCCTTGAAATCCCAATTTGGGTTTTCTGGGGTCAATATCCCATTAAATCTCCTTCTTTCTGTAAGGACCCCAGAATGCATTTTTCTAACTCATTCTCTGCCTCCTGCTTGTTAACTCCTTTTCTAGATAAATCCAGAATACGGGCCCCTTCTCCACACAGATGTAGTTTCTCTGCTATATCAGAACTCAACAATCCCACCAGATCCCAGCCTTGCCCAGTGCCCAACGGTTTCCTTAATCCCAGCTGTGCACAAGCATTTCCAAAGAGTTTGTGTTAATTTTTTGAAGGAAATTCCGTCATTGTCCTCTGGGGCTAGTAACCATATCTGTCATCTGCAGACAGAGAGGGGAAGGATGGAAGGAAAAGGAATAGATATATTTTCCCAAGAGACTTTTTAGAATAAGCCCGCCTGGGATCATGCCAAGATCATGTCAGATCCAGTGGTTCTGATTCTCAGCTGTTCCCCGCCTCACATTTTTTGCATGCCCTCTTGATGTGTTTTTGTGGTAGACACCCAACGGGCCATCCCTGAAGGCTGGGATTCTGTTGAAAAGCATTTTTTTAAAAAACCCACACCAAATGAAAGTGTCTCATCCACAAACTGCGCAAATCCTCTCTGCAGGCAGCCCTCAAGTGGTCATTGGGAGCTCCAAGCAAAGGAAAAATAGACATATTTGATAAAAGCTTGTTTGATCTGACGAATAACTTAGGCCGGGGTTTCTCAACCTTGACAGCTTGAAACTGTGTGGACTTTCAACTCCCAGAATTCCCCAGCCAGCTACCTTCATTCCCCAACTAGATTGCCCTAAATCAGAAACACTGGTTTAAGAGCATTTCATTCTCAACTGTAATTTGTCTATCCGGGCACATGTGAATGTCATACTTTTCACAAATACATGCATATGGCTTTCTCAAAATAGTTCCTTCACCCTATCCCTACTTCTTTGTCTCAATGCTAGAACATTTCCCATAAAAATCAGTTAATTTGTTTTCATTTTTAAAAAGTAAGAATTCTTCCCTATTTCTTAGGATATTTTGGTTTAAACTTTATCTGAGAAGAGAAACAAATTCTGGGCTCTGCCTCATTTTCCCTCTTTGCTCCCTCCACTCGTAAGTTAAGCTCATCACAAGTAGGCAGTTATGCTGTTTTGTGGCCAATTATCTCTTAAAATAATAATTAAGGACTTTGGGATTAAAAGGGTTGCATTTAAGAGACTACTTCCAAATTGGAATCATCATGGATTAAGTTGTCCCTGTACCATACGTTTCAGCAGAAATCAAGCAAACTCTGATCTCTTCCTTAGCTTGCATGGGAAATTATTTGACAGTCCTCTGCTTATGACCAGAATTGGGACCAGAATTTCCGTGGTTAAGCAAGGTGTCAAGTCAAGTTAGTTTATTACAGTCAAAGACCAGCGACCAGAACAAGTTAAGAACACTCCAGGAATATACAGTTAAAAATTCTAGAATAAAATAAATAATGCATAAAATCTATATTATAATCACAATTTGGCATCCAATCACAGCAAAACAAAGCATGGCCTAATTATACTATTATATTAAACCTTAAAACTGTGAGGCCCATAATCATTAAAATTAAAATGCAAAAGAGTAGTGATGTAAAAGAGTTTGCTGCATTAATTGTGTGAAATAGCTTTTCTTTTATGTACACTGAGAGCATTTGCACCAAGACAAATTCCTTGTGTGTCCAATCACATTTGGCCAATAAAGAATTCTATTCTGTTCTGTTCTATTCTATTCTATTCTATTCTATTCTATTCTATTCTATTCTATTCTATTCTATTCTATTCTATTCTATTCTATTCTGGATTAACCACGAGTTTCTGACGAATTCCCAGTGCTGCTGTGCAGAATCTAATTCCCTGTGCTGTAATCCCAATTTGTTCATCCTTAAACAGCCACTGGAAATAAGTAGTATTGGAACAGCCAGGATACCTAGTGATGATTATAAAAATAAAATGATAAAAAGAGATATCTTTTTTCCGAATATCTCTATAAAAAGATCATTGGAGGATAATGTGTTCAATGGTCTCCATCTCTCCTGAGCCATAGGAACAGAGTCTTTCAGTCAATGGTATCTTTTTATACTTGTCATGCAGGATAGCCAATGGAAGCACATGGCAGGCACCCTGCAAAAAATTCGCCATCTCCAACTGGTGGTTGTTAAATGAGGCATACCTGATTTTTTGAGCTTTTTTGCTGTGGTTATTAAAATGAATTATTGTAATTGTTAAGTGAATCATGTCATTAAGCGAATCCGGCTTCCTCCTCCTCCCCATTGATTTTGCTGATGGAAAGCCAGTTGAGAAAGGTTACAAATGACAATCACATGAGCCCAGGATTCCACAACCATCATAGATACCTGCCGGTTGCCAGGCACCCAGATTTTGATCACATGACTGTGGGGATGCTGCAACAGTCGTAAGTACGAGGACTGATCCTCCGTCACTTTTTCCAGTACCGTTGAAATTTCAAATGGTTGCTAAACACATCATTGTAAGTTGAGGAACTACCTATAATGCTGGATTATCCCATTGTGGAAGAACTTTTAATTAAAGTTCTCCTGGCTGGACTACTGTAATGTGCTCTATAGGGGACTGCCCTTGAAGTGTATCTGGAAGCTTCAGCTGCTGCAAAATGTTTCAGCTGGCTCAAGGTGTTACAGGTAGTCCTTGACTTACAACAGTTTGTTTAGTGACCGTTCAAGGTTACAACAGCACCGAAAAAAGTGACTTATGACTATTTTTTGCACTTATGCTCATTGCAGCACTCCCACGGTCACATGATCAACACTCAGACACTTGATAAACTGCTTCATACTTATGATAGTTGCAGTGTCTCAGGATCATGTAATCAACCTTTTGAGACCTTCTGAAAAAGCCATCAGGGAAGCCGGATTCGCTTAATAACTATCAGTAATTTAACAAGTGCAATGATTCACTTAACAACTGTGGCAAGAAAGGTTGTAAAATGGGGCAAAGCTCACAACCGTCCCACTTAGCAACAGAAATGTTGGACTCGTTTGTGGTCATAAGTCAGGGACTTTACCTGTTCTTGTCTTATTGGAACACATGTTGCACCTCTGTGATGTGAGCTGCATTGCTTTCCAGTTCGTTCCTGAGTCCAGTTCAAGGTGATAGTTTTGACCTTTGAAGACGTACATAGCATGGGACCAGAGCAGTAGTGGTATTCTATCGATTTGGGTGTATCGGTAGTGCCAAAGATCAGCTGGCAGAAAACAGGTTTGCTCCGAGGCTCTGCAGTTGGGCCCACTCACCTGCCTCTGCTCCTAGGTACTTTTTAACACCTCAGCTGTTCAGCGCGGTAGAGCAGATTGCTGTGCTAAACAGCTGAGAGGTGCGGCAGCTTAGTTTTTATTGTTTTAATGCGTGCACAAAGCGTGCATATGGCGTGTGTGTGTGTGTGTCGCGCAAATCCCCCTGCAGCCACACCAACCAAGCCACGCCCACAGAACCAGCGGTGGGAACTTTTGAATCCCACCACTGGACCAGATTATCTGCCCAATTACGTCAGTCTGTCCCACCAGATCAGCAGAGAAGGAATGGATTCCCATCGGCTAGGGAACTACATTTGATATGTCTCAGGCAGCAGGCCTTTTCTATGGAGGTGCCCTCTGTTTATGAAATATCTGAAAAGTGAGGCCGGCCTCATTCCTTTTGTCTTTCTAGAGGCCAACAAAACCTGGCCGTGCCGTCAGTCCTGGGGACCCCAAGGGACTGGGGAGTTGAATACTATCCGCGAAGCCAAGGTCCCGTTTCAAGGATTTTACAAAGAGAGATGATGGGTGGCAGAGAGTAAGAGTAGAATGGCATGAAGCAAGGAAGATGGGATGAGGATGCTTCTATAGAAGACTTGATGAGGTCTTTTCATTTAGATCCCCAGCCTATGGGCCACTACTGGCTGCAGCCTTTGAAAATGGACCACGGTGGACATGAAGCTCATTTGCACGAGGAGTGGATAAGCATGAGAGAGAGAAACTCCATTCACGCAAGTGAAGGGCACTTGCATTGGTGCGTGAAGTTCCACTCACGTGAGTGGAGGGATGCTTGTGCAAGTGGAGCTTCGCGTGTGAGCACAAGCGCCCTCCAGTCGCCTGAGCGGAAGTTCATATGTGAGCGTATGCATCTGCCACACACACACAAACACACACTGTGCCGGATCAGGCCGCCAAGCTGGAAAAGTTGGAGACTGCTGATTTAGGCCATGAAATGCTGGCTGGGGAATTCTGGGAACTGAAGTCTACATGTCTTAAAGTTGCCAAGATTGAGAAACATTGATTTGGGATGTTTTCAGATCACTGCAGGTTGTGTCGCGGGTCTTCATCCTGTGTACCTTTTGGGTTTAGTTCCCAAAAGTTCTCTAAGCATCTTTTGTGTAACTGCCCTCCATGGCTGCCTTGTAATCTTGAACAGAAATGTTAGTGCTTTGGAAAGGTAAGATGTTTGTGTCCCTGCATATTCTGAAATAACTTTATGGAACTGAATCCAGAGAATTGGCTGTATTTGTACCAAATGGTTAGTAGCACCCCCTGTTCTGTTTGGTAGAAGATCCAGAAGCAGTGATGGACTGATGCAATACCCCCCTTATATGTGTGTCATGGACTTGCTCATGAGTGTGAAAGGAAAGGAGCTTGTGACGTAATACTGAGTGTTGCTTTGGTCATTTTGGATCTCATGGTTACCTAGAGGACACTCTTAAGGAGATTCCCTATGAGGAAATGACATCTGGACACTGTTGGACTTACTGGCTTTTTTCTTGCGTGCTGCTAATACTTTCCAATAAAAAGAAATAAGAGTAAAAAGGAATTACAGCCACAATTTAGCCCAACATTTCTGTTGCTAAATGAGACATTTGCTAAGTGAGTTTTGACCCATTTTACGACCTATCTTGCTACTGTTGTTAAGTAAATCATTGCAATGGTTAGGTTAGTAATATGGTTGTTAAGTGAATCTGGCTTACTCTTCGACTTCGCTTGTCAGACGGTCACCAAAGGGATCACATGACCCCGGCATAATTATGAACCAATTGCCAATTTTGATCATGTGACCACCAAGACGAGGGCAAAGATTGTAAGTGTGAAAAATGGTCGTAAGTCACTTTTTTTTCAGTACCATTGTAACTTCGAACGAACTGTTGTAAGTTGAGGGTTACTTGTAACATCCTTTATTCCTCATCCCTTCTCAACCACAAAGGAAAAGGCCCCCATCCATCCTCCCCCAATTCCCAAAACTGGCATTGGTATCAATAAACAACTGGGAAATCTTCTTCCTGGACCAAAGAAAAGGAACAATGAAGCTCAGGAGAGAAGATGAAGAATCCAGGACTCCCAAGGGTTTTCCCCCCTGACTCCTGATACCTATGCTGGGTTTATTTACCACCCACAGCTGAGTCAACTATTAGGCATTTTCCACTCCTGTCAGCACTTTCTGATCTCGGGAGGGAAGGAGAAGCCTTGCTTGACTTTCCTCTCCCCTCCTCTGCCTCCCTCCTCTGCACTTGCCCAGACAATGTCTCCCTTCCACCCCCCCAGTGCAGCTCCATTATTCCCATTCAACATGAATCATCTCTATTAGATCATCACACCTCCAACAAGAACATTGCAATGTTGGGCAGGTATGAGGAGAGACAGGAAACTCCAACATTTGTAATGTCTGTAGGCCTGGTCCACCTTGGATATAGGGGAGGGCCAACAGTACCGTTAGGACATTATTTGGGGGCAAGCATCCAAAACACTGAAACACCTTCCTTACAGTCTGGTTTCCTGTATCAGAGTCAAGGGAAGGAAAACGCTCTCTCACTTTAACAACCCTTCCCTTGCACACCTCAAATTCCATACCAAAGTATCCAGTGTTTCTGATGTAATTACCATGAGTCTTAACAGCATTGTACAGAAAGAAACTTCCTGTTTCTTAGATAATGAATCCATTCCAGTTACCCATGGATAGACCTAGTTTGGTTTAATACAACAAGGTACTCAATTGCAGGTTACTGTACTGTGAAAACACAGTTATTTGGGTTTCCTAACTATGAATTGATGTGTTAAAACTGGGCAGCTGTGGGTTAATAAATCACAATTAAGTAAATAATACCTTGTGTAAATTCAAGCAAGATTGGTGTCATCTTGAATATACTGTATTCCACTATGAATACAGCTAAATTCTGCTTCTGTCGAAGAAATAATACCTAGTTTGAGTTTTTTCTTCTTAGGCATCCTTAAAATCTTCTATTCTCCAGATCTTGCTCCTCTTTTTCAGGAACTTGAATCTTCCAGAGCAGCCTAAGTGTTCCTCAGTCAAAGAACTGGTTGGACAAGTTATATGTGGGTGGCCAGTAGGTGAAAAATATCCTAAGCTGTGTCAGAAGGGAGCAGAATTCCTGCAACTTTTTCATTTATCCCAGGCTCTAATCTTTGCCCTCTCAGATTGAAAGGAAAGTAAGGTCAGATCGGCTCCTGTAAAAATCTTGCATCAACCTTGTGAGTTTTAGCACATTTTATGTGAATTCAGTAGATTGAGCAAAACCAAGAGAGAACCTTGGTATAAGGGATTCTCTCTTTTGTCATATATTCTCTATTCTATCTCAGAGGAGCTAAAATATGATAGCTTCGTGGTCACCATAATCAACACCTTGGTAGAAAATAAATCCAGACAGGGTAACTGTTTTTGAAAACTTGTCTTCTGAGCTTATTATTTTTTTCATATCATTGGTTCCTGGGCTATCTCTTTTCGAAGAAAACCACAACAGTCTCCTGTCTGCCTCCAAGTTGAGCAAATTTATTACAGCAGAAGATTTCATGGTGAGTCATGTGCCCAATGTGTTAGCTAAGTTGCAGATAAACTCAGAGTTAGTTAGAAAGGAGGGACAGTGGTGAGATCAGGGAAAATAGGAAATATGGGAAGACAAGGACTGCTACATGGAGGGCTATTGCAAATTGACATTAGCACTAAAGCAAACATCCTGCCATGGGTAAAGTAATTAACACATGGTATGATTAAAAATGGATTATGTCCATTTAGGGCAAAAATGATAGGCTTAATTCAATGGGAGTTGATTGGGAGCCGCCCAGAATTGGCTTTAAGGTAGGCAGCTACAGTATATAAATGTTTTAAACAAATAAACAAACAAGTAAATAACTCATGCTTTGGTTTCATGCTTCGGCTATATAAATGTTTTAAACAAATAAACAGCTGATGCTTTGGTTTCGTGCTTCAGGCTCCTGACTTGCAATGGGATGTGCAATCTTTTATTTATCCTCAGAAGGGCACTTTGTTCCTGTGGGCCTCACAAAAGGTGAGACCCAGGCTGTAGTGGGGGTCAGTGGGGGATTTTGTGGCAGACTTATTGATGAGATTCAGATCTGGGTCTTTAGGAAAGTAATGAACTCATTCTGGTTCCAGTGGGAACGCTTTGGACCCTAATCTTACGTCTCTCTTTTCAGATGCCCATCCTCAAGCAGTCTCCAGTTTCTCATTCCAAGAAGAGGCCCCGTCTGGATCGAGCCATGATTAGCGCCCCCTTGGGGGATTTTCGACATACAATGCACATTGGCCGTGGAGGCGATGCTTTTGGAGACACATCGTTCCTCAGCAACCATGGGGGCGCCAAGACCAATGGGTTGCCTCACGATGTAGCAGTATCTCCTGGGTCTCTTGGTTCTCCTGGAGATGTTTCTGGTTGCTTTGAACTGCTTTCTCCTCCTGAGAGTGGGAATGGAGTAGTCCAGAGTCCAGCAACATCTACCCCTGATGGCAGCTTTGTGGTACTGCAGAGCCCAGAGAAGGCTGACTGGAAGCCCCCTAATGGAGAAGGTTGGGAGCTGCAACAGAAGTTCTCCCTGGAGAGTCCCACTCTGGACCACGCCGAATCCCTTCTCTCTTTCCAGCTGGATTTGGGCCCTTCCATCTTGGACGATGTGCTGGGAGTGATGGATAAAGACTGGGACAATATTAAAGGGCAGGATCAGGAGGTATTGAGGGATGAGAGCCCAAGCCCATTGGGATGCTCCCAGCAAGAAGATGAAAAAGAAGATGACGAAGAGGAGGAGGAGGAGGAAGAAGAAGAGGAAGGACAGGGCTACAGTTTTGAAGATGAACAAGACGAAGAGATTGGGTTATAGGAGGAGGAACATCTTAGCTTTGCTGTTTCTTTTCCCATCTTAAAATTTCTGCCAGTCTGCTCTTGCAGAGTTTTTCAGCCGCTACTGCAGTAGTCAGCAGTTGGCAACCCTTTGGCCAAATATGGCCAGCAAATGACTGTTAGCTAATCCACCAACTTATCCCTGTTTCTCCCATAGAGAAGTATTTTTTATGTTCAGATTTCTTTATTCTGGTGTCCAAACAGGAAAACGCCAATCAGAATCCTATGGCATTCCATGATGCTACTTCTGAAAAACAAGTTCCAGAAGGTGCTTAATAATCCTTGTTCTTGTATTCCTTCCAAGGCCTGGGACAGTGCAGCTTCTTTGTACTGGAAAAATATGTCTTGGCTTCAGCCCATCTCTCTATCTGGAATCAAAGTGACATACCACTGAGCCTGTTACGAAACTCTCTGTCCATCATCTGCTCTTATGTTTATCATTTTTTACTAAACTGTCTTGAATTCCTGCTCTCTAACCCACTGTTTCTCTATGAACTTGGAATATGTTTTGAGGAAAGATCACTTAAGAGAACAGACTGAGAGAATGTGAGGACGCAGTCTTAACCAAGAGGCACATGGTTGAAAATACAGACTAAGAGAGAACGATACCATTTTTGGAAACTCTTGTCTAATGATCTCCGATATGTAGCCAGTCTCTTCTATCAACACGTATGCTATTGGGACATTCAAAGGTATGAAGCCTTCTTCTGTCCACCAGTCTCTTTTCAAAGGATGAACACAACCTAGCTCAATAGCTTCCATTTCAGAATTCATTCAGTTTTTTTTTCTCTTAAACCTGTGGCTCTGTATATCCAAGTAGTATTGTATACCCAAGTAACTGTGAGATGTCTTCTTAAGTGATGATCTTGTGTTGAGAAAAGAACATGATTAGAGGGAAGTCAAAAGAACTTCATCATGTTTTCTTGAAGTCAATGAAAACAATGAAGATCCTTTCATAGCATGAAGAAGGAAGAAAAGATGTTTGGTTCTTAACTAGAAGAGACCGTTGAGTGGACCGCAATTAGCCGAACACCTAGCTGCCTCTGACAAGGGACAAAATTTTCTGCCAGTGGCCCACCTCAATGGTTTTTGCACCCTGTGTAAAAGAAGCATCTGTTTTTGTCAATCCAGTCACGTACAAAAAAGGACAACGTTTTCAACGGATATGGTAGCTGGAACAATTCTGTGCTATTTTTCGTTCTCTTTTGGCTAGTCACTTTTAAAAACAGATTTATTTATGAAGGACAAAATTTGGAGTGGTTGTGTGGAAAAAAATATGCATCAATTTTTTTCTTCTTCATTAAAGCTGTGATGGGGTTGGGTGGTAAGACAGGGTTGCATCCATAGATAGCATCTCTATCCAATTTGAACTGGATAACCATTTAAATCAGGTGCTTTTAAATTAATACAATTCAGTGGGCTGGAAATGGCAATAACTGGAGAGGGATTTACACTGGCCAATGTATTTTTGAACAACACTTTTATAATCCCAGATCCATCAAATTAATAGCTTGTCTTTTTGCCCATCAGATATTTCTTTTACATTCTTTTTAAAGTGATATTCTGTTACAGCTATCTTGGCTTCCCTAAACTGGCCTGCGGGAACATTGTCAACTCATTTTTGGAAGTTAATGGTAAACAGTTGGGAAACAAATCTGCCTGTTCTCTGTACATATGCAGAGGTGGTGGTACAGCAGTAGATTTGTTTGTGCTAAATGTAAGAATACTTTTATAGAAATAATGCCTTCCCCTTACTGTACCTCTTAGTTCTGCCCCATAAACTTTATCTGTCCTCCTGTTCCTAGTTTAGATCTATCGGCTTCTTAGGACAGTTTTTCTCAATCTTTAAGAGGTATGGATTTCAACCTCCAGAATTCCCCAGCCAACATCTTAAAGTAGCCATGATTAGGAAATAATGTCTTAGGGATTGCTTACAGACGGATCTAGTCTATATGTTCCTTGATTCCATCGTGTTCCTGCTTTTGTGTTCTTACTCCTGATTCATTTATTGTAATGAAAAAGGCACATAGAAGTATAATGTACATGGCCTTATCTGTTTATCTGCTACAAAAAAGAAAAAAGAAAAGTTGTTTTTACTGCCAGAGTGAGTGTTACCACCTCCTTCCTTTCTCCTGAATGGGATAAGATTTAAATATGTCAGAATTAAAATAGATGAGGGTGCTTAGTATATTACTAAAACTGACATTGCTACAAGATAAGGTAGTGATCTCAACCTTAGCATCTTTAAAATGAGTGGACTTCAGCTCCCAGAATTCCCCAGCTGACATGAGAATTGAAACCCACTTCTGGGAGTTGACTTCCACCGATTTCTAGGCTGTCATGGTTGAGAAACACTTGAGATAATTGAGATAATGTATATCCTGTAGCTCCCAGAAGCTCTGAATGTAGCCAGTGAACTTTCCCAGAAGTTGCTACTGAGTTGTAGTATTTAATATAAGGAAGGAGGAAGAAATAATTAATTTCATGGAGAACAGACTCTGTTTTGTTTAAAATTCAATGTCTTTGTCTGGCTTTGAGAGCGCATGTCAATTAAACAGCTAGATGCATCCTTATGATCATAAATAGCTAAATACTTTTGCAGTAGATCTCAGTTACTTATCCTTTACTAGTCTATGGAGATTCTCAGTCATCCAGGTCATGCTTGTCTCAAAAGTGCTTTTTCAAGAGGCAACTCTGTGTGTGGGGCGGGGTGGGGTTGAAGACATTTTCTTCTCATCTTGGATGTCTTCAAGGAAAAGCAAAGTCCAGTTGGCTCTGGAAAAAGCACTTTTGGGATTAAACCTCTAGTATAGCACCAGACACCTCTGTTTCTGTTTTTTGTTTTGCAAATGAGACAGGCGAATGGGGATGAAGGAATGGGAAAGACTGTTTAAGTTGTGACCATGTTTTTGAGTCACGTATCCTTTCTTAGAAAGCTGTCTTGGCTTTGTAGTGGGAAATATGCTTCCTAGTTTTGTTTTGCTGGATCCCATGTCCCAGCAAGCAATTTCAAGACTAGAAGTGAATTTAGTGCCACTATACCTGTGTTTATTAGCTGAAGAATGTAGGTTTGGGTAGGGGGTATAAGAGAAGCTTAAGGAAATGGGGTTCCTCGATCTTTTGGGGTTCTCCATGTGAAGTGTAAGAAGAGTTTTAATGTATGAGGGCAGATTAGTTGGGTTTTCCAGGAAGTAATGTACAGACAGTTTCAACAGAAGCTAGAGTCCCATAAATTAATGTTGGTCAATACTCAGATTTATTATGGGTGGAGATATCTTCCAACTGCAGCCAACTACAAACAGGAGCTTAGCTGAAGAATGTTTCATCAGATAATCACAAAATACTATCAGTTATTGCTCCAAATAGTTAGTGCATTAACTCTAATTTATGGCAGGAAACTGCTCTGGAATTCTGGTTTTCAACAACGGACTCTCTGAAAATAACAAAACAATAGAATTGTGATGCTGTTTATGAAAAATAAATAAATAAAAATATTGGGATGACAAAAAAGTGAGGGAAGGGGGGGAGGGGAAGGGAGAGGGAAGTAGAGATATGGTTGTGTCTGTTGCAAAGTTATAATTCCACTGTTTTATTCTTCTTTACTGGGTGGTGACTTTACCCATCTAATATAAGCTATACAGTTCCTAAAGCAGTATGTCTGCATTGTGAATATACTCCAAAAGAGGAGGAGGTTTCTAATTTACATAAAAAGAAATAAAAATGTGTCTCATGTATCAGGCAGGTTGGGGTTAAAAGGGGGTTCTTGGGTGGTGAAGATTACAGCGTTCAAAGCTTGGACCCGCGAGCATGACAGATGTTGTAATTCATGCTATCAGCAGGGCTCTGCCCCAATGTATATTGTAATCCCAAATTGCCCCCCCATGTTAAAATAGGGGATACTAGACACTTTTTTCCCCTGTGGTGGTGAGCGTGTTTTATCTCTGTGGTATTATTTTAAAGCTGTTCTATTAACGAGGTTTGGTTACTGACTGCAAATAAGATTAGGTCTTCTGGTCTCTGGTCTCCAATTTCCTTTGGGAGAATAAAACCACCCGTTTGCTATTCTCTACTATTTGTATGCATTTCCAAACCTCTCACCCTCCCGTCCAAGATTTAATCCTGAAACCTATTTCTTAGATCCCCACAGATTTTTAGATCTTTTATTATTATTATTATTTTTTAAAATAATCCTTGCAACTGATGTAGCAAGAATGGCTCTGTGTACATTACATTTATTATTTTGTAATAACTCATGTTATGGGATTGCTATGTAAGAGAATGTCTATACAGCTCCCTCTCTTGATGTGTTTAAACTATCAACCTACTATCAGACTATTTGTACAGTGACCAAAAATTGTTTGATATTTCTTGTAATTAAAAGCAAATTAGTTTCGGATGTTTGTCTTTTGTATTCCCACCAGATTCTTTGCTATCACTGGCTGGTTCAGGGTAGGAATTTCTGCTCAAGGGTGGGGTTTCTGGCACTGAAAAAAAAACTACAGCTAGGCCTCGGTTTATGACCATAGCAATAGCCATTAGATGTATATACTGCTCCAGGCAGTTGGCAAAGTTAGCCTGCAATACTCCATTTTAATCTCTGCGCCCCCACAAACATAACTGAACCCCAAATGCTAAGCAAGACAGTTGTTAAGTGAGTTTTGCCCCATTTTATTACCTTTTTGCCACAGTTGTTAAGTGAATCAACCACAACTGTTAAATTAGTCACACAGTTATTAAGTGATTCTGGCTTCCCCATTGACTGTGCTTGTCTGAAGGTCACAAAAGATGATCACATGACCCTGGGACACTGCAACCATCATAAATATGGGTCAGTTGCCAAGTGGCTGAATTTTGGTCACATGACCATGGGAGTGCTACAATGGTCCTATGTGTCACAAATCACATTTCCTCCCCAATGCCACCGCAACTTCAAACTGTCACTAAACACATTAAATTGTTGAAAGACGAGGACTATCTGTATAACAGTTTTCTGAGTCAAGGTATATTAGGCTAGGATATTTTGGAATCTTGCTCAGCATTTTACAGGTCTTCCTGACTTGTCTTCTTTCTCTTATATGCATACAGTAATCATTATGCTACCCTTCCATGTTACCCATACTAGCTCTTGGAGGTACTGAATGAACTTTTTTGGAACCGGCTATCTTTATGGAAATTGTATCAATTGCTTCTCAGCCACTGTGATCTTGATCAACTAATGTGATTCCACCCTATGGACATCTCTCAATGATAGATCTTGTAATCTCCTGTTTCTATTTTAGCTGATCAAAAAAGGAAAACTGGGGTTTCTCTGTACGTACTCTTAGCAATGGGAGTTGCCATTAAAAAAACCCTAAATATGGTAGCTTTTGTTAACTAAAAAAACCTCTGCTCCTTTTCATCTGCTGAATATAATCTAATGTCCAGTGCTCTACCGCTTCCCCTATTGGCTCTGCAAGTCACTGGATAGATGGGTGACTTTTTGATAAGGAATATGATCAAAGCATCTTCAGAGCTTCTGTCACTGATTCACTGTCATTCCTAGTACTATGATATTTTCCAGAAATTGTCTAAACATGGTCCAACATTGGCTGTAAAACCAGTTCTAGTCCTGCATTAGCCATTAAAGTCAGCTGGATGGCTGGGTCAATCAACAGGACAGTGTGAGTTCTAGTTCTATGTATGTATGTATATATGTGTGTGTGTGTGTGTGTGTGTGTGTGTAAGGTTTTGAGCTGATAAATAATTAAATAAGGGAGACTAGGATTTATCAGCTCAAAACCTTACACACATATACTAAAGACAACGAAACAAATAGCTTTCTGTCGGTATGGTCTCTGGTGATGAGCCGAAAGACAGAAAAGAAAGCAGTATGCTTTCTCCCTTAATTGGGGCTTAACAGGGTGTTGTATATATATATATATATATATATATATATATATATATATATATATATATATATATATATATATATATATATATATATATACTTTGTATTACAACACCCTGTTAAGCCCCAATTAAGGGAGAAAGTGGTGTAGAGGCAATTACAACTGCCTCACATGTAATACTTCCCTGGTTCGAATCCCAGTAAGGGTATGGCTAGCTGAAGAGAGCTAACTAGCTTGAAATAGATCTATACTAGTCTCCCTTATTTATTATTTAAAATTATCAGCTTAAAAACCTTACACATATATATATATATATATATATACAAATATATATATATATATATATATATATATATATATATATATATATATATATAAAGATGGGTTAAAATTCGAATTAATAAAAAAGTGTATGGCATACTAATTGAAACCATTGGCATTCAGAAGCTGTGGTTTTGAAGAAGCTAGCAGGCCCCAGGGAAGAGGCTACTTTTGGCTAAAGTTGAATCAACCAGGTTACTATTGTTTGCCCTGATAGCTGGTAGTTATTCTGGGTATTAGCCATGCTCCTTTTATTGCCTGCTGTCTAATCCTATCAAAATGCCAGCTGGGGATACCAGGAATCAGACTTCCAGCCATACCGTAATGCCGTACCTTCTCTTCAGTATGGTTTTGTATTTAACTGGGCACACAATGCACTGATGACCCTTGAAAGGGCTTTGCAACAGATGAGAGGTTTCTGCCTCACCCGATTGGCTCTGCACTGCAGATTTTCTAGCCGTGCCTGGACTAAGGGACAGGCTGATGTCAGGCACCCAATCTTGAGGCCTCATGCTTCCTGTGGCTGGGCCCAGCCCTCCCCACAGCTGCTTGTCATTTGCAAAGCATTTCCTTTATTTCCGATGGTCAGGCTTGAAATGCCAACATGTGAGTGGTAAGCACGAAATCAGGAGGAATGCAAGGAGTTGCAAAGCAGACATATTGAGGGGCGGAGGAAGATAAACAGTATTCTTTGGGTCCAGCTGAATATTGGGGGTGAGGGGACAATGGAGGAAGAAGAAGAAAGGAACATAGGCGAAAATGGCTAGAAGATTGATAAGAGAATACACGCAATGAACAGTAAATTGTGAATTTCTTTGTCTCTATCTGTACTAGGATGGGTATGGGGACAACCTGGTTGAAAAGGACCCCTCATAGCTCCGGGGGAGGGTTATTAATATCAGGACACTTTTACTGAGCTTGTATTAGCTGAATCAGGCCATAACTATTAGCCACAATGGTTGTAGATTACTTCCATGATCAAACATTAGTTTTCAGGGATCACAAACAGGAAGTAACAATTACATTCATATCCCAGCTTCTTTCTGTCAGCCATTATAGGAACCAATTGCTGAACCAGCTTGATTCCTTAGCAAAGTTTCTCTTCCCAATAAGTAAAGCGAGATAGGAGAATATTTATGGACGTGGTTAAAAGTCAAAATGGCAGCCACAAAGGTTTATCTTATTTACTTATTAAATTCATATGCCTCTCATTTCAATATCAAGCAATCCTGAGCAGCTTACAGTGTCATAAACAATGATAAAAAGCAATTAAAGAATTAATAGCAATAGCACTTAGATACTGCTTCATAGTGTTTTGCAACACTTTCTAAGCTATTTATAGAGTCAGCATATTGCCCCCACACACACACACAATCTGGGTCTTCATTTTGCCAACCTCGGAAGGATGGAAGGCTGAGTCAACCTTGAGTCAGTCAGGATCAAACTCCTGGCAGTCAATAGAGTTAGCCTGCAATACTACATTCTAATCACTGCGCCACCATGGCTAAGTCGTGGTTTTAAAAACATTAAAATATTGAACTTTCAAATTAAAACATTAAAATTAACCACAAAGTGAATAAAAGAACTAATTTAATTGTTTTAATTTAATGAAAGAAATGATTTAATTGTAGTTTCATTGCAACTGTCTGTTTTTTGTGTATTGCGCCTACACTGGCTGCTATCTTTTTATTTTGATTTTTGGCTACACATTTTTTTGGACTCTGATGACTACACTAGGCAGACACCCCGGTGTGAGAACTTTGAGAAGCAGACTGGATGACAGCTATAGGGAGGGGGGAGGGGTTTTTAATCGAGTTTCAGCATTTGCCACCAATCAAGACTGGGATTTCTCCTCTACCGCCATTCCCACAACAACAGGGATCAGATCAGAAAGAGAAAAAAAGTTGGCTGATTAGGCTGCCTTCCCCATCTCCAGCTGCAACGTGTCTCTGGAGCCTTATCTGGGGTTCTGGTGCCTCCGTTTGCTGGTCAATTCCAGCTGTGAATTTCCTGTTGGAGGATAAACAGGGCCGCTGGAGGGTGGAAGGGGGGGATTGCTGACACAGGCCAGGCCTGACAGGATGAAGGAAACCATTGCAAAGGCAACCTGTGAAATACACCATCTGTGGGTTGGCTGACAGGAGACAAATCTTCTCGTATTCCAGTAATGAAGGTCCAAGCTTTGGTTCCAAACATTTTGATGAAAAATATGCAGCCTCCTCCCCAGAAAAGCAGCCTGTTTAGTATGGGGGTGGGGACTTGTCCAAAAGTTGGGGTGAAGGAGGCAGCTATCTACAGATCACTGTGTGGGGTGGGGTGGTGACTCAGCCAGGCCTGCGAGTTCCCCTCACTTGCCTTCATTCAAAGGTTCAATAACCCAATATGTCAACCATGACAGCTGAAAAAATGTTAAAAAAATTAGTGGGGGGATCTTGGGGGGGGGCTGTTCTCTATGATCAAACACAATATTGCTAGCTGTAGCTGTTTCCTGCTTGTACTCATTCTAGGAGAACCATGCAGGTAATCCTCAATTTCTGACCACAACTGAACCTAAGCAATTGAACTTGTTGCTAAGCAAGACTTGTTCAGTGATTTTGCCTCATTTTACAATCTTTCTTGCCAGAGTTGCTAAGTGAATCACTTCAGTTGTTAATGCGATTGTTAAGTGAATCTGGCTTTCCCGTTGACTTTGCTTGTTAGGAGGCCGCAAAAAGTGATCACATGACCCTATGACACTGCAACCGTCATAAACATGAGTCAGTTGCCAAGCGTCTGAATTTTGATCACATAACCATGGTAATGCTTGCAACAGTCATAAGTGTGAAAAATGGTCATAAGTGATTTTTTTCAGTGCCCTTGTAACTTTGTCTCTAAACAAATGCTAACAAAAATCAGGAAAAATCTAGTAACACCTTTTCCAAATAACAAATTTTATTAAAAGGCAAAAGTTTTTGTGAGCTGCAGTTATGTTAAGGCTAAACTAATGTTTTTCAATCTTGGCAACTTGAAAACCTGTGAACTGCAACTCCCAGAATTCCTCAGCCAGCATGTTTATTTATTCATTCTGTTATTCAATTTCTATAGCTGCGCACTTAATGACCCTGGGTGGCTTTGCTGGTTGGGGAATTCTGGGAATTGAAGTCCACAGATCTTCATATTGCCAAGCTTGAGAAACACTGAACTAGTTTGATAACAGGATTTGTAGACATCAATCTAGCCGCTCCATATTCCCCCAAACCACGCTGCAATTCTTCAAAGGCTAAGTATATGTCTTTTAATAAATGTGTAATTTGGAAAAAGTGCTATCAGATTCTGATTTTGTTTGTTTGCATACATGTTTTAGTCATTGAATTTCTATCTAGCTGTAAATTGAGGATCCTATCAGGGTTGTTTGACCTCAGGGGGGCAGGGAAGGGGGCATAGACATGTTGAACATGTCATCACTCATGTCAGGGGCAACTATGGTGACCAAGTGCTAAGGCAGGAAGGACTTCCCTCAGACCCTCCCTCCCTCATTATAATCTCCCTTCCTTCCTTCCTTCCTTCCTTCCTTCCTTCCTTCCTTCCTTCCTTCCTTCCTTCCTTCCTTCCTTCCTTCCTTCCTTCCTTCCTTCTTTTTCCTTCCCTCTTCATTCTCCTTCCTCCTTCCTCCCTCCTTCCTCTCTTTCTTATTTTTCCTTCCTTGCTCTGTTCCCATCTTTCCTTCTTTTTCTTTGCCTTTCTTCTTTCCCTTTCTCCTTTTCTGTCCCTTCTTGCATGTTCAAATACAAAAGGGGAAACATTTCTCCTCTTGTTTTGTTTTTAGTTTGTTTTGCTAGCCCTTTACTAGCAAAAACAGAGGGGGGGAGGGGGGGCACTGCTCCTTTTCCGCTGACAGAAGCACCACGAGATGCCCCTTTGCTAGTTCCATGGTGTCCCCATGGGCCAGATCTAGCCACCCCTTAAGCCAGATCCAGCCCTGCTGTAAACAATCCAGATCAAAAGGATACAATGGCTAACCCAGACCCAAAGTATACAACAGAGGTAGAAAAGGAGGTAGAAAAGGGAGATTTGTCTACCCAAATCTGTTACCTCCAGAGGGAAAGGCCATTGTGGCAATTTCACAATCATGTTATGTAGAGAATTATGGGAGCTGTAATCCAAGGCATTGTGGTAGGCATATGGTAAGGAACTGATCCTGGCTAATCTACAGTAAAGAAGAGAATGACCACTTTTCTCCTACTGACCTTGAAGCACAATGTTAAGAGCTCCATTGAGTTCCTATTTGTCTCTGAAATCCATATCTGAAATTCCAAAGATCTTAAAATTGCAAAGTTTGGACAATCCTGTTCTAGATGTTTCATTATAACAGAAGAAGCCCCATTTTTCAACAGAAATTGAAAGAGCAAGTTTAAGGCCTAAAAAGCAAATGTTTGGAAAACAGCAAAAGAATGTTGATTTTGGAAAGTTAATGGGGTAGACTGACGTTAAAAAAAAACATTTCCTGGGGGTTGTTTAAAATTTTATAAAATGCTATATGAAGATTTTGAAATTAATTGTAAGAAATACTCCCTAGGGAAATTTTGTTGATTGAAAAACAAACATATGATAATAGATGGCTTGAAGGTTGACTAGAGGGAATCAGAGAGAACTAACATATATTTAAAGGAGATGAGTCCCATTAATACAATGGAACCATAATGTACTATTTGACTATAGAGGAAATAAAGGTTGCTTGGGATCAATCTACTCAGAAATTTTTACAAGTTTATCTCATACAGGTAGTCCTCAATTTACGAAGATGGCTGAGCTCCACAATTTTTATTGCTAAGCAAGACAGCTGTTAAATGACTTTTGCCCCATTTTACGACCTTCCTTGCCATAATTGTTAAGTGAAACACTGCAGTTGTGAAGTTAGCAACATGGTTGTTAAGTGAATCTGGCTTCCCCTTTGACATTGCTTTTGAGAAGGCTAAAAAAAGAAGTCACTTGACCCTGCAAAAGTGCAATCATCATACATATGCACAAGTAGCCAAATTTTGATCACGTGGTTGTAGATAACTTTTTTCAGTGCCATTGTAACTTTGAACAGTCACTAGACGAGTGGTTGTAAGTTGAGGACCAACTGAACTATAACAGAGGATATAGAAGCACAATAGATTTTATTGGATAAAACAGAGAGTGAGGCTGATTCAAGTGTGGATTTGGATTTTTAAAAACTGCCAGATTATAAAAGTGATGAGGAAAATGATGCTGTGGATCTAAAAATGGATTTAAATATGCCAAAATATAAGAATGAAGTAGCAAAGGATGCCACAATGGATTTACAAATGAAACCATCTGATGAAAATAATTAATAGCAATAACACTTAGACTTACATACCGCTTCATAGTGCCTCACAGCCCTCTCTAAGTGATTTACAGATTCAGCATATTGCCCCCAACAATCTGGGTCCTCATTTTACCCACGTCAGAAGGATGGAAGGCTGAGTCAGTCCTGACCCGGTGAGATTCCTTCTGTCAAATTGCAGTCAGCCAGCAGTCAGCAGAAATATTTTAAATATGGTTTTACATTCTGTAAGCAGCCTCAAGTCACCATGGGCAAATAATTTATTGAATATAAATTCAATAAATAAATAAGAGCCATGGTGTAGTGGTTAGAGTGCAGTACTGCAGGCAATTTCTGCAGTACTGCACTCTAACCACTACGCCATGGCTCTTATTTATTTATTGAATTTATATTCAATAAATTATTTGCCCATGGTGACTTGAGGCTGCTTACAGAATGTAAAACCATATTTAAAATAAAAAACAATAAAAACTAATAAAAAATTAATAAAGGACAATAGAACAAAATGGAAAAAAAAATCACCCCAACTCCCACCCCCCACCCCGACAACAGCAGATCACATGAGCCATTTGATGGGCTCCATCCCACTCTGAGTTCTCCAGGCCCACTGGCAGAACCAGGTCTTCAGTGCCTCCTAGAAGAGTATTAGTGAGGGAGCCATTCTAATCTCTGGGGGAATGATGTTCCAGAGAGAGGGAGCCACCATGGAGAAGGCCCTTCTTCTGGGTCTCACCAGGTGTATCTCCTTCAGGGATGGGACCCGCAGCATTCCCTGCCTCCCTGCTCAGATGGGTTGGGTAGATGTGACCGGCAAGAGACATTCCCTCAGATAACCTGGTCCCAAGCCATGAAGGGCTTTAAAGGTGACAACCAGCACCTTCAATTGCACCCAGAAGCAAACCAGCAAACAATGCAGTTCCCACAGGAGAGGTGAAACATGTGCACACCGGGGTCTGCACAAAACCATGCAGGCCACTGCATTTTCCACCAACTGGAGCTTCCTGATGTTCTTCAATGGCAGCCCCATGTAGAGCATGTTGCAATAATCAAGATGGGAAGTGACTAGGGCATGAGTGACTATGGGTAGGGACTGTTGGTCCAGGAAAGGGTGTAACTGGTGCACTACCCACAGTTGCACAAAGGCCCTCCTGGCCATGACCGAAATTCATGGAAGATGATAGTACAGGGGTGTCCACAAAGTATGGTAAAAAAAGCCACAATGGTGCATCTTAAATGTGATTTGAAAAGTGTTCTTATCATAGATTTACAAAAGGAACATACTGTATTAAATTAATGAAGTTGTTCCTGAGAGGAGAGGAGACAAAGAGAAAACAGTAAGAAATTTGTTTGTGGGACATTATTTGTAAAGTAAGGAGGAATTCAAGTTGGAATTGTTTGACTAGGGTTAATATTTATGTTGTGATTTCTGATTGCTAATGGATTAATGGATTTCCTTTTGATTAGAACTGAATGAAGCTTTAAAGATCTAAATGGGGATAAATTTCTTTTGCTTCTCAAAGAAATTGATAAATTGGAATACAAAACTAATTTGTTAGATTAAGATTAAAATATAATAGGTTACTATTTCTGATAAGTCTTAATAGACTTTTACTGATTAGAAATGAATGCTTTTTTTAAAAAAGAATTTTTATTTTTTAAACAAACATACACAAACAAAACATAAAACACAGATGCATCTTCCAGTTAGTTACATACAATGTGTTGGTTGGTTACAAGTCTTTTGTGCTTCATCTCCATAGTCCTCACTTACAATTTATATAAATTCTCATAATATCCAGTTAGTATATATATATATATTATTTATCATTATTAATCATTATTTTTGACTATAACTATTATTCTTTCATTTTATGTGAGAAATACAACATTTTGACTTTATACTTATTATAGCATTCATTACATCATCATAAATCCGTCTAATAGTAATAATAATATGTCCTTATGCTATATTCACTATAGTTCTATTCTTGTATTATGAAGTTTTTAAAATATTTCATTTCCATATTTTTTTGTCTAACCATTGATAAAATAAATCCCATATTTTATGATATTGTTTGTCTTCTTGTTCTCTAATTTCAAATGTCAATTTACTCATTTCAGCACACTCCATTATTTTCTCCTCCTGTGTTGGTATTTTTTCATTTTTTTTTCAGTTTTTAGCAAATACCATTATAGCCGCTATTAATACATTTACAATCAAATATTTCAATTCTCTACTATATATTTCTGGTAAGATACTCAAATAAAAATATATCTGGTTTAAAACTAATATGTCTTTTTGTCATTTTTTCCAATCATGTGTGGATTTTAGTCCAGTATCCTTTCGCCTGTACACATGTCCACCACATATGGCAAAATGAGCCTGGTATCTGATGACATTTCCAACATTTTTAGGATTTATTCTTAAATATTCTTACAATTCTCGATGGGGGTAAGTGCCACCTATAAAACATCATTATACATATTTTCTTTATATGCTGTTGATGTCATTTTATAGTTTTGAGATTACAATTTTTGCCATTTCTCTAAATCAATCCCATATCCAAAATTTTCCCCCCAAGCAATCATTGTTTCTTTAATTTGCTCTTCTTCTAGCTTAATCTCTAATAAATATCTATATAATTTTTTAATCACCTTTTCATTAGTACCTGTCAAAATTTTATCTAAATCAGTCAATTTATCATAAAAACCTTCTGTTTTAAGGTCTTTGTCATATCTAGAATGTATTTGCTCATATGAAAACCAATTCATCTTTATACCTTGTTCTTCTAATTCTTGCATAGATTTAAGTTCACCCTTTTTATTCAATGTTTCGCCACATCTAACTGTTTGTTCCATTTTATATATTACTGGATATGAAAATGCTTCTATAGTTGATAGCCAGATTGGAATTTTTAAATAGTGTTGCCTTTTAATCTTCTCCCAATTTAATAACAAAGCCTCTCGTATGTAATGTCTTCTAAAATAACCATGTGTTTTAGATCCCTTCTACCATAAGAAGGCATGCCATCCCAACAACAAATCATGTCCTTCTAATGTCAATAATCTAGTATTTCTTAGTGTAATCCATTCCTTGATCCACATCACAATTGTCGCTTGATAATATAACTTCCAATTTGGCAGGCCAAATCCTCCTCTTATTCTAGCATTTTGCAATAATTTTAGTTTTATTCTTGCTTTTTTTTCCTGCCAAATATATTTCAACACTATTTTATTCAAATCTTCAAAATACTCTTTCCCTAATCTAATTGAAATTGTCTGGAACAGATATAAGATTCTAGGTAATATATTCATCTTAATTGTTGCTATTCTCCCTGGAATACTCTGCCACCGGAGCTTCGTACCGGCACGGACCTGGGGGCCTTCAGGCGCGCGTTGAAGACCTGGCTCTTCGAGCAGGCCGGCCTGGGCTGAGACGGTTTTAATTGGTCTCCATATTATTCTTAATTTTAATTGGGGTTTTAAGGGGGGGGGGCGGGGCCTTTTTACTTTTATTAACCAGCCAACATCAAATTTAATACTTTTTTAACTTTTGTATTGTTCGTGGGGTTTTAGACGAGCTGTGCACCGCCCTGAGTCCCTCGGGAGAAGGGCGGTATATAAATTGAAATAATAATAATAATAATAATAATAATAATAATAATAATAATAATAATAATAATAATAATAATAATAATAATAATAAATGATAGTTGTAAATTTTCCCATTTTGCCCATTTGTCAAATCTGTTGTTTGAGTTTATAATAGTTATTCTCTTTAAGCGTACCACATCTTGCTTTCAAATGTATTCCCAAATACTTAATCTTATTTGTGACTTGGATCTTCAAAACTTCCACCAGTTTTTCCTTCCGGTTTGCTAGTATATTCTTTGTCAAAATCTTTGTTTTATCTTTATTTATCTTTAAACCTGCTACCATTCCATATTCCTCTATCTTTTCTATCAATTTAGATGTTGTTTCTAATGAATCTTCTAAAATAAAAACCAAATCTTCTGCAAATGCTTGTAATTCATATTCTTCCTTTTTAATTTTCATTCCTTTTATTTCTTTCTCTTCTCTAATGTCTTTATTTAGTACTTCTAATGTTAACACAAACAACAGAGGTGACAGCGGGCAACCTTATCTTGTACCTTTCTTTATATCAGTACAATCTGTCAATTCCCCATTTATCATTTGCTGTTTGTTTATGGTATATAGCTTCTATGGCTTGAGTAAATTTCTTATCAAAGCCCACCTGTTCCAATTGTAGTAACATAAATTGCCGATTCACATTATCAAAGGCTTTCTGTGCATCTAGAAATATCAAAGCCATTTGTTTTTCAGGATGTGCCTCGTAGTATTCCAATATGTCCAGAATAATTCTCATATTATCTTTAATTTGTTTCTTTGGCAAAAACCCATTTTGATCAGGATAAATAAAGTTGTTCAAATATCTTTTAAGTCTTTCTGCCATTACTGAAGCAAAGATTTTATAGTCTGAGTTCAGTAGGGTCTATAATTCTTGATTTGTTGTGGATTGGCTTCCTCCTTTGGCATGAGTGTAATATATGCTTCTGACCACGATTTAGGTATCCTCATCTTTAGCATAACTTCATTCATAATTTCTAACAACAGAAGATTCAACGATTCCTGAAATGTCTTATAAAATTCTGCTGGTAATCCATCCAGGCCAGGTGCTTTTCCATTATTTTGGTTTTTTAATGCTTCAGTTAACTACATCGTTATATTCCCTTCTAACATCATTTCAATGTCTTTAGGTATCTGAGGTAAATTCACTTTCTGCAGATATTGTTTGATTCTTTCCTCTTCTATGTTCTCTTACTCATACAATTTTTCATAATAGTCCTGTATAATTTTTTTCTTCTCTTTGTTTTCATAACAAATTTGCCCCAGGTCATCTATCAATTGCATTATTTTTCTTGATTCTTTCTCCTTTTTCAATTTGTATGCTAACCATCTACCTGGTTTGTTAGCATCTTCAAAATAATTCTGTTTAGCACCTCTAATTTTCTGTGCTAATTCCTCTTTTTCCATTAGCTCCATTTTATGTTTAACTGGGTCCATTTGTATTTTAATGTACTTTTTTGGTGGAAATTTCTGTAGCTTTTTCTCAAGTCTGTTATAATAATCTTCTAGTGTTTTCAAAGCTTGTCTTTTCTTCTTATTTCTTATCTTTGTATAATCTATTAACAGTCCTCTAGTATATCCCAAAGATTTTGTATTGATGTATCCTTTGTTCTGTTTTCTTTAAAAAAAAATCCAATTCTTTCTCCATTTTCTGTACGAAGTCCTTTTCTTTTAATATGGTATTGTTTAAAGTCCATCTAGATCAGTGGTTCCCAAACTTTTTCAGTCCACCGCCCCCTTGGTGCTACAAACTCATCCTCAGTGCCCCCCACCCAGGGCTGGGATTCAAATTTCTGTGGGCATGGCCTAATTTGAGGGTGTGGTTTGCTGGTCATGTGACTGGGTGGGCGTGGCTTGCTGGTCATGTGACTGGGTGAGCGTGGCTTGCTGGTCACGTTACCGGGTGGGTGTGGTTTGGTGGTCATGTGACTGGGTGGGCGTGGCCAGGTAACTGGAAAACCAAATACAAGTGGTCCTCACTTAATGGCCATTTGTTTAGCAAATGTTCTAATTTATGACTGGCCTCCCCAGAACTACTTGACCTGTTTTTGGAGTTTTGACAGTCATGCACACACATACACACACACTCCCTTCCAACCCTGCTGGAGCAGGTCATTGGACTAGAATCAGCAAAGCATCTCTGATTAGATTCTAGTAGTGAATAGAATCTAATCAGAGATGCTTTGCCGATTCTTGTTGGTTTTTATTTGTATTTATTTTATGTTGCTGAATTCAATTGACATGTGTGTCCCTTCTTATGCACAACCCAGAAGCTTTTGTGATTCTTTGCAGCAAAAAATACTGACCTCTGGCTTTGCTCTATTTTTCAAATGTGCCACATTCTAGGTGCCGGCCCCGTAGGTCCACCCCATTGAGCCTGTTGCATTGGAGGGACCTGCCAAAGCAAGTCTGAGCAGCACCAACTCAATGGGGTGAGCCTGAGAGACAGAGAAAAGAAAGAGAGAAAGAGAGAAGGAAGAAAAGAAAGAGAAAAGGGAAAGAAAAAAAGGGACAGACAAAGAAAGGGGGAGATGGAAGGAAGAGACAGAAAGAAAAAGAAATAAAGAAGGAGAGAGGGATGGAGGAGAAAGATAATGAAATAGCTATTCTAGTCCAATTACCTGCTCCATGTCTTGACCATGTTTCATCCACAAAACCTTTAATAGAAGCCAAAGATGTTTCAATGTGGAAAAGGGCCTCAGTCTAAACTAGGCCTCATTTTAATCTGATGCATCAGGTCTGTTTCTCTCTCCCTCTCTCCCTCCCTCCCAGACTGGCTTTGCTCTATTTTCCCAATGTGCCTGCGGGGCTGGCGCTTCGAACAAGGATGGATGGATGGGTGGATGGATGGATAGAAAGACAGGTACATAGGTAGGTAGATAGATAGGTAGGTAGGTAGATAAAAGATTGGTAAATAAATAGGTGGGTAGGTAGATAGATAGATAGATAGATAGATAGATAGATAGATAGATAGATAGATAGATAGAGATTGATAGATAAATAGGTAGGTAGGTAGGTAGGTAGATGATAGATGATAGATATATTGGTAAATAAATAGGTAGGTAGGCAGGCAGGCAAGCAGGCAGGAAGACAGACCTTTTGGATGGATAGATGGACAGATGGATGAACGGACAGATAGGTAGGTAGGTAGGTAGATGATAGATAGATAGATAGATAGATATATTGGTAGATAAATAGGTAGGTAGGTAGGTAGGTAGGCAGGCAGGCAGGCAGGCAAGCAGGCAGGCAGGCAGGCAAGCAGGCAGGAAGACAGGCAGACCTTTTGGATGGATAGATGGATGGACGAACGGACAAACAGAATGCAACAGTGGTGGCACCTTGAGAAAGTGGTGGTGGCAGCTTTTCCCAACATGCTGTGGCATTCGAGGCGCCGGCTCCAGTGCAGTACAACAGTCAATGGGCCTGCAGGGCCGGCGCCTCAAACACCCTCTGCCACCTCTTAGCACCCTTCTGCCGGCCCCCTTGGGGACGCTAAGAGGCGGCAGGGGGGCGTTAGAGGCGCCAGCCCCGCAGGCTCACCCATTGACTGTTGCACCGTTCCAGAGCCAGTGCCTCAAATGCCCCCTGCCACCTCTTAGCGCCCCTCTGCTGGGTCCTTGGGGATGCTAAGAGGTGGCAGGGGAACGACGCCTCGAATGTGGCTGCAGTGGCACATAACGTGCCACTGTGGCCGCATTCAAGGAGCTGGCTCCAGAGCAATGCAACAGCCAGCACCTCGAATGCCCCCTTGCCACCTCTTAGCACCCTTCTGCCAGCCCCCTTGGGGACGCTAAGAGGTGGCAGGGGGGCATTCGAGGCACTGGCTCCGGAGTGGTGCAACAGTCAATGAGTTAGCCTACAGGGCCGGTGCCTCGAATGCTCCCCTGCTGCCTCTTTGCGACCCTCTGCTGGGCCCTTGGGGATGCTAAGAAGTGGCAGGGAAGTGGCATGTCGAATGCGGCTGCAATGGCATGTAACCTGCCACCGCAGCCGCATTTAAGCACTGGCTCTGGAGCAGTGCAACAGCCGGCACCTTGAACGCCCCCCTGCCACCTCTTAGCACCCTTCTGCCGGCCCCCTTGGGGACACTAAGAGGCGGCAGGGGGCATTCAAGACACCAGCTCTGCAGGCTCATCCATTGACTGTTGCACCACTCCAGAGCCGGCGCCTCAAACACCCCCCTGCCGCCTCTTAGCGCCCTTCTGCCAGCTCCCTTGGGGAAACTAAGAGGCGGCAGGGGGGTGTTCGAGGCACTGGCTTCGGAGTGGTGCAACAGTCAATGGATGAGTCTGTGGGGCTGGCACCTCGAACGCCCCCTGCCACCTCTTAGCACCCCCTGCTGGCCCCCTTGCCTCTTAGCGCTCCCCTAAGGCATCCCACTGCCCCCAGGGGGCAGTACCACCCACTTTGGGAACCACTGATCTAGATATTTTCCTTTGTCCTTTCCATTTAATTGTCATTGGATTATAGTCTGCCCAAAGTACCTGTTTCTATATCAATTTCCTGTATATTAGAAATCAGTTCTGTTGACATCCATATCATATCTATTCTAGACCATGATGAGTGTCTATTTGAATAAAAAGTATATTATCTATTTTTAATATTTCTTTCTCTCCAAACATCTTTTAAATTTAGCTATCTGTCATTTTAAAGAAGAATTTTGGAAGTACCTTTCTAATTTGTTTTATTGTTTTCTGTGTTTTATAGTTCAATTTGTCATTTACTATTCCATTAATGTATCTCATCATGCATATATTATCCTAGTCCAAATCAATTATTGTCCTGTGTAATTTTCTATAGAATTCTTCTTGATTATTGTTTGGAGTGTAGATTGCTATTAAAAGTAGTTTCACATTATTATCTATTATTTCCATCATCAAGATTCTTCCATCATCATCCGTATAAATTTGTTCCACTGTAATTATATCACTAATATATAAGACTACTCCTCTTTTCTTAGTTCGTGTCAATGAAGTAAATATTTTCCCTAGTTTTGGCTGCACCAGTATTTGTTTATATTGTTTTTTAATGTGCACTTCTTGCAGGCAGATTATGTCAACTTTCAATTTTTCTAATTTATGAAATATTTTCCTTCTTTTAACAGCTGTTAAGTCCATTTATATTAATTGTAATCAATATTTTCTCTTCCATATTTATACTTTATAAGAGGGATTAACTGCTCTAGTAGATCTCTGTTCTTATTGTTTTCTGGGTTCCACTGCCTCCTACTATACCTTCTTCTTTTTCAATCACTTATAGACATTCCTCTTGGATTCTAATTATTTCTTCTTCCCTTCTCATCCCTTCCTCTTTCCCTCTGAAGTATTCTGCATAGAATAATTCTGCTTTTTCAATTGAATCTATTCTATGCCTTTGTTCTTGCCATGTAAACATAAGGCCTTCTGGTATCAACCATCTGTAGTTCACACCTTTCTTAAGTAATATTTTAGTCAAGAATTGATATTCTCTGCTCATCTCTTTGAATCTTCTGGGTACTTGTTTCAGAACCACAATCTCCTTATCTTTGTATTTCAATGTTTTCTCTCTTGCCATCTATAATGTTTGCGTTTTGATAGCATTCTTCATAAATCGTATGTGGACTTCTCTTGGCAATTTATTTCTCATTGCATATCTTATAAAAATTCGGAACACCTCATCTATTCCCTCCATTATCTTCTCTTTGGTTATTTCCAGTGCTTCTGCCAGGATTTCTATCATTATTTCTGCCAAGTTTTCTTCCTCTATATTTTGAAATCTGAGATAAAATTCTGATCTGTCAATCTCCCATCCCAATATTCCACTCTTGTCTTGTTCAACCACGCCCAATCTGTTGTCAATATCTCCAATATCTCTTTGTTCATCTTTTTCTTTGATTTTTTGAAAGCTATCCTCATATTTCATCATCATTTGGTGAATATTCTCAACCTTTTCATCTGTTTTTTCTGTTCTCTGTTCAATTGTTTCAATTCTTGATTCTATTTTTTGAATTCCTTGCCAGATCATCTGAAAAATCACCTCCTTGTCTTTTTCTCATTCTTTTTCCTGCTGTAACATTGCCTGTATTGATTGTTGTCCTCCAGATGGTGAAGAAGAAGTTGGTATCAAAGAGCCAGTAGTTGTTATCTTTCTACTCATTTCACAATAGTTTTAGAATCTCGGGCGATACAAAGTCTTCAGGTTCTTCTACACCTTAATCCATTCATATGTAAGGCAAATATAATCCCAAATAGCAGTAAAATAAAGAAAAAGAAAAGAGAAAGAAAAAATTTTCAGGTTCTTATACACCCTAATCCAATTAGTTCTAGTTAATTAGAAAAAAGCTAAAAAGGAAAAGAAAAAAAATTAACAGCTCAATCACAGTAAAAGAGATAAGAATAAAATTATTTAGGTTTTTCTATACCTTAATCCAATTGATCGGGGTAGAATGGACCAGACAGTACCATAAATAATCTCCAAAATAGAAAAAAAAGAGACATAAGTAAAAATGATGTTTCCCAATTAGAAGGAAGTAAAAAAAAAACATAAACACTATAAAAAGAAAAAAAGTAAATGCACATTCTTCAAAAAGCACTTCAAAAAAGAGAAAGAAGGAAGAAGTAAAACATCAAAAGTAAAAAGGGCAATAATAATCAAAAAGAAAAACTTATAATTTAAAAAAGAGAAAGGAAAAAAGAATCAATTTAAGAGAAAGAAGAAAAAAAATCTATTTCCCCTTGAAAAAGAATAAAAAAGAAATAAAAAGAAATTTCCATCCAAAAGGCCACAATCACAGATGTCAGCTGAACAAAAATAGCTGTGTGGGGGGACGGTAAAGAAAAAGCACAAGAAAGGCTGACTTTCTATCAAAGAAAAACACACTGCCTCTGTATAGTGTCCAAGGCTCTTTTTAAGTTCCAAGCAAGTTTTACAGCTCTCTTCCCAAGGTCATTACAATGTTCTTTCTTTTAACTCCAGGCTTTCTCTCAACACCAGACTCCAGCCACTGATAGTAACACAGAGGAGCATCTGTAATAACATCGTTCCATGCTCATCCCACTATCTTATAACAAACAGGCTCAAAGTCCTTGAAATAAAACACCAGCTCTTATTATTCTCAAAGTTATCAAGCCTCAAAAAGGAGAGAAAGAAAACAATGTTTCCAAGCTTCTAGGTGGCAGTGTTACTTATTATCTTTTACTTTCACTTCCCCCCTTCCCTCCAAAACAAAAAGAAAAAAAAAGATTAGAAGTATTTGAAAAAGTAAAAATTAATTGAAAACTATACAGTTAGGCACTTAAAAAAAGAAGAAAAGATCTTTCACTTAAAAAGGATTGTTAAGTAATTATAAAAGCAAGAAAAAAAACAGTCCAGTTTTAAAGTTAAAAGGTGTTTATAAAACGTCCAGCAATAAAATAAAATGACACTAGTTTTGACTTCAGGCTTAATCTCGCCGCTTACTCTCTTCTGGCTTCAATTTAAACTTTTTCTTTTTTCCTCTCAATGTGTTCTCTCAAATAGAAGTATTTAAAAGTTATCTCACCAAACCGATACACTTTCTCTTTCCACTTTCTTCTTCCGTTCAGAGCTGTCCCAGCTTCAGCAACTTCAACGGCTGCCTCTCTGCTGCCGGAAAAAAGAACTTCTCCTGGATCAACCAGGGACTTTGCATTGTCCCTGGGATCAGCAGAATGTGCCTTTCTCTATCACCATCTCTACAGGACAGTTTAGGTCCAAAAGGACCGTCCAGCGGCAAAGATATTGACAGTGATCTTGGAGCTTCAAGATCGCACATCGTACTGCCGCGACGCCAGCCCCACCTTCCCTCAAAATGTTGATTTTTTTATAATAAAAGAACTGTGATGGTGTAGTGGTTTGAATGCAGCTTTGCAGGGTAACTCTGCCCACAGCCAGAACTTCGATCTTGACTAGCTCAAGATTGAAGCTGCCATCCTTCCATGGTTGGTAAAATGAGGACCCAGATTGTTGGGGGCAATATGCTGATATTTGTAAACTGCTCAGAGAGTGCTGTAAAGTACTATGGAGCGGTATATAAATCTAAGTGCTATTGCTATAATGTGATTGTTGATAAGGGATGAGATATGGAAAGAAGGTGTGTTTTTAAAATTGAAATATTAGAGAAAGTGTTAAATTACTGAAGTTGCCCAGAGGAAATGGGGAGTCATCACTTATATATTTTTGCTTCTTACTTTTTATTTTCTTTTGTTCTATCTCTTCACATTTTTCTTTTCCTCTTGTTTACATTTCATATCTATCTTTGTTTGCATTAGTCTTTTATGTTTGTGATCTGTAAACTCTAATCAAAATTGTTATTTTATCTTATGTATCCAGTTTATTTGGGTTCTCCTAATTTCTTTCTGATCATACCTCCTTTCCTGGCCTCAAACCATTATGTGAAAAGAGTAAATCCTTTGTGTGAAACAAAGAAGGAAGAGAATTAATTGGAGAATTTTTTGATTTAGATTTGACTTTTGGGAATTTCATGGAAGATGGTGACACAGGGGTGTTCCATAAAATAAGGTAAAAAAAGCCACAATGGTGCATCAAAGCCCTGTCTGTTTTTTTCTGTGCATCACACATGCACACACTCAACTTATTATCTCAACTGAGTCCAAAATTTATGTTATTAAATGAGACATTTGTTAAGTGAGTTTTATCCTATTTTACCACATTTCTTGCCACAATTGTCAAGTGAATCACTAAAGCTGTTAGGTTAGTAAACCAGTTGTTAAGTGAATCTGGCTTCCCCACTGATTTTCCTTGTCAGAAGGATGCAAACAGGGATCACGTGACCCTGGGATCATCATAAATATGAACCAGCTGCCAAGCACCTGAATTTTGATCATGTGACCATGGGGATGCCGCAAAGGTTGTAACTGTGAAAAATGATCATAAGTCACTTTATTCAGTGCCGTTGTAACTTTGAATGGTCCCTAAATGAACTGTTGTAAGTCAAGGATTACCTGCACTACATGAATTTCTTTGAAAGAAGGTGGAGCCAAGTCCTACAACAGTCTGGGAATTCCATTCCTGTTTCTCAAACCTTTCTCCTTAAGGGCAAAGTGTGAGAAATGACTCAGTGGTGAAGAAAGGCCACTTAGTCTATCATTTGAGGAAGTTTTCTTTTTAAAATTGTCATCATG
Organism: Bungarus multicinctus; assembly: GCA_023653725.1. Classification (NCBI taxonomy): domain Eukaryota; kingdom Metazoa; phylum Chordata; class Lepidosauria; order Squamata; family Elapidae; genus Bungarus; species Bungarus multicinctus. The sequence continues at coordinate 121,001,498 of CM042840.1, read as the reverse complement.
TCCTTTGGGATAAGATTAGATCCCAACTCAAATTCAGCCTGAGTGAGAAGTTCTGGGTAATTATTTTAGCAGAGCCCAACAGGCAGCCAACAGCCTATTTTTGCAACTATTATAAGGCAACTATTATAAAGCCCAGATCAAAAATTCGGGAGCGAAGGAGAAAAGAGCCAATGCGTCTTTTAGCAGGATAGGAAGAGCATTGATGCTTTTGAACTTCGATGTTGGAGAAGACTCCTGAGAATAACAAGGACAGCTAAGAAAACAATCAGATTATACAATAAATCAACCCAGAATTTTCACTCAGAATCCCAGATGATCATCCTGTTTTGAATATATTATGCAAAGATTCAGCTCTTTGGGAAAAGGCTGTATGCTGGGAAAGGTGAGGGAAGAGGAGAAGACAACACCCAGTAACAAGGTTGTGGAAGGGGACGTGCATAAGCGCACCAACGTGCCTACTGTCCTTGTCCTATTGTTTCTTTTATTTTTCTTATATGTATCCATGTATTCATAACTATGTTTTTACTTATACCTATTATCTTGTAAGCAATTGACAAACCAAATAAATAAATAAAATAAATAAAATCAATTATGGATGCACCCTTGTGAGAGACTTGAAAGAACAGGTTAGCGACAGATCATAGTACAAAGGAATCCGTGTATGTAAGAGCTGATAATGATTTGATGGCACATACTAGAATGAATGAATGAATCAATCAATCAGTCAAATCAATCAATCTCAGTCAGTCAATCAATCAGTCAGTGGTGGGATTCAAAATTTGTTACTACTGGTTCTGTGGGCATGGCTTGGTGGGCATGGCAGGGCAAGGATACTGTAAAATCTTCAGCCAGAGGTGGTATTTGTGGTTTATTATTTATTTATTTTTATTTATTTTTATTATTAGGATTTCTATACCGCCCTTCTCCCTAGGGACTCAGGGCGGTTTACAGCCAAATCCAATCCCCAAAAACAATACAAAAATTAAAAAGATATTAAATAGTGGCTGATTATATAATAGGACCCACCCCCCAACTTTAAAACCCAATTAAAACCAGAATTTGGGGGACAATTTAAAAATACCTCAGCCCAGGCCAGCCTGCTCAAAGAGCCAGGTCTTCAACGCGCGCCTGAAGGCCCCCAGGTCCGTGCTGGTGCGTAGTTCAGGTGGCAGAGTATTCCAGAGGGCAGGGGCCCCCACAGAGAAGGCCCTATTCCTTGGGGCCGCCAGACGACACAGGGCGGCTGACGGCACCCGGAGAAGGCCCTCCCTGTGAGAACGCACCGGTCTGCTGGAGATCACCGGCAGAATGCGGTCCTGCAGATAACTCGGCCCAATGCCATGGATCGCCCTAAAGGTCAGAACTAGAACCTTAAAGCGAACCCAGAGAGCCACCGGCAGCCAATGCAGCTCGCGCAGGAGAGGCGTCACATGGGAGCTACGTGACGCCCCCATGATCACCCGCACGGCCGCATTTTGCACCAGTTGGAGTCTCCGGGTGCTCCCCACAGGGAGCCCCATGTAGAGAGCATTACAATAGTCCAGGCAAGAGGTGACAAGGGCTGAGTGACCGAGCGCAGGGCGTCCCGATCCAGAAAGGGCCGCAACCGGTAGATCCGACGGATCTGATAAAACGCCCCCCTGGAGACGGCCGCAATATGATGTTCAAGCGACAGCCGTACATCCAGGAGGACACCCAGATTGCGAGCCCTCTCTGTGGGGGGCAATATTTCCCCCCCGATAGCCAGCGAAGATGTCAGCTGGCTATATCGGGGCGCCAGGAACCACAGCCACTCGGTCTTGGATGGGTTGAGCCAGAGCCTGTTCCCGCCCATCCAGTCCCGCACGGCCTCCAGGCACCGGGACATAGCCCCCACAGCATCGTTGGGGTGGTCTGGGGTGGAGATGTACAGTTGGGTGTCATCTGCGTACAGATGACACCGCACTCCAAGACCACGGATGATCTCGTCCAGTGGCTTTACATAAATGTTGAAGTTTGAGTTGTTCTCCAAACTACTCAAAATTTCCGCTACCGGTTCTCTAGAACTAGTCAGAACCTGCTGAACACCACCTCTGGAGACAGTGAGTTCTAGTCCCACCTTCAACATGAAAACCAGCTGTGTGACTTTGGGCCAGTTGATCTCTCTCAGCCCCATCCACCTCAAAGAGTTGTTGTGGGGAAAACAAAAGGAGAATGAAGTATGCTTGCCACCTTGAGTTACTTATAAAGAAATGAAGGCGAGATTAAAAAAAATCAAATAAATAATAACCAAATCGCTCTCAGGGGCAGAAGGCACACGTGTATCTGCCTAAATGGTCCCTAACCCTTTCCCCATTTGCTTTGGGAAGCGGGCCCAATGTAGCAATCGATCGCAAATAAGGGCTGCGTAAAGTTGGTGAAGCATTGCCCTCTGCTGGCTTTGGCAATGAAAACGGGTCCAACCTGTGAATATCCCCACAATGCTTTTCAGTTTGTTTGCGAGTCCCTTCCTTGTTTTCCACCTACCCATAAACGGGACAAGGAAATCAGGCGGCGGCGGGGAGCGGTCGCTTCGGGCATCAGGACCGGGTTTCGCCGAAACTCAGACCCGGAAGCGGGTAGGGGTGATCGAGGAAAGGTAGGAGATTTCTCCCCTAACTCGATCCACCTTCTGTTGCCCCCTGTTTCCCCCCCCCCCGCTGCTTTTGATTTTAAAAAGCGCGAGAAGCTAAAATAATCCAGGCATCCCGAATCCAGTACTTCCCTATCGGCATTCACACGTGCGTGTGTAGATGAGGGTGAAAGAGAGCGAGCTAGGAAGAAACATCAGCTGATAAAAAAAAGCGGGGGGGGGGGGGGGGAGAATAAAAAGGATATGCCCCAAGCTCCCGTTACTGAGAGTATAGGAAAATTTCAGAGTGTGTGATGGACATTATAGGTCAACTTGCAAATAGCAACAGCAGCGACACTTTGTAAGGGGAGGGGGGGACCCATGAATAGAGCAGGATTGGCAAAGTGATTTAAAAAGTGAACTCATGCCTTCAGTTTCCAATAATAATAATAATAATGAAAATAATTAATAATAATAATGAAAATAATTAATAAGAATAATTAATCATAATAAATAACAATATGTTGGCAACAACCCATATCAATCATCAGTGCCAGTCAATATTTGTGATACATTTTTAAAGGTTCAGTTGACTGAGTTTCATGTTGAATGAATAAAAGATACTACTACTACTACTACCACTACTACTACTAATAATAATAATAATAATAAAGACCTAGGCAAGCACTTAAAAACAATTGGCGCTGACAAGATCGCCATCGGTCAGCTGCAGAAGGCCACCTTACTGGGATCTGCTTGCATAATCCGCCGATACATTACGCAATCCTAAACACTTGGGAAGTGTTTGACTAATGATTTGTGATACAAAACCCAACATGGTTATCTCGTTTGCTGTGTACACTGACATTTTTGTGTATAATAATAATAATAGTAGTAGTAGTAGTAGTAGGAGGAGGAGGAGGAGGATGCTGCCTGACCCTGGATGGTTCATAAGAATAAAAAGAAATAAAAAGAAATAAAACATAAAAAATGGCAAATGAACTGAAGTACAGCAATGGTAGATGGGTTACTTTACTCAAAATTAATTTTTGTTCTGTTACCTCAACTCTGGTATTCCATATTTTGTTTATCACCTTAGCTATTTTAAAATGTACTGATTTCAGTTCTGGGAGTTGAAGTCTGCACATGCTGAGGTTGAAAAAATATTGGGCTAAAGGGAAAACAGTGACTATTAAACTACATTGTGGTATCTTATGTATGCCCACAATAATAATAATAATAATAATAATAATAATAATATTGAATTTAATCAACATGGTTGAAAAGCTGTGAGGTATGGACATACTGTACAGATTACAATTAGCAATGGAGGTTAATGCCTCAGTTTCCAAATTTCTGAAATCTCAACATTGTTAAAAAAAGAAGAGTGCCTTGAATTAATATGTTGGGAGGCTTCAATATAAGAGATTAACAGGGCAGAATAATTCATTGATGTCCGTTAGTGTAGCATATTCTGTTAGCGTCTCCATGGGAAAAGTTTGGCACACACCTGAACTTGGATTTTTTTTTTTTTTCACCGACTTCCTGGTTCGTGATTCATCATCACACTGCCTAGAGCCATTACGTTTGCCCTTAAAGTGAGTTGCTCAGCTCAACAATCCCACGCATCCCATAATTGTTTTTCTGCTATGAACTGTTCCTGGGACAGCAAGTGAAACTGCACGTGATCCACCTTTGTTCTTCTGATTTTAATTCTTTCTCCCATACAGCGATGGATGAATTAGTTGTCTCCTCTGGAAAGGACTTCACTGACCACCCTTCTGAAAGTCTTCTGGAACCATCAGAAGATCCAGACTCATCCTTGACTGAAGAGCCATCTTCTAATATCAACCCTCCTTGTCGTTTTTTCTTGGAGGGACGCTGCCATTTTGGTGCCCGCTGCCAAAACTATCATCCTGGTGATGTTGGTGAGGTCCACCATTTAAAAGATCGTGGGCCTGTTCATGTTCCTTCCTTGCAGCTCACAGAAGGGAAGAAACCTGCCATGAAAACAGCTGAGGATGTCATTTCCCGACTCCTCTGGGATACACAGGTACCTGCTGAACGGTTTTCTATTGGCTACCTTGACCGGTTCTTGGGCATCTTGGAGGAATCTTTTACTTCTTTCTCGTGGGAGGATCTAGCGTCAGTTGGTCCTGGTGTACTAGCTATCCCTAAACATAGGATCCAGTATTTTAAATACAGAGACCGTGTGGTTTGGGACAAAGTCAGTCGCACCGATGACGTGTTTGGGTCCACAGGAAGTGGGAAAAACATCATAGAAGTGATGAAGGAAGAAGACACCCAAGCTAAGAAGGAACTATTAAATTTTCCAAATAGCCCCCAGGTCGAAGAAGAGTTAGATGGGGATTCAGCCAAAGAGAAAGAGTTGAATGGGATAAGTAGTGAAGAAAAGTTAGTGATGGCTTTGGGTGAAGCCAGGGATAATTTGGAGTTGGCTGAAGACATGTCCAACAATGAAGAAGGAAACGTAGCCAGTAAAGAAAAGGGAAGAGAGACAATCGGCTCAGTTAAGTGTGAAGAATTCAAACATGCTTGTGCTATCGGAATAGAAAATGAACCAGTGATGATGGTAAAGAGAGAAAACCTGGATTTGGAAAAGAGGGGAGGGAGGGGCTTCTCTTATCCGAAGGAGCGCCCCACCCATTTCATAGCTATCCCGATCACCAGCCCAGAAATCCAGGAAGTTGTAAAACTTTTCCAGGAGGCTGTGTGTGCTGTCAGCTCAGATTACACTCCCTTCTGTGTGCCCAAAGCTACACTGCATATTACACTTTGCCTGTTGCACTTGGATACCCCTGAAGAAATCCACAAAGCGATGATGGCTCTGGAAGAACTTCAGGCTGGTTTTCAGCGACTGCTGCCTCCAGTTTTGCTTCTCTCCTTCCGTAACGTGGAGTCTTTTAATTCACGGGTTTTGTACTTGGCACCAGATCCTGTACCCCAACTGGGAGCCCTGGCTCAAAGTCTGGAAGATGGCTTCACTAAAAAGGGCTTGAGTGTGATTTGCTCTCCTTCCAAAGGGAAGTTCCATTTGACCATCGTGAAAGTTCCTCCTAGGAAGGGAATGCCACAGCTCCCATCAGGTTTGGCTTGGGCTCCTACAATGGAGGATTTAGGAGTCCAGGCAGTAGAGTCCATTGGTTTGTATGAGGTAGGAAAAGGCAAAAGAACTGATAATGTGTATGTCAGCATACTGAAATTGGATTTATATGGAGGAAGTGGAACTTAGTGGGAGATACCTTTCAAATGAACGTCTAACAGTGGGCAGGGATGGGCAACTTGAAACTGTGTGGACTTCAACTCCCAGAACTTCCCAGCAGCATCTGCTTGGAGCACTTTAACTAAACTCTAATGGAAAAGTTAATTCAAATGGGGCAGGGAAAACAAGAACAGGAATATTGCAATAACTTATATTTTTTGCCTTGCTTGATTTAAACAGATTAATAATGCACAATAAAAGCACGTTTTTACAATCCCTTTTCAGATACTTTTAAGATAGGTATGTTGCATTTTTAGAGACTCCTTTGAATTGATAAATGAAGGAAAAAGAGGCTATATCTTTTTTGTGGAATTGATGCCCACAGATGAGCCTACGAAAGGACATTGTGCTTTAAGGTGTTGCAAAGGCCTGATTGAAATACTGTCATACTTGTATGCTCCAAGGCTGCTTCTGGTGATTAAATCCAACAGGCTAACCAACTCTGAAAGAAAGGCCTTGATGCATAAATGCTGTAAAAGGTGCTGCAAAAGGCTGACTGAAATACTGGAATTCTATCTGTATTAAACCAAAGCCCTTTGAGGTTGCAAAGATGTAGAGCAATATAAAGTAACTAGCTGTCTTGTGCTCTCTTTAAATTTTGTTTTGTTTTCTAAGGGACACTGAAAGCTAAGGTGTAGTCTCTTCTGATCTGGTTTAATGTTTCTGATCCAGTCCCAATAGTCTATGGTTGAGGAAAAGGTACTTTTGCTTTGTTTAGTATAACCAAATTAAATGTAATTTTCAATGGTTAAAAAAAAATCAAGACACGTATCTCTTGATACATATATTAATGTTTGGGCATGCAATATACATCCACCTTCGAATTTGGGTGTTTCCATGACTTCCATCTCAGACAAGACTTTAGCTTGCCCTGTAGATTAAAGAATTAAGACATAATCCTCTTTAACTGATAGTAAGCTTTCAGTCCTTGGCTTCATGCCACGCTTAGCAGCTCATTTGGTGCTGCCATCGCCAGAAAAAGCAATGAGGAGTCTTAACCTCTGGAGAAAAAAAGCAAATTTTTATTGATATTTAAGAATGACAACAGAGGCTCTCAAATGTGCTAAGATCTTCAGCTAAGAATATTCCATTATGTTCCAGTCATACTTCCTCTGGGGGACCACAGACAAGATGCTGGGCAGCCACTTAATACCCACAGATTACCTACCTCTCTCACATATTATATTGTGTTTTATATATATTGGCACCCTTCAATCTCAAGACCATGGTATCGTGCTCTGAAAAGAGGTCCTAAAACAGGATCTAGTGGGGCTAAAAAGGCCAATTTGAGAGTGATAATCCCTTCCACACTGAGGACAGATACAGTCCCATGTCCAGCCCCCAGATTTCTCTGGTTCCGGGATTGGCTCTTTGCCTCAGCCTGCCGGATTAGTATCGCTTCAAATTGGAGAAGGCCATGCTGCATCTTTAGCCTCCAAGCTGAACAATTAGAAGTCAAGATTTCCCAGCTGTTGATATCCATTCCCAAGGCCTTTTGACCCCTCTTGCAGATCTCACATATACTTTGAAAATGATTACCCCATATGAGCACTTGATTATACCTGCTTCTGTTAGTAAGACTATTCCATACCAGAAGATGTCTATAGTAACCTTGTCAATTGTTCTATGGTATTCTGAAACCAAACCAGTATTAATGAACCATTAGCTCATCAATCTTCTCCAATAAGTATAATAAAATTATTTATACTAAAGTACTAAAGGGATGCAGCTTTAACAAAAACTAACAATCAAATTGAACTAGCTTGTCTCTTTATACTTGAAATAGCTTCAGAAACACTGCACCAAGATCCTTGACTTATCTCTTCCTGCAGCATGAGTAAGTCCTAAATCTCTGAACTGTTCTACATGAAATTCGTCTGCTGGAAACATTCCTCTCTCATGAGACAGCCACAGACAAGAATGCAAACCAGTGACACAAATATGTTCACACCTTTACCCCCCATTGCCAGTAGCTGAAATGCGCAAAGACAAAACTTGTAATTCAGGTAGTCCTTCATTTATGATGGTAATGGAGTCTGTCCATCATAGTTGCAAGTTGTGATGATTGGGAAACGGGTTGGTCACATAATGAGTCCCCAATACCTGGTCACATAAAATAAACTATCCTGTTCTCCCCACGCTGCCAGTCTACACAGCTGGAAAGATTGGGGACAGTTGCCTTTTTTTTTACTTTACTATCTTTTTTGTAGCAGTTGTTAAATGAACCAATGATTTTGTCAAAAACTGGAAGCAGAGGCTGTTTTTTATTAAAGACATAAAACTGGAATGCTGTAAACTATCAATGTGGGTCCAGCTGCTGAGCACCCAAAGTTTATCCATATGACCTTGAGGGGAATCAAAATTTCTAATCTGACCTTAGGAAGCTCCCAAGTAGGTTTATCTCAACTGTGACTGGTTGCTAGACAGCCAGTTGTAAATCAAGGACCACCTGTATAAGCGGAAATAGAGAATGACCACCCTTTAGAATATTAGATTCACTGCTGCCTCTGACCCCTGCTAGACTTTGAACAGCACCACACTGAAGCAGATGATGCTGTTTTAATAAACTGACTTTAATCAAATGGAAGAAAATTCATGTTTCTGAAAAGGAAAAAGGAATCTTTGAAAAATTCAGCTCAAGCAAAAATATCCCAAAATTACACATGTTCAAAAACAAAAAGAAAGAGGTGTTAGAGCAAAGGAGAACAGAGGGGAAGAAAGAGGTGATTATGAGAAGCTAAAGAGACTAAGAGTGAGGGAGAGGGTGGGAGAAAGAAAACAGAAAAAATTATTGGACAATCTTTCAAAACTTGAAAAACAAAACTGAAACAATGTAACAAGAGAAAAATGAAAATGGGTGGAGCATATTCAAGTTTACCTGTAAAGAACTGAGGACAGAGGGAGAAAAAAACAAATTAAAAAAAACTTAGCATGACAACTCCAGAACACAACAGAAGAGGAGACTGTGAAGATCATCTTGTTTGTTGGGTCTGATTTCACAGCTGCGCACCATGCCTTCTCTGGATTTGCTTTGTTTGTCGTGGCCACATCCTTGCGGGGTTTTGTAACGAAGAAGTCTCTCACATTCTCCTTTGCGTAGGAAAAAAGTCTTTGAACTGGTAGGAAATATGTGAAGACAGATTTTGCTTTGCTCTTTCCCCCTCGGGCTGTTTTTGTGTTCGACTGGAGAGGTGGCATCTCTCAAGCTTTTTCATAGCCAGGCCATAGCTCGGAAGAGGAAAAAACTGAGACAGTGTTAGTTTTTGAGGAGCATAATAAAGAACACAAAATGTGCACGCAAAACCTGAATTTTTCATCTTCAGAGGAAACCATCTGTTAAATTCATCATTATAAAAGTAGAAAAACATGGGTTGGTTTTTTCTCTTAAGAAACAGAGAATTTGCCTAGTATTATTTACAACTTGTAGCTTCTGTACAAAACCATATTTCACATATATTCACACCTAGCCATATGCGCTCATGTACTGGTGCCTTTTTCTGATCTGTCAAGTGGAATAAAGTAGCGCCTGGTGAGACTTTTACCCAAAAATAATAATTAAAAATAAATTAAGAGGGTTTGCTCTGTGGCTCAGGGAGAAGAAATCTTCTAGCTTCCTGAATCCTTACGACAATGAAGAAATAGTAACACACAAGGTGGCAATTTCCATCATCTCCCATAATTAATCCACAGATTTCCAACTTTTTATCCTGGCAATTTCGGACTACAGGGGGAAGAGAGACAGGGGATCTAGCAACTCATGGATCTTGACATGAGAGGAAGGGGCAGGCAGGGGGAGGAACAGATGATTGTAAATGGTGCAAAACTATTCTTCCCTGAAATCTCCCTGTTGCTGGCAAACCCCCAAGACTCCTTAGACCGAACTCTCTGCTCTTCTGCTTCCGGTGATCTCAGATGCCATCTGATGTCCGTGGATCTTACCCTCTTCTATCCAAGTGCGTTGTGGACAGCGGGTGAAGTGGCAGAGCAAGTCCCAGCTTGCCCACAGTAGCCAACTGTTATCTGATTTTATATACATATATACACACACAAACACAGACATATATATCTCTCTATATATGTACATGTTAAAACAGGCTAGAAGAGGGCAGTGGGCTTTTTTTTTTTCTGCTTTCAGAAATTGGCCAGGACCGCCAAGCTCTGCTTGCAGTCAATCTTGGTGGCGTCGGGACTAGTGTACACAAGGGACAGAGCTGCAAGGAAAGCTTGGCACTCCTCCTCGCTCTCGAAGGCCAGCTCTGACACAACGTAGGAGACCGGAAGCACCGGGCGGAAACTGAGGGAGATAAAAAAAGACACTGGTGAATGGGAAAGGGCAGCATATGAGAAACTATGACAAGCAGCACATCCTGCTGATGTGTGGCTCTTTACCTTTAGTTAACCTGGCAATAGGCGGAAACAAAGTCAACCTGTCTTTCACGTTTTTCATTCCTGTATTTCAACTGACCTCGGAATGTCAGCAGCAAGGACATATTTATTGAAGGATGGACCTGCATATCATATATGCTGTTTGTGGGCTCGCTACAGATATTGGTTGGTCACTGAGGGAAAAGTGCTGGACCAGACAGACTTCTGGTAGAGTTCAGGGGTTTCCTTAGGTTGGAAAGGGGAGAGATGGCACTATTCAAAGAGGCTTTGAGTATCGCCACCATCACCACTGCCATTGTCACAAAAATGGCAGGTATTGAGTTTAAACTGCCTTCTATCTTTTAATGGAATGGTTCTGAAACATGGATCAAAGGGGGGGGGGGAGAAAAAGTACTCCTTAGAACGACTCAAGATGAACAGATTGGGATGCTTGAGAATGGAAGCTGTTATATTTCTCATGCAATCTCTAGCAGAGATCATTTCAAAAAAGACAAGTTTGGTAAGATTTATTTTCTTGGTGAGTTTGCTCATCATGCTGCCAGCATAATACATCAGTGTGATATGCTTTTTTTTTTTAAACTGATTAGCCAAACCAAAAGAAAAGGTTATAAGGAGTTAGTCATGACTCTTGCTCATTATGGAGAGCAGGAGACTTGGACTCAAAAAAAGGAAATGATGTCTCTTCACAAAAAATAGGGATAGCATTATAAAAAATAAATAAAAGTTGTGCCTCACATAGTAGAGAAATACTCTGCACCAGAATAATTTTCTATGGCATTGTTGGAGACGGAGACTATTTTTAAAAAAATTTTAAGAAGCAGGACAGTGGGTGTAGAAGAATATTATAAACGCTTATAATTATTATTTAGAGCACACTCAATTCTTCCTGCCTCCCTGGTCACTAACTATTCACTATTAGAGACAAGCATACAAAATAACAGATTTTATCGTTTTATCATTCACCAAACATTTTGCTCTTATGTCTTGGCAATTTCTTGCTCCTAGGCTACAGTTCCTTTCTGCACCAAAACTACCTTGATCCAACCACCGGGGGAGGGAGGGGGCTGGATCATCTCTACAGCAGGGCCAAGCATCGGTGCAGCACCTTGCGTCTCTGTCTCCCTATTTTATCTGCCCATAATGTGGGAACGGAAAGGGCCAGAAATGGAGAGATTGTCTCCTAACTTAAGACTGTGAGAGAACCAAGATGAACATTCAAAGCATAAAATGAAAGAACAAAGCATAAACCACGAAGGCAATTTGAGGTCTACTCTGATTCTTCCCACAACCACATATATTTTCAATTTAGCTTTGCTTTGTCTAATGGCTTATTTTACTACTTAATTTATATCTCACCTTTATCTCTGAAAATCAAGCCAGCGTATGCAATGCTCCCGCCTCCTATTTTCCCCATAAGCATAATCCTGTGAGGGGACTTGAGAGACTTTCCAATCACCTGCCGTGCTTAAAGGAGGATTAGAACCCACAATCTCCCAGTTTCTAGCTCAGCTCCTAAACTAAACCATCAGGTACCCAAATAAAACTGCATCCATTTTTCAAATGAACATGACTTCTAGATTCACATTTCAGAGTCAAATATTTCTGCAAAAGAATTTTGTTTTCTATCCAGGCGAATCAACAAAAGTTCTAACGACCTGGTCATGAAGGGCAGCCAAGCCAGTTTATAATTAAACATCTGGAATGCTTGCCTAACTAGACTGCAATCACTGTACTTACCTGCCCAGGGCACAGACACCTTCCTTGAAGTGGCTGAAAAGAGTACCCCATTTGACCCACTTCTTACTACTGGACACTAATCTGCCCTTTTGCTAGATATTGCAACAAAGGTGGAACGGGAGGGAAGTGTGCAAGTGTGAGGCATTCCCCTCCCATTTCAACCCGAGGACTGGTTCAGCTCCACATACGTTTTGATCATGGCTTTGAGGGCCGTTTTCCTCTCTCGTTCAGCAAACTTGTCAATGAGATAGCCGGACATGCAAGGGGCCTGGCGATACAGGCAGAAGAAACGGTGGTAATTGGAGAGGGCCCAGGCAGCTCGCAAGGCAAGGGCATGTGCCACACAAGAGTCCGTTTTCAACTCCTTTGTCAGGTAGGCCAGCTCAGTTGTGATATCTGCAGGAGGGAGAAAGGCAAGTCACCCCAAAAATTTCACAAATTAACCTGTTTCTCACTTACAGGCATTCTCCAACGTATGACCACTCATTTAGCAATTATTCAACATTACGACACTACTGGAAAAAAGCAAATTATGACTAGTCTTTGCATTTATGATTGTAGCAACATCCCTGTGGTCGCATGATCACAACCAGGACTCTTTCCAACTGGCTATCTTTGTAACAATTGCAGTTCCAGGATCACATGATCATCATTTGCAACCTTACCAGCCAGCTTCCATCAAGAAAAATAAACGGAGAAGCCAGCAGGGAAGGTTGCAAATTGAAATCATGTGATATCTTGCTTAACAAATAATTTTCCAATTTCAATTGGGCTTGTTACTCAAGGATGACCAGTACTTTCACTATGAACTGACTTAGGCTAAAATATTTATTCTTCTTTGCTTTAAGATGTACACCTGATTGGGTTTGGTCTGCTCTATTAAATCTACTTTAGTATTTAAAATTATCTTCCCCAAAAGCTTCTCTAGAATTTTAAGTCTCCTAAAATGACTGACATTAACTATTATTGGAAAAAATATTTTGAGGAAGAGATATGAGTCTGGGAACATCTGTTCATCGCTTGGGTTAAACAGGCAAAGATCACAACATGGCCAAAAGGTTTATTTAGACTGTTTGTCAGAAATTCTACACAAAATGAAGGATTCTCAAAGGTTGAAGTAAATTCAAAGACTAGCCTCAAAAGTCTCTCTCCCAATATCCCCACCACGCACCTCCAGAGTTCTTGGTAAAAATGTAATAAAGAATACGGTAAGCAGTGAATTCTCCAACATTTCCTGGAAGATTCTCTGCATAAAGAGACTTCAACTGTGTCTGGCACTGGTTGAATTCCTCATGATCACCCTGAAAAATATAAACCATCATTATGGAAAATATTCAAGGTGTCACATACCAGAACCTTTGCTAGAGTACGATAGCAGACTGCGCAAGTCTGAGCTTTTTGGAAAAGTCTGTTAAACTAGGAAAGGATAGTATCAAGAAAAAGGAGGATGATCAGCAGCAAGGACTCAAATGATAGTGTCAGGTCCTATCGGAATGCTGCCATCCTGGTGGGAGCGCTCCTCCCCCCCAGTGAAATTTTATGATCTTTCCCAGTTCTGGTCTTTACTTTGATGTAGCTTCCTGGCAAAGAGGAGGGGGGGGAGAGGAATGAGCCTGGTGCCATCTATTTTGTCTTGGATCCAGAGAAAGGAGTACCTGATGCCTGAGAACAACTTATCTGAGAACAACTTATCGTCTTCTCAGCTTGAAGTTCTCACAACAGCTTCACATCTGTGGATTGGCTCGTCTAGAACTGGACATAGGGAGGTGTTTCTACAACTTTTAACCTAATGTTTCCCAGTGGGAATTTTAGATCCTCCCTAGTCTCCTTGCTCAAGGGACGGGGTGGCTCAGTGGCTAAGATGCTGAGCTTGTCAATCAGAAAGGTTGGCAGTTCAGTGGTTTGAATCCCTACCTCCTGTTACTTGTCCCAGCTTCTGCCAACCTAGCAGTTTGAAATCATGTAGAAATGCAAGTAGAAAAATAGAGACCACATTGGTGGGAAAGGTAACAGCATTCCATACACCTTTGGCATTTAGTCATGCCAGCCACGTGACCAAGGAGACGTCTTTGGACAGTGCTGACTCTTCGGCTTTGAAACGGAAATGAGCACCGCCCCCTAGAGCCGGAAACAACTAGCATGTATGTGCTAGGAGAACCTTTACCTTTAGTCTCCTTGCTATTACTATCTCTCAATAAAAATCCTTTTGAAATGCTGCTTGTTTCAAGAGTTCTGCTTTTTTGAGGGGATTAGGAAAGGCAAGACCTTACAGAAAGCAGTGATAGATACACCACTGCAGGAACTGAAGGACCAGGTTGGGAATAGATCAATAGATCACAAAAGGAGAAAATCTATCTCTGTGGTCAATTAAGAGCTGATGGTACAGGTAGTCCTCAACTTACAACAATTCAATTAATGACCATTCGAAGTTACAATGGCACTGAAAAAAATGACACAGCCGTTTTTTACAGTTACAATTGTTGTGGCATCCCAATGCTCACATGACAAAAACTTCAGAGGTGTGGCAACTTGTTAGGAATCTGACCACCAATTAGTTGGGTTGGCAATATATAAACCAACAATGTATGTTTGTAGCTTTAAGACAAAATCACTGTATTGATTCCGACTGGTTGATTGTATTGCGAATTGCCATAAGAGGGAGCTAGAGATCATGGCTTGTTCTCTCTGACATTCTGTTGCTATCTAAGGTTCTCTGTAGTATTTATGCTGTGCTTATACTTTGATATTTTTGTTTACTGTAAATGACAAAGGCAACCGGTAAGAAGACTTTGTAATTGGATATTCTTTGGACTGTAAAACGTATATGACCTGGACCGTTTATTGGACTGTGCTATTTCTTAAAGTAAACTTTAACTCAATTTAGTGTATCTGTGTGTGGCTGAATAATTATTCATAACTACTGTCATAAATGTTTCCATGTGCATATCCTTGTTACTCAAGGGTTATTCTGTACATATCATAATACAACTGACTCATATTTGTGACAGTTGCAGTGACCTGGGATCATGTGATCACATTTTACGACTTTCTGACATGAGGAAGCCAGATTCACTTAACAACTGTATCACTAACTTAACAATTGTAATGAATCACTTCATAAGTGTGGCAAGAAGTCATAAAACGGGGCAAAATTCACTTAACAAATGTCTCACGTAGCAAGATAAATTTTGGGCTCAATTGTGGTCATAAGTCAAGGATTATCTGTACATAATCAAAAATTGAATCAAAATCTGAGCCTGACAAATACGTGCTCTTATATTGCCATGTAGTTATGAGTAAAACATAAAAAGACAAATGTACATTTTATGCTCTGCCAAATATAAAAGGGGCTGCAATCTTTAGGTCAAGTTTATCTAATATTACACTATATCTATACTGGCTTGATCCAAGAGGAACACATACATCATAAAATAAAATGAATGTTTTCTACAATCCTTAAAGAATATAAATTGCCCAAATATTTTGGGGGTAGGAAGGTGTACATGGTTAAAAAAAAAAGAAAGGTAGGAAGATAAAGTCCTTGAATAGGACTTCTAAGTCATCTCTCTAGTCATTTTCCTGTTTTGGAATCTATGCAGAAAATTAAAAGCCTATTTTCAAAATTTGTCCCCCCAAATAATTTCCTTCTACAACTAAGAAACAAAGAGGGAAATGACTTCTCCTAAATCAGATTTACACTTTGTGGGAGTACCACATGCTATAAGATGACTATTTCAATATACTTATCCACTGTTAGTGAATCATTTCAAACTCAAAACAGATTATTTCAATTTCAAAATGGTTCAAACGATAACATTTTGCATGCCACTACATCCTTTCTTTCAAAATGCACAGATATCTAATATTTATGTTAAGAAGCTGCCAAATAGGGAAAAGATAGTGATTGATAAAAATGGAGTTAAACCTGGATCCATGGAGCATTAACTTATAAATAGATTATACTAAGTCTTACCTTCTCCAGAGCTATTCTGGCATGGGTTTCATATACTTCCACAGTGAATTCTGCACGGATTCCTTGAACCTAGACAGAGCCAAGGAAGAGATTGCCAATAATTCATATATTAGCTTGGGTGGCTTGAAATTTCTACATACAGCAGAAGAAAGGGGTTGGAATAGACTTAATGCCTACCACTATAGAGATTCACTTAATGATTACTACTATGAATTACAAAATGAGCCTATCACATGGGTGACCCACTTTACAACTATCATGACATAGGACTCTAATGGGCAGGGTTCCATCACAATTGTAATTTGAGGATTATCTGAAACCTCTTCAATGATCCCAAATCAGGTGAACGTCAAGGGTGGACTGTGAATATCTTTTACTTCCAGGGCAGATTCCAATTCCTATTTCTAAAATCTACTTGTTTTTAACCCTTCGCAACAGAAGGCAACAATTGGCAATGGAATATAGGTGAACGGAATAAGTTTTAAGTTACTGCCCCACTAAGGTCGTATCGATGATCATCTTTTTATAATGGCTACATTTAACTAAACTAGCTACCAAGTAAAGAACCAGGGATCATTCTAACATTAAAAAAATATGGTGTTTGTAGCTCATTCTCTTTTCATGGCATCTGAGTTAAAACTCATAAATGTCATTAAGCATGTATACATCAAAACTTAGAATGCATCCAGCTTCTGGAAACAGCTAGCAATCCAGCAGAGTTTTAAATCTGGTCATTTTTTTCTTTATGGCATGAAAAAGCTTGAAAACCTTTGATTTAGAAAATTACTGTCAAGATATTTTCCGACCTAAAAAAAAAGGGGGGGAGGGATTGTTCCAGGTTGTCAAATTTTGCTTCTTTTATGAAAGATTACTCCAATTAGTGTATAAAGCTGTACTCTAATTTAAAAACCCAAATTCTTATTCTAAAGTAACTGAAGTTCTTCTAATTTCTCCACCTACAAAATGACAACTAGCAAATATATTAAGATACATTTTAGTTTAACTATCACAATGGTGGCCAGCATGAAGTGACTTAACATGGTTAAATCTAATCCTGGCTAAAAATATAACTTAGTATAGAAATTGTGAATTGAGCCATGACTTTCTGCCCCCCACCAAGACCTGAATTGGCTTACTGTAAGGTCCTGGCGGATTGATTTCATCTGCTCACAAGCATAAGCATAATCTTGCTTCTCTTTCCAGTGGGATTTTACTGCAGATAAAGATTTTTTAAGTACCTGGGAGAAAAGAGGGAAGCAGTTTAAAGGTACCTGACAAACATTAAACAACTTCTAAACCAGTTCTGGAATAAAACTGGATATAGTCCAGGAAACAGAGCCTTCAAAAAAGGACAAACAAAATATTTTGTACAAACAGACAGGAACTGCTGATGGAGGAATGATGACTACTGCCAAGACTGCAGGATGGCATAATTGACTTCCTGAATTAGCCTGCCCTTTCTGTCCAAGGAATATTCAACACGACTAACAAAATTTATATTAAATAGTCCTCTATCCTAACTCCACCCTCCAAGAACACACCCAGTTTGTCATTTCCTGCCTACTAATAAAAAAAAAAGTCAGTCTGCAATTCAGCTAGTCCAAGGTGGGAAGCAATCCCCCAACCTTTCTGGACCAATGGTGGCAGGGGGAGAGAGGTTCTGCGCAAGCGTGAGTGAATGTGCACAACTCCATTTATGCAAGCTGCAGGGCCTGGGAACACCGCTCCCACAAATGGAACTTCACACGCATGTGCTCTCGCCTGCTGATCACACAGGTGGAACTGCGTGCATGCACATTCACCCGCCACTTGTGCGGCCTAGCTCCAAACAGCCATTAGCTTGGTGCTGCGCCACAGTCTGGGGATTAGGAACCCCTGGAAGAAAGGACAGATCGAAACAGAAAGCAAAACAGAAGCAAAAATATGTAGTCCTCGACTTACAGCAGTTGGTTTAGTGATGTCCAAAGTTACAATGGCACTGAAAAAGGTAACTTATGACTACTTTTCACACTTATGACCATAGCTGCATCCTCATGGGCATGTGATTTACATTCAGACGCTTGGCAATTGGTTCATATTTATGACGGATGCAGTGTCCTGGGGTCATGTGATCCCCTTTTGTGACCTTCTAACAAGCAAAGTCCATGGAGAAGACCAGATTCACTTAACAATGGTGTTGTTAATTTAACAACTGCAATGATTTAACAAATATGGCAAGAAAAGTCATAAAATAGGGCAAAAGTCACTCAACCAATTTCTTACTTAGGAACATAAAATTTTGGTCTCAACTGTGGTTGTAAGTCGAGGACTATCTATACTAGGCAGGCTCTTTTTGCTTTCCCCTGGGTGGTTACTCACTGAGAGAGGCCGGACAGTGGAGGGGTCTGGAGCACAGGTGAGGCGCAGGTAATGCTTTGTGATATCTTGGCACGTGCCCACAATCTTCAGCTCGTTCCAGTCAAGGCCATCAGAGCCAACAGTGTCCAGAGCATTGATCTGTAAGATAAGAGGTTCCAGACGCAGCTTTTTGGGATGAGTTCCGTGCTGGAAGCGTGCTGCTCTCCGTTCCTTCTTGAACTCCTTTTCTGGGTCTTCGTAATCCATAGCGTTGCGCTTCCGATTGCGCTTGGGAGGACCTTGGTCATGTCTAGATGGATAGAGAGATTAAACTGGATGGGTTGCTAAGACCCTGATGTAATCTTCCAAGAAATACTTACAAGTACTTGTGCAAACTTTTTTTTATACTCGTTACTGTGATCATAGATCTTCATGATTTATTACTGCTGTAATATCTCTGTTCACTAATTACAATTTAAACACAACATAAGCACTTTAGAGTATGAATGGACATGGGAAAATGCCACAGGATGTAGAAGAATGAGCAGAGCTAGAGTCAAAAAGCTATAAGCAAAGGAACCCTGTCAAGAAATCCAATGAGCTGGAAAACTGAAAATTACAACTGATGCCAAGAAGGGGAACCTATGAGGTCTCTAAGAAAATGATTTGTTATCTGCAATCTAAAAAAATGAGACCAGAAATGTATAGAGAAGCTGGAGAAATCCCAAGACAGCTAAGCTAATCAAAATCAGAAAAAAAAAGACTATATTTTATTTTCATGTATAGCAATAGACTTATATGTGGTACCTCTCCACAATGCTTTACAGCCCTCTCTCAGCAGTTTACAGAGTCAGCATATTGCCCCCAACAATCTGGGTCCCCATTTTACCAACCTCCGAAGAATGAAAAGCTGAATCAACCTTGTGCCAATCAGGATCGAACTCTGGCTGTGGACAGAGTCAGCCTCCAATACTGCATTCTTACCACTCAGCCACCACAGCTCCTCAGTATGTATGAATGTAGGGCCAAAACTGAAACTTCTGAAAAATTCTATGGTATCTCAAGCAAAAGCCACATCTGCTATGCAAGTAATCACATGTCAGTAGGACAATCTTTTTAATAAAACTGGCTTAAATCTGGGCTGGGCCTCATACTTGAATTATCCAAATTCCCCAAGGATCTTGCACAGTAGGATTGGCATGTGTCGAGGATTTTCTGCGTAACAGTTCTGGATACAGCATGGCTGCTTGTATGATTCCGTTCCTCTGAAGGCCAAAGACTAAAAATTTATTACAATCACTCTTACAAGTTCTATTTCCAAATCCCCTATTAGCAACCAGCAATCACATCGAAGGTCCTCTCCCCATGCAACTTGCCTTTTTCCTCGCTGTGTTCTCATCCGCCCTCTATCCATGTGGCCTCCGCGCCCTCGGTTTTTCTGAGTATTCCGGCGACCACTCAGGCGACACTCATTTCCAGAATAGGAGCTGTCTGAATCTGAATCGCTATATAAAAATGAAAAAAAAATTACCTTTGGCTGTTATGTTAAACTCAAGGCCTGGTGGTGTAGTCAGCCCACCAAAAAACCTCAATAAAATGAACAGTATTATTGGTGCAATAAAGTAACAAGTTCCCACTACAGATAGTCCTCAACTTAACAATAGCTCATTTAGTGACTGTTTGAAGTTACAATGGATTGCAAAAAGTGAGTTATGACCTTTTCACACTTACGACCGTTGCAACATCCTCATGGTCACATGATCAAAATTCAGACATTTGGCAACTGACTCCTATTTATGACAGCTGCAGTGTCCCAGAGTCATGAGATCTCCTTTTGCGACTTTCTGACAAGCAAAGTCAATGGGGAAACCAGATTCTCTTAACAACTGTTAACTGCAATGATTCACTTAACAAATGTGGCAAGAAAAGTCGTAAAAGGGCACAAAACTTACTTAATGTCTCACTTAGTAATAAATTTTAGGCTCCATTGTGGTCGTAAGTCGAGGACTATCTGTAGCCTTGGTTTGTAACTTCTTTTTTCTTTAAACAGCTCCGCCCCCAAAGATTCTAGCTCTACTGTAATAGGCATGGCCACATCAAACAGGATCCAACCTGAGTCAGTCACTGAGACTGGAAGTTTAATAAATTCCCCAAGGATGAGCTCCAGCACAAGTCCGAAAGCTTGGAAGACTTACATCTGCGATCCTGGTGACCAACTCAGATTGGATCTTGCAAAATTATTCTGGGACACATATATTTGCCTTCATTCATCAGGTGGAGTTATAATCCCCATAGCTGTGCACACATATGCAGGGAATGAAGTGGTAGCTCCAACATAGAACCAACGGAATTGCAAGGTCCAAGATGACTGTCATAAATATATTCTATTCTTTTGACCCCCGATATTTACCTTCTTCGGAAGTGGCGACTGGGAGATCGGGATGATGACCTTGACCTAGAACGTGAATCAACACTTGAAGATGAGCTATTTTCCTTCATGAAAACATTGCGGTTTCCAAACTTGGTTGGGAAAGCATTCCCACGAGTCCGACCAGTCCCAGCTCCTCCGCTACCTCCCCCTCGCTGGGGCTGAGAATTGCCCCCACCACTCCTCTGCTGCTGTTGAGCAAGACTTGACTGCATAGAGGCACGTGGCGAGTGGACGGAAGACACTTCCCAGCGCTGCTGTTTTTTCTTGGGGCTTTCAGCCAAGTTGTCTCGGCCCAAGCTACAGAAGGAATAACAGATCTGCTGAATCTTAAGAAATGGTTTTGTGAATGAGCAAGCTACTCACCATGGCAACTAAAGCATCCATTATATGCAGTCTAAACTCTAATACATACACACTAGCTAAAAAAGTTCAACATGTTATATGTTAATTCCACCAGATGCAATCAAGTCTACCAGCATCATTTGCCTCTTAAGGAAAATATATCCTTAAAAAAGAACAGAAATCTTGGGTTTTCCAAGCATTTCCCCCTTCTTAAACACTGACTTATAACTGGTCACTTAGTGAATGTCTGAAATTATGACAGACCTCCTCAGAGCTACTTATGACCCAGATTCGAAGTTCTGACAATAGGGATGCTCTTGCGATCACGTGATCACATTTTGGGCATCCAGCAATCTGCCCATTTTTAGCCATCTCCAGTGTCCTGCAGTCATATGAATACATATTATTATATTTTTTGTTTTTTTGCTAAAAACCAATGTTTGTTTCTGGCAAAAATACCCGTTTTGAACAATGGACTTGTTGTAATAAAGATAATAGACACAGTCATATCTTGACCCACTTAATGACTGATACAACTTATGACCATAATTCAGAGCTCAATTATGGTCATAAGTTGAGGACTACCTTTATTCAAATCTCCAGTCAGTGACTATGTTCACCGCTCTCTAGCTGATCCCTATCTTCTTTGCCTCTTGTCTTAAAATAATACTATCAGGAGAGAAATACACACAAAGCACTAAGCCAATTTCGCTTAATTTATGCACTAATAAAAAGATCAAATGCCCTCCATGTCTCAGCCTCTGGTCCCAAAGCTACGCACCCAGGCAATGGTTCCCTGCTCCAGTCAATGGTATAGGCAGTGCCATCCTGCAGCCTGGCCTGTAGGACCTCCTTAAGCAGCTTCTCAGTGCGGTCTTTGTCCTCCTCCGACTCACAAGCTGTGAAGCAGCGCTGGACATACTCTTTCATGTCCTGTGGCCAATCTTCAGGCTTACCTGTGGAAGAACTATAAGGAAAAAGAAAACATTAAAATAGCAAGGCTCCACTAATATGTTTATTTAACTGCAATGCATACTTTAGAAATGGTTAAGATTAATTGGAAAGAAGCTAAATAGTTTGCAAAATTTCCATGATTGGAAGCATAACTATCTCAATATGCAGCTTGTTCCATTCCACCTCATTTTTTTTAACACAGTATGCTCCACAATTAAACATCTGCATGCTTGGTCCAATTGTTCCTGGGTCATATTGTCACATAGCAATTCATAGGCAGATTGACTGAGATTCAACCACCAATCTGAATAACCCTCCTACGGCCTTACAAATTGCTACAGATACTCCTTGACCTAGGATCACAATTGAGCCCAAAATTTCTGTTGCTGAGACAGTTGTTAAGGGAGTTTTGCTCAATTTTACTAACTTTCTTGCCACGGTTGTTAAGTGAATCACTGCAGTTGTTAGGTTGGAAACACGCTTGTTAAGTGAATCTGGCTTCCCCATTGACTTTGCTGGTCAGAAAGTCAGAAAATTTAATCAAATGACCCTGGGACCCTGCAACCATTGTATGTATGGCCCAAGTGACTGTCTTTCGATCACGTGGCTGTGGGGGATGCTGCAAGGTCGGAAGAGTGAAAACCATTCATAAGTCACTTTTTTCAGTGCTGCTGTAACATTGAACATCACTAAACTAATGGTTGTAGGTCAAGGACTCCCTGTATTCCTTAACCATCAAACCCAGCAGCCATGAACCTTAACCCTTAGCATCCAAATATGTGGGCCTAACAGACCTGGCAGAACTAAGGACTGATTTAGCTCCTTCTCTCCTCTTGACATTACTCTTTCCCTCTCAGTGCATCATAACCTATCTAATGAGAAAGAGACATGCCACATTATCAACCATTCCTCTGGACATTGAGGGATGCTCTTTTATAATTTTTCAAACATCCTCATTGAAACACATATGGCTTTATTCCATACTTGTACTCTTCACTTAACTAGTTGCTTAGTGACTGTTCAAATTACAACAGATGTCCAAATATGGAATTCCGACAGCAGCACCCACTGTGGCTACATCTCCATATTCTGAGTGTTTGGCAACCGGCTCACTCTTATGGCCAGGTGCAGGATTCAAGGTGACCACGGTTTAAAAAGTCATTTCCAGCACTATGTTCACAGGGAATGCATTTTTCAGCACTATGTTCACTTTACAACCACTGCATAAAAGGTAGTAAAATTGTGTCAGTTGTGTGGATGCCTCCAACTTACAACCACTATGACTTATGATGGAAATTCTGGGCTCTACTATGGTCGTATGTTGAGAATTACCGGATGGATCAACTGGTGGTATCAAATAAGACCTTTACACGCCATAAAATACTGAAAAAGGGACTATTTCCTAAGATCCCTCAACAAGAACACATAATTTCCATAGCATATTCATCATATTTGAAACATCATGTCATTTAAAATATATTTCTGCTCCTCACCCAAAATACGTCACAAAATCAACCACCTAAGACGACTCAAGGATAGTTACAAGCCAACATCTATGATAACCCCAAAAACAGCACCAGTATTTTGAGGCTTCCCTGCACCACTTCTGGCACAATTTCTGATGCAGGAGGAGGCCAAGGATGGCTCTTAGGTTAGCAATCCCTAGTACAATTTAACAAATTTCAAATGAACGGAATCCAATATATTTTATTAACATTATATTTATATTATTTAGACTCTAAAAACTCTTAAGGATGAGAAGCAGCAAGAGGTTGCTTCCTATAGGATTATTGCAGCCGCTCCCCCCTCCCCCGGGGGGGATCTTTCACTTTACTAAGCACAGTAAACTCTGTATTCAAAGACAATGAGACAAGAACGGAAGGAAGTTCCGCTCATACACCAAATTATTATCTGATTATGATCCTCTATCCTGATTTTATCATTGCTAAAACCCCATGATGTAAACTGCCTAGAGATACCTGGGTGATTTGGGCTGCATATAAATAACAAATGAAAAGAGAGGAAGGTTGCAAACCTGTGAGTGTGACGTTTCTCTGAATTCTGCTGGGAGGCAAAATTTGGATGCTGCTGTTGCTGCTGCTGTTGCTGCTGCTCCAAAGAACTGAAGTTCTGATTTGTTACTACAAAGGGACGTTTTGGAAGATTGAATTTTAGGCCACCAGAACCAGGTGCTTCTGTTTATAAAAATAAAAAGGAGATTCATAGATGTGTATGTGCACGCATATTTTTTTTAAAAATCTTTCCAGATTTAATAGCCTATCTCTCTAAATCTACACATAAATCTTCCCCTCAAAGAGAAGCAGAGGCACCAAGGATTATTTTAATGGATTTCGATACTCCCAAAATTTGAGACAGCAGTGAGAAAGCAGACTTATGCATTTAGAAATGCCCTTATTACAGTACCAAGAACATTTTGTGCATTTTCATAAACATTATAGGATGATATAAGGTACCAATTCCATTTTAAGCCATACATAACTCTTGCCAAAACTCTTGAGACAAAGGCAAGAACTTAGTTTGACACCAACATAATGGACTGAATCTACCGAGCTTCTAACATAAATGAAAGGTTTTCCACTTGCCCACCGGAATGCATAAATTAATACCAAACTCCTATACCATTATATTCTCCTTTAACAATTTATTCATCAGCTTTTGTCTATTTCCATTCTTAACGCTGAACTAACAATGACAACAAAATCATGATTCTAGAATCTAGTCATTTTGCTGCTTGAATTTGACCACACAATCTTTGAGGTATGATGAGATGCTCAAGGCTACTTGTGGCTTGCAGGATATTCACTATATCCTCCAGGGACTAAAATGTCAGCAGCAGGGAAACCCCAATCATGATGGTGTTTCCCAAAGCCCAAATAAGATTTCCAAGTTCAGTAAAGTAGAAACATTTTCACCATTGTCCAACAGTAATGGGGACGGGGGGGGATGGACTGTGTATGTATAATGCCAACAATTCCTCTTTTAATCCATAATAGAAATTTGATGTGAATCAAAGATGGTGTGATGTCTTCTTGAAGTCAGTAACACTTTAAAAGTTGGATATTATTTATTCTATATTAGAGAACATTCTCATTTGCCAGCTGAGCTAAATTTGTTACAAATGGCTTGGTAACTCATTCTATAGGCTCAATCCAACGAATGAAAACTCCTTTTTGAGTATGACACAGGAAGCTAAGCATTCCAGAGGCATTTTCTTTTCTCTTTCCATCTCCCTCTATGCTAATAAACCTCAAAGCAGAAATTACTTGATTAAAGCAAAAGTTTTAAATCAGTGGTCGCCAACCGGCGGTCCATGGCCCACTGATGGTCCGTGAGAAAATTTTGGTGGTCCACAGAGAAATGTCACCCCCAGAGCACCCCTCCAAAGCAATTAATCCAGGCTGCGTGGGAACACTGCACCACCCACATGGCCCGTGGGAACCCTCCCCGCCCACTCACTCCTTACCTGGCAAACTTGCCTGCTAAGTTGCTATTTTTCCTTTTTTTCCCATCCCCATCCATCAGCTGTTCTGCTGTGCCGGGAAATTTAGATTAGATTAGCTAGAAAGCAGGAAACCATTGGATTTCTTGCTTTCTAGCTAATCTTTAGATTTTTGGCTCTGCTTTTAAGCTTTTAACCTTCCTTAGGACTGAAGCTTCTATTATTCAGTGCAGACTCAGGTAGCCAATGGCAAAAAGATATATCTCTGAATGAATCTGTGATTCTGTGAGCAACTCAATCTGCCTGCCTGCTTTGCCTGATTTTGGGTAAAAGTTCTCTTTTTATTATAAAAAACTCAATATTCACATACATGGTGTGTTGTGAGTTAATTTTGTGAGTTTGCTTGCAAGCAAATTTTATGTGACAGACTCAGGTAGCCAAAGGCAGAAACACAGATCTCTGAATGAATCTGTGATTCTGTGAGCAACTCAATCTGCCTGCCTGCTTTGCCTGATTTGGGGTAAAAGTTGCTTTTATATAAAAAAAATCAATATTTACATAAATATTTATAATATTTACATACAAGCTATGCCCAGCCAGTCACATGGCCACCAAGACACACCCACAAATTAGGCCACGCCCACAGAACCAGTTAAGAAATTTGAATCCCACCCCGCCTGTGTGTGTGTGTGTGTGTGTGTGTGTGTGTGAGAGAGAGAGAGAGAGAGAGAGAGAGAGGTAAGATAAGATCCCTCGCTCCCTCCCACCAATGCCACCGTCAGTCAAAATTTGTATTCCCTCCCTCCCACCAATGCCACCGTCAGTCAAAATCTCCAGGATTTAAAATTATGAGTTTGGTAGTTCCTGAGGTCCAAAAGGTTGGCAACTCTTGCTTTAAATTATGCCAAAGAGAATGGCATACACCAGAAGCTTGGAAATAATGCTTCCTTCAGCTACTGCCAACTCCCCTTCCCAGTAACGAAGTCCCTGAAAATGCTTTGCCTCCCTTTCCTGAAGACTTATTCAAGTCCCTCCACCTCTACTCCCAGAAGCTCACGTTTCATGCGGTTCCACAGCTGCTGTCCTTTCTTGGGCTTGGCTGCTTCTTGGTAAGAGTGCTGCTGCTGATTATAGGAGGCACTTGATTGGTTTGACTGAGAGTGCAACCCTCCAGGAGGACCACCCTGCTGCTGCTGTCCCCCAGAGCCCATGGGTAGGTTGCTATGCTGCGAAGGGTGGTTGGGATGCTGCATAGGGGACTGCGGCGGGTTAGAGATTTGCATTTGCTGAGGCTGGCTTGAGTACGACATCCCTCCATCTTCCATGCCTGGGACTGGAGGCTAGAGAAAGGAGATTTGTGCCATTATTACCTCTGCCTGCCCCATTTTTATAAACAGTTAAAAGCAGATAACTTACAATTGAATTGGTTCAACCCTTCTCTCTTTTTCTCTCTTGTGTAAGCTGATATAAAGATGGACAACTTCCATTTTTTTCCATACTGTTATACTAAAGCCCGCATTTTCTGTGACTATCAAATACAGTGGCTGGGGCCAACAGAAATACAGTACAATTACCCGAGGACCACAAACTGTTCCACTTGTTTATTTACTTCTTTCTCCAAAACCCAAGATTTTTTAAAGTCCTGCTTTTATTGTTTTTATAAACAACTCAAGATAGCAAACCACCTATTTTCTTCACAACCACCACTCTGCGGGGTAGATTGTGCTGAGAGAAAGAGAAGCTCAAGGTCACTTAATCAGCTTTCGTGCCTGAGGTTGGACTAGAACTCCAACTCCTAATTTCCTAGCCAGCACTTTAACCTCTAGACTAGGGGTGTCAAACTCCCAGCCCATGGGCTGGATGCGTCATGGGCTGGCCACGTCTACACCAGGTTTAGCAAAGAGGAAAAAAGTCCCGATACATCACATGCCACCATGATGATGTGAGTTGGACACCCCTGCTCTAGACCAAACTGGTCCTCATCTTTCATAATTCCAAAGTGCCTGCTCACTGTCATCACAGAAATAAAAAAATAGAAACCTCACTGATGACACAGGATTAGAATGCAATGTTGTAGGCTAATTCTGCTCATAATCTGGAGTTTGATCCTGATGGGCTCAAGGTTGATTCAGCTTTCCATCCTTCTGAGGTCAGTAAAATAATTGTTGCGGGCAACATGGTGACATTTTAAATTGCCCAGAGAGTGCTATAAAGCACTATCGGGGTGATACATATATAAGTGCTATTCCTATTGCATTGCTTTGTTTAGCTTCTGGTTTAACAAGCTGATTTTTATGTCATCGTTATCTTTCATTAGACTTTGTTAACTACTGCACCATCATCAGATGCTGCTGAAGCAAGAGATTTGAAAAAGGGAAAAGGCAAATTATACCACCCCCATAGTGTACAGTATACAACTGTCTGTGCTTATCAACTGCATGCACCAAGGTAGCATTACAACCAGAAAATTTGCTCATCAGCACATCACACTGAGATGACAGCCAGAAACCTTTAGGAAACTATCAGAAAAATCAAATCCTCTCACTGCTTAGCCATTTCTTCTTAATAATATAGTAATAGTACTGAGAATTTCTGAGATGAATTTTGAACCTTTTGTGTTTGGATTTGTGTATTTACAATATATCCCCACTGTAAATAGGGGATTTCTTCTATTTCTTGAAATAGAAGAAAAGCAGTATTTAAATAAAGTGAAATATATTACCTGGCTCATGCTCCCTTGATGCTGCCCAGGAACTGGTGGCTGTTGGGCTGTTGAGGAATAAGAGCCTGAGACACCATATTGCCCCGAAGAACCATATCCAGAGTAGACATTTTGCTGGGAAAGTAAATCATGGATTCAGATCAGTGAAGGGATACTTTACACAATAGACAGTGTACAATTCTTGTATAAAAGCAGAAGCTAATTGAGTTTCCATTCAAGGTCTTATCTTGCATGGATTTCGTTTAGTTGATTTCTGATATTGTGAAATCCCAGTCTCTCATTGTACAATCTTTATGAAACTTTTGCATTTATCTCATATATGTACAGTATACTCCTATGGTTAAGCCATTTCCCCACCCCCTTGTGAACAGCTTTTTTACAAAGTTAGTAAGTTCTGCTCTGTGAACCCTCTGGCCCCTCTGCAAGGCTGCCTGAAATTGGCAAGATCCAAATCAGTTATACAGCCAAGGATTTTGCCCCTAATAGTCTCTCTAGGAAATAGCAGGAACTAGCACATTCATCTCAATGTATATTCCCCATTGTGGGCTTGCATTGTGGATGGGGGGAGGAAGGAAAAGGTTCATTCCATGAACTGATGTCCTTGCCATTTGGGCTCACCCAGCAGGAGGATCCCCCGGCACTGTGAATATCCTCAGGGTCAATTTCTGAATAAATATTTGCTATCAGGTTTGTTGCCATTCTTTGGTATCCATCCTCCAAATCCTAAACTAAGTTTTGGCACACAAATTAGCAGCAATGAAGATCTATTTGCTTTCATCACATGTGACCATTTTGGGGTCAATTCTATTAAAAAAATGTATGGGGTTGGAGGACATAACTGAATTTTCTCTGGAAAATTTGGCCTTGCCTCATTTTACACAGGTAGTCCTCAATTTATGACAACTGAGCCCAAAATTTATGTTACTAGGTGAGAAATTTGTTAAGTGAGTTTTGCCCCATTTTACAACTATTCTTGACCCATTTATTAAGTGAATCACTGCAGTTGTTAAATTAGTAACACCGTTAAGGGAATCTGGCTTTCCCAATAACTTTGCTTGTCAGAAGGTTGGAAATCACATCACATGTCACTGGGACACTGCAACTGTGATAAATATTAACCAGTTTTCAAGCATTCGAATGTAAATCATGTGATCTTGGGGGTACTACAATGGTCATAAGTGTGAAAAATAGTGACGTCACTTTTTTCAGTGCCACTGTAACTTCAAACCGTCATTAAGCGACCTGTTGTAAGTTGAGGACTACATGTATTCTGCTTTTACAAGACTTCAGCCCCTCTCCTAGTTTAAGACATTCTAAAGGGAGCTTGTGAGGTTAGTCAAAGCCAAATGCTATTACTTACCATAGGATAATAGTAATTATAGGGGTAGAGATAGCTGTATTGTTGATACCACTGGTAGTATTGCTGTTGCTGCTGCAGGGATTCTCCTTGCTGTGCTGAGTACTGTGAAAAGTAGCAAAAGTGTGTCATGAACTGATCAACCCACTACTACGAAGTGAAAATAAGGGTACTTCTTTAACAAGCCCAAATCTTTTCCTGATTGATTTCAGGATGGCAAATCCGGTGACAGTCCAGTGCTTAAGAATCCCCCAAATGCAGACTCTAAAGCCATTTCAGTACGTAGAGGTTCTCTTCTCTATAGTCCCCAATTAAAAAAACAGTGTGTTCCACTGTCTCCAAGAGATAAATCAACAGAATACTGGCATTAGCTTCATTCATTTCCAGCCTCCCCACTTAAGATTCTCCTCAGAATACTAGTTTTGAACAGAGTTTGATTTCTTATTGATTCTGAAATCCCAAGTTAGCAATAAACAAAATGAAGTAAATTTTAGTCTCAGTCTTAAATGACCAAGGCTGATTCAAAAAATTGTATGTTTTCAAATTATAAATTTAAGACGCAAACAGTAATGCAGGGGCATCTAAAGAATCATTAGCTCCTTCTTACCTGTGCATTAGCTTGACCGTTGGTGGCCCCTTTACTGTTGCCAGAAGCAGCTGCAGCATTGGCCTTGCTAATATTAGCCAGTGCTTGCCGAGCCTTCTCCCATTCGGGGTTCTCATGCATTGGGCCTTCCATCCCGTTTTCTCTGGTGTTTGCAGTACCCAGGTTGTACTGTGAAACCCTATAAAATAGAAGAGAAAATAGATGAAGAAAAGAAAGTTGCTGGGACTTTTATTCCCATGTATCATTGAAATCACATAGCAACTTCAACTTTCAGATATGTTTGTCTTCAGTTTACAGGACTCACTGCCCAAGGGTGCCAATAAGAACATCTAGTAAGTTTCATTTGAATTCAGGTTCAGTCTAATTGTTTTTCAGCTCCTGAGTCATCACAGAAAATCCATCTATATAAACATGAGCTATTATGACTTTAGAGCTTGCTAAAGAATAGTTTCAAACCAGGTCAAGAAAACACAGTGACACAGGAAGAGGCTCTGTTTCATTAGCTTCACATGATTGTAAGAGTAAAAATTACCAGAGATGTTATGCTTCTCTGCTCATGGACCTTAGCCAATATATAATGCCAATTTCAATTATACCTGTCAATCCAGAACCTATGCTTTACTTCATTTTTATGTCAGTTCGTAATTCCACCTTGAAATAAGATTAACAAGTTCATACACCTACAGTGGGGCAAAAAAGTATTTAGTCAGCCACCAACTGTGCAACTTCTCCCACTTAAAAAGATGAGAGAGGCCTGTAATTGTCATCATAGGTATGCCTCACCTATGAGAGACAAAATGTGAAAACAAATCCAGACAATCACATTGACTGATTTGGAAAGAATTTATTTGCAAATTATGGTGGAAAATAAGTATTTGATCAATATCAAAGTTCATCTCAATACTTTTGTTATATATCCTTTGTTGTCAATGACGGTCAAACGTTTTCTGTAAGTCTTCACAAGGTTGTCACACACTGTTGCTGGTATGTTGGCCTATTCCTCCATGCAGATCTCCTCTAGAGCAGTGATGTTTTGGGCTGTCACTGGGCAACACTGACTTTCAACTCCCTCCAAAGGTTTTCTATGGGGTTGAGATCTGGAAACTGGCTAGGTCACTCCAGGACCTTGAAATGCTTTTTACGAAGCCACTCCTTCATTGCCCGGACGGTGTGTTTGGGATCATTGCCATGTTGAAAGACCCAGCCACGTTTCATCTTCAATGCCCTTGCTGATGGAAGGAGGTTTGCACTCAAAATCTCACGATACATGGCCCCATTCATTCTTTCCTGTACATGGATCAATTGTCCTGTTCCCTTTGCAGAGAAACAGCCCCAAAGCATGATGTTGCCACCCCCATGCTTCACAGTAGGTATGGTGTTCTTTGGTTGCAACTCAGCATTCTCTCCTCCAAACACGACGAGTTGTGTTTCTACCAAACAGTTCTACTTTGGTTTCATCTGACCATATAACATTTTCCCAATCTTTTTCTGGATCATCCAAATGCTCTCTAGCAAACTTCAGACAGGCCCGGACATGTACTGGCTTAAGCAGGGGGACACATCTAGCACTGCAGGATCTGAGTCCCTGGCAGTGTAATGTGTTATTAATGGTAACCTTTGTTACGTTGGTCCCAGCTCTCTGCAGGTCATTCACTACCCCCCTCCCCCTGTGTAGTTCTGGGATTTTTGCTCACCGTTCTTGTGATCATTTTGATCCCACAGGGTGAGATCTTGTGTGGAGCCCCAGATTGAGGGAGATTATCAGTGGTCTTGTATGTCTTCCATTTTCTAATTATTGCTTTCACAGTTGATTTCTTCACACCAAGCTGCTTGCCTATTGCAGATTCAGTCTTCCCAGCCTGGTGCAGGTCTATAATTTTGTTTCTGGTGTCCTTCGACAGCTCTTTGGTCTTCACCATAGTGGAGTTTGGAGTGTGATTGTTTGAGGTTGTGGACAGGTGTCTTTTATATTGATAACAAGTTCAAACAGATGCCATTAATACAGGTAATGAGTGGAGGACAGAGGAGCCTCTTAAAGAAGAAATTACAGGTCTGTGAAAGCCAGCAATCTTGCTTGTTTGTAGGTGACCAAATACTTATTTTCCACCATAATTTGCAAATAAATTCTTTCCAAATCAGACAATGTGATTGTCTGGATTTGTTTTCACATTTTGTCTCTCATAGGTGAGGTATACCTATGATGTCAATTACAGGCCTCTCTCATCTTTTTAAGTGGGAGAAATTGCACAATTGGTGGTGACTAAATACTTTTTTGCCCCACTGTATGTAGGCTATTATCTACCCATTATTTGCATCCAAAATATTTACCTTGTTCTTCATATAGTATACCTCAAATTAATTGTGAAACCACCTTTCAGCAAGTTTCCCAATTCAAGAGGCAGAATAACCACCAATTATATGAAAGAATATTACCAAGTACTTGTTTCGTAGAAATTGGAATCTCTGATAACCCCAAGATAGACAATACTTCCCTCACTGCTGCTTCTCATTAAAAAAAACAGTATTCTAGGTATACAGTTAAGCTTGGTTCCATGGCCATAAATGACAATAAAATAATCAACAGATTTCTGACACTTCAACTTCACCAAAGACAAATTCCTTGTGTGTCCAATCACACTTGACCAATAAAGGATTCTATTCTATTTTATTCTATTCCTATTCACAATGAAAGTTGTCCTAAGTAAGCCTATACATTACAGGTATTCCTTGACTTACAACCATTCATTTAGTGACTGTTCAAAATTATAATGGCACTGAAAAAAAGTGATTTATGACTGTTTTCTACACTTATGACCATTTCAGTATGCCTGTGGTCACATGATCAAAATTCGTATCCTCAGCAACCAGCATGTATTTATGATGGCTGCAGTGTCCCGGGGTCATGTGATCACTTTTTGTGATCTGACAAGCAAAATCCATGGGGAAGCCAGATTCACTTAACATCCATATTACTAACTCAACCACTGCAGTGATTCATTTAACAATTGTTGCAACAAAAATCATACAATGAGGCAATGGTCACTTAACAACTGTCTTACTTAGCAATAGAAATTTTAGGCTCAATTGTAGTTATGAGGACTATTTATATACACTTTTTTGCTCATCACTCTTTTCCTACATTTGGCCCTAGGATGTTAGACTGAAACTCCCAGTATCATTCACCATACAGACTGACATTGGAGAGCCAGACAATGCCGACTTGTGATTCAAAAACTTTGTGAAAAATGACATTACAGTATATTCCTGTTTACTTGATTTTTATGATACACATTTCTCAGGTACATCAGGATAATTAACTTTTTTAATGAGACAGTAATTTTAGATTGTTGCTAGAACACAATCTGTTGCATATTCCACAGATCCAGAATTGTGTGATTTTTGCCTCCTCTTAAATGAGAAACATGCTTTTCCTGCAAGAATAGAAGTGCCTTCTGTGCTGTTTAGTATAATGCACTGAGAAATTTGGCTTCTCCCATTAGCAAATGTGTTTAGTCACTTCAACTGGCAAGCCTAAGCAGTTTTGCTCAACTAATTACCTAGACATACTTTTTTCTTAGTTTCACAATTCTCCCCCTTTACAACATATGTTATGATAAGTCTGTAAAATGATACTGGATTTTGTTTTTCAAGAATTAGAATTTTTATTCATGTATGTGAGCAATACCCCCCAAAATAGTTTCGCATTTAATATTAAGAATCTGAGAAAGTTTTTCCATTTTTTTCCTTTTTTAAAAAAATAAGTTTGAGAGCCTGCCCTATTATTATGTTTTGGTGATAGGAGTAACTTTAAAAGAGCATTTATGTCTAGCTGTCTTACAACCAAATTCTGACAGCTCATAATAAAAATAAGAACAAATTAAAGCTGTTTATATATCACAAAATAGTCAAAAATAAAATTATCAATATTAATGCAAATTTTACCAAGCAAAATGACAAAAAATTCAACATTTGCATAGGAATACATTTTTATCAAGTAACGAATGAGCCAAAACCAATACTCACCCACATCTGATGGCTAAAATAGTTATATTTAATTAGAAAGTGTTACTTAACCTATCCTTGTACCATGATATCTTGATGGTCAACTACGCAAGACCTATAAGCTTGTGATATCATCAGCATTATGATGTCATAAGCAGAATGTTAATTTCAACTTGAATCAAGTCAAAGAAAATGGTTTTGCTGATTTTGTTACAAAATACTGTTTTTTAAAATTAATACAAGTACACTATTTCAATTACTTGTCAAAATAACTCAAAATCAGAGAGTTCTCACGAAATCACATTCTTTGAAGATATGAACATCTTTAGCTAAGACTACATTCACTCAGAAAACTATTGCTATTACAAATCTTTACTGATGAGATTTTTTTTATTCTATATGAAGGCTTGTTATTTCCAATATCTAATTTATAAAGTCCTAAAGTATTTTATTTAACTTTAATTATTTTACTTATTTAAAAATCCACACTGACTAACCCAAATCTAAGGACGTGTATTAGTTTTAAAGCAGGGGTGTCAAACTTGTGGCCCGGATGCATCACGTGCTGGCCACACCAACCTCAGTTTAATGAAGGGGAAAAAAGTTGTGATATGTCATCATCGTCTCAAATTTGACACCTCTGTTTTAAAGTTTAAAGTGATTTACAGCAAAAACCAAAGTAGTATTTCAAAATATGTTGCTGTACCAGCAGCCATTACAGCAGATGGGAGTTGGTCCATCAACATCTAGAATGCTGCATGTTACCTATCTTTAATCACAACATGGAAATGTTAATGTGCTTTTAAAAATAAACACCACTTAAAAATAGTTAGTACATCACTTCACATAAACAATGCCTTGCTAGTAGAAACCTATTTCAAATCGGCTCAACCATAACTCAAATCTCAACTCTCCCCTTCACCATGAGCTGAAATTAAAATAAAAGTTTGCAATCACCATTCTGAAGAATGCTGATCTCCTATATTGGCAGCCATAATCTAATTCGTAGAAGAGGCAACTGTAGGTATCGAACGGTTGCAAATCCACAGCCTGGCAAGGTGTCTTTTCTTTGTTCTTCTTCCACAAGTAGAGGCCAAACAAAGGAAATTAGCCAGGGAACAACAGGCACATCTCAAGATCGTGGATACACCTCTATAGCACACCTCCTGATGCTCCTTTTCATCACAGGGCAAGCCAAGGACTCAAGAACCTTGGTGGTGCAGGCTGTTAATCATCTAGCACTTAGTAGAAGCTGCCTGCAATTAGTGCAGACTCGAATCCCACCAGGCTCAAGGTTGATTCAGCCTTCCATCCTCTCGGGGTAGCTAAATTGAGGACCCAAGATTGTTGGGGGCAATAAGCTGACTTTGTAAAATGCCGCTTGGGGGGGCCAAAAGCCCTAGTAATAAGCAGGCATATACAACGGAATGGAAGCTATTGCCGAGCACTTAGCATGGTGCTCCATAGACTGTAAGCCGCCCTGAGTCTCTGGAAAAGGGTGGCATATAAATGCAAATAAAAAAAAAATAAAGAACCTAAAGAACTTCAGATTTCACAACTAGTAGTCAAGGGACCCCGCTTCAAGTTTCTTCCAACAAAGCGAGATGCTATGTAGTCCTATCACCCCGCGTTCCTTCTAGTTTTATATTCTTTGCGCCCCGTTTGTAATTACATCACACGTGAGGCCCTTCTGTACTCTCCCCTTTCTGAAACATTAAAGGCTAAAATCCCCCCACCTCAGGGCCCAAAAGCTTAACCCTTGGCAGCAGATCCCCGCCGCCCACCCTTCCCTGCTACCCCCTCAGCGCCCGAAAAAGAGTCCCACCAAAAATTGCTCGCTCGCTCGCTGCCTGCCTACCACAGGCACCCCTGCACGAGCCGCCCTCGGCCTTCCCAACCTCACGGCACTTACTCCGGGCAGTCTCGCTGCCCTCGCCCACCCACTCCCGACTACTTCTTCCTCTTGCCCTCAGCCTAACGGAAGGAGCGGCGAGCCACCCGCTCAAGCTCCGATCGCCTCGTCTCCCGTGGCAAAAGGCCGCCACTATCCTGGCGCCACAGTCCGAAGCAGGCCGCAGGTTTCTTCGGCTCGAGTACGGAGCAGAGGAGAGCCCTAGCGCTTCCCAAAATGGCGCCCGCTGACTCTTCCCTTCCTCTCCCAGTCTCGGCTGCCAGACTCCTTCCTTCCGGTTGACCCCAGGAAGCGGTGAGCGCGAGGGCGGTGAAAGAGAGGACGTCGACGTGCGTGGCGACGTCACGCCCCCTCGCGACATTCCGCGGAGATTCCTCACGTGGTTTGTTCCGGAGGGTGGGATATTAGCTTTCCGCTTCAGAAGCGTAGAACTACAACTCCCATGACCCTGCGGATTTCATTTAATTTCAATCTAAGGGGGATCAATACCGGATGTTATCTCAGGACACGGGAGAAGATGCAGGTTGTCACCTACATCCACCTCAGTGTTTTTGGGCCGTTTGTTTTCTTGTATCCTAATTTACCTTGTGAAGAGACAAAAGGGGGAAAGAGGCTCGAGCTCCTCTGCCCTGAAGATCAAGAAGAAAGACAAAACATACATGAAATAAAGAAGGAAACTTTCTCTCCCCTTTTCTCTTTTACCAGCTTTATAACTTTAGTAGCTGGCAAATTTTTTTTTTGATAATTGGACTTGTTTTTCCATTAATATCATGGTAATATTTTGGTTTCTGCAGTCTTATCAGTCACTGTTGCAGATCCCATTTCCCAGATGTAAAGAGTATGCTGTCCTTTCTGAAAACAATTATCCCTTCCCCTCCCTTTTTTTTTCCTTTTTACATTTTTTCCACCCAAAAAAGAATGGTTGCTTCATAGCATGACCAAGTTTTCCTGGCTCTTGGTCAAAACAACTGACCTCTGTATGTACAGGCTTCTATATCACCAGGTTCCTGGATCCATCTGTAGCACTTCATACTCCATTTCTGGGGTGACAATCCAGTAGTTGAGAGGCTGCCACTGTTGAAAGAAATATCCTTCTGGGTTCAGTTCCAAGTGGGGGAAAAGACACTGGAAACATGGAGGCTGCTTGGAAGGTTTAATGGTTACAGCTCCAGAGAAGAATGATCACATGCTTCAAGATGAGAAGAGAAGGGAAAAAGGGAAAAGGGGAAAAAGAAAAAAAGGGGGAAAAAGTGTTGAGGTGCTGAGAGTACCTGGGTTTTATACTCTCTGTTTGGATTTGAATTGGAGCTTGTATTCTAATTGGTTGTCAGACTTCCAGGGGCGGGGGTCTTAATTTTGTAGGCTTGGTCTGGACCACATGGCTTTACCTGAATGCTGGCTAATGCAATCTTCCCAGGCCATTTGGTGAGATGGGTAATCCTATCATTTCCTGAGGGCCATCCTTAATCCCATCACCTTGGAGTTCCTTCTTATGTAAAGTATTCTGGCCCAAGCCTTAATGGCCCACTCATTAACAAGGGTGGGGGTGAGTTTCTGCTTCTTGAGTGAGTTTCTGCTTCTTGAGTTTCTACTCTTTTTAGAAGAAATATTCTGCCTTTTAATATTTCCTAGGCTATTTCAATTTTTTCTAGGAGAGGGGTGGATGCTAACTTCCTACAATCCCTCATTTTTTTTTTTTTGAAAACACGTGAGAATTCTGACAAAAAATTAAAAGGTGATCAAATCAGGGAAACTTGATGGGTACTTTAAAAAAAAATTTTTTTTTCTCTGATGCAAAGGAAAGGCATTTAAAAAAGAGGCAACAGAAAAGGATTCCTTCAATGGCTCCCAAAAGCTTTCAACCATAAAGGTCTGTGAAAACTTCTGGTTTTTTTTTTTTTAAACAGTATCCAATTTTTCTTGCCAAATAATTTTCAGATGTTTGATGTATTTTTTGTGAGCTTACAGTCAGGTTGTAAGCACAAGCCTCTATACAATCTTCACAACCTTTAAATTACAGGCTGCTCATATCCAAGGTTATGGTTACTACCTGCCTAGCTCTTAGCTTCCAGGGTTTGTGAGGCCAAATTGAGGTTAGCCAGTGTGCAACCAGGCTATTTAGTATTTTTAAAGTTACACACAATGAGCCCTGGGACTTCTACTCATGAGACCACCAGTGCAACATATCCTGCTTTACTGGGCAACTGGGCAGCATCATTTGTGAGTCACAGTCAGGACTTGGGGTTTGGAGATCTCTTTTCTGCTATCTCTTCAGGAATTGCCTGAGGGAGATGCCCTCTCCCCCATGGAATTAGCAGGGTAATATGACTGCTTGGGCCTTAGTGCCTCAGAGCAGCAAACAAAAACAAAACAAAACAAAAAAACACATTAAAATTGAAGCTAGGAGCAGCTTTTTGTGGAGGTAGGTAAAAAGGGGTTAGCCTCTATCTAATTCTGAATGGTGTGTCTCTGTGTATGTGCCTGTGTATGCAGCTAGTTTTACAATACAGATAATACAAACATGTGGGACAATTTTCCCTCCCACCAGACAGAAGTACAAGGTGTTCAGAACTTGCTGGGCCAGCCACTCTCAAATACAATCCTTACATGAGTACATTAAACTGGTTACAATATAAATAATACAAGAAAGAAAGAATTACAATAGATTTCACATTACAATGAATTTTCAGTTACAATAAATTTCCATCCTCCCCCCATAATCTTTCTGTCTTCTGGGGATTGAAAAGAGTCTTTTAGTCTTTTACTGGTCCATCTCAGGGTCCTTTCCTTCACGTCTCTGGGTGGCATAGGCTTGGC
The DNA here is from genome assembly GCA_023653725.1 of Bungarus multicinctus. Taxonomy (NCBI): domain Eukaryota; kingdom Metazoa; phylum Chordata; class Lepidosauria; order Squamata; family Elapidae; genus Bungarus; species Bungarus multicinctus. Next base: position 120,962,588 of record CM042840.1, on the reverse strand, counting down.
CTGGTGGTATGGATGGTCAGTCAGGCTTGGGAAGGTCTGCCCACTCTGGTTTGCTGTAATGACTTTCAGTGGAGGCTGGATCCAAACTCAATTCCTGGCTTCAATGGATGGAATGTCTCTAGGGGCAGTATCTGCTTCCACATGTGGCAGGCCTGGAACACACAGAACAAGAGTCCCCTCCCCCCTTCGCTGGTAATTCTACCAGGAAAGGCATTGTAAAAGGATTAGAGATTTTGGTGGGGGGATAAATAGCTTGCAGGCATGGTTTGAGGATCAAGAATAACACATTAGTATTGCAGTTACTAAAAAGATAAATCAATTTCAACAAAATGGAGACACAGTAGATGAGAAAGGAAAAAAAACTGGATTCACAAGCTTCAGGAAAAAGGATGAACAGGTAAAATCATTTAAACACACAGTATGAAACTTTTCTTCTAAATGAACTTAGAACATTCACTAATAACCTTGGGTTTTTCTTAAAAGCACAGAGAGGAAAGAAAATTTTCTCTGTTCCTCATCCAGTTTGGTTGGCCAGACCAGACCGGGAGAAGACAATTTCTCTCAGTGTTTTTAAATCTTAACAATTTAAAATTAATATCTGAAGAGGTCAGACACTTTTAACAGTTGCAACAGTTACCTCGAGGACACACAAAGACTTAGACACACACACGTGCGCACGCACACACACAAAAACAAGGACACAGAGAAGAAAACAAAACTCTGAGATTTATACACACACTGATCATTCCCACAATAAATATCTTAGTTAAATTGGGGAAGGCATAAATCTTAAGGAACAAACCACGTGGTTGCATAGAAGACAAAGAAAGATAGAATTAAGAAAATTCCATGTGATCCTGTTTATACATTGCCCTTTTAAGTACCTTTATTTACCACATTGGTCTTCCTGTATCCCTCAGCAAAGCCAAATCCCTACCTATACATTTTACCTTTTTCTTGCTCATGCCGGCTAGGGTCAGCATCTGCTGCTCATCCCAAGCCTCCAATAGCTCTCCCTGGGGGGTTCCATCCAGGACCCTCGAACTACCGCTTCCCATGTTCCCCTTACATGTGGGGTTTCACACTTTGGCTTAGTCGGGTCAGTCAGCTAGGCGAACCAGTTTCAGACACAAGCAATATCCGAGCAAGAAAAAAAAGAAGGGTGTCTGGGGGAGACTTTGGTCGTTGCTCCTGGCGCAACAGAATCAAACACTTTTCTTAAACCTCAGAACAAAAATATAAAAGAGACTGGTCGTTGCTCCTGGCGCAACGGAATCAAACACTTTTCTTTAACCTCAGAACAAAAATATAAAAAAAACTAGGTGTTTACCAAAGTATGCGCGCTCCCCTTTTTAGTAAAAAATTCCCGAGAGACTTTTCTCTCTCTCTCTCTCTCTCTCTCTCACTTCACCAAGGTTTTCGGACTGGGGGTGTTGCTGTCAATGCAGCCTACTTTCCTTTCCCCCAAAAAAACAGCCCGTGAGACTCTCTGCCCCCCTCAGACAAGTACGAGTACTCCACTTTTCTCTATTCTTTTCTTCCTAGCCCACGTTTACAGATCTGGAAGAGCTCAGATCCGAGGAAAACTTGCTGCTCTTATGCAGGCAAGTACTGGCGCTCCTAATTTAGTGTCCAAATTACACTAAAATTACCTAAGTTTACCTAAAATCCTGGGGTTTGCTTTTGGGATACACTGGACAAAAAAAAAATGACAAATTTTCCTTCCCTCCCTTCAATCATAACCCGCTTGGCTTTTCCTCTTATATACAAAAGGTCCCACACTCTGATGGCCCCCCCTTGCTTTTCTTGTCCTGATGGTCATGGCTCTGTAGAGCTAACAACAGGTAAGAGGGCGGCTAGAGGCCAAACAAAGAAATGAAATCCAGCTGCTGTCCAAGGATGAAGCCACTCATAAACATGCTCTTCCTTTTTCCCTAACAAAAGGTCCTGTGCTCTGGCAAAACCCCCATGCTCTCCAGACTCTTGGTCTTTCTGCGGTTAGGAAATGCACAGAGGAAGCAAGATCCAATTGTGTTTAGGAGGACACTCTCACACACATGCAAGCATACACATATTTCCCACGTTTTTCCATGCTTTAAAATTAAAATTTAGAGGTACTCACCTTCTTTCCAAGCAGCCTTTGAGCTCAACACTCAAAACCCCTTTAAAACCATTTTTCCAAATGGCTAAGGTCCAGGAAAAACTCACCCACAGACTCAATGGGTCTGTTTGCTAGCAAGGGAATCTTACCTGGGCCTGGTCCATTGGTTAGGTTAGCTTGGAGTCCCATCTGGGGTGCCAATTGTTGAAAGAAATATCCTTCTGGGTTCAGTTCCAAGTGGGGAAAAAGACACTGGAAACATGGAGGCTGCTTGGAAGGTTTAATGGTTACAGCTCCAGAGAAGAATGATCACATGCTTCAAGATGAGAAGAGAAGGGAAAAAGGGAAAAGGGGAAAAAGAAAAAAAGGGGGAAAAAATGTTGAGGTGCTGAGAGTACTTGGGTTTTATACTCTCTGTTTGGATTTGAATTGGAGCTTGTATTCTAATTGGTTGTCAGACTTCCAGGGGCGGGGGTCTTAATTTTGTAGGCTTGGTCTGGACCACATGGCTTTACCTGAATGCTGGCTAATGCAATCTTCCCAGGCCATGTGGTGAGATGGGTAATCCTATCATTTCCTGAGGGCCATCCTTAATCCCATCACCTTGGAGTTCCTTCTTATGTAAAGTATTCTGGCCCAAGCCTTAATGGCCCACTCATTAACAAGGGTGGGGGTGAGTTTCTGCTTCTTGAGTGAGTTTCTGCTTCTTGAGTTTCTACTCTTTTTAGAAGAAATATTCTGCCTTTTAATATTTCCTAGGCTATTTCAATTTTTTCTAGGAGAGGGGTGGATGCTAACTTCCTACACCACAAAGAGAAGGGGTAGGGGGATCAACTTATCTTCTCTAGAGCAGCAGAAGGCAGGACAAGAAGCAATGGATGTGTTGGAAGTTATGATTCACTCCTCTACTTGGAAAAGAAAAGGACAGGAAAATTCCCATAAAAGAGAAGTAGAAAATCAGGCAGAGATTCAACCCTCACCCTTATCAATGGGCCATTAAAAGCTGAATCCAGTCTATTCTCCACAACAAAGGAAGGATAAAATTACATGAGCCAGCACATCCAAATACCATGGGATACAGAGAAAAACCCTACAAAGTAGCTAATACCCCCCCTTTCCCCTAGAAATCGAATAGATGACAAACTATAAAGTTGTGAAAATAGCAAAAGCAAACACCCAAAAGGAGAAGAAATTAAGCCAAAGTAATTAAGAACTTTAGACACATGAGGAAAGGAGATATTCACCAAAACACAGTAATAAAAAACATGAAGGAACCAGACAGGCAGGAAGAAAAGAATTAAACCATGATAGCAAACCTAAGGCATAAACAGAAAGCTCAGAATATTGAAACAAAATGCAAACTGATTAATTACAGGGAACAAGCAGCTACAAAGGGCCAGGAAAAATAGAGATTGGACTATAAAACAATTATTTACTTGTCTTCCGCCCAGACGGAAGAACCCAATCACAAGAAACAGGTTTTAAACACCATAAAAAAAAACAATCACACATGCTAAATCAAAAGACTTAAAAGGGTTCACATGCCAAATAAGAGTTTAAAAAGGGGTTTTACAGTTCAACAGGCCAGCCTCAGGAATGCTGCCTTTGCCTTTTCTTAACGGCTTCCTGCTTCCAATGCAGCTGATTTCTAATCCCAGCCGGGAAATTTGAATTTATAAAGGGAAAAAGCTCTGCCTTTCAAGGATCCTTAAAGAGAAAGTGTAGACATTGTGCTTTCAGGATATTCTTGTCTTGGATGGCAAACCTCAGACAAAGAACATTCTGTGCAAAGTGCAACGTTTGCATGTTTACTTGGGGGAAACATTTGCATGTTTACCTGGAGGAAACAAGACCTTAACACCCAGATAGGACGGAACAAAGGCAGGAACTGAAGCTTATGTTAATCTTAATTAAAAGTTAATCCTAACTGGAAATGAATGTTAAATTGCTTAAGCAGACAGTAACAAAGGTTGTCTAAATAGATGTATAGTGTATAAATTAACCACTGGTATGCTACTATGGATATAGAGAGATAGAACGAACTCTGGCAAGTGAGCAGACAGCTCTTCTTATTCTCAACCTGACAATAAAGAAAGCAGATTGTCTCATCTCCATGTGGTCCTGAGTCTTGATTCCTACAAGAAAGGTTTCTTTTTTTCCTTTCAGCAGATGGAAACTAATCAAGGAGAGAAGCAACCTGGAAGGAGAAACTTCCTAACAGTGAGGCCAATTAACCAGTGGAACAGCTTGCCTTCAGAAGTTGTGGGTGCTTCATCACTGAAGGGTTTTAAGAAAAGATTGGACAGCCATTTGTCTGAAATGGTATAGGGTCTCCTACTCAAGCAGGGGATTAGACTAAAAAGACCTCGAAGCTCCCTTCCAGCTCTATTCTGAATCTGATTTGAAGACAGGACAAAAAGCAATGGATGGAAACTCATCAATGAGGGAATAAACCTAGAACTAAGGACAAATTTTCTGACAGAACAATTAACCAGTGGAATGACATACCTCCAGACACTGAGTGCTCCGATACTGGTTTTAAGAAGAGATAAGGTTTACTGCCTGAGCTAGGTTGGACTAAACTCAATTATTGTTTTATGTTATTATTTATATAGGAAAAAATCTGAAATCTGAACTCATTAGCTGCATGAATGGAAAAATGTATATTGCTCAAATGGATCTTATTATAACTATACTTTGCAGGTGTTTTAACTGAAAACCATTCTTGGAGCTGTTGGAAGTTGCGAGAGATTCCTCTCTCTTCTAGGAAAACAGCCCCCACCCTTTGTCAAGTAGGGCTATTAAGATAGCTGGAGCCAGCTTACTTTTCACAACAAAGGAAGGAGAAAATTATAGGCATGAGATGCAGAGGAAAAAACCCTATAAACTAGTTAAGATCTTTTCCCATAGAAATCAAATAGATGGCAAGCTATAAAAACTTTTGAAAGGCAAACCAAAAGACATAACAGGAAACTCGGGATATTGCAACTTAATGCAACAAGCAGTTACTAAGAGATCCCAATCTCAAGAGACAGGAACTTATCACACACACACAAATCAAAGTCTTCAAAGATTCACACCTAACAAATCAAAGGATCTGAAGGGTATAAAAAAGGGTTTCTCTACTCACAAGATTAGATTAATCCTAGGAACGCTATGAGATTTCTTACCTGCCTTCCTATTAATAAACTGATTCTGGCTTTCAATGCAGCTGACCAAATCATTTTGCATTTCTTCCAGCCGGGAAATTTGAATCTACAAAGGAAAGAACTTTGCCTATTACTAAAGGGCAAGGCTTCTTTTTCCTTTCCTCAGTTGGTGACTCTGGTGGTTTCCCAGTCAACCCAGCCACCAGACAGGGTCTGGAGATCAAAACCCAGCCGTCACGGACCTTCTTTGTCCGGGGAGAGCATCCACGGACCCTGCCCGGGAGACATTGGGTAGTAAAGGAACTCCTTGAGACTTAAACTCAACAACTGCTTGAAAGCAGGTGAATACCGCTAAATTTAAAATCCTAGAACTGTGGAGAGTGGAAGGGAGAGTGAAATGCTGTGTGTGTGTGTGCGTATGGGTCAAGCCTGACTGATCACCCATACCACCAGACCAAACCTATGCCACCAAAGGAAAGGACCCTGAGATGAACTAGTAAAAGACTAAAAGAAGACAGTTAAAATATTATGGGGGGAGGGTGGAAATTCATTATAATTGGAAATTCATTGTAATTTTTTCTTTCTTGTATCATTTATATTGTAACCAGTTTGATGTACTCATGTAAGGATTGTATTTGAGCTGGCCCAGCAAGTTCTGCACACCTTGGATTTCTGTCTGGTGGGAGGGAAAATTGTACAGCACGTTTGTATTATCTGTATTGTAAAACTAGCTGCATATAGGCACATACACAGAGGTTATCCCTTTCACCTACCTCCACACAAAGCTGCTCCTAGGGTTTTTTTTTTGCTGCTCCTAGCTTCCTTTTTTGTGTTTATCTGTGGCATTAAGGTCCATGCAAACTCCCTGCTAATTCCATGGGGGAGAGGGCATTCCTTTCAGGCAATTCCTGAAGAGATAGCAGAAAAGAGATCTCCAAACCAAGTCTTGACTGTGGCTCACAAATGATGCTGCCCAGTTGCCCAGTAAAGCAGAACATGTTGCACTGGTGGTCTCATGAGTAGAAGTCCCAGAGCTCATTGTGTGTAATTTAAAAACTACTAAATAGCCTGGATTTCACATTGACTAATCTCAGTTTGGAGCTAGGCAGGTAGTAACCATAACCTTGGAAATGAGCAGTCTGTAATTTAAAGGCTGTGGAAAATGTAGAGGCTTGTACTTACAACCTGACTGTAAGCTCATAAAAAGGTACATCAAACATCTAAAAATAAATTGGCATGAAAAAATTGGATACAGCAAAAAAAAAAACAACCATCAGGGTTGGGAACCACTGAAAGAATCCTTTTTCTGTTGCCTCTTTTTTTTCAATGCCTCCCCCTTTGCATCAGAAAAATTAAAAGCACCCATCAAGTCTCCCTGATCTGATCACCTTTTAAACTTTGTCAAAACACTCACTTATTTTGAAAAAAAAAAAAAAGAGAGATTGTTGGAAGTTGAGAGCGATTCCCCTGTCTCTAGGAAAACAGCCCCCCCCCCCCTTTGTCAAGTAGGGCTATTAAGATAGCTGGAGCCAGCTTACTTTTCACAACAAAGGAAGGAGAAAATTACAGGCATGAGATACAGAGAAAAAAACCTATAAACTAGTTAAGATCTTTTCCCATAGAAATCAAATAGATGGCAAGCTATAAAAACTTTTGAAAAGCAAACCAAAAGGCATAACAGAAAACTCAGGATATTGCAACTTAATGCAACAAGCAGCTACTAAGAGATCCCAATCTCAAGAGACAGGAACTTATCACACACACACAAATCAAAGTCTTCAAAGATTCACACCTACAGATCAAAGGATCTGAAGTGTATAAAAAAGGGTTTCTCTACTCACAAGATTAGATTAATCCTAGGAACGCTGTGAGATTTCCTACCTGCCTTCCTATTAATAAACTGATTTTGGCTTTCAACACAGCTGATCAAATCATTTTGCATTTCTCACAGCCGGGAAATTTGAATCTACAAAGGAAAGAACTTTGCTTATTACTAAAGGGCAAGGCTTCTTTTTCCTTTCCTCAGAACAAAAGTTGGCTGAATCATGAGATTTAAATGTAATACTGGAAGTGCTTCAAATATGGCTGCCCAGTGCTGCTCCCTTGAGTTTTCTGCTTCTTGCAATGGTCACCTACTCATCATTTTGAATATTTCTCTATTTTCTTCCTCTAGCAAGTTTAGATAACTTTAGATGTTCAAAGAAAGACAGTGATGAAGTGGATAGGCTTCCTGAAGAAATGTCTGTGGAGATTCTCCGTCTACTAGATCATAGTTGTCTTCAAGGTGTTTTTATTTTATTTTTTTTAAAGGCAAGTAGACTATTTTTTCCTTGAAGAGGAAGAAGAAAACATTTCACTTCTCATTCAAAAAGCTTCATCAGTTCTGATGGGGGGCACAGGTGGAAAGATAGGGACAGACAGTTGAGACTGGACGGTGTGTGTGTGTGGAAAGATAGGTTTTGATAGAATGGGAGGGGGGGAGAGGAGGGGAATGGAAGGATTTTATTCTTTGCAGTCATTGTTAGCTCTCAGAGGGAGTTCAGGGCATGGGGGTGGGGTATCTGTGCCCTCAGGGTCATCTGAATCAGGGTGCAATTGATTGTGAAATTTTCTTGGAATTGGTGCAAGGGCTGTGTTGCAGACTGGAGATAGATGGTGTCTTATTCCTCTTGCTGTGTAAAGGGACCGGTGTTCAATTCTAACACAGATGAATTATTTTACCCTTCTTTCAAACCAATGGGCCTCTCTATCCAAATTGTGGACTTTGCTATCTTCAAAAAGAGTGGCCTTTGTCTTTCAAAAGCAGATGGACCACTGAATCTTGTCTTGATGGGTTTGATCTCCTATATTGTGCTATCTGCTTATGAAATGAGGAAGTTTTATTTTATCCCCTATCACATTGGTCTCCCATCATGGTCAGGATTAGCACTGGATTTTGTATCCTTGTATATTTGTCCAAACATTCTAATAAGGCTCATGTCAGGGCCAGTTCAAGAACAACATAGAATAATCCAGTCAAAGTTCAGTTCTTTATTTGCTTATGTCCAATAGACAAAATCACGTCAGACTAAACCTTTAATACTAGTAGTGATGGAATGGATATACCTTGGGAGATTCTATTTCTCTGCCTCCTGCCCAACTCCCAGCTGTGTTATGTCTTGTCACCTTCCTCTCTGGTCATTGGAGTCATTCAGATTTTTGTGAATGGAAAATTCACAAAAAAAGATTCTGAAAGTTGTTTGCATTAGCGTACCTACTTTCTCTGTGTTTAAAAGTGAAGTAATCTCAATAAAAGAAAAAGTGTGCCAGTGAAGGAATACTGCAGCCTCCAGGCACAGTTAGCTTTTGGATCTTGGAGGTAGGGGTGAGGTTAATCATCAGGCATTGCTTGGAGTGCCAGATCAGGTATTTTTAAATGGTGCAGACATTAGCCAAGGGAAATGAGTTGCTAGGGATGATACCTACAGAGGTGTAGGAGATGGAACACATTCCAAGGAGAGGCAGGAGCCCCTAAAATGCAGTAGGGGCAGAGTTGGTATTCAGCAGGCTCTGACCAGTTCTGGAGAACTGGTAGCGGAAATTTTGAGTAGTTCGGAGAACCGTCAAATGCCACCTCTGACTGGATACTTTGCAATATCCTTCCCCTGTCACATCTACCAAGCGATGCCCACAGAACAGGTAGTAAATTTTTTTGAATCCCACCACTGCTCGGGGGTGGGGTGGGGGTGGAGGTCTGAACTTTGAAACCAGGTCATCAGTAGTTTTTGAGGAGGAGTCTGTTATAACTTTGAACAGTTGCTAAATGACCGGTTGTAAGTTGAGGACTACCTGTAGATAGGCAAGTGGTTGTAGCTCAGTACTTCCTATTCTAGACAAAAGATAAAAGAGAAAGTTGGTAGAGGGTGTTTAACAGTGAATTATCCTGAGGAGGAGGAGAGGGGCACTAATGAGAGTGACAGGGAACAGCATCATCAGGTTGCTTTCTACTTTTCTCAACTCCTGTGGTGGTCATTTTGTGAATGAACAAGCCCTCTGAGAGCCCCTTTCTTTTACACTGAACATGCAGATGGAGTCCAAATTGGTTGAGATAACATTGTTCAATAGCAATGTAACAATAGATGACTTAACTCAGGGTCCCCAACTCCTGGGCTGCGGCCCACTTTCAGGCCTGGAAGCATTCAGAACTGGGCTGCAGAAGTGGTGGGTGAGTGCGTGCATCCCCACTTACAGGAGCAGTAGCAAGCTGCTCACCACTTGTGCAGAACCATCCTTTCAGCCTCCCCAATCAGAAAATTTGGGGAACTCTGACTTAACCCATTGCTCAACACTGTCAGGAAGCACTGTCATGTAAGCAGATAAACTTGGAGTTTGCTATGGCTGAAGAGAACCCAGAGTGGGCTTTGCCGGAAGCTCTTCAAACCTGGAAGAAGCCTCATTTATGCTTCTTATGTTGGATAATACTGTATAATTCTAAATGAAATCAGAAGAAGAAAGAAACTCATTTGTGACTGGATCAATCAACATCGTTGAGACAGTAGTTGAGGACTACTTGCACCTATATATGCTCTTGACATATACTCCTAATGTTCTTCGATCATTCCTCCCAGTAATGTGCCTCCCTCCACCAAGATGAGGTAGTGTAGCAGTATATTCCATAGATATCCCCGGGATTGCATATTCTTTCAGTTATGTGTGTGCAAAATCAGAGATGGACACTGTGTAAAATAAAGTTTCCCTTTTATTTTAAACTGGGCAAGTTCCAAATGCTTGTTAGTGAGGGGGTGGGGGTTCTAATTAGGAACAAGGAGGCTGATAGGGAAGCAAGGGTAGCTCTGGGCTCCTAATGGATTCTCCTATTCTCTCAGTTCTCTTGGTAGGACCCAGTGGTGTCCTCCATTTTTCCTGCACGCCCACAGTCAGAACAGGGAGTATCCCTTTCTAGCTGGGTGGCTTTTGCTGTTTTGTCTCCATCGTCCATATACTCTTTTGATCAACTTCTCATGTCTGCACTCATGCAGTGTTTTTATGTATTTTTCCACAAAAACCACACACTTTTTTATAGGTAAACTTCCATTTCTATTTTGAAATTAGTTCAGCTTCCAATTATTTTCTGTCATTCACCCTTTCACATGGCTCACACTTGTTCTGTCTCTCAACCATGTCTCTCTTTATTTACCTTTCTTAATGTATTCATACTGCTCACCCCCACCACTGAAGATTTCCCGGCCTAAGGAATATTCTCTCCCTCCCTCCCCTTTTCCTTTCTTTTCTTAGAGAAGGTATGCTATTGAAGAGATTAATGTGAAGGAGCAGGGGGCACCTGGTGAAAAAGGCTCACTTAAGTTGTATTCTAGCAAATGTTTGGGTTGGGGAGGGGTCTCTCTGTGTTAGTTAGGGGTGGTGTGCATCTGGGTTGGGGTCTTCTGGGCTGCATCTAGGACTGTAATCCGGTCTGGCAGGGGAGGACCACTTCTTCGCTAGCACCGACATAAGACGCTCGCATGCTGGGAGAATACTATGGAATGATAAAAAGAGAGGAGCGAGAAAGTTAATAACCAAGCAATAGTAGAACAGCAGTTATTCTACCTTTTCAATCTGTCCCTTTCCAGGTGAGTTGGGAGCTGCAATTTTTAAATCTCCGACCAACATACTGGCTGAGTATTCTAGTAGTTATATTTATAGAAACATTGAGAGGTGGGTATTCGGTTAAATCAGGGGTCCCCAACTCCTGGGCCGCAACCCACTACTGGGCCGCGGCCTGTTCAAAACTGGGCCAAGGGAGAAATGAACAAGCGTGCACGTGAACCTCCATTCGCACAATCGGAGGGCACTTGCACTCGTGCATGTTCCACTTGTGAGAACGGAGGATGCTTGCGCTCATGAGTGAAGTTCTGCTCGCCCGAGTGTGCTCCGCTTGTGTGAGTGGAGCTTTGCGCACGAGCACCCTCTGCTTGCATGTGAAGCTTGCACAAATGGAACTGCGTGTGCCCCTGTCCCTCAAATGCCCCCCCCCCCCATGCTGGGTCACCAAGCTGGAAAAGTTGGGGACCGCTGGGTCAAATTTTTAAATTTTAAATTTTAGATAATTTTTCTGTTGGGTGTTGTTCTTATCCATTTTAGATTTTTATTTATTTCATTTCCGTTATTTGTACTGTTTTCGTTGTTGAATGTACACCGCCCCAAGTCCCTTTTTGGGAGAGGGAGCGGTATAGAAGCACGAACAAATAAATAAATAAATAAATAAATAATTAAGTAGCTCTGGAACTGTGTGTAGCTTCAGACCTTTTTGATGGCCCCACGTTACCCCAAATTACTTCTCATCCAAAAATAAAGAGTTAAATAGACGTATGGTGTCTCAGGCTAAATACACCTTTGTTAACTAAATTTACAAACCATGCATGAAATCGTGAAAACTCTACCCCCCTTCCTCTGGTGTCAGCAGCATCTGCAAATCCCCTCAGAACCACCTCCACCCTGCCCAAAGCAAAGGAAAATCAGAAGATGTACAACTTGTGCTGGGAAAAAGGGTTGCTTTCCCCCACATTATAGAACTGATTCAACCCATTTTGACCAAAGGAATAAAAAAAGTAATTTTGCTACCTAATTCCGTTGTTAAGTTTAGGTGATTGTCTATGGAGACTCTCAATCATCCAGCTCATGGTTGTCCCAAAGGTGTTTTCCAAAAGGCAGCTGGACTTTCTTGGTTTTTCTTTGAAAATGTTTCACTTCTTGTGCAAGAAGGACCTTCAGTTTCTGAAAGTTCTTCAGTTCTGAAGAAGCTTCTTGGATGAAAAGTGAAATATCTTCAAAGAAAAAAAAAAAACCTTTGGGACGGTTTAGGCGATTATTATTATTTTGAGAAGCCTATGCATTGGACATATATGCATCAGGTTTTCAATACCCCACAATTCAGTGTGGATCACAAAACCAAAGCCACTTCTCTGTCATAACATACAGCTGGTGGGCTGCATTTGGTTACCACATACGGAGGAGTCCATACTTCTGACTTACCGAAGGGGGTGGGGAATGACGGTCAATGAGGGGGATGCTCTCAAATTGAGGACTGCCACTGTACGAAGCGCTTTGACTCCTGCAGGGGACACCAAGATAGATGCTGATAACAAATCCCTCCCTCCCCAAGCCAAGCTACCTAAGCTCTGGAAGGTCAGTCCATTACTTCATAAATACTAGAAAAATTATTTTATTGGACATCAGCAACTTTCTGGAGGGCCTCTACAAAAATGTCTATGTCAGGGGTCCCCAACCCATGATCCACGACCCAGTGCTGGGCTCCAGTCCATTCAGAACCAGGCTATGGAAGTGAGGAACGAGCACATGCATGAAACTGCATTTGTAAAAATGGTCTGTGTGTACACAAGAGACCACTCTCTGTCCCGCCCCACCACCTCCATCAGTCCACCAAATCAGAAAGATTGGGGACTGCTGGTCTACGTGGCCATTGAAATGAAAGCCCTTCGTCTATTTAGATGTCATGAAAATAAACCATAGCATGGATTATACAGTAAATCCTAGGTTCATCATGATATATTTGGTCTTTTTTATTTGGAGGAGTAGATATATGCCCCATCTCACTATTGTCATCATATAGTGTGACATGAGAATTCCAAATGGAGATCATTCCCACTTTAAAAAAAATGTAAAAAGAAGAGCAAGGACCTCAAGATTTGCATACTTATCTCTATTTGGAGAGTATATTTATATAGGGAGGGGCAATACCTGTTTCCCCAACATAAAAATAGAAGTTGCAGCCCAATAAGTTAATTAGATAGACGTAATTTCTCTGAATATGCATTTGATCCAAATTGCACTCCAGAGAAGGGGCATGAAAAGCAGTGAAAAGGTTAAGGATTGAGGAGAAAAGAATAAAACAGTAGCAGTCAATTTTACTTAGTTTGGAAAGATAAGATAGTGTAGACCAGGGATCTCCAACCTTGGCAACTTTAAGACTTGTGGACTTCAACTCCCAGAGTTCCTCAGCCAGCAAAGGTCTGAGAGTTGAAGTCCACAAGTCTTAAAGTTACCCCTGGAATGCCAATGTAGAAAATCTGGAGTAAGAAAAGGATCAGTCACTGGGAACACATTGGAGGTAGTGAAGGGACTAGAGTAGTATTTCCAGAAGAATATTTTGATAAATGGATCATCTTAGGCTGGGCCAGGAATGGAAAGTGATACATAGGGCTGGCTTGCCATTATGAAAAAGGTGGAAGACATAATTAAAAAAAATACAGGTGAAGAAAACAAAGGAATTAATGATTCCATCTCTACGGAAAACTGCTTTAGTGGGATCACTTCTGGTGATACCCTAATAAAAGAAATCTAAAATGGTGTTTAATGGATAGGAGCAATGTGGAACAGACTGCATCTGCAGGCAATAAAGCCTTCTCTGTGGGAGGTGTTTATATCCTTTTTTTGAGAGTGGGCAACAGAATTTCATTTTTAATATGTGCCAGTGTGCTCACAGTAAAAAAAAATGACAATAAAGGTTATCTCATCTCTCATCTCATCTCATCTCATCTCATCTCATCTCATCTCATCTCATCTCATCTCATCTTCTTATGTTTAAACAGATGCTGGAGGGTACAATAGATTCCTGTACGGATCAGGGAGTCAGGCTACATGATCTCCCAGGCCCCTCAAAATCTGTATACTCTATGAAACTAAGAGTAAAAAGAATTAAATATGCTGCTTAGATGTTTCTGAAGGAAACGGGGTGATAGTATAATGCAGTATATGAAATAAACATTTCTTCTACTCTGGTGATCTAGACAGTGGGAAATAAAGATAGTCCTCAACTTACAACAGTTTGTTTATTGACTGTTCAAAGTTACTTATGGCCACTGCAACATATAATCAAAATTCAGATGCCTGGCAAGTGACTGATATTTATGATGGTTGCAGCATCCCGGGTTATGTGTTCTCCTTTTGCAACCTTCTGGCATGCAAAATTAATGGGGAAGCCAGATTTGCTTAACAACCGTGTTTAATGGAGCAAAATTCACTTAGTAAAAAAAAAAATTGGGCTCAATTATGTCGCAAGTCAAGGACTACCTGTCAGCTTTCCCAAATCTATTATTCTCCATTCTTTAAACTTCAAAATGGCTAAACAATGTTGACCATCGCATCTGCCCTTCTCCTTGATTAGGGAGCCCAGATGAGGTGGTTTCAGACAACTAAAGCAGTACCAGGGAAGGAGAATTAATGAGATGAGGAAAATGCCAGGGAAGGAGGCAAAGAGGGGGTAGGAGGGGAGGGGAAAGGAGCTCGAAGAGGTAGAGGGAACAATCCATTCCTGATTTTGGGGGTGGGGGAGTCCTCCCTTCCCCCTCCCACTCACGCACTCGGATCTGGGCCACTGGGGGCCGCTCCATGCCCCTCCCGCCTTGCAGGGGGTATTAAGACCAAGCGCGTGGGGAGGGGGTTGGGAGGTGGGGGTTGGGGGTTACTCACATGTACTGTGAGATGGGGGCGTTGGAAATGGGGGGGGCTGAAAGGCGCAGGCTGCCCCGGCTGCCCCAGCTTGAACAGTGGCCAAAGGAGCTGGGCAGGCTGGGCCCAGCCCCCCCTGTGCGCACTGTTGGCGGTCTACGTGCCTGGGGCGTGAAAGGGTCGTCATCCTCCATGTCGTCATAGTCCGAGTCCCTGTGCAGGAATTCAGGGCGGGGGGGAAGGGGGGGGGAAAGAAGCAAAGAAGTGAGTAACGAGGAAAGAGTCACTTAGTCTAATGATTGTGAAGAAAAACTATGGTCCTAGGACATCTATCCAGAAAACAAGAGTTTGTGCCAAATCCAGCATCTAGATTTCTCTTATTTTTCTTGCATTGGATTGCTGCGCCTTTAGGGCAGAGGTGGAGAACAATGGCCCGTTTTTATGACTTGTAGACTTCAACTCCCAAAATTCCTGACCCAACATGGCTATCTCAAGAATTCTGGGAGTTGAAGTCCACAAGTCATAAAAGAGGCCATTGTTCCCTATCCCCACTTTAATGTGTACATTCAGAACAGGAAAACAGGACAACCTGGCCCAATCTTCCAGCTTAATCTGATCTAGTTCATAGATTTTACATGTCAAATAAGGCACACTCTGGTTTCATTTGGACTTCCGATCCCAGAATTCTCAACACAACCTTTTGTTTACAGATGTGAAGTGGGCTAATTAAAATTAACAAACAAAGTTTTATTCTGAATGGGATCATCTTGCTGTGTATTTTCTATATCAGGGATGTGCAACACTTTTGGCCTATGAGTGGCCTACTGAGGATCATCCTCTTTTAACAACCCCACAATCACCTGTGGAGTAAAGTCTGGGTAATTGAATGGAGTGTTTACTGGTCAGATGTCCTTTCTGGTGCCAATGCAGAGGGCTTTCTTCCCCCAGCATATATATTCTCGGTGTGCCCAGAGAGAGAAATATCTGCCTCTACCTACCATCAAACTCACAGCCTCCTGATTGTGAGGTGAGAGCTCCACCTCTAGGCCACCGTACTTGAGTGGCCTACTGAAGATGCATGCCAAAAAATAGGCAGGGTTTGGACAAAACCAAGATTTTACTAATATACCATTTAAAAGTTGAATAACCTTTCACATTTAAGTTCTTTAATTTTAATTAAATACAATTAGCATGACTTAATTGCCTAGCGGTAGTCCTCGACTTAAAAGTGTTCGTTTAGTTCAAGAGTCTTCAAACTTGGCAAGTTGAAGATTTCTGGACTTCAACTCCCAGAATTCCTGAAGTAACATGACTAGAGGGGGAATTCTGGGAGTTGAAGTCCACCAGTCTTAAATCGGTGAAGACCCCTGATTTAGTGACTGTTCAAAGTTACAACAGCACTAAAAAAGTGACAGGTTTTCACACTTACAGTTCTTGCAGCATCCCCTTGGTCACATGATCAAGATTCAGCTGCTTGGCAACTGGTTTATATTTATGATCGTTGCAGTGTCCTGGGGTCGTATGATCATCTTTTATGACCTTCTGACAAGCAAAGCCAATGGGAAATCCAGATTCATGGACAACTGTGTTACTAACTTAACAACTGTGATGATTCACTTAAAAACTGTGGCAAGAAAAGTGATAAAATGGGACAAACAAATGTCTCACTTAGCGACATACATTTTGGGCTCAATTGTGGTCATAAGTCAAGGACTACCAGTACTTCATAGTTCTTTCCTCTGGTTATATTAAAAGCTACAATGTGGTGGCTGATTTTGGAGAAGCCTATGGCCTTGCTTTCAAGGCTTGGGCATTGATATAGATCCTGAGGACTGTGATTATTCATATCTACAGCAACTACCGTCAGTATGCTTGAGCAGGATACATTTCTTTTTGCCTAATCTGGTGAAGTTTCTGCCTGCATAGAACGGAGGCTCACAATTCTCACATACTGGATATCAGCACTCACCTGTTCTGGAACCTCTTCCAAGCCCGGGGCAGACTACAGACTGCTGTGGTGAAGGAAAGGGCAGAGAGGAAGGAGAAAAGGAGGAGGAAGAGCAATCCCTCCATGCCATCATAGCACAGCCCTTTCAAGCCATCCACATAGTCCTAGGAGACATAAGAAGTGACATAGAAGTAGTTCCAGATGGATGTTTTAAAATCTATTGGCAATGATTCCTGATTTCTGGGTATCAGGATATCCATATGGGACATTATCCTTTTTAATCACTAATCCACAATTTCTCTCTCTTTTACAACCTTTTTTAAATGAGAATTATTCACTCCATCTGAAACACTAAGATGAGGACAGGTCTGTAAAGTTACGATTATGCCATAGCTTTTTCATTTTCTAGATTTATTATAGCAATAGCAGTTAGATTTATATACCACTTCATAGTGCTTTATAATCCTCTCTAAGCGGTTTGCAGAGTCAGCCTATAGCCCCCAACAATCTGGGTCCTTATTTTACCCACCTCAGAAGGCCGGAAGGCTGAATCAACTTTGACCCAGTGAGAATCGAACTGCCGAATTGCTGGCAATTGGCAGTCGACAGAATTAGCCTGCAGTATTACTTTCTAACCATTGCACCACCACAGCTCTTCATGGAAGAGGCTTTGATATCTGGACTGATGCTTATAATCGCCAGATTGTTCACACTCACTGGTTGTGAGCTTGTATACCGATGTTTCAAATCCTTGTGTGCAAAACTTCTTATAAAATTGCAGGATGCCGCAAGTGCCATGTTGAGATTGCTCCATTTTGCTTTGGATGGAAAACAGCTCATATGAAAAGGAACCATACCCTTATGATGTACAGAGGGAGTCATAGGACTCCCTCTATACATTATGGTTAGGATCTGGGGATTCATTGTTTTCTATCCTTGCCCATGACTGGGCATGCTGGTGGTGACAGAAATAGAAATCAAAAATATTTGGAGAGCAACAAGCTATAGATTCTTTTTGTAGATCAGGGGTGTCAAACTCAAGGCCCACTGGCCAGATCCAGCCTGTAGGGTGCTTAGATCTGGCCTGTGGGGGCAGCCTGGAAACTGCAAAGGACCGGCTCACAATGCCTCTGCCAACAAAAATGGAGCTCAGGTGGGCCACATGTGGCTGCCCCGCACCCTGTTTTTGCTGGCAGAGGACTGCAGGAGGCCATTGTGGCAAAAATGGTGTGTTTTGTGTGTGTGTGTGTGTGCGTGGCAGAGCCCCCCTCCCGGGCTCCATTTTCACTGGCAGATAACTATAAAAACAAACTAAAAACAAAACAAAAGAAGAAATGTTTCCCGTTTTGCATTTGAGCATGCAAGAAGGAACAGAAAATGAGAAAGGGAAAGAGGAAAGACAAAGAAAAGGAAGGGACGATGGGAAGAGAGCAAGGAAGGAAAAATAAGGAAAGAGGGGAAGAAAGGAGAATGAAGAGGGAAGGAAAAAGAAGAAAAGTCAGGCAGGCAGGCAGGAGATTATAATGAGAGTAAGGGAGGGTCTCTGGTACTTGGCCACCACAAGTACTCTTAGTACTTGACCACCACAGGTGCCCCCGACACAAAGGGACATTGAGCTGGCCATGCCCACAACTCTCCCAGCCATGCTCCCCCTGGCCCTCCAAGGTCAAACACAATCCTGATGTGGCCCTCAATGAAATCGAGTTTGACACACCTTTCTGCAGATGATGATACTGTTACTATGCATGCCTGCCCATCATATCATAAGGAAAGAGGCCCAAAAGTCAAGATCTTAAAATGTATCCAGAAATATTAAGAAATGTTATGCAGAATGGCTGGAGCAATTAAATGACAAATAAGAGTAACGGGGGTACCTTATGAAGTCCCCGGCAGTTGAGGAGAGCTACAAGATGATGGAAATTACTTTCTGTAATGTTCAAGGTACTCTGGATGGATACGATGTTCTTCTGCAATGAACAAACAGTGTGAATGAGGACACAGTTGCCCTAATTTGCAGCCTCCCCTTCCCCTCTGGCTAGCCTCCCATAACTTTTCCTCTCCAAAAGAATCATGCAATCCCACACCCCTTTCTCTCTGAGCATTCCCCACTGACCTCGGCTGCTGGGAAGTGGGGGATGGCTTCCCTCTCCAATCCATACAGCTGAGAATGTATGTTGGATAATGCCCTCTGACACACCGTGAGTCTCTATAATAGAGTTGGCAAGAAAGGAATGAGAGAAAAACACACTGTGTGCGTAGTCCTTGACTTACAATCACAATTGCAACCAGAAAATTCATTGTTAGGCGGTGCAGTCATTAGCTAGGCATCTGGTGAGCCAGGCCGTCGATGTTACCAAAAAAAATATATATTTTTTTTTGCCATGGCTGTAAAGTAAATCACCCCAATCATTAAACAAGACGTCACATGATTGTATTTTGTGATTCTGAGTTTGTTTGTCAGAAGCTGATTGTGAAGCTCTCAAATGGACACCATGTGGCCCTGGAACGCTGCAGTTATCATAAATATGATCCAGCTGCCAAGCACCTAGATTACAATCACACGATCGCGGAAATGTTGTGACGTTAGAAAGTGCCAGGACTGTTCGTAAGTCATTTTTGTAATTTTGAATGGTCAGAAAACAAATGGTTGTAAGTCAAGGATTACCTACATTTGAAGTTAGCCAACTTACAAACCCCCAATAGAAGGAACCCTCAAATTGGGATATTCCTTCCTCCAAAAGTAAGTTTAAATTCTATCGTGTTTTGCATGAAACCAGGGAATTTCAAACACAAGGCCATTTGCAAATCAGCAAATGAAAATAATAAAAGCAAAAGTTTAACTTTTTTTTTTTTAGAGGAGAGCTGAGCTAGCCATTAAAATGATTTACAGATATGACTATTGTGAAATTTTACAACATGCCAAGATAACACCCTGGGTGAGGTATATAACATGGATGAAGGATTCATATACTGAGAATAACCAGATTTCATCTATAGAACAAATTTTTAGAAACATCCCAAAATTATGAAATACAGTTGAAAATATATGGGCAAGCAATTTTTAAAATATGTGGACTTCAATTCCCAGAATTCCTTAGCCAGCATGCTGTTTTAGAGGAATATAGGTGGCTTGGATTTAGTTTTGGATTTACTCTGAGAATTCAATACACCTTCCTAAAACTTCTGCAACATCCACACAAGCCACATTTTATTTGAATGGAAAAGAGGGAATACTTACCTGCTGAAAAGGGTTGAAAATATCTTGGCTGCAGGTTAAATAGTATTGTAGGATTTCTACAGGGTTAAAGGAAAAGAAAAAAGGGCATCAAGTTACTGGGTCCATCTAGACATTAGGCTTTTTAAACTCCTTCTTAGATCTCCTGAGTTTGTTTATCTAACATCTGTATGTGTTCAGATGAGGTAGAGAAAGAAATATGCACACACACATGCGCGCATACACTCAAGCAGCAAGAAAAACAGAGACCAGTCACCAAAATAAAATGTATAATATAAAATAAATAGCTACATCCTGGGAACTGTTGGAAAGAATTGGAATTACACCATTTCCCTGGGCCATGTGTAGGTTGAGCATTCTGGAAATTGCATATTTATGGATTTCTACCCCTGCCCCCTAAAAACTCAAGGGTATCCAACTTTGGCAAATTTAAGACTTGTGGATTTCAATCCCCAGAATTCCCCAGCCAACATGGAAAGACTGGAAACCTCTGCTCTAGCTGTTTGATACCTTCATGACAGGCCAATATTTCAGCAGGCAGAACAAGTCATCTTGCTCTAGGACATTAGTTGTGCATCTTTTAAATGTGATGGTTTATTTTTAATAGCCAAGGTGGTAAGGCTCATTCATTCATATCTATTTTTATTTTTATAAACAACTCAAGGCAGCAAACATATCTAATATTTCTTCTTCATCCTATTTCCCCCACAACTACAACCCCATGAGGTTAGTTGGGCTGAGAGAGAATGACTGGCCCAAAATCACCCAGACAGCTTTCATGCCTGAGGACTACAGCCCACCAGCTCCTGGTTTCTGGCCTGGAACCTAAAACAATAGACCAAACCAGGACTATAGTGTAAAGTTACTCCTTTGCTTCTTCATTATATTCAAGGCTGGTGTGTTACCCACATTGACTGCTAAACTTGGAAAATTACTCTTTTTATTAAAGCTGCTCTGTTTTGAGTCACCTTTTGAAGCTAGGAAATTTGAAAACAGCTGCCTTTTTTTAAAATGAAATAGCTGCCACAAGGACACACACACACACACACACACACACATACAATATCAGAGTTTTACTTTCTCCTAAAAAGCCCCCAAAGATGCTTTGTTTGCAAACAGAATTTTTTAAAAACTCAAATTGCAGATATGGCAGAAAAGAAATAGATTATTAGTAGAATATATGTATCATGTCTGCTTGGAACTAAACTCCCTACTTTCACCATCTCTTAATGCTCCCTTCTATTTTCCCCAACAAAGATCTCATGAGTAGGCTGGATTCAGAAATTATCA
This sequence comes from Bungarus multicinctus, assembly GCA_023653725.1. Taxonomy (NCBI): domain Eukaryota; kingdom Metazoa; phylum Chordata; class Lepidosauria; order Squamata; family Elapidae; genus Bungarus; species Bungarus multicinctus. Next base: position 120,941,418 of record CM042840.1, on the reverse strand, counting down.
AAACACCGGCATTAACCTTTTCCCTCCTATAATTATGGCAAAGAAAAATTGTATCCCATTCCAGAATAGACAGCCACTTAGTATTGCTTTTCCCCTGCCTTAAAGTAACAGTTCTTATATATAAAATCCACAAACCAGTGTTTCTCTTCTTTGAAAAGCAGTACAAAGTAAGTATGCAAAACATATGTAACTGCTTTCAGAATTTACCAAGAAGCAGAATTTTAGGGACAGGATGTTTGTTCTCTTTTGAAAGATTTTGAGATTTTAATTGCTTACAACAAACACAGATTTGCCAAGGACCTATAGTCCAGCTAACAGGTAAACAGAATTTTAATTTAAAATTAGTTTTTTAAAATTTAAAATCTTACCAATGATCGGGGGGGGGGGGGGAAAGGGGGATTTAGTTTCTTTGGAGCTAAAACACAATGGTTACTAAAGTTTGCATACTGCATTCTTGTTAGGAAGGTATTGTGCTACAGTGCAGCTTCGCAACCTGGGAATTGTATTATTCCCTGATTGCAAATCCAACATCTTTATTCCTTAAGGAGCAACAGATCTCATCCTACCTGGACTAAGTCCAGTCCTGGCTTGGGTTGTGTTCATCACGTAGCCATCGGGCTCAAAGCAGAAATCACTCAGTCCCTAGAGGGGGCAAAAACAAAAGATTTTTTTTTTTTTTTTACTACAGTGCATTTGCTTGCTGTCAATATGCATAAATATTGACAAAGGTGGACTGGAGAAGATGACGGCTGGAGACCAACAATGGGTCAGACTCAATTTGATCAATATCAGAGACGACTAAGTAAAACTGTGGGAGAACTTCTACTTTTAAGGCATGGGTGAACCAGAAGATTCAAAAGGAGATTGCTAAAAGATCGACAGCTACAGTATATGGGAAGACAGAAAAATACAGGTAGTGAAGGACTCAGGTTGGAATTAGGAAAGTTTGGTAAAGGAATTGCTGACATAGAAAGTTGCAGCTGTGATGAAAGGAACAATGGTGGGACACTACTGCCTAGCAATAAGAAAGTTACAAGTTAGAAGAACATGCTAGAAGGACGCTAACTAAGGCATGTAGATATTTAAACTTTGGTAACCTCTAGCTTATTATATTACACATAGTCCTCAACTTACAACCACAACTGAGTCCAAAATTTCTGCTGCTAACTAAGAAATTTGTTATGTGAGTTTTGCCCCATTTTATGACTTTTCTTGCCACATTTGTTAAGTGAATCACTGCAGTTGCTAAATTAGCAATCTGGTTAAGTGAATCTGGCTTTTCCATTTGCTTGTCAGGAAAGTCGCAAAAGGTGATCACATGACCCTGAGACACAACAACTGTCATAAGTATGAGTCAGTGGTTAAGCATCTGAATGTAAATCATGTGACCATGGGAATGCTGCAATAGTCATAAGTCTGAAAAATGGTCATGTCGCTTTTTTTCAGTGCCTTTGTAACTTTGAATGGTCACTAAGTGAACTGTTGTAAGTCAAGGACTACCTATAGTACAGATACACAACTCTTTTGGTAAGAAAGCTTCTTAGCATAAGCATGCAATGTGTGAAGAAGGAAGTGAAGCAGAAGAAATCAACCAAAAGAAACATGCGTCAAGGAACCAATGATTGATTCTTAGGGTGTTAACTTCCTCAACTAATATAGCTGTATAAAATTTGTATTTGTGCATTGTTCGAAGATCTTGGCTCTTTTAATTGCTAAGACCCTTTTGCTGAAGGCCTCCAATAAAAGAAGCTAAACATGCCATTCCTCGCGTCTGGTGGTCTTTATTGGCTTTGGCGCCAGGCTAGGAGCTATTTTGGGAACACTACTCCTCGACTTACAACCACAACTGAGCCCCAAATTTCCATTGCTAAGCAAGGCAGTTGTTAAGTGAGTTTTGCCCCATTTTACAACCTTTCTTGTCACAGTTGTTAAGTAAATCACTGTGATCGTTAGCAATAACAATAGGATTCAGACTTATATACTGCTTCACTGTGCTTCACAGCCTTCTCTTAAGCACAGTTTACAGAATCACAGTATTAGCCCAACAATCCGGGTCCTCATTTTACCGACCTCAGAAGCATGGAAGGCTGAGTCAACCTTGAGCCGGTCAGGATTGAACTCCTGGAAGTTGGCAGAATTAGCCTGCAATACCGCATTCTAACCACTGCACAATCACAGCGCAGTAACATGGTTATTAAGTGAATCTGGCTTCCCCATTGACTTTGCTCATCAGAAGGTTACAAAAAATGATCACATGACTCTGGGACACTGCAATTGTCATAAATACATGCCAAACGTACAAATTTTGATTACATGACCATGGAGATGCTACAATGGTGAAAAACAGTCATAAATCACTTTTTTCAGTGCTGTAGTACATAGTCCTCTTTTGGGGGGACTATGTTTATTTTGTATCCCACCCTGGGTCATCACATGGACATTCTGGAGCCTTCTACAGTTTTTGGGTCTTAACTCTCATCAGATTAGATCACAAGGCTACTGGCAAAGAATTTGGAGAATTATCTATAATATCTATAGAAATAAAGCTTGCTACATAGCAATAATACTTACATACCACTTCACAGTGCTTTATAGCCCTCTCTAAGCAGTTTACAGAGTCAGCCTATTGCCCCCAACAATCCAGGTCCTCATTTTACCGAACTTGGAAGGAAGGAAGGCTGAATCAACCTTGAGCCAGTGAGAACTGCTGGCAGCTGGCAGTCAGCAGAAGTAGCCTGCAGTAGCCTCCATCCTCAGAGGAAAACAGCCTGATAAAATCTCTATCAAGAACGCAGATAGAACGCATCAAAACAAAACAAAAAGGCTTGCTTTTGATTTGCTAGAACACGGAAAAGAGTCCTACAGCTTGGTTGGTGTGGAGTGAAGCTTGGCAGCTGTCAGAAAGGGACACTTACGATCAGTGGCCTTTGGACCCTACACTTTGCTATAATTAAGTTGGAAAAAAAGAGTGCTGGAGCCAATGGGGTAGAGGTTGGGCTTGATCATAGTAGGAGTAGAAACAACGAGGAGAAATGAATTGTAAAAAGTAAAGAAAGCCTCAGAGTCTGGAAGAACCATCCCCCTTGCTGGGAGAAGTAAAAAAGGAGTCATATTAGCTGCATTTGCAAACATATGACTTACTATTCACCATATTTAAGCCTCCTGGGGTGTTGTGCAAAGCAGTGTGCTTGATTAATGGGTCAGTGTCTTATGCAAACTCAGAAAATTGAGCTAATGGGGTAAACTGGGATTAGGGCAGTCATCTGTAAATGTGTTGGCAAACACAACATTTAGAGAATAAAATAAAGTGAAAATACATTTAATATTTTAGGCTGTTCTGACAATCTGATGATAAAAAAAACCAAGAGATATGTAGGTCCATTAAAAAAAGAAACAGTTGATGAATTGGAGGAATGGGGATGACGCTGAAAAAACAGACAAGGATATTTAACTGGAATGTGCAAACTAAAGACTTGGTTTGTGTTGAAGATTCCTGAATTTTTGCCTTCCTTACAAAGAAATGGGGAACCATGATAGTTACGTATAACTGTGAAAGAAATATTTACATGGATTTTCTATGCTCTCCCTTCCTTCCAAAGGTTCTCCACTCAATATGCTGCTTTGATTAAAAAAAAAGAAGAAATGGAAAAAGCATAGCAGATCACTCAGATTGATTTGCAGTAGGGAAGGGTTATCTGCTGCCAGGTAACCAATAAAGAACTGCTATTGATAAAAGAGAGTATTTGTAGCTCAGGGTGGAACTGTGTGATCCTTGATACTCCCTGAGCTTAGTTGTTTTATTGCAGATGTTTCATTATCCAACTAATGCTGTGATGAGACTACCTAGATGAGTAATGAAACATCTGCAAGAAAACAACCAAGCTCCCTCTGCTTGTCTTTCCTTTAATTGGGAGAGAGGGGAATCAGGATTATCCTTTAACTAGCTGAGCTGTATGAGTCTCTAACAAAAAAAATCTTCAGTTTGCTTGCTTTCCTCTTCTCTTTTTCATTTCCTGCCATCTGTTTTTAGACTGTAAGGTTGTTGATTGTCTTTAGTTGAAGAGTATGGTCAAAAACTCGAATCAGGGATGGGATTCTACCAATTCGCACCTATTCGCTAGAACCGGTTGTTAACATTCTAAGCAGTTTGGAGAACCTGTTGTTAGAAGACATTACTGGCCTAATCCTGTAAGGAAGGCAGGAAGAAACATTCTGGTGTTGCTTACAGAAACCGCCTCTCTGTTAACCCTTATTACATTCTTGGCAGGACTAGACTTCCTGTCTCTGGAACTTCTCTGGAGTTTTTTTCCCCTCCTTTGCTGGTACTTTGCTTGTGTGGAGTGACAAAGTTACAATGGCACTGAAAAAGTGACTTATGACCATTTTTCACACTTACGACTGTTGCAGCATCCCCACAGTCATGAGAGGCCAGGCAAGGAGATGCGTGCCTCGATGTGAGTGATGTTGAGTTGGCCACATCCAGCCAATAACATGACCACCAAGCCATGACCACCCAGTCACATGACCACCAAGCCACACCCACCACCTAAGCCACAGCACAGAACCGGTTGTTAAAAATTTGAATCCCACCCCTGGATTGAATGAATACATCAACAAAGGCACAACTGTGCTTTCTTTAAAACAAGATGATCAACCAACAATGTGCAGGCAGCCTACAATTTTCACTATTGAGTTTGCAGACTCAGTTCCCAGAATCCACAAAGACGAGGCAGCCAAAATTAATTGACAACATCTGCTGGGGAGACAAAGAAATGAAGTATGCTAAAATTTTGGATCAACTTGGGGTATCTAGGAACTCTTATTCCTGTTTTACTTCTTGGTGGGGGAAGGAGTAACTTTGCCCATTTGAAGGACATTGTAATATTAGAAGTCCTATTGTTCTACCACCCAAAATATTTATTATAACAAGTGCCTCCTCTCAATGCAAATATTTAGCTCCAAAATCACCCTGGTTCAGCTCAGGCTGTTTGAAAATGCATTGAAATTATGAGAGGTTTATAAACAGGGCTGGTGGGCACCAGGTTGGAGAAGACAAATGAGAACAAGAGTACTCCCACATCTGTGGGGTAGTTACTTCATCTTAATGGGAGGTAGGCCTAAGTTGAGAGGGGGAGTAGGGAGAGGGAGAGATTGATGACAGGTGTAAGATTTTGGACTTGGAATAGCATTAGGGGTGGGGGCTAAGCTGGCTTAATGGAGCAGAAGTGCAGCTTGGCAGGGGTACAACTCAGAGGGGGACTTGCATACCGTTGAGAGAAGCACTTAAAGCACTCATTCTCAGAAGAACAGAATTAAGAGGGGTTAGTGAGACAGATGGAAAATGCAAAGCTTTCTCTTATTTTCTCCAGGGACTCTGAATAACGCCTACTAATTAAAACATCAGTAAGGAGAGAGTATAGGCATGGGTGTGCCCATATCTGTGTTGTATGTGTAAATATATACATGAAGAGGATGAGAAAATCCCTTCATCACCACCACCACTGTTCCTCCCCCTCACCCACTGCCAAATGCCACCACTCCCCTGGTTGAAAATGTCAGCAATTAAATTCTTGTGCTCCAGAGAACAGAAGACAGTTTCTCAGGCAAGACCACCAACCAGTTGGATTGGCTGCTGTCCCTCTGATTTCAGAAAGTCGCCTGGTGGGCAAAAACCGTGCCAGTTCCTCTACGTGCAGTGACAAGAAGCACAACTGTATTTTTATTTTTCTTACAGTTAGTGCCTTTATGTTAGAGGTGCAAAGAAAGCGTCAGGAATTTCATGACACTTGATATCTTTGGAATCCAGAATAACAAAATAACAGGGTTGAAAGGGACTTTGGAGGTCTTCTAGTCCAGCTCCCTGCTCAAGTAGGAGATCCTATACCATTCCAGACAAATGGTTGTCCAATCTCTTCTTAAAAGCCCTCAGTGTTAGAGCATTCACAACTTCTGGAGGCAAATTAATCTGTCAGGATAATTCTCCTTGGTTCTAGGGTGCTTCTCTCCTTGATTAATTTCCATCCAATGCTCCAGATCTTCTCCAGGATGGATTGGGCCAACCTCTTCCTCCTCCCCCTCCCCCCACCCAACTCATGCATCTTCCCAGGGGTGGGATTCTACTAGTTCGCAACTAGAACCAGTTGTTAACATCCTAAGCAGTTCGGAGAACTGGTTGTTAGAAGAAATTACTGGGATAATCCTGTAAGGAAGGCAGGAAGGAAACATTCTGGTGTTGCTTACAGAAGCTGCCTCTCTGTTAACCCTTATAACATTCTTGGCAGGACTAGACTTCCTATCTCAGGAACTTTTCTGGATTTTTTTCCCCTTCCTTTGCTGGTACTTTGCTTGTGTGGAGTGACCATTCAAAGTTACAATGACACTGAAAAAAAGTGACTTATGATCATTTTTCACACTTACGACTGTTGCAGCATCCCCATAGTCTTGAGAGGCCAGACGAGAAGATGTGTGCCTTGATGTGAGTGATATTGAGTTGGCCACATCCAACCAATAACATGACCACTAAGCCATGTCCACCCAGTCACATGATCACCAAGCCGCGCCCACCACCTAAGCCACACCTGCAGAACCAGTTGTTAAAAAATTTGAACCCCACCTGCATCTTCCCTTTCATTTTTTGCAACCTGGCCCCCATGTCTTTCCTTGAAACCCCCCCAAATTGCCTCCTAAATGAGATTCCTATCCTGCTAACCTTAAGCATTCCGTTCAAAGACTGAAGAGGTCTTTGAACTGGCCCAAATTATGCACACCTGGATTTATGGAGGAACTCTGTTAGATGATGATTAGATCTTTAGTTGTTACAAAATCCAGTAATAGCTTTGCTTCATTTTCAGGTTCTTCTGAGTGGGGTACTGGATTTCTGCCCCCACCCCTCATCCTACTCTGGTAGCATTAGTAATAACAATCTGTGCTTATAAATAAATAAAATGTGATGCCTTCCGTTTATACAATTGCCCCAGGGCTACCTCAAATTTTGCTGAAGTTCACTAGAGACCCTATCCTTGTGTATCCAGAGAATATTTTTTTTATTTTTTATTTTTAATTACATTTATATGCCACCCTTCTCCGGAGACTCAGGGCAGCTTACAGTCTATGGAGCACCATGCTAGATGCTCGGCAATAGCCTTCATTCCATTGTATATGCCTGCTTATTACTAGGGCTTTTGCCCCCCCCCCCCCCAACCAGCATATTTACAAAGTCAGCTTATTGTCCCCAACAATCTTTGGGTCCTCAATTTAGCTACCCCGAGAGGATGGAAGGCTGAGTCAACCTTGAGCCTGATGGGATTCGAACCTGCATTAATTGCAGGCAACTTGCACTAAGTGCTAGATGATTAACAGCCTGCACCACCAAGGCCCTTATTAATTATTAATATGAGGCATAGTCTCTGCAGGAGGGTATAATTATTCCATATTTGCATAATAACTAAATATACTGTAAAGCAGGGATTCCCAACCCTTGGTGCAAGTTCAGTACTGGGCTGTAGCCCATTCAGAATTGGACCCCAGAAGGGGTGGGCAAGCGTGTGCATGGGCACAAAATCGCATTTGTGAAGGGGAAAAAATGAAACTCTGATTTTGGTTTTGTTGATTAGAAAGAGTTGGTGTTATAGAAATATGTATTATATAAATATATATAAATATGTAAAAGCAAAAAGTTGAAATTGGGGTGTATTTATTTTGTACTGTGCTAGGAAAAGTTGGAAGTCAATGCCCTCTTTTCTTTCTTTTTCTCTTCCCCCTTGTATTTCACACCCCATTTTCCTGTTCCCTTTCTTTCCCTTAATTTCCTTAATTTTCTTTTCTTTTTTTGTGTTTAATATAATAAAAATAAAAAATGGAAACTACATTTGTGAAAACAGTGTATGCACACGTGAAGCCATCCCCTCTCCACACCCTGCCACCATTGCCGAGCCGGAAAATTTGGGGACCACTACTGTAAGCCACAGCCCTACTGTTATTATCTACCTTTGCTAAATTACTGATTCTATTTGTGTGTTTGTCATGGCGAAGCATGCTTTATTTTAAAAAGGAAAGTAAAATGTCATTGCAATGGTGCTTTTTCAAAAGGCAAATGGACCTCTTTGTCCTTGAAGACGTTTCGCTTCTGACTGAAGGTTTTTGGAAGAGAAGTGACATGTATTCAAGGAAAAACAAAGTATCTGTGGTACAACCATTACCTGGATGACTGAGAATCTCCATAGAAAGTAAAATGTCCATTATATGTCTTGGTGTTCATCAATTTCAGCCTCTTAGGCTTTCAGGAGAGAGAACAGAAACAAAATGTTTCTGTTGATGGATGGAAATGCTTGCATACAAATGGTAGCATGCTTTATTCTGTAACATATTTCATTCTGTACAAGCTGTCTGCTCTTTTTATATACTGTAGTTCCTGAGTGTGAACCATGATACTGTTCTGTCTTGATACATCTCAAAGAACACATATAGGTAGACTTCGACTAAACAACTATTTCTTTAATGACCATCTAGAATTACTGGCATTGAAAAAAGTGACTTACAGCCAGTTCTCAAACTGATGACTGTTGCAGGATTTCCGACATTCACATGATCAATATTTGGGTGCTTGGCAACCAACATCTATTTACGATGGTTGCAATATTCCGAGGTGGTCACGTGATCATCTTTTGCGATCTCCCCGGCTCGATTTTGACAAGCGAAGTCAGTGGGGAAAGCCAGATTCCCTTAGCGGCTGCATGATTCACTTACTTGCAGTGATTCGCTTAATAACAGTGGCAAAAAAGGTCATAAAATCAGATGCGACTCACTTAATAACTGTCTTGCTTAGCAGCGGAAATTCTGGCCCTGCTATGGTGCTAAGTCGACTTAGAATTCCAATTATGTTATCCGGTTACCAAATATCTTGCACTCATAAATCATAGCAGTCATAAGTCAGTTCCAACATGACCAGACCTGATTTTATGACAATTTTTACAATGGTCATTAAAAATAACATGGTGGTAAGTCCGAATCCACTTTCCTTGGTGTTTCTTTTTTAAATCAGAAATCAGCAAAACACTCACAAATTGTGGTCATGTGATCCCAGGCCACTGCAACCAGTTGTAAATGTGAATCCAGTTACAAGTCTCTGAAATGCAGCCGTAACCACAAAAGAGAGTACTTGTGTGTATTTGTGTGAGTGTATGATATTTTATAGTGACCTGCAGTGTTTTGTGGACTGTAAAGCAGACTTTGAGGTTGTCATAATAACTCTGAACAGTTGACAAACAATTGGTCCTAAGTTGAGAATTATCTGTACTATAGATTGTAAATGGTTACAGGATACCTCTTGCAGAGTTTATGAATGTAGTGTAAAACAGTAGAATAGCTTCCTACCCCTCAACCTAGTACTGTCTCCAGTGTGTGGGAATTCTGTTTCCATAATTCCTAGCTAGTGAGTGAGCCATTCAGAATAGACTGAAGATCTATTGATAGTAGAACTCTCAGCAAAATGTCCAAACAAAAAAGATATCTGCTATGAATTCTATGTGGCATGAGGAAGGGCATCTGGCCAGTAAATGCTTGGCTTCATCCAGTCACCCAGACACTACCGTAAATTAAGGGATTAGAAAGTCATAAAAAGGGAGTTTAATATTATCATGGCGATGTTATAAATATGCCACTATTTTCATTTATGAAACCTGGAATATATCAACTCCTAAAGAGCTGGCCATATCAGAAGTGAATTTCCCTTGGTTTGGTTTGTTGTAGATTGCTACACAGTTTGCTAATATTGCTAGTTTAACTCTAATTGCCTCCTTTCTCTGCTGGCACTCTTCCAAAATGCTGCTCATTAACATTTTAGCCCTGACCAACATCAATCTCCAACCCTACCTACTTGCAGCCCCATCACTCACCACAGCTGCTGCTGTCTCCAGCCCCATGGAGCCCCAGCTCAGAATGAGGACCAGGAAACTCATGACAGTCATCCTGTTAGCATAAAAACAAAAAAACAAAAAAAGCCATTCAGATGAGCTTGGAGATCAAGATGGGGGGCAGCGAGGGGGTTTATGTTCTGTCTGGTAGTTTCTATATCTCCAAAAGCTTCATGGAGAGCAAAAATGGTTTATTTTCATATCCTGCTAACCATGGCACCAAGGCACCCTTCTAATCACTTTTTTTTTTTGAAGGAAAAAAGAAGCTGTCTTAATAACAGAGTCTTCATCTCATCCCCAGTCTATTCCAATGGCTACCTAAATTTATTCTTAGCTGTTCCGGGGTAAAGTTAGCACTTTCCATCTTTTCCCAGTATAAGTCTTGCTATGGGAACAATCTAAGGTGCCCCATTCATGACGATGATGATGAGTCAAGAGCTATATCTATTTAATCTCCTACTCACTGCAGTTGCTGAAGCCCATTTTGGATTGGGCTTCAGAAGAGATTGGCTATCTGTTTTAAGCAGATAGATCGGACGCACACTTTCCAAAGCTCCATGCAGGCATCGCATGGATTCACTATATATAAAAGTAATCCTTTACTTAGTTACTTACTTATTTATATTTCATATTTCTTAAACCACCCATCTCCCTCAAAGAGAGGCTTCGGGTGGCGTACACTATCATATGAAATGCAAAATATTTTAAAACATTTGTGCTATATTATATTACGTTCATATTATTGCTTGCTTTTTTTTGATGTATTGAAAATGGTTTTGAATTACAAATCATTCAAATATATAAATATTTATTTATTTAATAAGTGATAAGTTGTTTATAGCTATTTTGCTTCAAATAAATGCACGGAGATGCCCCAGCGGCACATTGCAACATGTATAGTTAGAGCAAAATCATGAAAGATTTTATGGCTTTTCCCACACTGAAATACTTTCTGTGTAAATCAGTGTTGGCTGGGGAATTCTGGGAATTGAAGTCCACATATGTTAAAGTTGCCCAGGTTGAGAAACACTGAGATAAACCATTTATAATACTGAAATGTTCCCTAAAGAGATTAATTTAAATTATAATTTTTTAAATGAGTATTTCAAATGACCTATTTTAAATGAGTGTTATTACAGTCCACAACAACACTGTACATATCTTTTTTTCCTTCATTTTCCTTTACAACGAGGAAAATGAATAAGTCATAATATGCTAAGTAGGAAGCTAATAACAGTCCCAGCTACTGAATTTTCCATATGAAAGAGTTTAGGGCTCATATAAGTCAAACTAGCTTATGATGTAATTGAGCCCAGAATTAACAAATGTAAATCATTCCAGTCATTAAATAGGTCACCGTGTGACTGTGCCCAATTTTGCCACCTTTTTTGCAGCAGTCGTTAAGTTAACCCATTGTCCCCAGTGGGTGTTTTAGGCCAGAAACCAGAAATAAATGCCAGTTTCTAGCGAGGGAAATGTCATAAATTCCAGTCATGTGATCATGGGGCTTTAAGTATAGACCAGTTGCCAAGTGCCCCAAAGGTGCTTTTTTTCTGAACTGAAGAAGCTTCTTGGATGAGAAGCGAAATGTCTTCAAGGAAAAACGAAGTCCAGTTATCTTTTGAAAAAAGCACTTTTGGGACAACTATGACCTGGATGATTGAGAATCTCCATAGGCAAGTACCCAAAATGCAACCACATGATTATGGGGGTAGGCCTGGCTGTCAAAATTTAAAATTTGGGTTGTTAATAGCCTTCGGGAGGTCTGTTGTAACTTCAAACAGTCACTAAGTGAACAATCATAAGTAATATCTTGGATTAGAATATTGGCTGTCTTGTTGTTAGTCACAAAGTCATTTCCGACCCATTGTGGCCCCACAGGCAACATTCCTCCAGGCCTTCCTGTCCTCTACCATCCCCCAGAGTCCATTTAAGCTCAGGCCAACTGCTTCAGTGGCTTTCTAGAAGTCCAATAAATGTGTTATTAAAATATCTTGAATTCAAGAAGCTTTCTTGATGCAGCCCTTCTTATTTATTTTATTTTATTTATTTGATTTGTCAATCGCTTACAAGATAATAGGTGTAAGAATAAACATGAGTATGAAAATAGAAAAATAGGTATGAATAAATGGGGACAATAGGACAGGGATGGTAGGCACGTTTGTGCGCTTATGCACACTCCTACAGACCTCTTAGGAATGGTGGGGTGAGGTCAATAGTAGATAGTTTAAGGTTAAAGAAGTGGGGGTTTGAGAATGTAACAACAGAGTCAGGAAGTGCCTTCCACTCTGTTGCTGAAGTCGTACTTTCTGCAATCAAGTTTGGAGCAGTTTACATTGAGTTTGTATCTGTTGTGTGCTCTTGTATTGTTGTGGTTGAAGCTGAAGTAGTCATTGCATCATATCCTCCTCCCAGGCTATTTTTGGATGTGGTTGGCTGGTCATTAAAAGACCCATAGATCCATGTTCAGAAACAGTCCTAGTGATAAGTTCTTAATGTCAACTCATAAAATATTTCTATGATCTTTTTAGAAACAGAAAGGAAGGGGGGAGCAGTGCTGCGCAAACCGAAACTGCATTCCATAAATGTTGTCAAAGATAGTAACTAGGTGACTGAAGTTTCTGCTGTGCAAAATTCTAACTGGAGAGCATGATTGATGACTCTTGGCTATGAATGTGTCCCATTGGAGAATATGAATTACGATACACCCAGGGGGTGGGGGAAAACCATGATCAAGGGTGACAATGAATTATGTGCCTCAGAGTTGGCTACACCCAGGCAATGCCAGACAGTTTAATTCCCAATAAATCCTTTTTTAAGTTTTGGAAGTTTGGCTCGAGACTCATGATTTAAATGGGGGTAACTGCCAGAATCCTGACACCTGACATGAAGCACTTCCATACCAGTAACTTGTCAGAACTTCTCCATCTTGGGTATTTACCCACCATCACACATGTCTCCCCATCACCCTTTGAGTGATTGCTGTTGCTGGTTTTCCCACCGGTTGATGACACAGGATGGGGGCAGAGATGAAGCTAAGGGCATGCAAACATTGCTGTCCTCAAATTGTCCTGGAATAAAGCTTTAAGGATAAGAAAGCTTGCAGGCCATATGCAGATTAGCATTCCTTTGTCAGGAGAGAGAAAATTATAGGTGGTCCTTGACTTACGACCACAATTGAGCCCACAATTTCTCTCATTGAGTCTCCACCCACTTTACAACCTTTCTTGCCACAGTGGTTAAGTGAATCGTTGGCGTTGTTACATTAGTAAGACAGTTGTTAAGTGAGTCAGTCTTCCCCATTGTCCTTGCTTGTCAGAAGGTTGCAAAAGGGGATCACCCCTGGACCCCTGGACACTGCAACCGTCATGAGTCAGATGCCAAGCACCACCATTTTGATCCCATGAACATCCTGCAAGGATTGTCAGTTGAAAGATGATCATAAGTCACTTTTTTCAGTGCCATTGTAATTTCAAATGGCCACTAAACAAACTGGTGTAAGTTGAGGCCTAATAGTGTGGTAGTAAATTTTCTGCAAACTCAGGGACTAAAACAGAGATCTGCAGCCTTAAACACTCAAAGAGCGATTTGGACTTGTTTCCCACAGAAAAAAAAAAACACCGAGAGCCACAAAACCTGGGTGGGCATGGCCAACTCGATCACTTACTCCCACCCAGTCACATGGCCCCCTAGCCACTCCTACTCAACTGGTCAGTAGGCAGATAACCGGTTGTTAAAAACACCAGGAAGCACAAAACCCTTTTGATATCTCTCTCTCCCTCTCTGTCTTCCCTCCCTCTCTCTTTTCCCCCAACTCTCCCCCTCCCTCCATCTCTCTCTCTCTCCCCTTCTCCCCCTCTATCTTCCCCTCTCTCCTCCCTCTCTTTCTGTCTCTCTTTCCCCCTTTCACTTCCCCTCTCTCTGTATGTCTCTCCCTCCCTCCCCCTCTCTATCTCCCCCTCCCTCCTCTGTATCTCTCTCCCACTCTCCCTCTCTTCCCCTCTGTCCTCGCCCTCTCCCGCTTTCTCTGTATCGCTGTCTCTCTCTCTCTGTCTCTCTCTCCCTCCCCCTCTCTTCCTTTCTCCCCCTGTCTCCTCTCTCCCCCCCTCTGTATCTTTCTCTGTGTCTTTCTATGTTTGTGTATGTGTGTCTCTGTCTCTGCCTCTCTCTCTCTCTCTCTGTATCTGTCTCTCTCTTCCTCCCTTTCTCCTTATCTCTCCCCCCCTCTCCCACTCTATCTCCCCCTCTCTCTCCCCCCTCTCTCTGTATCTCTCTATGTCTATGTTATGCCTTTGCTGTGTTTTGGCTGAGCCCAGCTGTTCGCTTGAGGAAGGTCTCCCTGCTTGTGTGCACCCTCCCGGCCCTGCCACAGCCACCCAGGGGGTCATGACTAGAAGGAGGGAGAAGAGGAGGAGGGTCGCCGGAAAGGAAACCTTCATCGCAACTCGCACTAGTTCCCCAGCCAATCCGAATTTCCAAAAAGTTGCCAAGAAGAAAGAAAAAGAGTAGCAAAGAGCCCCAAGAAGAGCTAGATGGATTGGCCTACCTTGAGAGAGAGAGAGAGAGAGAGAGAGGGAGGGAGGGAGGGAGCGAGCAGTTGATGGGCAAGCATCTTTGGTGACTTTCTCTGAGCTTCTTTAGTCCTAGTGGTGCTGCTGGCAGCTTTCATTGAAAAGCATCTCCTATGCAGCGAAAGTCCCCCATGCAAGTTTTAAAGCCATGGTTGGGTGCTGTGGACCCATCCCCCTTTCCCATTCCCACCCCGCCAGTCCTCACGTTAGTAAGACTGGCGTCAGTCGTGGCCATGTCAAGCCAGTGTCTCGGGTCAGAGAGCAGGTTGTGGGTCTCCCCAAGTGACGGAGGCATGCCCAGCACCAGCAAGGGCTGGAAGAAGCTCCAGCAAGAGGGAGGCACCAGAGAATCAGCCCTGGACACTTCTCTATCCCCTGCTGTCGCCTTATCTGCTCAGGCCAGGTGAGGAGTGACTGGGAGTGGTGGGCGAGTGGTGGGGTCATCCAGTGGTGGGAACACCCGACAAGGAGTTATAGTAGAGGGCCCAAAGGCCGAATGCGGCTCTAGAGCCATGGGGGCCAACACCTGGACTAAAGGAATGTACATTAACACAGCCAGGAGGAAGAGCCTCGCAGTCGCCCAGTGGGGAAAGTCACACCACAATAGAGATTACGTCTGAATTTAAAAACAGCTTTTGAACTGAAAGGCACAATTCTGGATCCAAGGAGAGCTTTTACACAATTGGCTGTGAATTTCATAATACAATTTCTGTGACTGAGCCTTTCTGTCAAGTGATGCCTGACTAAGATGACACAAAGGAATGTTAACAATCACAATGATTGTAGGTGATGCTCAGCAGAGCAACAAGCCAGCAGGAGTGGGTTCGAGTACCAAAGAGACTGCTTAGGTACAGGGCCACATCACTATTGCCAAACAGTGTACAGGTAGTTCTTGACTTACAACAGTTCATTTAGTGACTGTTGGAAGTTACAACAGCACTGAAAAAGCGACTTATGACCGTTTCTCACACTTATGACAGTTGCAACATCCCTGTGGTCATGCATTTTATAGTCAGATGCTGAACAACTGGTTCACACGGTTGCAATGTCCTGCGACCTTTTGACAAGGAAATCAATGGGGAAACCAGAGTAACTTAACAAAGGGGTTATTAACTTGATAACTGCAATGATTAACCTAACAAATGTGGCAAGAAAATCATAAAATGAGGCAAAATCCATTTAATAAAGTTCTCACAGCAACATAATTTTTGTGCTCAGTTGTGGCAGTAATCTGAGGACTCCCTGTATTCTAAACCTTTTCCCACTTAAATCTACTCATGAGACAAATATGCCTTAACAGCTTAATTTTCCTCCTGTTATGTTTCTCTGATGTTCCCTTTGCCTTATCCCCGGTCCTTACCTAAGCAGCCATCCTGATCTTGTCTCAAAATCACATTGTTGTTTCAGGCAGTTTTAAACTGGGTACAATGTGAAGTGTTCCACAAACCATTCTGTTAATGTGGGCAGGTGATTGGTAGGAGATGCAATCAACCTGGATGTCAGACTCCGTGATGCTTGCTTGCTGTTGGCTGCCATAGAAACGGGGAGGGGAGAAGTTTGGCATTTGGGGGGGAAGTTTGCTGGAGAGTGGAGATTATTTCTGTGTGGACCAAGTGTGGGGGATACTCTCATGTTCACTGCGCAACTGCATGTTTATGCCCAGCCAAAGTCAACCAAAGCATACCAGATAGGAAGAGTGAAAATACCTGACCCCACATGACACCATACTCACTGGAGATTGGATGTCCAGTCTGGGTCCTTGGGGGAGGGAATTTGGGATAACTTTCAATATATAAATTTCACACCTATTGTCTCAGATCTTGCTTTTCTTTCATTGCTACCACTTCTATCTCAGTAAAAGTACCTTTTCTCTACAAACATGGAAACACGGGGGATTTCTTTCTTGGGTTTTGAATGGAAGCAAGCCTGACCCTGGGTTTGATTGGGGAACTCAGGCTAATGTAGCCAGGTTGTTTTTAAGCATCTCACAGTTGGACAGCACTCTTTGGGTATTAAATAAGGTTGGGAGCTGTCTGGGTGCTTGAAAACAAGCTTGGTTAACAGCTATTGAGAGGACAGGTGAGGCTTTCTTGTTTGCCACACACCCTCCCTGTTCAGGGGGGTCTGTTTTGGAACGCACTCACCAAAACATGTAGAACCATGAGTGAGTTTTCACAGACAGCTAAACCACCATTCCAGTCATCTGTCAAAACTCACCTCCTTCCTAAGTCCCACATCCCATTTTAATGGAAATGATTGGAAGAGAGGTTCCCTCCCCGCCATTGTTTGTCCCTAAGGTGATTCTTCAAAAGGCAACTGGACTTTAGTATTTTCCTTGAAGATGTTTTGCTTCTTAGCCAAGAAGTTTCTTCAGTTCTGACTGAAAGGTAGAATTTATATTCCTTGCAGTCATCTGGTTGTTAGCACTCTTTCTGGGAGTCTTGAGATCACTTGAAGGGTTATCTCTGCCCTTAGGGCCACTTGAATAGTGCAAATAGGTGTTGAATCTTCTTGGAATGGCGGCGGAAAGTTTCCACACCCATTTGAACTTTTGAAGTGACCCTGAGGGCACAGATGACTCTCAGAAAGAGTGCTAATGACCAGAGGACTGCAAGGAATAGAAATCCTTCCACCGTCCATCATTCAGTCAGAACTGAAGAAGCTTCTTGGAGGAGAAGCAAAATGTCTTCAGGGAAAAACAAAGTCCAGTTTACCTTTTGAAAAAAAAGCACCTTTGGAACAACTATGACCTAGATGATTGAAAATCTCCATAGATTTTTTTTTTTTTTTTACTGATGATGATCCTTTGGGATGGGAGAAAAACAAATTCTGAGGAATACATCAACCCTACAACACACTGGCTTTATAAGCAGGTATGATAGGCTGAGAGATCAGCAAGTTTTATACTATATGGGTTTGTGCTGACTCATAAATAAAACTTTAACTCAGCAGTAGAGAATGGCCCTCTAGCTAAATCCATTTCCTCACCAGTGATTTATAACATTCTTCTACTGTCATTGTGCTGAGATAACAGTAATGAGGGCAGGCTTTATAACCGGCTGGGTTATATACTACAAGATGCTGCAAATCACCAGGAAGGAATGGCCCTTGTGTACTTTTTTTTTTTTAAAAAAAGGCCTTACAATGAGAAAAAAAATTAAGGAAAAGGGAACAGGAGATAATGACTTTATATCTGTAGGATATCAGATTGAGGAACCCAGTTATAAACCAAAGTTGGAAATTACATACTCCTGAACCAAGGTTTTTTTTTGGTCTCAGTAGCATAGCATAGTAACCCTTGATTAACTAAATTATTGAATTAACTTAATAACAGAGAAGCAAGCCTAATTGGCTCAGAAAGGTTTGCATAATTGTCTGAGCAAACACATCTGGTGCAAACCCAGTGTATATGAGGTATTTTGATGTGCAAGGTAACAAAATCTGAAAAATCATTGGAATTGGATGGCATAGAAATTTAACAAATTATTATGGTGGATTCAGACAGATGTCGAGACTGATTTAGCAGTTTTAGCTACTTTCCCAAGGACCTGGGATAATTAGATCTTGTTGGGTGGTGTTAAAGGCATTTTTGCAGGTGGTAAGTTGTTCCAAGTAAAGCTGCCTTTTGCAATTGACTGGTGCTGATTTTTGTCAACACCAATAGTGTTCAAATGGTAATCCAGATATTTTGGGTTTGCACAGAAAGCATCTTTCATTATTGGTAAACAACTTTTCTTCTATTATTCCTGCAGCTACTGGCCCATGTTGCTCAACCAGGACTTGCTAAGTCCTGGTTTGTTACCAGATGTCCAGGAACTCCAATAACTAGCACAGTCCTATTATTATCAAATCTGCTATCTTGTGAGAGGATCCTTCTGCCTCATTTATGCCTTGAAGCATGGCTGTGAATAAATTGAATATTGCAAAGTTATCTCTCCCCAGTTTGTAGAAAATTAAATTTATCAGTGTGACTCTTTAGAACTAATTATTCATCATCTCTGGATATCTTTATAATACTTCATTACCTGTGGTTATATCTGATAGCAAGCATTTCCTCTATCTACTAAAAATCCCAAAGCATTGGCTATCTTTAAAAGAATTTGATTTATTCTTTTGCAGCCATAATTGGGATGGATGATAGAAGATCAACCTCAATCTCCCTTGATCTAGGACAGCTCTGATAAGTTTGCTCATGCTTTGTATCCCCAATTTCTGTGCCCAAGTATGCCCACCAGGTGGTGCACTCACACGATTACCAGCCACTTGATCTGCTTTGCCAGTCCTAGCAAGGTGAGGAGACAGATGATAAGGTCCAAGAGCAGCAGTAAGATGTAGGCCAACCACCTGAGGAGTTAGAGAGCAACAGAGTAAGTAAAACTGAAGAAGTGTCCTAACTGCCAGGAAATTTCTCCTTATTCTAGGCCGGATCTCTCCTTGGTTACTTTCCATCCATTGCTTCTTGTCCTGCCTTTAAGAGCTTTGGAGAATAGGTTGTCCCCCTCTTCTTTGTGGCAGGCCCTTCGATTTTGGAAGACTGCTAATAAGAGTCCATCTTCCATCTATTTTGCCCTATTGTGGCATCTTTCATGCCCAAACATTTGCTGCCTCATTTTCAACCATCTTAGATGGGATCTAAGATTCTCCACTGAACCTGAAAGAGTCAGATGCTTTATGGACACAAATGTATAGATAACCGTTATTGTAATTTTTTACTGTGGGCACACTGGCACACATTAAAAATGAAATTCTGTTACCTGTTTTCAAAAGTATACACATACATAACACACATGTACACATGCTAAATGCATACATGTATGTATGTATATACATACACATACACACATATACATATAAATAGATGCATTATACATACATATACACACACATTTGTATGTGTGTGTGTATAAAAACCACTGTCCATCTTGAATATTTATCAGAAATAGAAAATTTGAGAGTTCACAAGGTTGATACTATATATAGAACAAAACTGTGACCAAATCTGTATGTTCTGCTTAAGATACCACGAAGCTCCTCCCAGAAGGTAACAAGGAAAACAAGTTGTGAAGAAGATGTGTAGCATCCTAGACAATCCTGCAGACCCTGCTCAAGCATCGCTTAAATATGCCATGTCCTGGATAGAAAGGATTGAACTGCCAATAATCTTTTCTGCTGTCCTCACCACTCTGCACCGCCTTCCTGTCTGAAGCAGTAACAGTTCCAAACCAGACTGTAATGCGATATGACAGGATGCTCTTGATTGTCCCTCTATAGAAAGTGGTAAGGACAGTGGGAGGAAGGTGTACTTTTCTCATGCAATGAATAAAATGAAAGCACTGCTGTGCCCGTTTCACCAGTGTCTTGCTGTTGAGCAACCAAGCCAACCTACTCTTTAGCTGCACACCCAGAAACATGATGCTGCTAACCATCTCCACCGCTGAATCATTAATACTCAAGTATGTGTAGCTGTGCCTGCCTTTTCTGAAATTGATAGACAATTATCTCTTTAGTTTTTCTAACATTTAAAACAAGGCTGTTTTTATTACACCAGTTCACCAAATCCTCTACCTCCTGTATATGTATGTATGGTGGGATTCAGACGGTTCTCACCAGTTCAGGCAAACCAGTTATTAAATTACACACACACCCGTGCTACCAAAGTGGATGCTGGGGGCTACACTGCATTGCAATGGAGAAACAGGCCACAGAGCAGCCAGCACAAGGGAAGGAGAAGGCCGCTGTCTCTTTTTCTTCTCCCTGCTCCTCCTTCCCTTGTGCCGGCCACTCAGTTGCCCGTTTTTCCATTGCAGCGCAGTGCAGTACCCAGGATCCATTTTCGTAGCACAGTGTGTGTGTGTAATTTAAGAACCAGTTCACCCAGGTGGGGAGAGGTTGGGCCACACTACCCACGACAGCCAACCTGACCTTGGGTGAACTGGTTGTTAAATTATTTGATTTTTAGCACCCAGTCTCTGCTTTCAACTACCCACCGAAGCAGCTCCTTGTCTCAGCCACATAGTGAGGCCAGTCTTAGTTTCTGCAAATTTCTTTCCTTAAATTGGTTCTTGAACTGTGATCAGATTTATTTTTATTAAATTATAGCCACTCCACAGGCTTGAATCTTACCGGTAGTCTTCCAAATAGCCAACTTGTTCTGCTAGGATGCTGGCTCCTCCACGGGCATCTTTCCAGAAGGGGATGCCATCCAAGTTCTGTGCTACTGCCTCAGCCTGGCGGCGTGTGTTCCGAACCACAGCCACCAGTTCAGTCCTCTGAGAAAGTGTCTCCTCAAGCTGAGTCAGTTCTCCTCGTACTGTGGCTGAAAGAAGCGCCACAGTTTCAGAGACCTATATGAGTGTAAGAAAAGGAACATGCTGAGATACACCAAGACGAAGAGAGTCATGTATATTACATGGTGTTGTGAGACATTCATGGTCTTGGCAGCGAATTGTAAATGTTCGTCTACATGAAAAAGTACAAATTCATGACAGAGTATCTTATTTGCCAAAAGTTCCCACTTCATCAGAGAGCTCACAGCCAAGCTGCTTCTCAAGAATATACTATTTTTCCCCAGCCATCCAACTTAAAAGTGGGGCAACCACCAAGAGCTTCCAATGAGCCACCATGATGAATTGATGCCCCCTAGAAGAGAGGGACACATTGTGGCTGAAAATGGCACTTGAATGTGGGATTTGGCCTGCCAAAATCTCTCTGGAGAAAAGAGAGATTGCAAGATTATCCTTATATGTATTCCAAACAGTTGTTTTTTTTGTGTGAGTTGTATGGCTTGCAATTGGCTAGGGGGTCATTGGATTCCGTTGTGCTTAGAGCTGCTAATGTTGCCTACGCAGACTCTAAGTTTGACTGAGACACAGTTTTTAATCATTTTGTATTTAATTTTTTTAGTTGTTTTTTTAAATAGTGGGAATCTTCAGACTAGCAAGTTTTATTGAAATCACCAGGTAAGTTTTTTTTAATCCCTTGAGAGAAAAAAAAACTACAAGTTTAAATATTTGTAACAAATTTTTTTTTAAGAATATACAACACCAGAATGATGTAGTCTTGGCTTTATAAAATTTTAAACAGATTAAGAGCTCAAATGAACTTGATTTAAGACTTTAAAATGAATTGAAAGGATCCTTTCTCATGGGAAAATTTATATGTTCATACTTCAAAATAACTGATAAGACAAAAGTTGGACATCAGAGGGCATCAAGCACTATTTTAAAAAAGTTTTTTTTTTTAAATGAATGTGTGTAGGATGTTTTCAAGTTATTTACATTTTTGGAAGAACTAGAAATTAGAAAAACAAGCCCCCTTGAATAAAACTGAAATTGACATACAAGTAGATTCAGAAAAGGTAACAACAAGAAAGATGAAATAATGTATTTACAAATGAAACTAGATGATAATTTAATGACTTAAAAGATATGCAAATATTAAATCAGAAGAGTGATGTGCATTTTATTTTTACATTGAATTTATAAATGAGATTTGCTGAAATTGCCACACTAGAATTGCAAAAGGGGCTTGACAAAGACTTCCTTTGAGGAATACAAAGATCATTGGGAGAAAGAATATACAGTATAATGTTTATTTGATCCATCTTAAAATAATGGGATGCTATTTCTAATTAAAATTTATTTTTATTTATTTATTATTTATTTATTATTTCAATTTATATACCGCCCTTCTCCCGAGGGACTCAGGGCAGTGCACAGCCCGTCTAAAACCCCACGAACAATACAAAAGTTAAAAAAGTATTAAATTTGATATTGGCTGGTTAATAAAAGTAAAAAGGCCCCACCCCCCGCCCTTAAAACCCCAATTTAAAATTAAAAATGATATGGAGACCAATTAAAACCATCTCAGCCCAGGCCGGCCTGCTCGAAGAGCCAGGTCTTCAACGCGCGCCTGAAGGCCCTCAGGTCCGTGCCGGTACGAAGCTCCGGTGGCAGAGTATTCCAGAGGGCGGGGGCCCCCACGGAGAAGGCCCTACTCCTCGGCGCCGCCAGACAACACATAGCGGCTGACGGCACCCGGAGCAGACCCTCTCTATGTAAACGCACCGGCCTGCTGGAGATCACTGGTAGATGCGGTCCTGCAGGTAACCTGGTCCCATGCCATGGATCGCCCTAAAGGTCAAAACTAGAACCTTAAAGCGAACCCGGAAAGCCACTGGCAACCAATGCAGCTCGCGCAGGAGAGGCGTCACGTGGGCGCTACGCGATGCCCCATGATCACCCGCGCGGCCGCATTTTGCACCAGCTGGAGTCTCCGGGTGCTCCCCGCAGGGAGCCCCATGTAGAGGGCATTACAATAGTCCAGGCGAGAGGTGACAAGGGCCTGAGTGACCGTGCGCAAGGCGTCCCGATCCAGAAAGGGCCGCAACCGGTAGATCCGACAGATCTGATGAAACGCCCCCCTGGAGACGGCCGCAATGTGATGTTCAAGCAACAGCCGTACATTCAGGAGGACTCCCAGGTTGCGGGCCCTCTCTGTGGGGGGCAAAATTTTCCCCCCAATAGCCAGCGAAGGTGTCAGCTGGCTATATCGGGGCGCCGGGAACCACAGCCACTCGGTCTTGGATGGGTTGAGCCGAAGCCTGTTCCCGCCCATCCAATCCCGCACAGCCTCCAGGCATCTAGACATAGCCCCCACAGCATCGTTGGGGTGGTCCGGAGTGGAGATGTACAACTGGGTGTCATCCGCATATAGATGACACCTCACTCCAAGACCACGGATGATCTCACCCAGCGGCTTCATATAAATGTTGAACAGGAGGGGAGAGAGGACCGACCCCTGAGGCACCCCACAAACCAGGGGCCTAGAGGTGGACCTCTCCCCTCCCGCTAACACTAATTGCGAACGGTCGGAGAGGAAGGAGGAGAACCATCGAAGGACGGTTCCTCCAATCCCCAACCCCTCCAACCGTCGCAACAAGATACTATGGTCGATAGTATCGAAAGCCGCCAAGAGGTCTAATAGGACCAGGACAGAGGAGAACTCTCTGTCACGAGCCCTCCAGAGATCATCAACCAACGCGACCAATGCCATCTCAGTGCTATGTCCAGGCCTGAAGCCCGATTGGAATGGATCGAGGTAAGTAGCTTCCTCCAGGTACCCAAACTTTGAACTTTAAAGTTTTTACCCAAACTTTGAACTTTCCTTCCAAGGAATATCCTCCTGAATCTTTCCACCTTGAAAGATCAAGCAGATGGAACATCCATGATCGTATCGTTGCTACCCTGTCATTAGAACACCCCTATCTATCTTTCTTCGGACTCTTGCTCTTCTGACTTGCTTGGTGACTGGTTTGTTTTTGTTTTTGTTTTGGTGGAGTAGAGGGTTAAGATTTTATTGCTACAGGCTATTCAGAATTTCATTCTATCAGCTGCTCTTGCTTTGTGAATGTTTTTATCAGATTTGATCGTTGTATGCTTTTTATTCTTAAGTACTTTGGGAGTCAGCACAAAGGTTATAAATATTTTAAAATAAACAGCCAAGAAAATTGCAAATAGATTTCCAACAGAAAATCATTATTTACCTTCCCTGCAGTAGATGGCTGCAAGAGAATGTACCATACCTATTACACTCTGTGTTCATGCAGGGAACCATGAAATCCAACTGGGTTAGTAGCCTTTGATGGGAAGTAACTGCGCCACATAACAGACCCAGAATCCTTTGCAACATGCAAAAGTACTGTAATGGGGTTTCCTCAGCAAATGAGTAAATATGAAAAAGACATTTGCTTTTGATGGAAAGCATATGAAACGTA
Organism: Bungarus multicinctus; assembly: GCA_023653725.1. Lineage (NCBI taxonomy): Eukaryota > Metazoa > Chordata > Lepidosauria > Squamata > Elapidae > Bungarus > Bungarus multicinctus. The sequence continues at coordinate 120,917,161 of CM042840.1, read as the reverse complement.
TAAAAATAAAATACAAGCTTAAATTGTCTGTCCAGTAATCCATGCATCGCTGGTGATTCACAGGTTATGCAACTGCTTTTAGATTTTACCTGAGTCCATAGAAGATAATATTTGTAGCTCAGAATTGAACTGTGTGGTTTCTTGGTGTTCTCTGAGCTTGCTGGTTTTCTTGCAGATACCAACACTTCCAGCAACACTAACAGGGAAAGTGACTGGTTTATAAAATGAGAAGCAGCCCCACTCCCTACTAGCACTGAATATGTTGCCTAGTGGGGTGGTATATAAGTTAAATAAATACTAAATACTAATACTAGTTTGGTAATGAAACACCTTCAAGAAAACAACCAAGCTCAGAGAGCAAAAAGAATCTTATTTGAGGAATGAAGGAGAATATATGTGTCCCAGGATAATGTTGCAGGATCCAATCTGAGTCAGTCACCGGAACCAGAGGTTTAGTCTTGGACTTGTGCTGGAGCCCATCTTCAGAGGATTTCTCTCTAACAGTGTTCTAACAATAAAACCTAGATTGCATTCTTCAATTTATTTGAAACCATACCAATCCTATGATACAGACATTTAGGCTTTTGAAGTCATCTGCAAGACTTCACTTATCAGGAAGACATACCTTCAGTAAGACTTACAGGTAGAACAGGACTTCTGTCCTGTCCATAGAAGAGGACTATGCCATATACCTTATATCATACTGCTTTTTTTTAGTTTTTTAGTTTACTGTATTGTCATTGCACCTTGTACAATGAAATCAAACACCATCTTCAGTGCACATCATGACCATGAAAATAAACATAACTATACATCCTTCACCCTCCACACATTGAACCAGAAACCCCCGACACTACACCAACACTGCACTATACAGCAGAATTCAAAAGAGCTACTGCCCTGGGATAGAAGCTGGTTTTCAGCCTATTTGTCCTTGTTTTTATTATTCTATACCATCTGCCAGATGGTAATAGTTCAAAAAAAGGGTGTCCAGGATGGGATGGATCTTTGAGAATGTTTTGAACTTTCTTAAGGCAGCGGGAGCTATAAAGCTCTTCCAAAGAGGGGAGAGGGCAACCAATGATCTTCTGAGCAATGACATTTACCCTCTGAAGTGCTTTCCTGTCTGCCACTGTGCAATTGGCAAACCATACAGAGGTGCAGTATGTTAAAATGCTCTCTATGGTGCAGGGTAGAAAGTCACCAGCAGTTTTTTATTCAGTTGTTGTTTTCTGAAAAGTCTCAGATAGTATAATCTCTGCTGGGCCTTTTTAACCAGGGTTGCAATGTGAGCACCCCAGATCAGGTCCTCTTTTAGAGTAACACCCAGAAACTTAAAACTGGCCACTTGCTCCACTCGATCTCCATTGATAAGCAATTTGTGTAGGGTACTTGGTGGTTTCTGAGCTTGGTTGTTTCCTTGCAGATATTTCAACACTATATTAGGTAACATCATCAATGCTAGAAAGGAATGGGGTTTGCTCTCTTTTTACTTGGTGGTTCCTTGATTAGGCTATGATTTGCTGTTAACTTGTTTTCTGAGTTCGTAGTTCCTTGGTTGGATTATTATTTATTTCTTGATTGTTGGTCTATTACTAACCTTGATGTTAATTTTGCTCATCGAGGCATTGAGCCACTAGTACAGGGGATGGCAACCTTACACACTCAAAGAGCCACTAAGGCCCTAACCGGAAGCTCCTGTTCAATTTTGGAGACAACCGGAAGTCCTGTTCCCCCACTTTTTTCCTTTTACCGACTGGCGACAGGGAGCCGCAGCAGAGGGATGAAAGAGGCACATGTGTTTCCAGAGCCACAGGTTGCTGACCCCTGCACTAGTACATTAAAAGAGATCAATACCTCTCCTCCTTCTAGCACTGATAATGTTACCTAATGTGGTAATGAAATATCTGCAAGAAAACCACCAAGCTCAAAGAGCACCAAGGCCACCCCACCGTTCAATCCTGAGCTACAAATATTGTCTTCAATCAGAATACGGCTTTTGCTCTATTTACTTACACACCAATACTTGTAGAATAATAAATAACCTTTTAGTAGCCATAAGGCATCACGTTAGCTGCCCTTTGCAACATATATTAAGAGCCCATCAAATTCACACTCAATATGTATCCCTGAGAGAAACCTGAGTCAGGAGTCACAAATCTCATCCAAGGTTGTTGACAACTAATTTCAACCTTTGATTCATTTCTAGGATGTGTGAATATAAATGTGTTTCCAAGTTGCAACTAAGGACAAGAGGTTGCACAAAACATTCAGGGGTGTTTCCTGGATCTCTGGCCTCCCTCCCCATTTGTTCTCTTACCAGACTGTCAATGGAGCTTAGCGTGTGGTTAGCATTGAGCAACGAATATGTGACCTGGTATACTCCATCATTGGTCTCGCTGTTTCCATAGAAACCGATGCCGATCCCAGCGCTGTGACGGGTTGGGATAAGCAGAAGAAAAAGAAGGAGAAATATATGAACATAAGGATTTAGAAACCTTGTAGCCTTGTTCCTTAACAATGGGTATGTCCTTTTCTAAAAATGTTCGCAATCCTATTTCTTTTTTTCCCCCTGGCATCACTGTCTCATCCTGCCTCACGATATAATACTTAAAGTAGACAATGTATGTGCAGTACTACTTCAAGCACGTCCATGGGACATACAGGGAGTCCTCAACTTACGACCACAACAGAGTCTACACTTTATGTTGTTAAGTGAGAAATTTGTTAAGTGAGTTTTGCTCCATTTTATAACTTTTCTTGCCACATTTGTTAAGTGAATCACTGCAGTTGTTAAATTATTAACATAGTTGTTAAGTGAACCTGGTTTCCTCATTGGCTTTGCTTGTCAGAAGGTCGCAAAAGGGGATCACGTGACCCTGGGATATTGCGACCGTTATAAGTATGAATCACTCACCAAACATCCGAATGTAAATCACGTGACCATGGGATGCGGCAATGGTCATAAGGGTGAAAATGGTCATGACTCGCTTTTTTTTCAATGCTATTATAATCTCAAAAGGTCACTAAACAAACAGTTGTAAGTTGAGGACTACCTGAACCTTCTTGAATCTTCCTCCTTTCTAAAATATTTCCCTATGGAGTAAACTACATGGGCAGTGCCACTTTGAGGCAGAATGAGGTAATTGCCTCAGGGAAGCTGTTCAGAAGCATCTTAAAGGTGGTAGAGCAGTGTTTTTCAAACTTAACAACTTTAAGATAGGGAGACTTCAACTCCCAGAATTCCCTAGCCAGCTATACTATCACCCATTTTAGATTTGCTGAGTTTGAGAAACATTGTGATATAGGGAAGTGATCCAGTGGTGGGATTCAAATTTTTTTACTACCAGTGCTGTGGGCATGGCTTGGTGGGCGTGGCTTGGTTGGCATGGCAGGAGAAGGATACTGCAAAATCTCCATTCCCACTCCACTCCAGAGGATGGATATTGTAAAATCCCCATTCCCTCCCCACCCCACTAACCTGCTTTCCAGGTCTGTTCTCCTGTGCAGGGCAACAAAAGAAGACCCAGTCGATCAGCTGGGACTCAGGAGGTAGAGACTAGATGGGGGCAGGACCAATCAAAGGTGGTATTCTGAACTACTCAAAATTTCTGCTACCAATTCTCCAAACTACTCAAAATTTCTGCTACCCGTTCTCCAGAACTGGTCAGAACCTGCTGAATACCATTTCTGAAGTGATCTCTCAAAATGTCTTGGAAGCTTGGTAGTTATATCAGAAGAAGAATGTTATAGCCTAACCTTCTTAGTGACATGCTCATTTTTTTACCTGATGGGGTTTATTTGTTCCCGTAGCATAAAATAATCCCCAGTTCCTCACATGACTCTAAATTGGTACATCAGAAGCATAGGTTCATTAGGTGCATGTCTTCATATTAATATGAAAGCCTGGCAATTATCTTTGGCCTGTAAAATCTTAAAATAAGCTGACCTGATTCACAGGTCTCCATTAAATACGCAGTCTAGATATAATTATCCATTCTAGTCCACACTTCACAAATCTTGCAATCCCACACTCCTCCTCCTGCACAACATTCTGTACTTATACAAGCCCATTGCATTACAAAACATCTATACATGTGTATGTTCTACAAAAAATGTATATAGGTCTGTAGGTGTATGTATGCACAGACACAAAATCAAATGTGCCCTTATACAGTCTGATGGTGTTTCACAAAATGGTGAGAACAGTCTTCCTCAGAGGTACTACCTTATCTGTTTGGTTGGATTTAGGAAGAGTTTTTATAAATTATATTTATTGGTTTTTAATTGGTTGGGTTGTATGAGTATTTTATAGATGTTTATTGTGTTCATTGTAAACCACCTACAGTTAAGATAATCTTTCTTAGAATCTGATTGATGGAATGGCACATAGCCAATCAATAAACGGTCAAAGCTAAAAATTTAATTTAAATATAAGGACTTAAAAAATCTATTGGTTAATATAACAAATATTCTTCTACACTCCATGTGAAAACCTAAGCTCTTTTCCTTTTTAAGGATGTCCCGGTGTTGTTTCTTCTTCCTATCTTACTGGCTACTAAACCATGATTAAAAAATAAGTGCCTGCAATTGTGCTATGGCTTTCTCACATAAAATAGGCCGCTTGCAATAACAGTGTCTCCAGGAGGCAAAAGGGAAGCTCTTTGACAGCATAAATCACTTTCTGATCCCTCTCAAGCAGCATGTTTAGCTTCTGGGAGGAAACACACATCATTTTTTCATCTCAGGTGGTGAAGAACGAAAAGACTTTGTATTCTCTACCCAATCACATGCTAATTATATATTTATAGTTCTGGAAATATTTTATTTACATATTTGCAAACAGCACCTGTTTCTTTGCACTCTGGTCATTAATGGGGGATGGGGGAAGGTTAGATATCCTTAGCAGATCTTCTCTTAGCTTTCAGTCACATTTCTGTTTTGTATTTAGCCTTCTACCCAGGAATATTACTGACTGAGTTGGAGATTCATTGCAATAAAACTGGAATACAAATAAAGATACCTCTAGTATGCTCCTTTTTAATCAACAATGTAATATAGAAGTTCATAGTGATGCTTTTACCTTTTTCTGTGCAAGGGTAAAACTAGAGTGTTTTTCTTTGGAAATAGGGACATTCAATATCCATGCAGACCTATGTTCCAGACCCCAAAAGGATCTGTACTTCTGCAGCCAAAAAGTAATTATTTCTTTTTTGGATAGGGAGGTGGAGCCAGGAACAGAGGAAGGACACAGTGGACCCCTTCACTTTTCTTCTTTCCCAATTTTGACAGCTTGGCCAAGTGTGAAAACCACGCAGGACAATAAAAACTCATCTACATTACGAGCATCTCTCTTCCCCTTGACTCTGCCTACCTCTTACATCTCTCACAATGGCAAGAGAGATGCTTGAAGAATTTGATCACTGACATAGGCTGATCTTATGCACACACTCTCAGCCAAATAGGCCGTCACGATCCTCAGTCTCTGAATTTTGCAATCGATTCTCTGTTCAAAGGAACATCAACATTTACTTTAAATGTATATTTTATCATATGCTCCACTTAGAAATAAGTAACTTCAGAGAAAATATATTTAACAGACATATTAAAATGGGTCTTCAAGTGTGAATTTCATGGAAGCTTTTTATAGACTTATAAAGTTGTACAGAAATGGGAATAATAAACATGCATGAGAATGAGATCATCTGAAATTCATCCCTCCCTTTTTTTTGAAGCCTCTCTCTTCTTTTTTGCAATAATCTCAAGCTAAGTCCAATAAAGCTTTGACTCTACTTATATTACACATACTTTTTTTATGCCCTTAAACAGCTTCCACCTGAGAATAATAGCCTAGTTAAAATGACCTGATTCTCCGTGAATAGCATCAAAGAGAAGAGGACCTTGAAAATAGCCTTTGTTGATCCTAATATGTTCCCACACTCCTACTCAGTGACTTTACACAAAATGATTTTTTTTGTCTGTTGAATCTCCACCCCTTTTGTTGGTCCCCCCTGATGAGACCAGGCAAAGAATGGCAGATTACTTGTGGTGGACTTTCATAGACGGGGTTTGGAAGCACATGGGAAGCAGTCACTCATGCTACAGCATCATCATGCCCTGAAAAAAAGAATTGGACAAGAATAAGGAGGGTTCCTCTTCTTGAAACTGAGGAAGGAGTAAGGATGAATTACAAAGAGGAATCACATCGGATGAAACTGTACAGATGGAGAGAGAGGGCAGGAAAGGAAATTAGGGAAGACCACAAATACACACAAAGCAAACAGAAGCTGCCCCCACAACTACAGTCAGGCAAAACTGTGTAAGCTCCTTATGGCAGCTGGCAGGGATTGGGAACGGATTTGGAGAGAGAGAGAGAGAGGGAGGGAGGAGGGAGGGAGAGGGAAAAAGAGAGAGAGAGAGAAACCAGAGGAACAATGTACAGGAAAGTATCTTCTCATCTATCCTTTCTATCATTTTGGATTGATCCTGACAACCTGTGCTTGCTCACCCACTCCCCAGCTTGTTTCTTAACTGTAATTAGGAAGCATGCAGTTGGGTAATTATAGCCTTTCACAAAATGACACAAACACGCAGGAAACAGCTGCAACTGAAAGTATAGCGATTAGCTCAAGAGGGACCAAAATACCAAAAGCATCTTTTCTTCAGTCTATCTTGCCGGCTGCTCCTTCTCCATCCCCGCATCCACCCTCCTAAAGCTGACCTATTCGGGTTCAGTCCATATCTCGTGCCGTTTCTATAAGGCATGCTTGTATTTTACATGGATTTTTCCACTTCTGGAGAAGTTCCCATTGTACATGCTCTCTTTCCATCCATTTGCCCAATAAAAGTAACTTATCCATTAGTACAATGCGGAGTTAGCTTTTGTTCATGATGAATAAAAAGAAAGGTAACCTATAATCAAACCCAGAAGTCCCATTTCTTGTCTCCTCCAGCTTTCGGTCGAAGGATGATTTCCTGTGATTTAGAAAGAGCAGCCAAAAGAACCATCAGAATATTAAAGAACAGGAAAAGATGCGCGTGCACGCACATACACACACACACACACACATGCACACGCACACACACACACACACACACATACGTCCTCTCCCCATTAAGCTAATGCTGAGTTACAATTGGTGTGGGAAAACCACTCCTTCCTTTCTCAATTTAGGAAAGATCGCACGGACGAACATTGAATAACTTCCTAGTCAGCTCAATTTGTGGCATTTGGAGCGGGACCAAGATTAGCAAATGGTGACTGAGCCACTCATGCCATTTTTCCAAAGGCACCTGAGTCTGAAAAAAAGGGCTTCCCCATTTAGCTTATTCCTGGGAGTATCCTGGGAGTTAACTTTCTTTTCACGGGTCCACCTGCTCAGACTTTACCCATCGTCCCCGTCATTTGCTACATATCAATCCCATCCATTCTCCTTTTCTCTCTCTCTCTTTCCTTCCATTCTTGTATTTACCCTGCCTCCCCCACTCCCCCCCCCCGGCCAGGTCTTTGCCCCCCAATTCCTGCCTCTGAATCTTTCAGTCACACCAGGCCCTCTTTTTCCCTTTCTCCCTAAATCTTGTTTCTATGACAACCACCTCCCTCATCCTCCTCCTTTCACAGCCAGGCAGGGCAGGAGAGGAGAAGTGTCATTCTCATGATAATCAAGCTTTTTTCTTTAGACTGAAGGCAGTTCCCAGAATTGGGGGGGGGGATAAAAAGTTTTGGGGGTGAGGAGGGGAGAGATCCCTGGCTTCCATCCTATGCAAAGAAATTGGGGGGGGGTCTTGGTTCCCATCCCACGCTCCCACCAACCCTCTAGAATTTATTCCAGCATGGTTCAATGATCTATCTGGAATCATCTCACTGAGCTTCGGGATTTGTTCCGAAATCCGATGTGGATGTGAGTGACTCCATCCCTTCCCATCTCTGAGTTTCTCACACGGCAGCATCAAACTCCATCCCACCTCAGGAAGTTCAAATGGATAGATAGCAGAAGGTAGAGGAAGAGATCACGGAATGTTTTCCCTTACCATCAATAGAATTCTCTCCTCCCAATTGTCTCTTTTGCAAAAGGCATAACCACAAGAAAGCCCTGATTTTGTTCTACATCTTTAATGAAACCACCTCTGGAGGGTAAGGAAGATGACCCATGATGGAGTTATTCTCTGTGTTGTTTCTCTATGTCATATCATACATGTGGGTATATGCATAATTTTGTATTTATTTATTTATTTATTTTGTCATGTTTATGTAATGTATATTGGAGGTAGAGACCCTTTGAGAGCTGTATGCAATGAAATTTCATTTTAATATATGCCGATTAGTGTACATTCAAAGGGACAATAAAGTTATTCTAAGTCTAAGTTCTAAATCTAAATATACAGGAGTTGTTACCTGGGCAAAAGATATTAAAACATTTTTAAGTCCAGGACAGCCAGACAATATTCAGAAGTGGCTTTATCAGATGCCTCCCTAATTCACTGAACTATAAGGAAGAGGAGGGAGACTTATAATCAGACTTATAAGAATTCTATTATATTAAGTCAGTTTCAGTAAAGGTGGTTTTAGCCTTCTTGCAGAGTTGCTTTCCTGGTCTGGTCCATCTAGTGGGACTGTCACCAGCAGAAGAAGGAAGCAGCTTCACTCTATTTGCATAACCTGGGATGGGCAGCTCCTAAACCATCATTATGAATGCAAAAGATCTTGGCTGCAAATTCATTATTCTTAGGGGTATATGTCCATTTTTTTCTTCACACCTGTTACATCTCTCTCTTTCAGTCCCCAATATCTTACCAATAACTTGTCCCAGCATTGCCAGGAAAGGAAAATTTTCCTTCATGGAACATCCTAGGATGACCTTCCGGTCTCGTGATTAAGATGGTATGGAGCAATATTTAAGTGTATTCCTTTGAAATATTTCAGGGGCAGCTTCCACATGTACACATTCACCCCTAAAGAGATGGCATCTCTTTAGGCATCAGAGCCATGATGTAATCAGATTCCACACTGTCTGAACCAGGGAGCAGAAAACAATATGAAAGTTTCTTATATAGCATAATGATTGGAATCTAGTTGTGATGGACTAGCTTCATTCTTGATTGTGGTCTTGGCTACATATATTTCAAATGGCAAAACAACTGTGTCTTCAGATGATGCTGTATATTTTTTGGGATAGGATTTAGATGTAGGAGATGACAAGGTTAAGCATGAGGGAGTGCTTAAACGTATCATCAGACAAGTCCCCTCGCACCCACAAGACATCTAAGTCCAACTCATTTTGAATTCCAGCCACTCTGATCTACCGTTTTAACCATTAGTAGTTCAGATTCTTGTAGAGAGCTTTAGTGTGTAATAAAACTATCTATACATTCATCTGAACTGCCCAGAGTCCTGATTTCCTGCACTTGGCGGTATTCTCTATTAGCATGTGTCCTGACTTCCTGTATAAAGTCTAGACTATTTATTGGATCTGAATCTTTCTTCAGTATACACCTTCACACTCTTTAAGCTTTAAGAGATACTGTGATAGTTTTATATATACTCTTTTCTTTAGGAACTATACAGCATTGCCTTCTCTGATTTTCCCCAGATCATTAATCCTTTGAGGTAGATTGGGTTGAGATAGAGTATAACTAGCCCAAAGACATCCAGTAAATTTCCATGGTTGAGAATGGACTTTGGTCTGGGTCTCTCAGACCTAATACATGTTTAGCTAAGGCCAGCAAAATCCATATTCAAATTTTTACTGAGCCTTAAGCTAATCTATAGCTGAATCATGGTTTGTTAAATAAGTTACAACACTCAATCATTAAATGATTTACAACCTACCTTCTATCCTGCACTTTAGATAGCATGGATTATCTGAGAATCTGATCAGTAGCAAATTCCATTTGGAATAGTTCTTTTTAATCTCATCTGTATATGATGATACTTTGGTTTGGCCTCAACCAGATGTTCTAATATCGCATACAACTTCCATGTGTCTGGAATAGGTTTAATGGTTTCTGTATCCATAGATGCATTCCTCAAAAAACATCTCTTGGCTCCCAATCCTAATTCACAAAACATCTCTATAATTCAGAAAACCAAGAAACTCTGGTCCTTTAGTTTGAACCAGTGCTGTTCAAATTAATGAACAAATAATCGTCCATGGCTCTAGGAAGATTTCTGCACTGCAATGGATGGCATCTGGCTGATGAACTATCTCTGGCCATCTGGCCATTTCTCCCTGGGCTAAATGAATAAAGGTCTTTTATGCTAAATATATTTCCTAGCCACCTGGCTTTTTGGTACAATGCCCTCCAAAGAGCAAGAGAGTCGCATAGCTCATCCACATAGAATAAGAATTCTATGAACAGGGGTCTTAGTATATAGGCGTCTGGACTATTTATTGCAAAGTTAAACAGTTTAGTATATAGCTATGTTGCAACCTTAAAGGTGGAACTTCAGGGTAGAATGTACTTCATATCTTTCTAATATTTAGCCGATTCCTTCACATAAAAAATGCTTGCCTGATTTTTGACGGGTTGGTTTTTCAAAAGGGGTAGACTTGGTACTTTCACATTTGGCAATACAATCCCTAAATGGGCCAAACATTTTGACTCCTCCCACATCAAGGTCTGGAGAAGGATTTGAAAGGGCCACATGAATATGTCGATTTTCTTGTTTGGTCCGGAACTAAGATGAGAGCTTATTATTAGCAGGACAAAATGACACCACTCATTTTCAAGTGGGTTATTCAAAGATAACTGGAGAGATAAACTGGGGAGTGGGGTTGGGGTGGGGGAGAGAAATGATGAAGTGTTGTGACATTGTGTTTATTTCATATTTGCCTGGAAGATTACGACACAAGTATAAATACAGACATTTTTTGTCATTCCAGCATCAGCATCGCAGATTGTAGTGGACATCAATGGGACAATGGTAACGCAGATCTTACTTTAATTTTCATGCAGGTTTGAAAATATGGGTAGTCCTCAATTTATGACCACAATTTAGCCCAACATTTCTGTTGCTAAGTGAGCCAGTTGTTAAGTGAGTTTTGCCCCATTTTATGATCTTTCTTGCCATAGTTGCTAAATGAACCACCGCAATTGTTAAATGAGTAACATGGTTGTTAAGTGAATCTAACTTGCCAATTGACTTTGCTTTCCAGAAGGTCATGAAAAGTGATCACATGACTTCAGGATCTGTACAACCATCATAAATACCAGTCAGTTGCCAAGTGTCCAAATTTCTGAATGGGACCATAGAGATGCTGCAAAGGTCATAAAGATGAAAAATTGTCACTTTTTTCAGCACTGTTGTAACTTTGAATGGTCTCTAAGTGAACTGTTGTAAGTCGAGGACTACCTGTATCCTGCATGAGATTTGAAGAGCTTATGTTAATCAGTGTGAATATTACTAGGTCAATTGGACAAGGGTTTAAGATCTGCTGTTTTAAGAATTAAAAACAAACATCACATAAGATGATGTTGTACAGAAACAATTAATATCAGCCCAAGAAACTTCTGAGCTTTTGAAGTGTACCTACTTCTGACCCAATTGAAATTTTAAAAATGTTCCTCCTCAAGTACTTGTCTTTGCCTTCATTACTTTTCTGCACCACGCTGATTATTAATGGAAGGCCTGACATCTTCAGTGAATTATAACAGGATGGTCAATGAAACAGAAACAAAAGCATTCTTGCTGTATGAAGAGATGAAGAGGACAGGGAAATGCAGTAGATATTACCTGCAGGGAAAAATCCACTTACTGAATTTTCCTTTTTTTGCACCACAGATAAAAATCAGATGGAGGCTGGTAGCACCTTTTCAGACTATCACATTTTATTAAAAAACGTGCTTGCATTTGATGAATGAGCTACAGCTCACAAAGTCTTAAATTAATAAAATGTGTTAGCTTGAAAATGTGCTACCAGATTCCTCTTGATTTTTGGCTATTGTAGACTAACACTGCTGTCTCCATACTGTGACCATTATTAAAGGTGTAGGCAACTAATTTTATTTTGCTCCAGAACAATTACATTAAAAATTTTCAAGAGTCTTTCTATAAAGTTTTGGATTAAACAGATAAACATTTTTATTATAGTCTGATTATAATCTTTATAATCAAAACCAGATCATGCCAAATAAATCTTATTTTATTTTTTGACGAAGTGACTAAAGTAGTGGATCAGTGAAATGCTGTGGACATGGTATACTTGGATTTCAGGAAAGTATTTGATAATGTAGACTACAACCTCCTTCTTGGTAAGCTAGAAAAATGTGAAATAAAGAGCAGCACCACCAGATGGGTTTGTAATTGAATGACAAATCATACTTAATATGTAGTCCTCAATGGACCTATATCCACATGGAGGGAAGTAAGTAGTGGGGTATCCCAGGATTCTGTTTTGTATATCTTTAAAGATGATCCAGTCTGGGGTGACAAACTCATGGCCCATGGGCCAGATGCGTCACATGTTAGCCATATCCACCGCCGGTTTAGCAAAGGGGGAGCAGTCATATACATCATGTGACAATGTGACATCATGAGTATGACACCCATGACCTAGATGAAGGAATAGCAGGGGAACTCATCAAATTTGGAGATGATGCAAAACTGGTAGGACTAACCAACACTCCAGAAGACAGGCTCAAGATCCAAAAAGATCTTGACAGACTTGAATACTGCGTCATATTCAACAAAATGAAATTCAGCGTAGATAAAAGTAAGGCTTTATACTTAGATAAGAAAAACTAACTATATAGGTAAAGACTAGGTGAAACTTGGCTTCATGCCAGTAACTGTAAGAGTTATTAGTGGACAATCACTTAAATATGAGTCAATGGTGTGCAGCCACAGCAAAAACCCCAATGCAATCCTAGTCTATATCAGTAAAGGAATAGAATCAAGATCATAGAAAGTTCTAGTACTACTTTACAAAGCCTTAGTAAGACCGCACTCGGAATAATGCATCCAGTTCTGGTTATAACAATATAAAAAAGATGTTGAATAACTCTGGAAAGAGTACAGAGAAAAGTATGATCAGAGGGCTGGAGGCTAAAACATATGAAGAATGATTGCAGGAATTGGGTATGTCTCATCTAGTGAAAAGAAGGATTAGGAGAAACATGATAGCAGTGTTCTAATATTTGAATGACTCCTACAAAGATAGGGCTATTTTCCAAAGCCCAAAAGGCAAGTCAATGGATGGAAACTAACCAAGGAGAGAGGCGATCTATTAATATTTTTTATTATAATCTGTATCTCTCTAGAAAATAGAAGGAAGGATAGTCTTAATATTGAAGAGGATATAAAAATGTTGAAATGTTTAGTGTCACTCTAACAACAGAGAATTTGAATTGTTGCAGTACTAAACTGGATTTATTTTTATTAAGCTTTGATGAAAAAAAATAATATTTGGCTAGGCTAATACAGCATGCCAAACCACACATCATGGCTTAGAAAGTGTGATAACTAGATTGACACAATATGTCAACTCAAGCAACATCCCTTGTTTAGCAATGATATATAAATCTATTCTCTGGCTGGATTGTTACCTTAGACCATCTAACATGTGGTTTCTTTGCTTTTGATTTAGTGTGTTATATCAATTTAACCACTGTGGCATATATAATAAATGTTATCCTCATAAAAAAATGTCTGTTGCAAGCTATTGCCGTGGGAACCATATTCTAGCATATAATGAAGTACTAATATGGTAACGATGGGGATTGCAGATGGCTAGAACTCTAACATCTCCTTCTATATATGAGAACATCATTATAGCTTTATCAAATGGAACCAGCAGTTGCTTCGGTAAGAGCCCAGTTATAAATCAGTCATACTCCACTAGCAGGAAACTGATAATGCTACATTAAAAGGGAATTACCAAAGGAGTACTTATGTCCCTGGCATTTCTTTAGTAATTAAGGACTATTAATGAGGATTCAAGGTATCGTGCTAAACAATTTATAATAGAAAAGACTTCAAAACTATTAAAATAGGATAATAACAATGATGTATAGAGTTGTCTCTATTAGAACTAGATAAAAATATACATAGTGATCTTGTGACATTTACCCATGATTACATGACCCCCACTTTATTCAATTAACACTATTGCCTGTTTGTAGGATACTCTAATCATAAATTAACCGTGGGGCTAGCTTCACATAACACAGGTAGTAATAGCAGTAGCAATCACACTTAGACATATTATACTGCTCCACAATGCTTTACAGCATTCTCTGAGCAGTTTACAATGTCAGCATATTGCCCCCAACAAGCTGGTCTTCATTTTACAAGCCCTGGAAGGATGGAAGGCTGAGGCAACTTTAAGCTGGTCAGGATTGAACTTCTGGCAGTGGGTAGAGTCAGGCAAAGCCAGCTAGGAAAGTTGCAAATGGCAATCATGACCCAAAGATGTTGCAACCCTCATAAATACCTGCCAGTTGCTAAGCACCCAAATTTTTATTTTGTGTCTGTGAGGATGCTGCGATGGTCGTAAGTGCAAGGACCAGTATAAGTCTTTTTTCAGTGCCATTGTAACCTTGAATGATTGCTAAACAAATAGTTTATACTAGGCTGCAATATGGCTGGTAAAACATATGCATTCAATAGGGTCTTGTAAAGAAAATAATGGAAAGCTACAAGAGTCAAGCAATTTTTTGAAAATAATCAGAGAATATCGCAGTAGAGATATGTTCCTTCTATTCCTTTAGGATTACACATCACCTTAAAATACAGGTAGTCCTTGACTTATGACCACAACTGAGCCCAGAATTCATGTGGCTAAGTGAGAAATGTGTTAAGTAAATTTTATCCCACTTTATGATTTTTTTTGCCAGATTTGTTAGCGCAGTTGTTAAATTAGTAACACGGTTGTTAAGTGAATCTGGTTTCCCCACTGACTTTGCTTGTCAGAAGGTTGGAAAAGGAGATGAATGTAAATGACGTGGCCATGGGGTTGCTGCAATGGTCATAGATGTGAAAAATGGTCATAAGCCACATTTTTCGGTGCTGTTATAACTTTGAACAGTCACTAAATGAACTGTTGTAAGCAGTAGCAGGATTCAAATTTTTTTACTACCGTTTTTGTGGGCGTGGCTTGGTGGGCGTGGCAGGGCAAGGAAGGATACTGTAAAATCTCCAGTCACAGATGATATTTGCTGGTTCTCTGAATTACTCAAAATTTCCGCTACCGGTCCTGCAGAATCCCACAACTATATTTGAATTATTTGAATTCCACCACTGATAATGCCTCAATTGTATAAATATGTCTACCAACTAAGCCAGTGGTAGGAGTCAAATTTGTTTACTACCGGTTCTGTGGGCGTGGCTTGGTGAGCGTGGCAGGGGAAGGAAGGATACTGTAAAATCTCCAGTCACAGGTGATATTTGCCGGTTCTCTGAACTATTCAAAATTTCCGCTACCGGTTCTCCAGAATTGGTCAGAACCTGCTAAATACTACCTCTGGTTGTAAGTCAAGGACTACCTGTATCTGGTAAACAGTCCACTAAAATATGGGAGTGCGATGATTTGCTTAACATAATAATATTCTGGTAATAAAACAAAATATTGGTTGAGCTCATTCAATATACAATATATACTTATGGCTAATCTGTCTTATGCTTTATTAAACTGACCTAATTACCAGTTCATATAACACAATGAACCTTAAAATAATTAATTAGCCAATTACTCCTTTGCCTGCTATGTCGTGCTATGTCTGCATGCTGGAAGAAAGATTATTATATTTGTTTACACAGCTTATCATACTGCCAACCGCTAAGATTTCTCAGCGGTTTAGAAAAAAAAAACATTAACTTAAATCAAAATCTGAAATATTAAAAATGATCTATAGCAACAATTTAAAACAATTGAAATTACCCAATAAAATCAACTATTTAAAGAGCCTGCTTAAAAACAGGTGGTTTCAGGATATTTAATTAGGTGTTCCATCTCAGCAGGATAAGCATTTCAAGAAGGGCGGCTCTTCTAGAGCTAAGGATCCGGCAACCATAGGCAAATCTCAGATTCTCTCAAAAAAGTTCTATAGGTTTTTGATGGTAATAAAGTAGCACTTTATGTTTTACTCTGAACAGATTGGCTTTTAGCATTGATGTAACATGGTTCCGTTGAGCTCTTCCAGGACCAACTTGGTCACTGAGTTTTAGTGGAAGGTGACTCACATACCAATGGATACCAATGGAGGATTAATTTCACCTTGGTATTTAATAATATGCAGATAGTCCTCGACTTACAACAGCTCATTTAGTGACCTTCAAAGTTACAATGGCACTGAAAAAACCATTTGTTAAGTGTGTTTTGTTCCATTTTATGATCTTTCTTGCCACAGTTGCTAACTGAATCATTGTTAAGTTAATAATATGATTGTTAAGTGAAACTGGCACCCCATTGACTTTGATTGTCAGAAAATCACAAAAGGTGATCACACGAATCCAGGACTCTGTGATCATCATAAATATAAGTCAGTTGCCAAATGATTGAATTTTGATCACGTGACCATGGGATGCTGTCACAATTGTAAGGGTGAAAAATGTCATTTTTTTCAGTGCCATTGTAACTTAGAACTATCACTAAACAAATTGTTGTAAGCTGAGGACTACCGGTATTGAAGAATGAATATTGTTATAGCTGAATACATTTGAGGCAGTCAGTCTGAGAAAATACACTTTATGAACTTCGAAGTCCAATTGGATCTTCTGCTCCTGCTTAGATGCTCCCTATATCTATGCTGTAAATCAGGAGTCTCCAACCTTGGCAACTTTAAGACTTGTGGACTTCAATTCCCAGAATTCCAAAGCTGGCTGAGGAATTCTGGGAATTGAAGTCCTTAAAGTTGCCAAGGTTGGAGATCCCTGCCATAGATAACCTATTTATTAAATGCAGCAGCAAATTCTATTTACCTTAAAAAAGCAAGAGCAAAACCAAAGATGTGAATGGTTTTAAGATGAAATATTTAGCTGATATTTCTAGATACCTTTCCACTCGGTTCTACCGGCAGAATGTCCTAACCTCACCTCTGAACTCATGACAACCTCAAGCTTGTTCTTCTGTCCAAGACAATCAGATTCTGAAATAAACTCGGGGTGGGGGTGGGAAACCAACTTCAACAGCCTCCAATGAAAAGCAGCAATGAAAAAGTCTTAATTTGAATAGGGGTCTTTTCTTCTCTCTCTTTCAGATTCTAACCCTTCCCCCCATCTGTTATTTCTTTTTTCTACTGTAGTCGAAAAAAACAGCTGCTGGGATAGAAATTGTGTGTGAAAAAAGAACTAAAAAAAGGAGAAATATTCAAAGATTAGGATTACTGAAAAAAACCTCTAGTTCCATGGTTTTTCAGTTTCAGGTCTGTTCACATTAAAAAAAAAAATGGGATAAGAATTCCCTCTCTTGTCTCATCTAATGTCTGGCTTGTGACTGTTTTATTTTTGAGTTAGTTCTTGATAACCAAATTTTTCCAGCATGCGATTTATGAATGGCTAAGAAAGCATCCCTTTTAGGATCACACATAACTCTAAGCTTTTTTATAACTGTGATTTGTTGATCAAATCACAATAGAGGTAGTCCTCGTCTTACAACAGCTCATTTAATGACTATTCAAAATTACAATGGCACTGAAAAAAAGTAATGTATGACCATTTTTCACATTTACGACTGTTGCAGCACCCCCACAGTCGTGTGATCAAAATTTGGATGCTTTGCAACGGATTCATATTTACGACAGTTGCAGTGCCACAGTGTCTTGTGATAAGCTTTTGTCATCTTCTGATGACAATAGAGAAGCCAGATTCATTTAACTATATTACTAACTTAACAACTTTTAACAACCGGTTCTGTGGGTGTGGCTTAGTTGGTGGGCGTGGCTTGGTGATCATGTGACTGGGTGGACATGGCTTGGTGGTCATATTATTGGCTGGACGTAACCAACTCAATATCACTCACATCGAGACACGCATCTCCTCACTGCAACAGTTGTAAGTGTGAAAAAGGGTCATAAATCACTTTTTTCAGTGCCATTGTAACTTTGAATGGTCACTCCACACAAGCAAAGTACCAGCAAAGGAGGGGAAAAAAACGTTCCTAAGACAGGAAGTCTAGTCTTGCCAAGAACGTAATAAGGGTTAACGGAGAGGCAGTTTCTGTAAGCAACACCAGAATGTTTCCTTCCTGCCTTCCTTACAGGATTAGGCCAGTAATTCCTTCTAACAACCGGTTCTCTGGACTGCTTAGAATGTTAACAACCGGTTCTAGCGAATAGGTGCGAACTGGTAGAATCCCACCCCTGGGCAAAACTCACTTAGCAATTGTTTCATTTAGCAACATAAACTTTGGGCTCAAGGGTGGTCGTAAGTTGAGAATTACCTGTACACAGAATAACACATAATGCCCAACCATTAAGTATGGTGCATAAATTTCAAGCAAATTAGTGTAGATTCACATGGCTGCCATCTGTTAGAATTGGTGTAGGGTCTCCTGCTTGTGTAGGAGGTTGGACTAGATGACCTACAAGGTCCCTTCCGACTCTGTTAATCTGAAGAGGATCACAAACCATTCAAAATTCTTAAGCTGCTCTGAGGGAGAAAGAGAGTGATATTTATCTTTTTAATGTTGTGATTTCTCCCATTGCGATGGAAAGAGTGGCCCAAATCTTTCCCTTTGCCCATCTCTTACAGAACTTAGGATCCGTCTTGTTATTAGGCCGCAAGTATAAATAGCCTCATCTCACCCGGCCTTGAACCTGGATGAGAGGCTGCCATTCATGAGAGTGATGAGCAAATAGCCTTACTGGTAAAAGGTGAAGGTAACAAAGTGCGATTAGCATAAACGAGGCAGACTGTATGTAAAAGGCCTAGTCCATAAGGCTAAAGCCGGCTCTTAGGACGCCCCTAGCAACAGCTTTTGTTCTCCGCTCCATGGGCTGATCCTGCCTCCATTGTCAAGGCTCTTTACTGTGGGAAGGATTTGGAAGGATTGTGTGGTGGGGCACAATGTCTTTAAGCAATCTGTCCCCATCCACTCTTACCCTACCCCAACTGGGACCAAGGAAATAGACAGAGACACCATTGTTCCGGCCATGAATGGACCCAGCCTCCTCATGAATGGCTGCCTTATTTTTATGGTTGCTGGGCTTGTTCCCAAAGCGGCTGGGAATGGGCCCCAATACGACCCTTGTCAAATCAGGACAGGAATGGGGTGTTGAGGGGGAAAGGGGGTAGTGGATAGAAGCTAGACTTTTTTCTATTTTAAAAATGGGGGTGGAGTTAAAAAAAGTCCCACAGTTTTCCTTCCAGAGATGGAGTGGCGGAGAATTGAAGGAAAAGATGGTAGATTTGGTGCTGGAATTGGGGGTTACTTCTCTCTCTCTCTCACTCTCCACCTCTCCCTCCCTCCCTCTTCCCCCCTCTCTCTCACACACAGAGTTCTCTGTGGGAGATGGAGGAAGATTGCTTGCCAAGTTTTCCCGCTGAACCAATTTAGGCCAAACAATTGAGGGAAGTATTGTGGTATCTCACAATCGATGTCAGCTTTGTATCCTCCCAACTATGCAGGGTTCTGCCTCCCGCAGCTCGTTGTTGGCTGTTACAGGATGTAATGTCCCATACTTTTAAAGAGTCCCAGATCGGGGAAGGATCATAGAATAGCCCAAGCGATGTTCTGAATAAAAGTTGCTCCCTCCAGACCAAAGACTTTTTTCCATCTCGGCCCATTTAGTTTGGTTGCCTTACACGTTGCTCCGGTTCCCAAAATTTTGCAAAGGGAAAAGGAGGAAGATATTCATGGCAATGAATGATCTAAAAAAATGTAGGTTCAGGGATCTTTGGTGGTTTAAGCCCTTATGCATTATTGCCATTTGCTTAATTGGCAAGGTCTAATTAGTTCTGGATCATTTTTTTTTCTATTGCACACTCAGAGTCACAATGGTGCAATGGGCAGCCATATAAATCACATACATACATACATAACATATGCACAATTGATAGCTTGTCTGTATTACCAAATGTTTGACATTTACTTCTAAGTGAGAATCCCAGGGATTTTAGGCACCTTTTGTTGATTTCTATTGTAGGAAGTTAGCACCCACCCCTCTCCTAGGAAAATTGAAATAGCCTAGGAAATATTAAAAAGGCAGAATATTTCTCCTAAAAGGAATAGAAACTCAAGAAACAGAAACTCACCCCAGAAGCAAAATCTCACCCCCACCTTTGTAAATGGGTGGGCCATTAAGGCCTGGGCCAGAATACTTTACATAAGAAGGAACTCCAGGTAAAAGCTATTGCCAAAAGCCCTTTTAAGGGCATAATCACCCAGCAAGGCTAGACTAAGCCTGGAACTCAGGACAGCCTACAGAGTTGCTCCTGGGAGTCTGACAACCAATTAGAATACAAGCTCCAATTCAACTCCCAACAGAGGGTATAAAACCCAGCACTCTCAGTATCTCAGCCCTTCTTTTTTCTTTCTTTATTTTTTGAACTTATATACCTCCCTATTTCCCTAACAGGACTCAGGGCGGTGCACAGCCAAATTAAAATACAAAAACAATACAGAATTAAAAACAATTAAAAAACCAAATATAAAAGCTGAAAAGCTAAAAAATATAAAGGGGTTAAAAGCTAAAACCAATTAAGACCGAATTAAAAAAACCCTAAAAACCCTAGGCCAGACCGGCTTGATGAAATAAATAGATTTTCAACGTGCACCGGAACATCAAGAGATCAGGGGTGGTTCTCATCTCCGGGGTAATTCATTCCAGAGGAAGGGTGCCCCCAATGAGAAGGTCCACACCCTCAGGGTTGCCAGCCATCCAGCCAGTCTTGACCTTCTCACCTTGAGTATGTGATCAGACTTCTCTGGAGCTCCAGGCCATGTACACCATTAAACCTTCTAAGCAGCCTCCATATTTCCAGTGTCTTTTTCCCCATTTGGAACTGAACCCAGAAGGATATTTCTTTCAACACTTTTATCTGTAGAAAACCTTTTTTTAAAATTTCCCTTATTTAGTACCTACCATCTCTCTTTATATGTACTGAAAGTATAATTTTCAGAATTTCTAACATGGAGAATTTTTAATAGATCTATTGGGATAGTTGTCATGTTGGAAATGGGAAATGAAACAATTACAGGTAATCTGGGACTTACAATATTTTATTTAATGACCATTCAAAGTTACAACGTCACTGAAAACAGTAACTTATGACCATTTGTCACATTTACAACCATTGCAGCATCCCCATAGTCACATGATAAAAATTCAAATGTTTTGGCAATTAACTCATATTTATGACCGTTGCAGCATCCTGGTGTCATGTGATCTCCTTTTGCGATCTTAAAAGCAAAATCAATGGGGAAGCGGGATTTACTTAACAATTGTGTTATTGACTTAACAATGCCAGGGATGGACTTAACAATTGTGGCAGGAAAAGTCATAAAATGGGGCAAAATGCACGCAATTAATGTTTCACTTAGCAACAGAAATTTTAGGTTCAGTTGTGGTCATAAATTGAGGACTAACTGTACAGGCAACAAGAATGGAGAGTCCCAGGTTCTTTGACATATGCAAATGTTCCTTTTTCTGATGGTTTTGGGAAGAGAGTGGCTTCATAAAACACAGGTTAGGAAGGAAAGGCTGGGAGTGAGGATTCTATTCACACATTCCAATTTATTGAACAAACTACAATTGGTTTTCACCTAACATTTTAACCAGGGGTGGGATTCAAATTTTTTAACAACCTGTTCTGTGGGCGTGGCTTAGTTGGTGGGCATGGCTTGGTGGTCATGTTATTGGCTGGGTGTGGCCAACTCAATATCACTCACATAGAGGCACGCATCTCTTCGCCTGGCCTCTCATGACTGTGGGGATGCTGCAACAGTCGTCAGTGTGAAAAACAGTCATAACTTGCTTTTTTCAGTGCCATTGTAACTTTGAATGGTCACTCTACACAAGCAAAGTACCAGTAAAGGAGGAAAAAAAAAACTCCAGAGAAGTTCCTGAAATAGGAAGTCCAGTCCTGCCAGGAATGTAATAAGGGTCAACAGAGAGGCAGTTTCTGTAAGCAATACCAGAATGTTTCCTTCCTGCCTTCCTTACAGGATTAGGCAGGATTAATTTATTCTAACAATCGGTTTTCTGAATTGCTTAGAATGTTAACAACCAGTTCTAGCAAATAGGTGCTAATCTGCAGAATCCCACCTCAGATTTTAACCAAATTTAAGTCAAAATTTTTAACCAAATTCCGACAACTCAGATATGGTTAAATGCTACATGTGGCTCAATATAAAAGTTCCTAGGAATGTGGCAGACAAAAAGCATATGCTGTAGTACACCATTTCTCAACCATGACAAGTTTAAGATGTGTGGTGGACTTCCAATTCCCAGAATTCCTCAGCCAGCCATGTTGGCTGGGGAATTCTGGGAGTTGTAGTCCACACTTTTTAAAGTTGCCAAGGTTCATAAATTCTGTGGTAGTGCCCTCCACGGACTCAACCCTGAATTTTGCCTATCAACGGGGAGATTAATTCCAATTTATTTGGCTGTACCAGAAGTAAGCCCTAAAAGATAGTCCTTAATTTACAACCCCAATTTGGACTAGAATTTCCAGTACTAAGCAAGGCAGTTGTTAAGTGAGATGTGCCTGATTTTAAGACCTTTTTTGTCATAGTTGATTAGCGAATCACTCCAGTTATTAAGTGAATCATGTGGCTGTTAAGTGAATCTGGCTTTCCACATTGTCTTTGCTTGTTGGAAGCTGGCTAAGAAATTTGCAAATGGCAATCACATGATCCTGGGATTCTGCATTCATCCTAAACCCATGCTGGTTGCCAAGAAGTTGAATTTAGATCATGTGGGGATGCTGCTACAGTCATAAATGCAAGAATCCACTCATAATACTCTTTTCTTTAGGGCCATTGTATTTTCAAACAGCCACTAAACAATTTTTTGTAAGTCAAGGACTATCTGTATTACATACTGCTTCTAGCATTCCACTTCCTTGTCTCATATCCGTGTCCTCTGTTGGAGAAATGATCAGGATCAGAGATGGTATTCAGCAGGTTCTGAAGAGTTCTGGAGAACGGTAGCAGAAATTTTAAATAGTTCGGAGAACTACCAAATGCCACCACTGACTGGCCCCACCCCCATCTATTCTCTGCCTCCTAGATGATTGCCTGGGTCTCCTTTTGTTGCCTGCACAGGAGAACAGAGCTGGAAAGCAGGTTAGTGGGGTGGGGAGGGAATGGGATTTAGTAGTAACCTTTCCCAAGGAGTAGGAAGGGAATAGAGATTTTACAGTATCCTTCCACACGCCCACCAAGCCACGCCCACAGAACTAGTAGTAAAAAAATTTGAATCCCACCACTGCTCAGAATATGCTTTAATATTGCTTTTTTTGCCGATTTCAGCATCCCCTTGAAGCCTAAAGGAGTGGGGGAGGATGGAAGAAGAATCTTGATTTCTAGTCCAAAAGCATATAAATATATTACAAGTTGGCTATAAAATAACACCATGCTGTTTCTCTTTTGCCCGCTAATCTCTGTTCAGCGAATGTGTTTTGTGTTGTTACTATTTTGTAGTAAGTGTTTAGTAGCGGCAATAACGGGGCATACACGATTAGTGATTCAGGTCTTCTTGTTTATTTGCAGGAACACCGACTCGACTCGGCGGCGCGGCAGCCCTTCTTTTAAAGGGCTCCCGCGCCCAAGTCAGCCAATGACGGGGCGAGGATCTCCCGCCGGAATGTAGACCAATAAACAGTAAGTATTTCAAATATATAAAAAATAACCAATCCAGAACACCCCTCCCTCCTTGGTCCAGTCTGACCAATCAGGAGCCGCGCCTATGTTACGTAATCACGTAGATAGGCGGGGCTCCTGTGGGCCCGACTGGACTTGCGCGGTTCAGTTGCGTCGTTGCTACTGGCCGGTGCGGAAGGACCTGTTGCTCCTCTCGCCTCCGGCCCTGGAAACTTCGGGCAGGTCGAGCCGGCTGCGTCACTACCAACGGGCCTAGCTAGGCTAGTTGATGTGGCCATGCCGCTCCCTACCCGGCCTGGATCATCGTCGGCCCTGTCAGATGTTTCAACGGGACGTTCTCCAGGATCAGGTGCGTAGCAGCGAAAACCGACCGGAGCTAGATTTGAGGGTGTGTGTGTGTGAGTTAGGGCGTCATTGTTTGTTAGTGGGCTTGCCTTTTCTTGACTGCTTGGTGGTTGCTCCCCTTCCCCCCCAGGAAAATCGCAAGGTCTGGCAAGGGTGCGAGTTCTAAGTTGGTCAATGTGTCGCTTCCAACTTCTGCCATCAGAAGTGGTAAGCCGGTATGAACGTGGTCCGGTTAGATGTGTGATGGTGGCTGGCACCCATAAGGGGTGCCCTACCAGGTTTTTAGCGTAAACTAAATCCCCAATTCGGAATGTTCGGACTCTGGTTGAAGAATCTAGAGGCTTGTCTGTAGAGTATGTAGGGTGTAGTCTATCTAAAGGGGAACGTAATTTCCTCCCCATAAGTAATTCAGCAGGAGTTTTGTTAGTAGTGCTACTAGGTGTAGTGTGTTGGATAAATAATAATTTATCGATGCGTGCTTGTATAGGGCCCTGGTCTAACTTAAGAAGTGTCTCCTTGGTAAACCGGACCATGCGTTCGGCTCGTCCATTCGCTGCCGGATGTGCCGGCGCGGTTAGGGCATGGCGTATGCCCAAACTTGCTAAATAACCCTCAAATTCTGTAGCCGTGAATTGAGGGCCGTTGTCTGAGACCAGGACGTCTGGTAATCCGTGGGTGGCAAACCAGTGACTGAGCTGTCGTATGACAGCCTCGCAAGAGGTTGATTTCATTAGGCTTACTTCTAGCCAGTTTGAATAAGCGTCCACCAGAATCAAGAAAGTATGCCCCTTGGTCGGACCCGCAAAATCTATGTGGATTCTAGACCAAGGGCCCCTAGGTAGATCCCACTCAGTGGCTGGCGCCTTTGGGGGTGAGGGCCGGGATGTCTGGCAGGGCTGGCAACCCGCGACCCAGTCGGTAACATCCTTGTCTAACCCAGGCCACCATACATAACTCCTGGCTAAACTTTTCATTTTCACCACCCCGGGGTATCCCTCATGCAATAGTCTCAATATGGGATTTCGAAGTTTTAGTGGAATGACCACTCGATCCCCCCATAGTACACAACCCTTTAGCACGGAAAGTTCCATTTGTCTTTGTTTAAATGGTTTGTAATGTTCTTGTAAATCAGAGTCTGGCCATCCCTTTATGATCCACCTACTCACGGTATGCAGTAGGTGGTCGTTAGCGGTTTCGTGCGCGATGTCTGCTGCTGTCATCGGGAGGTCGGACAGGGTTTCAATCAAAAATGTTGAGGTGCTGGGGTTTGGTTCAGGATCAGTGTCTGGTAACGGGCAACGACTTAAAGCATCTGCGTGCGTGATGGACGGACCCGGACGGTAAGACAAGGTGTAATTGTAAGCGGCAAGGAACTCTGACCATCTTGTCATTCTGGGTGATAAAATGTGAGGAGTTGGTTTGTCTCCCGCCAGAATACCTAGTAGGGGTTTGTGGTCGGTGATGATAGAAAATGGTCGGCCATAAAGGTATTCATGGAAACGTTTAATACCAGAAATTATGGCTAGTGCTTCCTTGTCCAGTTGACTGTAATTTCTTTGGCTTTTAGACAGGGTTTTTGAATAGAAGGCAATCGGAGCCTCTCTGCCGTTAGGTAGAAGGTGGCTCAGAACAGCTCCGATCCCAAAAGGCGATGCATCACAAGTTAATAACAATGGCAAAGTCTCGTTATATTGTATTAGTACCTTTGCTGAAGTGATCATGTCTTTAATTTTGTTAAATGCTGTTTCTTCCCGATTTCCCCACTTCCACAACATGTCTTTGTCCAAAAGTCTATGCAAGGGTTCCGCCACCGTGGCTTTCTGGGGCAGAAAAACATGATAAAAGTTTATTAACCCTAGGAAGGCTTGTAGGTCAGCTTTGTTAGTTGGGGTGGGGGCATTTTTGATGGCACGGGTTTTTCCTTCTGTTGGGTGGATGCCGTCGCCATCGATTTGGTATCCCAAGAATTCTATTTTGTCTGTGATTAGGGTGCATTTGTCTTTTTTGACTTTTAAACCAGCCTCAGTAAATTTGGTAAGCACTTTTCTTAGGCGGTCTCGCAGTTGCAATTTGTGTTTAGCTGCAATCAGGACGTCATCGAAATATGGGATGACTCCCGGAATTCCTTGAAGGAGGCGTTCCATAAGAGATTGAAAAATGCCTGGTGCCACACTAATGCCAAATTGGAGGCGATTACATTTAAAGGCGCCCCGGTGTGTCACAATAGTTTGGGCTTCAGCTGTTTTTTCGTCAATGGGCAGTTGCTGGTAAGCCTGAGCCAAATCGAGTTTAGCGAAAATTTTGCCGCCTTTGATAGAATGTAACAAGTGTTGTACGACAGGAACGGGGTATGCACTCTGTTGTAATGCATGGTTAAGGGTCGCCTTATAGTCCCCACAAATACGAACCGACCCGTCCGCTTTTATAGGGGTCACTATAGGGGTCTCCCATTTAGCGTGGTCAATTGGTTCGAGGACCCCTTGCTTGACTAATTTATCCAGTTGTTCCTCTATTTTTGGCTTTAAGGCAAAAGGTACCCGTCTTGCCTTTAGTCTAATTGGGGCTACCTTAGGGTCTATGTTAAAAGATATCGGGTTACCCCGGTACTTGCCTAATTCTTCGCTGAACAGGTCCTGGAATTCTTGAATGAGGTCTGCCTCCCAGTCAGCGTCTGTAATATGGTTGATACCGGTCATCCCTATTCCAAGCGGTTCGAACCATTCCAGTCCTAAAAGGCTTGGTCTGTTCCGGTCAACAATTGTTAGGGGTAGAATCTCGGTGTGGTTTTTGAAGGTTACCTGGAAATGTCCAATTCCTACTACCGGAATTTTGTTTCCCTGGTAGTCTTTAAGCGTTAAGTTCTGTTTGTCTAGTTCGCTTCGCCGTATGTCTGGGATCAAGTCTTTGATAGTGTCCCACGAGACCATGGAAAGGAATGATCCCGAGTCCACTTCCATTTCACAATTTTTTCCTTCAATTCTTACTTGAACGTGGACTTTTTTAACGTTTTTTGTATTTGAGTGTCCAATTATTACTGTTTGGTGAGTTTCTTCTTTCTTGTAAGATGACTCCTTAAATTTTCTACTCCTTCCTTCCTGGCTCCAACGGCTGCTTGTTTTCTTTTCTTTCTCTCTTGGGGGAGGACTTTCTCTCCGCCTGGGGCTGTAGCTTGATCTGGCTCTGCATACTCTTGCGATGTGCCCTTTCTTTTCACACTTTCTGCATATTGCGTCTATGAAACGGCACTCTGATCTGGGGTGGTTTCCACCACAACGGTTGCATTCAAAATCAAACCGCCTGTTTGCCCGCTCTTTTTTCCCTCTCCCGGCTTTTAGGTGGCAAACCTCGTCTTCTTCACTACTGGTCTCAGTTTCCAGATCCTCGTAGTGTGTTGAGGTTTTTCTCCGTTCGCCTTCAGCTTTGGTGGCCTCTTTGGGATTGTGGTGTGCAGCTTGATTAATCTGTTTCATTCTTGCCGCCGATTTGTGAGCGGCTTCGGCTGCGGTGGCTTCTTCAATGGCCTCTGTGGCTGTTATCTTGGGTCGGTTTAGCAATTTACTCTGCAATATTGGATCTTTTAAGCCTAATACGATCCGGTCTCTCAGAGCCTCGTTGAAGTCCGAGAATTCGCACTCCCCTCCTATTTCTCTTAAGTCTGCCACGAAGTCAGCGATAGGTTCACCTTCTTTTTGATTCCGGAGGTAAAACTCATGGCGCTTAATCAGGCAGGAGACTGTGGGAGCGTAGTGTTTTCGCAGGATCTTTTCTAGCTCGGGCCAGGTTAGCGTTTTGACATCGATTGGAGACGCTAACGCCTTCGCCATCCGAAAAACGGCTTGGCCGCAGTGGGTCAAGAAAACCGCTCTCTTCCGATGATCCGACACTCCGCTCAGATCACTACTCTCCAAAAACATGAGGAAACGGTCCACATACGTCTGCCATTCCTCCTTCGCCGGATTGAATTTCTCTGGCGGGGCGTTGCTTCCGGACATGATGCCGCTCGCTCTCCGCCGCTATTCACTCTCTAAACGTGTTGCCTCGATCCCACCTTCGTCGCCAGTGTTTAGTAGCGGCAATAACGGGGCACACACGATTAGTGATTCAGGTCTTCTTGTTTATTTGCAGGAACACCGACTCGACTCGGCGGCGCGGCAGCCCTTCTTTTAAAGGGCTCCCGCGCCCAAGTCAGCCAATGACGGGGCGAGGATCTCCCGCCGGAATGTAGACCAATAAACAGTAAGTATTTCAAATATATAAAAAAATAACCAATCCAGAACAGTAAGTACAATACGAGCTTAAACATTCTGTTAAGACATCCGCCAGCTTCTCAGAAGCAAAGCTGTTATGACCCCTTTACTAGCAGCTCTCCTTGGGAAAACTCAGTAGAAGAGCAATGGGAGCAAGGAGGAACTTTTAAGCAGTCTTCCTTTGTGTGAGAACAAAGTGTTAAAACAGGAATTTTACCAGATCCTCAGCCCCCAAGGATGAGTCCTTCCTTTCAGTTTCATTCAGGTCGAAAGTGATAAAAATACATGCTATTCATCAGGATCCAGTTTTGGTCACCACACTATAAAAAAGATGTTGAGACTCTAGAAAAAGTACAGAGAAGAGCAACCAGGATGATTAGGGGACTGAAGACTAAAATGTATGAAGAACGGTTACAGGAACTGGGCTTGGCTAGTCTAGTAAAGAGAAGGACCAGGGGAGACATGATAGCGGTCTTCCAATATTTGAGGGGCTGCCACAGGGAGGAAGGGGTCAATCTATTTTCTAAAGAGCCTGTAGGCCAGACAAGGAATAATGGATGGAAACTGAACAAGGAGAGATTTAACCTGGAAATAAGGAGAAACTTTTTGACAGTGAGAACAATCAACCAATGGAACAGCTTGCTCTCAGAAGTTGTGGATGGGAGCAGCATCACTTGAGACTTTCAAGAAGAGATTGGAAAAGGGGTTGGACTAGATGACCTACAAGATCCCTTCCAACTCTGATTATCTGTTATCTGATAAGGATGCCAGTTCAGTCATCAGGTTTGATGGTTGGCCATTTTTCTGTGTGTGGGCCTTACACTTTTCATTCTTTTAAAGGGGGCTGCATTTACAGGTATTGTTACTCACTCCAAGCATTCATTGATTTTTTTTTTTTAAAGCACAGTGAGTTTTATAAAGACGATTTTGTCTGTAGCCAGCTACAATGGAGCAAAACTGAAAGAGGCAGAAGGATGTTGTGATGCAAATCCTGTTTTGGGGAGTTTTCATCCCAGGGTCTGGCATAGATGTGCACGTTAAACATTACGATGCATGTTTAATCTCCTGTCTCTCCTGGTCCCACTTGAGGACATCCAGATCGACAGAGTTGCAAAGGTGGAACAGGGATTATAGGAAAGGAAAACAACAGCTCAGTCAGATAACTGAGTTCAAGTGCAGCAAGAAGACAGCAAGTTCTCTTCCTTTGCTATATCTACTATTCCAGGGATGTCATGTTTGTCCCTAACCTACCTGTTACAGGTCTACAACCTCTATCAATATGGCAGTCTCCTTCTTTTTACCTTTCTAGCTCTAAAGAGCGGAGTTTTTGATGCAGAAACGATGGAATACTGATAAGGATTTCAAAACTTGGCCTTACAACAAAAGCTAAACTCGACCTCCCTTGGTGTGAGAGAGAAAAAGAGGGCGGGGTGGAGAGACAGAGAAGCTAAAGGGGGACAGCAGTAGAAACAAGTGAAATTGGGGACTGGTTTGCAGAGAGTGCAGGGCCTGGAATAACTAGTACACAAAGGGGCCTGGTGAGGATGTGAGGGAATAGAGAGAATGGGACACAATTTCTTATTCTGAATGGAACAAGAGGCTCATTGTGGCTTCGTTTCAGGGGGGGAAGGGGGGAGGGGGGACATGATGGGAGATGAATGAGAGATGGGAGAGAACCACCAGAGGCTTGAAAGAAACAGAGAAACCAATAATATTCTAGACAGTAACTGTCTGGAGGGGGTGGATATTGAGGAACTGGGCTTTGTAGCTTTTCTCTTAGAGAAGGAACCGTCGAATTCCCACGAAAGCCACTTTTGCTGTGACTTAGCTGCCAATTGATACGTACACCTTGCATTTGCTCGGTTTCTTCTAGCCTGCGTTGCTAAATTAACCAGGAATTTAATCTTACCCTATTGACTGAACCAAAGTAATTGAACCGTTGCTTTATAAAACCAAAAGAAAATCTTGTTACGCATGACTGGCTTGTAAAAGGATGCCAGAATCCAAGAAGCTGAGCTTGGCTGAGTATGATAGATTTATGCATGCGTTTAGGAGTATTGTCTTGTGTGTGACCCTTATTTGTGAAATAATTATCTTGGCAAGGGATTAGCGCGTCCTTCCTTCATCTAAAGTCAAGACTTCTTTTTCAATTGAGCTCAGCTGCTAGTGACTTCATGGCCATTCCCATCTAGCTGTCTTGGCAGCAGTATGGAAATGGTGTCATTGCCTTTTTCCAACAAGCCTTTTCCATTTTCCAGTCTAGACCAAAGCCCTGGGATTCTCTGGAGAACTCCCATTCAAATACCAACTAGATCTGAGCCCAAACAAAATTGACCAGGTGCTGCCAGCTGGCTGATCCCCAATCTATTACTCACCAATGTTTTAGACTATAGTTCCCATTTTCTTTGATCATTCTCCTTAATGATGTTGGGGACTCACAGATGACTTAATAATTAGGTAATTTTGGACGGAGAAATGATATCTTTGATAGCTCTTGAAGTACAGGTAGTCCTTGACTTACAACCATTCATTTACTGGCTGTTTGAAATGACAATGTCACTGACTTACAAGTGGTCTTCACATAACCGGTGTAACATCCCCAAGGTTATATGATCGAAATTTGGGTGCTTGACAATTGCCCAGTAATTACGAAGATCTTAGTGTCATGTAATTGTCATTTGCAATTATTCCCATCTGGCTTCTGACAAGCAAAATCAGTGGGGGAAGCCGGATTTATTTATTTATTTAATATATATTTTTATTAATACAGATAAAGAACGTTCAAAATCCATATATACGGTGTGTTGCCTGATTACATTTTTTTGGAGTAATATTCAGGAAGTTGGATTTATTTAATGACCCTGCAATTCGCTTAATGGTGGTTTGCTTAACAGCCATTGCAAAAAAAGGTCATATAATCGAAGGTGGCTCACTTAACAACTGCCTTGCTTTGCGATGGAAATTCTGGACCCAACTGCAGTTGTAAGTTAAGGACTACCTTTAATAGAATAACAGAGTTGGAAGGGACCTTGGAGGTCTCCTAGTCCAACCCCCCTGCTCAAGCAGGAGACCTTATACCATTTCAGACAAACGGCTGTGCAACCTCTTCTTAAAAGCCCTCAGTGTTGGAGTATTCACAATGGCTGGTTGGTTCAGATGAGCTTTTCTGCATCTTAGCGACTTGAAGACTTCATCTCCCAGAATTCCCCAGCCAGTATTTGGGGATTCTGGGAGTTGAAATCCAACATTGCTTAAGAATAACCTTCCTTAAATTCATGTCCTTTAGATGTGCTGGGAATATAACTCCCAGAATTCTCTGGCTAATATGTCTCTGCTTATGCTATTAAAGAATTATGGGAGGTGCCACCTGAAACATCTGGAGGCCATTAGTTTAGAGAAGGCTGTTTTAGACATGGGATAAAAACTTTTCTATCTGAAAAGGGCAAGAAGGCTGTCTAATAGGTGAAATGGGGCTACCATCCCCTGAGACTGAAAGTAAAATTATGCTGGAGAGAGTAGGGATATGCGGCCACCGGGTGGGATCTTACCAACTCCTCAAGCCACTTGATCCAGAGTTTTAAATGGTCCAGAGTATTGAAGACTGCAATACAGGTAATCCTTGCCTTACAACCCCAATTGAGCCCAAAAGTTCCATTGCTAAGCAAGACAATCGTTAAGTGAGTTTTGCCCAATTTAACAATCTTTCTTGCTGCAGTTGTTAAATGAATCGCTTCATTTGTTAAGTTAGTAACACAGTTAAGTGAATCCTGCTTCTCTGAGACATTGCAACTATCTCAAATACATGCCAGTTGCTAAGTGTCTAGATTTTGATCAGGTGATCACAGGGATGCTGAAACAGTCATAAGAGTAAAATGTCGCTTTTTTCAGTGTTATTGCAACTTTGAACCATCACTAAATGAATGGTTGTAAATCAAGGACTACCTATATAGCTCTCTTTACATCTGTCAGAAATTACTTTAAAGCAGAACCAAGCTGGGCATTACAAATGCATCTTGAGGATTAAACCAGTCGGTTTTCCTAACTCTGAACCTGTTTCAACGCCTGGGGGCCTATTCGATAGAAAATGACATTTCTAGTCTAGAAATGACAGCTATTACGGAATGGGGTCTTCCTTTACCAGCAGATGATAACCGCAGCCACACAGCTCCAGGTGACACAGCAAACCCTTTGTGTCTTCGTCTCCTCCTCATCTTCATTACTGCAGCAGCAAAAACGGATCAGGTAGACACAGATGAGAACAAGACTGATGGCAAAGCACAAACCCGAGACACTGGCCAGAAACAGAAGTGCCTAAAGAGTGAATAGAGATTTAAAAAATAATAATAAAACTAAGCAGCCAGAAGTTTTCAGCCTATAGGTTAATGTAAGAACATAGAGGTAGTCCCCAACTTAAAAGCCATAATCCACTATTACTACCCACTATTGATCTCACCCCATTCTTAAGAGGTCTGTAAGGGGCGTGCATAAGTGCACAATCATGCCTACCGTCCCTGACCTATTGTCCCCATTTATTTATTTATTTATTTATTTATTTATTTATTTATTTATTTATTTATTTATTTATTTATTTATTTATTTATTGACCTATTGTCCCTATTTATTTATTTACTTATTTACTAACTTACTTATTTATTTATTTATTGACCTATTGTCCCCATTTATTCGTACCTATTTCCTGTATTCTTACTCATGTTTATACCTATTATCTTGTAAGCGATTGACAAATCAAATAAATAATAATAATAATAATAAACAATGGAGCACCCAAAATTTCTGTTACTAAGTGAGATGTTTGTTAAGTGAATTTTATCCTGGTTTATGACCTGTCATGCCACGGTGGTTAAGTAAATTATTGCCGTTGTTAAGTTAGTAACATGGTCGTTAAATGAATCAGGCTTCCCTTTTGATGTTGCTTGCCAGAAGGTTGCAAAAGGGGATCACACGACCCTGGGACATTGCAACCATCATAAATATGAGTGCACCATGGGGATGCTGGAAAGGTTGTAAGTGTGAAAAATGATCATGTCACTCTTTTCCATGCTGTTGTAATTTTGAACAGTCGCTAAATGAATTGTTGTAAGTCGAGGATTATCTGTAAAGTGCAACATTGTACATCCATGTTCTCCTTATTAACACAAATGCTACATGTCTCCTTTCTTTCTCTTTCATGTTTCTAGTTGTGATGAATAATGAGATAGGTTTGATAGCATATGTAGGTAGATTCTATTTTTAGGACCATTTTTTCATTATAGCTTTTTGAGATTTCTCCTCATTTGACAAGCAGTGATTGAAAGATTTTAGAAGACACTGTCACACACCAATGAGGAAACAGCACTAGAGTTCTTGTAGATCAAAGCTGCCCGGTATTGATGTTCAAAAGACATTGTGTAGCTTCTCTGTTTTTCCCTCCTTATTTTTTTACATGCTTAAAAATAAAAGATGGTGAGAAGACACAGCTAGCTTTGAAAAGAAGACAACAATCCCCCCCCTCATCTAAATTCTGGGAAATGAATGTACCATTGGAAATGAATGTATCACTGGAAGCATAAGGAGAAAGCTGTGGGCAACTTTCAAAGCATTTGGACAAAATGCAGCTGCTTTAATGTTTCAAAAAGAGAAGCTTTTTGTGCTTTCTAAAGTGTCTTTTGCAAAGGATTTACACAGACCTATTGTGCTATGAAACTTTTATCTGGGAAAACTGTTGCAAACCTGGTACCCTCCTGATGTAGTCTCCATCAACAGGCCTCCTTTGCACATATCCATTAGCCCTCCCTATCTCTTACTTCATTCCCTCCCATGAAACTGTTTGCACAGCATTTCCCTCTTTTTGGATACAGAATAGAAAAGAAGGTGGAAAAAACAGAGGCTAATTCATATTCCAATATGCCTTTGCCATGCTTCTAGTATTTCTAAGTTACAATCCAGAGAAATGAAGGGAAAGCTTGTTTTGCATTTATAAAGGTAGTCCTTGAATTACAATTGTTATAATGGCACTGAAAAAAGTGACTTGTGACTGTTTTTCACACTTACGACCGTCGCAGCATCCCGGTAGTCACATGATCAAAATTTGGATGGTTGCAGAGTCCCAGGTCACATGATCCCCTTTTGCGATATTCTGACTAAGCTAAGTCAATGGGGAAGCCAGAATCACTTAACAATCATTTACTAATTTAACAACTGCAGTGATTTGGTTAACAACTATGGCAAGAAAGGTCAAAAAATCAGGCAAAACTCATTTAACAACTGTCTCGCTTAGCAACAGAAATCTGGGGCTCAATTGAAGTTGTAAATTGAAGACTATATGTACTACTATTAAGGATTTTATTGCTTATTTAAATCAGACTCTATAATATATTTGTTTTGCTCACATTGTCTAGTTTTGATTTCAAAATTAAAGATAACTTATAAAAATACACACCCAGGACTGAGCCCTAAGCTTTTAGAAAGCACAAAAGATTTCTTAAGAATATTTGATGAATGTGTTCAAAACCATGGCTGCTTACAAATCTTCATTGTTTTATGGATTTTGGAGAAATTATTGAGCTTCCCAGTCATTATTGTTTAGCTTTAAAAAAATTCAATCTACTGCGAGCCAATTGTTACAACAATAATATATGTTCCTCAGTCCTATCTCCATTGGGTCTTTGGTGATCTCTAAACTTGGTGGTTTTCTTTCAGATGTTTCATTACCAAACTAGATAACATCATCAGTGTTAGATGATGTCAGGTCTAGCACTAATGATGTTACCTAGCTTGGTAATTAAACATCTGAAAGAAAACCACCAAGCTCAGAGAGCATGAAGGACCATATTTCAAACCCTGAATGACAAATGTTCTCTTTTATCAATCCAACCTCCATTTTCTTTCTCTTTCTCTAAAGGCTGGTTCGTGCCATGATCTTTGCGGATGTCATTTGCCCTTTTCTCTGCCCTGGGAGATGTCTGTGCCTTCATTTATTGTCCTCCTCCATTATTAATTTTTTTTTAAATTTATTCCTGTGCAATCCGATTAAGGCCAATAGGAAACCCGTGAAGCCTGCCAGATATTGTGCTGAAGTCTTCTGGCCAGCAGTCCTATCAGTAAATCAGGATAAGGAATACTGGAAACTGGAGTTCAGCAAAACTGAAAGATCACAGGCCCACACATGCACTATGAAAGGGTACAATAGAGTAATAGTACTAATGAAAACAACAGAATTTAGCGGGAGCTTCAGTCCCATTTCCACTTAACTTGACAATGAGCCAAAATAAAACAGAATTAGGCTTCCTTTTTGGTAAACACACTCTGTGTCCCTGCTTTCTATTCGAACTCAGAATTTGAGCGTTTGGAAAAACAAAGGCTTGAATATTTTAAAGTAGCACAGAATATAAACAGTCTTGCATTGTTTAGATGTTAATCCTGGCTGTGCAGACTTCTCCAGATACCAAAAAACAACCTCTATTTATATCTTTAGGGGTTCTGGATTGGTTTACAACTTCTGTGCACGTGTTCCTCAATCCTTGATGTCTGGAAAAGGTGTTTAGCAAACATACAGACCATATACAGATAGTCCTCAACTTACAACAGTTCATTTAGTGACCGTCCAAAGTTACAATGGCACTGAAAAAGTTATCTATGACCATTTTTCTCATCTATGACTGTTGCAACATTCCCATGGTCCACATGATTTACATTCAGATGCTTGACAACTGACTCATATTTATGATGGTTGGAGTGTCCTGGGGTCATGTGACCACCTTTTGCGACCGTCTAACAAACAAAAGCAATGGGAAAGCCAGGCTCACTTAACAACCATGTCACTAATTTAACAATTGCAGTGATTCACTGACAAATTTGGCAAGAAAACTCGTAAAATGGGACAAAGCTCACAACACATTTCTCACAAACAGAAATTTGGGGCTGAATTGGGGTGGTAAGTCAAGGACTACCTGTAAATATTGATATATTTTTCCCCATATTTTTCTTCCTGCTACTTTCTCATCAAGGGTTATTTGGCAGTTTTTCCAGCTGAGGTCCCAACTCAGAAACTAGCAGGTTCCAAACACCATTCTGATGTCTGATATTGCCCAAAGCCATAAGTTCTGGGCATGAGTAAGAGTGTTTATTTTGCTTCATGCGCCCTCTCTCTTTATCTCTCCCTCTGACGAACAGATTACAGGCAATCTGACAATTTGCCTGGGCTGAGATTCTACAATCTGTGCCGACAGCAGCTGGCACAGGCAGGGAGTGGCTGGTGGTGGAATCTGTTCCTAGCCTTTCAAGCCTGAAAACATTTTCAAGCCTGAAAACAAGAGCTCATCCAGCATCTATCTAAGGCTCACACAAGCAGCCATCCATTTCACCCAGAGCTGATGTACCACTTCGCACACAAGTCCTTACCATCTTTTCTTCCTGCAGATGTTATTCATCCAAAGTGCATTAGCCTTCACCTACCCGCAAACTTTTGAGATTCTATCCACATATCAACCAGATATGCCATCTATAACACACCCGATTCATTGTCAGATAATTCCTCTTCTCACTCTAAAATCTTTCATTACTGCCTCATATCTATCTTGCAAAACATTGGACAGCCAAATTAGACCGAGTGCATCAATTTTAGCACTTACACAGGGCAAAGAGGTTTATAGCTACAGGGCAAAAAAATACAATTAAAAAAATAACAGAGGTTAGATATTTCTAGGAGAACCCAGATCCAAAACAAATGCACTAAATCTCACCACTGTGGGCCAATCAATGAGAATAAAACTGGTAGGAACCCTGGGGGTCTTCCAGTCCAACCCCCTGCTCAAACATCCTATACCATTTCAGACAAGTGGCTACCCAGTCTCTTCTTAAAAAACTCCAGTGATGGCATCCACAACTTTTGGAGGCAAGCTGTTCCACTTGTTAATTGTTCTCACTGTTAAGGAGTTGCACCTTAATTCTAGTTTGCTTCTCTCCTTGGATTAGTTTCCATCCATTGTTTCTTTTCTTGCCCTCTGATGCTTTGGAAAATAAGTTGACCCCCGCCTCTTCTTTATGGCAGCCACTTATAAGTGGTGCAATCCTGCTAGTAATGATGTAGCTCCAGAATTAGTAGTATTTAAAATAGAACCATTTTCCTAAGGGTTATGATTTACATATATATGATTTCAACTTTCCCACGAACACATACTTAGTGTGCAACAGATATAAAATCCAATATATCTGGAGGGCAAGAGGAAATGGAAGATCTGTTTTTAGGTGATATCTCTCAAGTTGTGTAGGTGTTTCTTGTATTCTTACAAGGCGGTCTTTTAGAAGTGGAGCAATGTAGGTCAATATTTCTCAACCTTGGCCACTGGAAGATTGTGGACTTTAGTTTCCAGAATTCCCCAGCCAATGGCTGGCTTGGGAATTCTGGGAGTTGAGGTCCACATATTTTCTATTGGCCAAGGTTGAGAAATACTGGCCTACATTGCTCCATCTCTGAAAGATTCACCTCATAACAACATAAGCAAAGCCTTGCCAGATCAAAACATATATTTTCTTTTTTCTGACAGAAACCAGGCACATGCTGATGGAAACTTCACAAGGAGGACATGAGCCATATCTTTTTGTCTTGTCCAGCAACTGGAATTCAGAGGCATCTATTGCTTCTGGATGTAATGTGTGGCCGTCATGCTTAATAGCTTCTAGTAGCATTATTCTCCTTGAATTTGTTAACAAGCATCTGCCCATCACTTAAGATGTCTTTTGGAAGGCCTTCTCTTGAAACATTAATAGTCTTCTGATAAAATGGAATGCCACAAATACTTACATCATAATAAATTTGTTAGCTCCGGAGAAGTCACCAGACATTTTATTGTTTATGCTGCAACATTTGGAAGATAGTTATCTTTCTGGAAATTCTGCTAAAGCATGTTCATCTTTTAAAAAAACATATTATAAGTGCCATGGGAAGTTCTTTCAGTGCTTCCAGGCATTGTTTATTCATTAGATTTTTATTCCATTGAATACACCACTATCTCCTTCATTCCCATCTCCCCTTATTCTGTGAGATAGATTTGATTGACAGGGTGCCAGATTTCTTTAAAATACAGTTTGCTTCATTTTAAATAATTTTGCTTCATTTTAAATGATAGCTGAAAACAATTGTATTGACCAGAGTTTATTAGAAATTTTAACCCTGAGTTAATTTGTGTGTAATTTTAAAAAGTTGCGATCATTTGTGTTTTAAACTGGTTTTAATCTAAATTTGTTTTAAAGATCATTGCTTTACTTGTCTATTTGATTTTTTTTTTAAAAGCAGGACAAAGAACACATATAAACAAATTCCAGCCTTCACTTCCCTTTCATCTAACCAGTGGCACTGAATTAAATAAAAAAGAGCCATTTCCAAATCTGACCTGCAACCACTGAAAAATCATTATGAGCCACGGTGGTGCAGTGGTTAGAGTGTAGGCTACTTCTGATGACTTCTGGCTGACTGCAATTTGGCAGTGCAAATCTCACCAATTCAAGGTTGGCTCAGCCTTCCCTCCTTCCGAGGTGGGTAAAATGAGGACCCAGATTGATGGGGGCAAGAGGCTGACTCTTTAAACCACTTAGAGAGGGCTGTAAAGCACTGTGAAGCGGTATATAAGTGTAAGTGCTATTGCTATTATTTAACATTGAGTCAGCCTTTATTTTTTTGCCTACTCATTTTCACAGGGCTGCGAGATTAGGCAGAAAAAATGCATTATTCTAAATTCTTCAAAGGAAAACAATGTAATAATACCAGGATATGGTAGTGCTACGATATTTGGGTGGAAAACCTTGGATAACCTTTAGATGGCAGCAAAGAGATGCTAAACACGGCATATTTGCTGCTAACTTATGGCCATCTGGGTATTTGCAGATATAGCAGTACTAAATAAGCTGAAGAGGAAAGGAATTTTTTTAGAGATCAGCTAGGTTAAAATGGAAGTGAATGGGTGACTCCTGAGAACATATCAAGTTTTAGTTGGTCAGAGTTCACTTGTATGTTTTTAATATCAAGTGGTCCTGAAAAATAATAAATATTGGGCAAAGACATCCTATGAATGACTAGTATGCTTTTATTTCAGCACGGAGTACTTACAAATAGCTTCCTTCTATCTGACACTGGGAAGAAGGGCATCCATGAAGACCCAGATTTTGGGGGGCAATATGCTGACTCTGTAAACTGCTTAGAGAGAGCTGCAAAGCACTGTGAAGTGGCATATAAGTCTAAGTATTATTGCTGTCCAATGCAGTATAGGAGATAAGCTTGAATTCAAGGCTAAGATGTTTAGAGTAGGTTGCTACCAAAAAAGAATCTTTGGGTTCTCTCCCTGTCATTTGAGTCTTTTCCACCTCTCTTGCATACACATATCATCCGCAAATTGAATCAACAGCAGCTGTGAGGCTTGGCCTGACCTACATATCAGAACGAGCAAGCTGAACTCCTTGCTAGCTGTGGTAAGGGAAACAACTCCCACAAACGTTCTCCTCCTCCTCACCCACAGACCTTGATGGTGGTGTGCAGTTTCAGAATTACTCACAACTTCCCCTGGCAGCTGAGCAAGAGACATTTCTCCAAATTGTTCTATTTCCCATTATCTTGGCTTCAACTCTCTGTGCCCTTTCTGGTATCACACTCAATATTTACTTTTTTCTTGGCCCTGAATAATCACATTTCCTCTGCTGGTAGAGACTTCTGTCTTACAAGAGAATGAATTTCACATATGGAAAAGTTGAGGAGGAAGATGAACCAACAGTGGGAAATCCAAAATGAGAAAGGTCTTGAATTATAAATGAAAATAAAAGATTCTCAGTCATGATGGTCTCAAAGATGCTTTTTCCAAAGGCAACTGGTTTTTCTTTGTTTTTTTCTTGAATACATTTCGCTTTTCATCCAAGAAGTTTCATCGGTTCTGGCAGAGTGGTGGTGGTGGGAGGGGAGCTGGAAGGATTAATTCTGAAGGATGAGGGGTGGGTAGGAATGAAAGGATTGTGTTTATTTGCAGTCCTCTGGTTGTTAACACTCTCTCTGAGAGCCATTGAGGCCACCTGAGGTTTATCTGTGCCCTCAGGATCAACTTAATCAGAGTACAAATGGGTGCAGAATCTTTTTGGAACTACTAAATCTCTCCCTCTCTTTGAGAGATGGTGGTTCAATTTTAACTTAGATCAGGATTGCACAATCCCTGGGCTGCAGCCCATTACTGGGCTGAGGGAGGATCGGAACCGGGCCACAGAAACAACGAGCGAGCTCACACACAAGCATCCGCACTTGTGCAAGCAATGTGGTGTTTCCCTTTCGCCCTTCCCTGCTGGTTCACAAAGTGAGAAAGGATGGGGAATGCTGACCTAGATGGCCTATTTTACCTCTCTTTCAAACCAATAGTCCTCTCTATCCAGAATGTGGACTTTGATTAATACTCTGAACAGAATTATACTTTGCCTCTTCAAAGAATTTATTTATTTATTTTATTTATTTATTTATTTAACTTTTATACCGCCCTTCTCCCTAGGGACTCAGGGCGGTGTACAGCCAATCTAAAACCCCAACAATACAAAAGTTAAGAAAAAGATTAAATTAGATTAGGCCGAATAAAAAGCCCACCCCACCCCCTTAAAACCCCCTAATTAAAATTAATGGAGACACATTAAAACCCTCTCTCAGCCCAGGCCGGCCTGCTCGAAAAGCCAGGTCTTCAGCACGCGCCTGAAGGACCTCAGGTCCATGCTGGTACGCAGTTCCGGTGGCAGAGTATTCCAGAGGGCAGGGGCCGCCACAGAGAAGGCCCTACCCCTTGGGACCGCCAGGCGGCACATGGTAGCCGACGGAACCCGGAGAAGGCCTTCCCTGTGTGCTCGCACTGGTCTGCTGGAGATCACCGGTAGGATGCGGTCCTGTAGGTAACCTGAATCAGAAGAAAGCACCGGGATACTCCTCATTTTGATTCTTTTAGGAATAAAGGTATGATCTGTATTTTGGAGGATGGGAAAACTCAGGTGGGAAATTGAAAGTGTCTCATTCAAATTGGAAAGGAAAGCCAAAACTGACCCATGTCTTAAAACATCGTGGTATCTTAAGGTACCGTACATAGCCAAGAAAAGTTTTACCTATCACAGGAAGCTACATTATAGTTTGTTTCTTTCCTAAGTTTTGTGATTTGTGATTTACTATTTTATTTTATTTATTTTATCTTGTCAATTACTTACAAGATAATAGGCATAAGTAAAAACATAATTATGAATACATGGATACATATAAGAAAACCGTTCAAATGCAGCGACTCCCGTTGGAATCTATAATTTATGACTTAGTCTGCTACAGGAAACCAGCCAATTCTGGTCTAATTATACTCAGTTTAATGTGCGAAATCAGTCATAAAGTTGGTTTGGTTTTGACTTGGCTCACTATATACAAATTTGTAAAGTGGGTTGAGGGGAGCTATACTGATATTAGAACAACTAACGATAATGTTAAGCTGCCTCAAGGATGGGGTGGGGTGAGATTAAGGCACCATTTTAGTAAGGGGGGAAAAGAGTTGCATGGAGTGTTTGTGGCAGGGAAAGCATGGCAAAAGCCCTGAGCCAAAGTGAAATAAACTAAATAATGCTCACCCTATTATGTCCATCATCTGCCATTCCCATCCTAGCTGACTGTATCATTCTTCTGATATGTAGCTAGTTGATTTCATTTGATTGTCTTAAAAAACATAGTCAAAAGTCATATCTTCTAATCCCAATTTCTCTGATTGTAGGAACCTATTTTCATTATTAATGGGGTATCAATGATGCACTCTCCATTTTTCAAAAGTTCACTCAAGACAGAGTGGAGCAAGTTAGATTCAAGGAGAAAAGATACTTTGGAATATGCAGCAATGTTCCTATAACTTCTGGAGGCCATTATTTTTCCATGGTGCCTATATATTTTCCTAAGCTCATCCTACCACCCTTCACAGCTTTGGCCCAATCCATGTTTGGTTCAAAGATTGCTGAAATGTGCTAAGGGGACATTTCCATGGAGTTTGAACCACTCCTTTCTCTTCAAGTCCAAGCTGATGTCCACTTGTGTCTCCAGGCTTCCGGAATGAAAGCTTTAAACTCTGCAGAAGAGATTGGACAATCATTTGTCTGAAATGGTATAGGGCAGACTTCCCTAACCTCTCTGGCTTTGTGGACTAGGTGAGGGGAGGGGATGATGCCATGCAATTGGTGGCCCACTGCTCCTAAAAATGGAGTGCATGTGCATGTGCTTACCCACCGCTTGTGCAAGGGGGGGGGGATACACGCATATGCTTGACCCTTACTTTGGGCAGCCCAGTTTTAAACAGTTCACAGTCCTGTTAGTTGGCTGAGCCCCAGGGGTAGGGGACCTGTGGTATAAGGCTTTGTGCTTGAATAGCGGTTGGATAAGATCTCCAAACTCCCTTCCAACTCTGTTATTCAGATCCTTCAAGCATCCCTTTCGCTCTTCAAAGCATCTGTATTCCTTTTCAAAATGAGCAGTAACCTCCACCACTTTTGAGGTAAATGTGGCTCTTAACATGACTCCCAAAGTCAAGGAGGTAGCCCTTGGTTCAAAGGATGTGAGAATCAGTATTCCTTTTGGTGACAGTTTCATGCTGCAGTGCTATAGCAAGGAGACATCTTGTCAGCACTGGGAATCTCAAGTCTATGTATTAAATTGCAAAGCTTGTGAGAACGGAAGACTCTTTTCTAAGCAGAAATATTTTTATAGGCAATTTCTGCTA
This sequence comes from Bungarus multicinctus, assembly GCA_023653725.1. Lineage (NCBI taxonomy): Eukaryota > Metazoa > Chordata > Lepidosauria > Squamata > Elapidae > Bungarus > Bungarus multicinctus. Next base: position 120,874,057 of record CM042840.1, on the reverse strand, counting down.
ATGTGCCTCTAAATTAAAACTTCTCTCTTGAGCATCTACCGCATACAAAATGCAATTGCCTGAGGATTTGTACTGAATAAAGTATCCAGAGCTGTGAAAAACATGTTAACTTATATTCCGTATAAAACTTGGTTCTCTTACAATAAGTATGCCCTGCCTAATGAATATAGTCCTTGAACATGTATGTTTAAGCTAGACAACTTTTTAAAAACTATATATTTTTTGTTTTTACCAGTTCCTTGGGGAAAGCCTAAATTGGGGACATTCTTTCCTCCCACCATTTTCCGGATATCTGGATGATTCTTTGAACAAATTTACAACTAATCTGTATGTGTGTGTGTGTGTTTTTTTTTTTTACAATACAGTTCCTTGATTTGAAGTTCCTTTATGGCAACAACACATACTTCTCTTAGCAGCATTAGCTAAATTAGTGTTTCTCAACCTTGGCAACTTTAAGATGTGTGGGCTTCAATTCCCAGAATCCCCCAGCCAGCATAACTGGGGAATTCTGAGGGTTGAAGTCTATACTTCTTAAAGTTGCCGCGGTTGAGAAACACTGCACTAAATAAAACAGATGAGACAGTACATCATAAAAGTTGTCTGGAGTAGGGGGGGGGGGGTTATATTGTGGGAAAATAGCATCAAGAGAACAGGTTAAAGCAGGTATTGTGTACCCCATGACTGAATCAATTATCATCCTGACAGAATAGACCATCTGAATCTCTCTGCCTTCGATCAGATCGAGATCCATCTCAAACAGCATTCTTTCTAACCAGCCTAACAGACAGCAAATAATATAGAATCCATAAACTTGGCCAGGGATTAATAATGGACTGCAATCTCCTTACAATTAGCCCCTGTTCTAAATGTGGATTTTTAGAATCAGCATACTAAGGATAATCTGTAGCAAAATGATCGCTTTTACAGTAGGAACAGGTAGATTAGAGGTTGGCAAAGGAATCTAAATGAGATATAGTCACATGGTGCCAACCTGTGTTCCAGGTTTAGCAGAATGTCGTAAGTTCCTCCTTATATCTATGCCATCCTATAAGTTTGGGTAAGTTTCCTGGCCAGTGCAACAACATTCCCAAATAGTACTATAATGGGGATTCTTGAAACCACTATTTCAATGGTGCAACAGTTTCAAGAGGAAGTTCTATATAAATATTTTAAACGTCCTATAAAAACCAGGGGTGTCTACTATGTAGGCCTGGTTGACACATCACACAGGTGTCCTCAATTTACAACTGTAATGGAACTTGCCCTTTACAATCATATATTGTGTCACCTTTGTGGCTTGGTGGCTCTCCTGGAGTGGGGAGAGGGGAACTGGGCCATGCAAGTAGTGAGCTAACACGCACCCACACTTCAGCCACTCACTCAGCCCAATTGTGAGTAGGCCACAGCTCAGTAGAGTGCCATGGCCCAGGGGGTTGGGGACTCCTGATGTAACCAATCTGATTTCATGACCTTTTTTGCAGTGGTTGTTAAGTAAACACTACAGTTGTTAAGTGAGCACTACAGGTGTTAAAGCAAACCAGTGGTTTTCTGGGGACCAGTTTTGCCATGAAATCAGAAGTAAATACTGAGTTTTGGTGAAACTGTTGAAAACATAGTCATATGACTACGGGATACTGCAGTGATGGAATTCAATATTTTTTACTACCGGTTCTGTGGGCGTGGCTTGGTGGGCGTGGCAGGGGAAGGATTCTGTAAAATCCTCAGTCAGAGGTGGGATTTGCTGGTTCTCCGAACTACTCAAAATTTCTGCTACCAGTTCTCTAGAACTGGTCAGAACCTGCTGAATACCACCTCTGGGACACTATAAATAACCATAAATCCTGGCTGATTGCAAAGTGCTTGATATGTTGTCATATGACTGGGGAGGAGAGCCATCAGAACTTCAGAACTGGGTCATAAGTAGCAATAGCACTTAGACTTATATACCGCTTTATAGTGCTTTACAGTCTTCTCAAAGCGGTTTACAGGGTCAGCCTATTGCCCCCAACAATCTGGGTCTTCATTTTACTCACCTCAGAAGGATGGAAGGCTGAGTCACTCTTGAGCCTGATGGGATTCGATCTGCCAAATTGCAGCAGGAGTACTTGCAGTAGTGCACTCTAACCACTGCGCCACCGAGGCTCCTCAGTATGCCCAAGGAGGACCATGATAACTTTGAACAGTCATTAAACAACTGGTCATAACTAGAGGATTATCTGTATGCCATAACGTAGGCCTTGTCTATTTTTGGCATTCTAACTCAATCCAACCAGTGTGATTTCTGAACTGTGATTTATAGCTTAGCATTCTGCATTCAATTGCAGTTTAAGTAAACCATGGCTTAGTGCAATTGAAGAATACAGGCAATGAGTCACTCAGCTGCATTATGTGAAATATAAATGTCAGGTCTTACCAGGTCTATCTTTTAAATTATCCACAATGCCATTGAATGAGACTGTGTGTTGGAGATAGCCTGGACACTGTACAAATTTAATTGGTTAGACAAGAACTGCGTCAAAGAGGGGGCAGAGAGAGCAGATGGGCAGTTGGATTCTCCTTCCTGCCCACTGAGGAGCAGCCAGGACTCCTGCAGCCCACTGCAGCAGGGCTTAGTAGTGGGAGATTGAAAGATAATCCTACCCTTGCTTACAGGAGCCACAATGGGGTATTAATTAAAGTTCTAAGAAATGTGTGCAAATGAAGCATGCAATAGCCAGAAGGTATAAAGAGAGCTGTGAAGAGATGCCAGGTAAAAAGCTATATCTAGGATATGTTAAAGAACTGTTTAGAAAAAAAGCATGGAAAAAGAAAAAGAGTTTTGTTTAAATCTCTCTGTTCAGTGTCTCCAAAAAGTAGATTAGAAAAGGACAGCCCACATATCATAGGATAGGAACTCTCAATTTTTTAAAACGGAATTACCCAACATTGAGTTGAAAATGTTAACAGCCTGCACATTTCATAGCTATTTCAAATACAGGTAGCCCTCAACTTACAACTGTTCATTTAGTGACTGTTCGAAGTTACACCAGCACTGAAAATAGTGACTTATGAGCAGTCCTCACACTTACAACAGTCTCAGCAACCCCATGGTTACGTGGCCAAAATTTGGGTGCTTGGCAACTAGCCTGTTGAAACGTCCCAGGGTCATGTGGTCACCATTTACAATTGATTTATGACAATCAAAGTCAATGAAGGAAGCCAGATTTGCTTCATGACTGCACAATTCACTTAACAAATGCATTGGTTCGCTTAGCAGCCATGGCAAAGCTCATACAATTTCATGTGACTCACTTAACAACCATAACAAAAAAAAACAGTCATGATTTAACTTAACAACTGCCTCGCTTAGCTATGGAAATTCTGGTCCCAATTGGTGTTGTAAGTCAAAGACTATTTGTGTGAAATTTTGTGGTATTCACGGTGCTTTTTAAGCAATGAGCAAGTGAGGAAAAAAACCCCTAAAATGAAACAGGAATCTGGTAATTGGGCCTGGATGTAATGGTGGACCTCAACGTGTCTGGAAAGTTGAAATTCAGGTTACGATTCTAAAAACAAGGTAATAACAACTAGAACTGAGAAAAAACAGCTCTTCCCTTACATTGTTACTATACAAATGTAGTAGGGTTTTTTTCAATTCAATGTCCTCCAGTTATGTTAGATTTTAATTACAGATATTCCTCATGTGGGGATGGCTTGAAAGGGCTGTGCTATGATGGCATGGAGGGATTGCTCTTCCTCCTCCTTTTCTCCTTCCTCTCTGCCCTTTCCTTCACCACAGCAGTCTGTAGTCTGCCCCGGGCTTGGAAGAGGTTCCAGAACAGGTGAGTGCTGATATCCAGTACGTGAGAATTGTGAGCCTCCGTTCTATGCAGGCAGAAACTTCACCAGATTAGGCAAAAAGAAATGTATCCTGCTCAAACACACTGATGGTAGTTGCTGTAGATATGAATAACCACAGTCCTCAGGATCTATATCAATGCCCAAGCCTTGAAGGCAGGGCCATAGACTTCTCCAAAATCAGCCACCACATTGTAGCTTTTAATATAACTAGAGGAAAGAACTATGAAGTACTGGTAGTCCTTGACTTATGACCACAATTGAGCTCAAAATGTATGTTGCTAAGTGAGACATTTATTTGCCCCATTTTCCACCTTCCTTGCCACAGTTTTTAAGTGAATCAGCACAGTTGTTGTTAGTAACACAGTTGTCCAGTGAATCTGGATTTCTCATTGACTTTGCTTGTCAGAAGGTCATAAAAGATGATCATACGACCAACCCCAGGACACTGCAACCATCATAAATATGAACCAGTTGCCAAGAATCTGAATTTTGATCACCTGACCATGGCAAAGGTCATAAGTGTGAAAAATTGTCACAAGTCACTTTTTTTCAGTGCAGTTGTAACTTCAAACCTCAAGGGGTGGAAGCCATTTTCTTATTTATTTTATTTTATTTATTTTATTTGTCAGTCAAAGATAATAGGTATAAGTATAAACATGAGTAAGAATACAGAAAATAGGTACAAATAAATGGGGACAAAAGGACAGGGAAGGTAGACACGATTGTGCATTTATGCACACCCACTACAGACCTCTTAGGAGTGGGGTGAGGTCAATAGTGGTTAGTTTGAGGTTAAAGGAGTGGGGTTTAGAGGATGTAACAACAGAGTCAGGTAGTGCATTCCAGGCATTGACTATTGCTGAAGTCATACTTTCTGCAATCAAGTTTGGAGTGGTTAACATTGAGTTTCTATTTGTTGTGTTCTTTTGTATTGTATGGTTGAAGCTGAAGTAGTCATTGACTGGTAGTCTTCCCCTAGACCAGTCTATCAGTGGGATTAATGCTATTTCTTAAAAGAGCATTACTAGAGAAAGTATGCCAATAATTATTAGATTAGTAAGTGCTTGATTTATGACCACTATTGAGCCCAAAAATTTTCATTGGTAAACAAGGCAGTGATTAAATGAGTTTTGCCTTATTGTACAAGATAATTTTGCCACCGTTGTTAAGCAAATCATCCCAGTCGTTAAATGAATCATGTAGTCATTAAGCGAATCTGGCTTCTTCCATTGACTTTGCTTATTGGAAGTAGCGGGGAAGGTTATAAATGGTGATCATATATGACCCCCCCCAAAAGTGCAAACGTCATAAATATCTACCAGTTGCCAAGCGGCTGAATTTTGATCACGTGACTGTGAGGATGCTCCAAGGGTTGTAACGTGAAAAGCGATCATAAGTGAGTTTTTTCAGCGCTGTGGTAACTTTGAACGGTCACTAAATTAGTGGTTGCAAGTCGAGGACAACTGCGCATTTCATTTTTTTAATGTCTTAATTGGATTATGTACAAATAGTCCTCAAGTTATAACTGCCCACCAGAATCATAAATTGCTATGGTTGTAAAGCAGATCAGTCACATGATTGATATGATTTTTACATTCTTTTTTGTGGTGTTGTTAAATGAATGCCATGGTCATTAAGTGAACCAATGGTTCGCTATGACTGCGGTTTTGCCAAAAAAAGAAGTAAATGTTGGTTTTCATCAAATTATCATAAAATATGGTCACGTGACTGCGGGACACTGTGAAGGGCAGCAAATGTGGCCATGTTGCCAACACCTAAAATGTGGTCATGTGACTTGGGGGGGGCAACTGTCAGAATGCTGAATCCAAATCATAAATACCTGCAGAAAGTCCACTGTACCTTTGAAAGTTAGTAAGCAACTGGTCATAAATCAAGGAGTATAGCTACCAGCCCTTGATTTTAATCATGATTCAAAGTGCAAGCGATGTATCTTTGAAGGAGGCCTGCAACATGAAATGTAGACAAGGCAAGGGACTTGTGTTGTGATCGTGACATTGTGACTCTGCTTACATCACTCTATCCCCCCCTCCAGCAACCTTGAATTGGTTAATCAATATGATAAATAAATAAGAAAAACTTTCACACACAGATTGAAAACCAGCACAATAGGAAAATAACAGAGATGGTAAGTTCTCTCTCTGCTGTCCTTCAATCTTTTGCAAAAAAAAAAATAAGAACACACATATGCAAGATATTGTTTTCTAAGAATGTGCATGCCAAGACATGGCCTACAGCCCTTTTGATTTTGCTATGCAAATAAGAGCTAGCCTGATTGAAAGGAAATGTATCTGCCTCTTTTCTTCCTTCTAGGTAATGAATGTGTGTATGAAATCATAAGACACATAGAAAGAGGCACAGTTTAAATCACAGCATAGTTTTTATCATTCTGAACCAGTGCTTCCTTAATCTTGGCATCTTAAAGAATTCCTCTCAACTCCCAGAATTCCTCTGATTGGCAAAATTTGGGAATTGAAATCCACACATATTCCAGCTGCCAAGGTTCAGAACTATTGTTCTGTGTTCACACCGTATTGCAAGGGGGGGATTCTACCAGTTCGCATCTATTCGTTAGAACCGGTTGTTAATATTCTAAGCAGTTCGGAGAACTGGTTGTTAGAAGAAATTACTGGCCTAATCCTGTAAGGAAGGCAGGAAGGAAACATTATGGTGTTGCTTATAGAGACTGCCTCTCCGTTAACCCTTATTACATTCTTGGCAGGACTAGACTTCCTGTCTCAGGAAATTCTCTGTAGTTTTCTCCTCCTCCTTTGCTGGCATTTTGCTTATGTGGGGTGACCATTCAAAGTTACAGTGGCACTGAAAAAAGTGACTTATGACCATTTTTCACACTTACGACTGTTGCAGCATCTCCACAGTCATGAGAGGTCAGGGAGGAGATGCATGCCTCGATGTGAGTGATATTGAGTTGGCCACACCCAGCCAATAACATGACCACCAAGCCATGTCCACTCAGTCACATGACCACCAAGCCACAGCCACCACTTAAGCCATGCCCACAAAACCGGTTGTTAAAAATTTGAATCCCATCCCTGCCGTATTGCAATGTGTGGCAGCAGCCAAAAAAGCTAGTGTAATCTTTGGTTGTTAAAACGTGAAGCGTTAGTACCGCTTTATAAATCCTTAGTGAGACCACACCTGGAATACTGTATCCAGTTTTGGTCATCACAGAAAAAGATGTTGAGATTTTCAAAAAGTGCCAAGAAGAACAACTAAGATGATTAAAAGCCTGAACCAAAACATATGAAGAACATTTGCAGGAACTGGGTATGAAGAAGGACTAGGAGTGATATGTCAGCAAGCCACCGTCAGTCAAAATTCATATTAGTGGTCCGCAAGATTTAAAATTATGAGTTTGGTGGTCCCTGAGGTCCAAAAGGTTGGCGACCCCTGATATAGAATCTCTTGCTTGAGTAGGGGATTGGACTAGAAGACCTCCAAGTTCCCTTCCAGCTCTATTCTGATTGATTGATTGAACCCTCTTGTCCATTTCATAGACAACACTGATTTAATGAACCACGATCCACTCCAGTAGTTTTTCAGACAATTTTCTTTCCTTTCAAGATTACATTCTGAAACACCTCCCCAGCACTTGTAGCAATTCTGTGCATTAAATAGAAAGGAACTATTTCATTCAGTATTTTTCTTAGCTTCTGCTGCCTAGAAAAGCTTTATAAACTACAGGTACATTAAGACATACATTGTGCAGCAAAGCAGATTAATGGTAGCATCTCATTTCCTTGCTAAATACCTACCTGTGTCTGCCAATGCTTTCAAAAATTCAAAGAAATGTATTTGCACTCAATGACAATTTGATGTGTTTGCCCTCTCTACTTAACAAGGCAATAGCTAAGCTGATGCATTTCCACATGCCTTTGCAGATACCTGTTAACCTCGATTAATGTTAACTCTGGTTGGTTTTTCAGCTCAACATCTTGTGCAAACACAGCCCATTTAGTTAGGTTATAGGTTAGTGGATTGTGTGAAGACAGCAAATAATTAATTCAGCAGCTGGGTTAAACGGATTGTAAGCTCCAGCTATCACACCTAAAAAAAGCCTTGAGGAATTCTAACACAAAGCTAGTCTAACAGTTTATATTCCCAGCTCTACAATACTCCTTCTCAAATGCAACTCTTTTAAAGCCTGGGATGAGTGAAGGAGAGGCTAATTCCCATAGGAAGTACAGTGGTACTTTGGTATTCAACTGCTTTGAAACTCATCAAAAATATTTATTCAATTTATTTGATGTGAAAATTTTGTCCAATACAGGTAAACCTCAACTTACAACCAAAATTGAGCCCAAAATTTATGTTGCTAAGTGAGGCATTTGTTAAGTGAGTTTTGCCCTGTTTTGTGATACTTCCTGTCCCAGTTGTTAAGTGAATCACTGCTGTTGTTAACTTAGTAACCCAGTTGTTAAGTGACTCTGGCTTTCCCATTGACTTTGCTTTTAAGAAGGTCACAAAAAGTGGTCACATGATCCTGGGATACGGCACTGTCCCATTGATATGAACCAGTTTCCAAACATCTGAATCTGGATCAAGTGACCATGAGGATGTTTTATTATTTATTTATTTATTATTAAGATTTATATACCGCCCTTCTCCCTAGGGACTTAGGGCGGTGTACAGCCGAATCAAACCCCGAACAATACAAAAGTTAAAAAAAATTAAATAGTGGCTGTTTAGATTAATACAACCCTCCCCCCGAAATTAAAAACCCAAATTACAACCAAATTAAGGAGACAATTAAAACTATTTCAGCCCAGGCCAGCCTGCTCAAAGAGCCAGGTCTTCAACGCGTGCCTGAAGGCCCTCAGGTCTGTGTTGGTGCGTAGTTCAGGTGGCAGAGTATTCCAGAGGGCAGAGGCCCCCACAGAGAAGGCCCTACTCCTGGGGGCCGCCAGACGACACATAGCGGCCGACGGCACCCGGAGAAGGCCCTCCCTGTGAGAACGCACCAGTCTGCTGGAGATCACCGGCAGAATGCGGTCCTGCAGATAGCCTGGCCCAATGCCAGGGATCGCCTTAAAGGTCAAAACTAGAACCTTAAAACGAACCCGGAAAGCCACCGGCAACCAATGCAGCTCGCGGAGAGGCGTCACATGGGAGCTACGTGACGCCCCCATGATCACCCGTGCAGCCGCATTTTGCACCAGTTGGAGTCTCCGGGTGCTCCCCACAGGGAGCCCCATGTAGAGAGCATTACAATAATCTAGGCGAGAAGTGACAAGGGCGTGAGTGACCGTGCGCAGGGCGTCCCGATCCAGAAAGGGCCGCAATCGGTAGATCCGGCGGACCTGGTAAAACGCCCCCCTGGAGACGGCTGCAATATGATGTTCTAGCGACAGCCGTACATCCAGGAGGACGCCCAGATTGCGAGCCCTCTCTGTGGGGGGCAAAATTTCCCCCCCAATAGCCAGCGAAGGTGTCAGCTGGCTATATCGGGGCGCCGGGAACCACAGCCACTCGGTCTTGGATGGGTTGAGCCGGAGCCTGTTCCCGCCCATCCAGTCCCGCATGGCCTCCAGGCACCGGGACATAGCCTCCACAGCATTGTTGGGGTGGTCTGGGGTGGAGATGTACAGTTGGGTGTCATCTGCGTACAGATGACACCGCACCCCAAGACCATGGATGATCTCGCCCAGCGGCTTCACATAAATGTTGAACAAGAGAGGGGAGAGGACCGACCCCTAAGGCACCCCACAAACCAGGGGCCTAGAGGTGGACCTCTCCCCTCCCGCCAACACAAATTGCGAACGGTCAGAGAGGAAGGAGGAGAACCATTGAAGGACAGTTCCCCCAATCCCCAACCCCTCCAACCATCGCAATAGGATACTATGGTCGATAGTATCAAAAGCCGTAGAGAGATCTAATAGGACCAGGACAGAGGAAAACCCTCTGTCACATGTTGCAATGGTGACTGTGAAAAATGGTCATGTTTCATTGCATTATAATTTCGAATGGTCACTAAATGAACTTTTATAAGTCAAGGACTACCTGTACTCATCAATCTCTTTGGTACTCAATGCACAAGCTAGAACCTGTCGATGTTGGCTGCCTTGTGATTTATTAAATTATTCCTTATGGGAAAAAAATGTTTCATACTTATCATTTTTGGTATTCTGTGCCTCCCGGAACCAATTAATGATGAATACCAAGGTACCACTGTAGTTATTTTGCTTGTCGGATCTCTTATCATGTTGCCTCTCCCAATCATAAGGATTTCAAATTCAAGCTGGTCAGGAAAATATTGAAGTCTAAGTACTCCACCCCGCACTAGCTTGAAAAAACTGGAGCTCATCATAACAAGGCCAGTTTTTAATCTTGGATTCAAACTGTGATGGTTGTTGTTTTAAGAACAACAACATGGTCACTTGATCAAGATTCAGATATGTTTGGAAACTGGTTCATATTGATGAAATAGAGAAGAAATAGGAAGCATTATCAACTTTGAATAGGCCAATATTTCTCAATCTTGCAGGCTTAAGATGTGTGGATTTCAACTCCCAGTCCACATATCTTAAAGCCCACATATCTCAAGGTTGAGAAACACTGGCCTGGGCCTAACAATTCACGGTGGTTTATTCAACCGTTGCCCATTTTGTTAGTTAAAAACATTTATGAAAAGTTGTCAGTGAACAAACGAAGCTGTCTAAAAGGACCATTGATGACTACACTCTGTATACTCAGCCCACCCGTTCATAAATGTTGTGAAGACCCTTAGAAAAAGCTAATCATTTTTATAAAGGCTTTTTGTCACAATCCTCTAGCCTTGTTTGTAGAAACCAAGTATTATGGCTGTAGAGAGTCTACCCTTCCAAGAGAGAGAAAATGATCTGGCAACATTCAATTCACACGCTGAATAGTTCCATAGAAAACAACCAAATTTTCAATCAGTGAGTTGTATTGTTCACACTGGCCTCAGTATACTTTATGTCCCCAATTTCCCTTTAGTCAATTTCAACAAATAAGTCTCCATTATTTGGTTTATCATTGGCCATATTCTTGTCTGAACTTAAGAAGTCTACCTGCTTGCATTTTTTATTCTCACAACCTTCTTGTAAGACACTTGCAGAGATGATTGAAGGGGAGACACCATTTACAGTACAGAAGAATAAAATCACCAAAAGAAGACAGCAGGGCAAGCTTATTTACTTTTAATTAATTATAAGGCTGGAATGGGGACCACAGATCACATCACAACGACATAATTTGGAAGCCCAGAGCTCCAAATTATGTCCATGTCATTTGCATTAAAAAGGACATCCGACAGTAGATTGTGAAAACAACTCAGATTTTGGGAAGCAGATACTGTCATTCCAGCACTTACAGCTACATTAAAGAGCCCAAATTAAGAGTATTTGTTGATTTTTCATTTGGAATATCTAAAGTTAAAGCATGTTTAATAGAGATGCCATTATAATTTCAGATCATGCATCTGTGAGGTTTATTGCTCAAGCTAATGTCCCTTCTTTGAATGATCTGTGCATATATTTTGGCTGAATTATATGTACCAGTATTTTAAGAAGCAGAAATATTAATTCATGTGTATTACAGAAAAAGTGGCATGAATTGGCCACAGCTACATTTAAAATGAGAAATCTAAAGAATTGTTCTTGTTTTATGCATACCACCTATATCTGGAGCTATATAAACCCTTCTCCTCTGCTAAACAGAAACTTAAATAAACAATATCAGAACTGCTGTACACATGTGTGTGTACGTACACACACATGTGTGTGTTTGTGTGTGTGTGTGTATGTGTGTGTGTGTGTAGGTATATATATATATATATATGTATATGTATGTATGTATATATGTATGTATGTATATGTATACACACGCACCCGCACACATGCACACACACATGTGTGTGTGTACGTATGTATAAAATCTTTATAGATCTATATTTTTATTTTCATATATATATCATCTTGAAGATATTCTTTTTGGAACATCACATGGGAAGGTATAAATGGATTCCATTCATCAATCAACATATTTTTTTTAAAAAAAGCATTTGTGTTCTAAATTCTATAATTCAGATTGTTCATCAATGGTTGTTCTTAGTTTGGCTGTTTTGTTTTGTTTTGTTCAGGTTTCTAATTGTTTTAATTTAGTATTTCATTTTGAAAGCCACTCAACGTCTGAGTGGGCTATTATAATAAATGTAAGGCAATAAGAACAGAAGATGAGACTCCTGTTTACAGGGCAAGCTTATTCATCATACTTTATTAAATTGTCATTTTGATTAAATCTATGAAATTGGAAAACTCCTGGTACTTACAGTTTTAAAAACTGATTGGCATAAAAAGTATATTGGGGTTCTATCTCCCATGGAAGGTCCACAAGGAAAATTTTTCAAATAAGATCCTATCTTTTCATTTTTGATGAGGCTGGGCAAAATCTCTACCATCTATTCTCATTGTAGACCTCATTGCTTGATCAAAACAAATGCAATCATGCTAACAGCTAAGTTTATTTATTTATTTATAAATTTTATTGGGCGCTCATCTTACCATAGGATAACTCTGGGCAGCTTACAGTCATAAAAATGTATCTGGACATTATACATTATATATATATATTAAAACATAAATAAATTAAAACTGAACATTAAAACTGTTAAATTGTGGGCAAGAGAGATAACGCAGGAGGCTACAATTGTTAGCTTCTTTATTACATCGTTCAGAACAAAGAATGGCAGCCACGGCAGCTCCTTTTACAACGGAACTACTCTCGGCTACAACCAGTGACAGCTCTTTAAATTCCCGCCGCCACGGACCAACCAAGCAGAGGTGACTATGTAAATAACTAACACCTCTCCCCACCTGGTCCGGTCCACCTAATCCTGTTCCACCTAGCGTACATAATCACATAGGTAGGCAGGATTCTTATGGGTGCAACTGGACCTGCGCAGTTCAGTCATCGGCTGGTCTTTGAGTTGTTCGGATGGACCTATCTCTTCTCCTGCCCCCTCCAATGGAAACTCCTGGAACCTTCTTGTTAGGGCGGCCATTTTACCTTCACTAGATACTGCCCTTTCACTATCTCCCCAGGCCTGTTCCTGCTTTCGTATGTCCAGTAAGTAATTCTGTTCGGTGTTTTTGATATTATTCTTAGCTGCTGAGATTATGTCTTGTTATCTGCTAGAGCCTGTTCTATGTTATTTCTTGTTTGGACGGGGTCTCCCCCTTCGTCTCTGGGTGTATTACATCTGTGTGAAGGGTCTCTCCCTTCCTCTCTATTTATAATGTATAGGTGTGAAGGGTCTCCCCCTTCTTCTCTATGTATGTCCATATTCCCCCTTGCCCCTCGGATTCTTAGTTGATCTATGTGTCATCTCCAGCATCGGCCGTCTGTTGTATCAACCCTGTAAGAACGGGGGCCTGTTACTTGGGCCACCTTCGTTGGTACCCATAGAGGTTCTCCTGTTGGATTTTTTGCGTAAACTGGACCGCCCGTTTGGAATGTCCGGCATTTGCTGGATGACTCTAATGGTCTGTCTGGGTTGTACGTGGGATGTAATCTGTCTAAAGGTGATCTCAACTTTCTTCCCATGAGTAGTTTGGCAGGGCTTTATTTGTTGTTGCGCTGGGTGTTATGTGCTGTATGCTTAATAATTTATCTATTTTTACTTGCATGTCCCCTGGCCCCAGTTTCTGGAGGGTTTCTTTTGTGTATTGAACTATGTGTTCCACTTGTCCATTCGTCGACAGATGTTCAGGTGCTGATAGGGCATGCCGTATCCCATTCTGTGCTAGAAAACCCTCAAAATGTGTGGCCGTGAATTGGGGTCCATTGTCAGATACAGGTATGTCTGTCTGTCCAGGTGTGGCAAATAGTTTCCTTAGATTTCTAATGACTGCCTCTGTTGTCATGGACTGCATGATGCTGACTTCCAGCCATTTAGAATATGCGTCCACTATGATTAAAAAAATGGGTGGACCTTTATTGGCCCCATGAAATCAATATGTACCCTTGACCATGGTCCCCTTGGTGTTTCCCACTCATGGTTGGGTGCCGTGGAGGGTGCTGGTCAGTTTTCCTGGCAAACCCATGCCTTGATTTCTTTATCCATCCCTGGCCACCACACATAACTCCTTGCTAGAGATTTCATTTTAACTATTCCTGGATGCCCTACATGCAACATTTCCATTATATCGTCCCTTAAACTGACCGGAATTATTACTCGATCCCCCCACAGTATGCACCCTTTCAGTATTGATAGTTCCGTTTGTCTGTTCCTGAATGGTTTAGTTTCATCAGCTTTTTCCCTCTCGGGCCACATTCTTCCCACCCAGTTCAAACCGCACGCCAGAGTTCTGTTGTAGCTGTTGCTCTTGTGATATCAGTTGCTATTACTGGTATTCGTTGAAATGTCTCTATCAGGAGGGTGGTTGTCACTGGTGCTGGATCCTCATCCTGGATAGGTAGGGGGCATTGACTCAGTGAATTGGCGTGGTCAATGTCTCTTCCTGGCCTGTAGATTAATTTGTAATCATAGGCAGCCAGGAATTCAATCCAACGTGTCATTCTGGGGGACAAGATGTTCTGCGTGGCTCTGTCCCTTGCGATGATGCCCAAAAGTGGTTTGTGGTCTGTGACTAGTGTAAACTTTCTTCCGTATACGTATTCATAGAATCGCTTGATTCCGGTGACTGCAGCTAATGCTTCTTTGTCTAGTTGGCTATAATTCCTTTCTGGTTTGGATTATATTTTTGAATAGAAGGCTATTGGGGCTTCTTTTCCATTCGGTAAGACATGGCTGATGATCACACCGACTCCGAATGGTGATGTGTCACAAGTTAATATTAATGGTAAAGTCTGGTTGTACTGGATTAGTATGTGGTCTGATGTAATTATGCTGTTTATCTCTTGGAATGCTGCTTCTTTTTGTCCCCAAACCCAGGCGGCTTTCTTGTCAAGGAGTCTGTGGAGTGGCTGCACCACTGTTGCCTTCTGTGGTACGAATATATGGTAAAAGTCAATGAGATCAAGGAAGACTTGCAAGTCTGTTTTGCTTGTTGGCCTGGGGCTTCTTTGATTGCTTTAATTTTACTGTCCGTAGGGTGTATCCCTTCACTGTCTATTAAATAGCCCAGGAATTCTACCTTGTCAGTTGTTGGCTGGCATTTTTCCTTTTTTCCTTTTAGTCCCACCTCTTTGAAATGGCTTGGGACTTCCCTTAAACATCCTTGCAATTGTTCTTTGTCCTCGGCTGATATGAGGACATCGTCAAAGTAAGGCACCATCCCTTTTATTCCGTGCAATAATTGTTCCATGAGACTCTGGAATAGCCCTGGGGCAACTCTAATCCCAAATTGTAGGCGGTTACATTTGAAAGCTCCTCAGTATATTACGATTGTCTGTGCTTCCGCCATTTCAGCATCTACCAGTAATTGTTGGTAGGCTTGTGTGAGATCAAGTTTTGTGAAGATTTTTCCTCCACCCAGGGAGTGTAAAAGGTGCTGTACTACTCGGACGGGGTACGCACTGTGTTTAGGGTGTGGTTAAGGGTTGCCCGGTAATCAGCACAGATGCGCAGAAATACATCTGGCTTTATAGGTGTGACAATGGGGTTTTCCCACTTTGCATGGTTTATGGGTGCTAGAATTCCTTGGGAAATGAGCTTATCTAACTGCTCATCTATTTTTGGTTTAAGTGCAAATGGAACTTCTCTTGCTTTTAGTCATATTGGGGCTATGTTTGGGTCTAGGTTAAAAGAAATACGGGACCCCAAGTACTTGCCCAATTTTCTATCAAAAACTTCCTGGAATTCCTCCATCAGGTTGTTCTCCCAATCGCTTTCTGTGATGCTGTGGATTCCGGTGAAATTGATCCCCAACAGCTTGAACCACTCGAGTCCCAGACTTGGCCAGTCCCGGTCTACCACAGTTAATGGCAGGATTCCAGAGTAGTTCCGGAAAGTCACTTGGAATTCGCCTATTCCAATAACGGGAATTGTGTTCCTTTGGTAGTCCTTTAGGATTATTCTTTGTTTTATCAGGTGGCCTTTTGTCAATTTGGGAATTAGACTTTTTATGGTGTCCCACGACACCATCGATAGAAGAGACCTGGAATCCACTTCCATCCGACATAGTTTACCTATTGTGACTTGAACGTGGAACTTCTTGGCATTTGGTGTGCTGGAGTGGCCCACTATCACAGTCTGGTGTGTTTCGCTCCTAGTTTTGGTCGATTCATTGCTCCGTTGATTTCTGCTGAATTGGCTCTAGCGGTTCTCGGGATGGTTTTCTCGGTTCCTTGGAGGTGTGCCTTCTCTTGGCCTCCTGCTGCTTGGCTTGAATGCTCGGCATGCCTCCTTTCCGCTCGTACCGTTGCTGACAGCATTGTGAAAACGGCATTCTGACCGGAGGTTATTTCCTTCGCAGCCCGCACAACAAAATTTCTTCTGCTTCTTTTCTTGGCTTTTTTGGTGCCTTTCTGGATGTAGTTGATTCACTTCCTCATCATCAGCCAATACTGACTCGGCCTTGAGGTCCTCGTGGTGAATGGTGGCAGTGTCTTTATGGGGAGCTGCGGAGTCTTATTCATCTTCCTCATGGCTGCAGCAGACTTCTGAGACGCTTCTATAGCTGATGCTTCTTTGATGGCCTCTTTTAGTGTTATTTTAGGCTTTGTTAAGAGACAGCTCTGGAGTGTCAGGTCCCTAAATCTGAGGACTATGCGATCTCTCATCGCCTTGTCCACATTCAGGAATTTGCATGCCCTCGCAAGATCCCTTAGGCTTGCAACGAAGCCATTGATGCTCTCTCCATCCTGCTGGTCTCTCCGGTAGAATTCGTGTCTCTTGATTAAACTGGATACCGGTGGTGTGGCCCTCAGAATTCTCTCCAAGTCTGGCCAGGCCATTTTTTCTACATTGGTTGGGGCTGCTAGGGCTTTAGTCATTTTGAATACGGTGGGGCTGCAATGCATGAGGAAGACAGCTCGTTTCCTCTGTTCCATAATGTTCACCAGATTGCTGCTCTCCAGGAACATCTGGAATCGATCGATGTAGGATTCCCAGTCCTCGACCGTCAGGTTAAACGGTGCAGGTGGCGTAATGTTCCCGGCTATGTTAAGTTCTTTGTCCGGCTGGGAGCTATGTGTCCACGGTCCTGCTTCTCTCAGGATCCCATCCTCATCGCCAGTGTTAACTTGTGGGCAAGAGAGATAATGTGGGAGGCTCCGATTGTTAGTTCTTTATTACATTGTTCAGAACAAAGAACGGCAACCATGGCAGCTCCTTTTACAGGGGAGCTGCTCTCAGCTACAACCAGTGACGGCTCTTTAAATTCCCGCTGCTGCGGACCAGCCAATCAGAGGTGACTATGTAAATACCTAACAAAAACCTAAGTACATGTAGGGAAAGTGGGAGGGCAGGAGGGATCTTTTTTTGCTTAATCAATTACCTTTACTGTGCTGTTCCCCCATAGGGGCCCTTGGCCAACTGGTAGAGCCACATCTTTAGGCCCTTAAAAAAGGATAGAATTTGGGGCCAATCCCATATGCGGGGCAGGGAAGGGAGATGGATAAGATGTTCCATAGGACAGGAGCAACAGTAAGAGAAGGCCTTCTTTCTGGACTCCACCAACCAGAATAATTGGGCTGACGGGACTGATGCAAGTGAATCAATCCCAGTGGGGTGAGATGGTCCCTCAAGCAGAGGTGGTATTCAGCAGGTTCTGACCAGTTCTGGAGAACTGGTAGCAGAAATTTTGAGTGGCCCCATGCCCATCTATTCTCTGCCTCCCAAGTCCCAACTGATCCGCTGGGTTTTCTTTTTTTGCCCTGCACAGGAAAATGGAGCTGGAAAGCAGGTTAGTGGGGTGGGGAGGGAATGGAGATTTTACAGTATCTTTCCCCAGCCACGTCCACCAAGCCACGCCCACAGAACAGGTAGTAAAAAAAATTGAATCCCACCACTGCCCTCAAGTAATCTGGATCCATGCCATGAAGGGCTTTAAAAGTGAAAAGTTGGCCCCAAAAGTTGGCCCTGTTCTTCTAACTACAGCTTAAGCTGGATTCACCCTAGGCCAGTGGTGGCTAACATTTTTGGGCTCCTGTGCTGAAAACTGTGCTCTCACGTGCCAGCACCCAGAAGGTAATGAACATGGGCCCCCCACGCCCCTCTGTGCATGCACGCATGATTCCCCCCTTTACTTGCACTGCTCACCTCCCAGCTGATTTTTGGCCCATTTGAGGCCTTTTTCGACCTCCCAGAGGCTCAAGGGAAGCCTCTGCAGTCTTTGGAGGCCAAAAAACAGGCTTGAAGTGATGAAACATGCCTGTTTTTCGGCCTCCAAAGGCTGCAGAGGCTTCCCTCGAGCCTCTGGGAGGCCAAAAATCAGCTGGGAGTCACGCGCATATGCAGCATAGGTATGTTTGGTTGGGGCTTGTATGCCTGCACAAATGGTTCTACATGCCACCTGTGGCACATGTGCCCTTGGTTTGTCATCATGGCCTAGGCTGACAAGTTTCTTATAACAGTAGATTTTAAAACTGATATTCTTGCTTTAACTCAAAATTAACAAAACCCAGATGATCATATTTTTTCAAAACTAAAGGTTTTGCAAAAGTTTTGTAGAGGTAGTCATCAACTTACAAGCTTGTTTAGTGACCGTTCAAAATTATGTCCCTGGAAAAAAAAGGGACCTATGACCATTTTTCACACTTATGACTGTTGCATCATCCCCATGGTCACATGACCAAGATTTGGATGCTTGGCAACTGGTTCATATTTATGACGGTTGCAGTGTCCTAAGTTCATGTGATCCATTTTGCGATCATCTGACAAGCAAAGTCAATGGGGGAGCCAGATTCACTTTATAAATGTGTTATTAATTTAATAATTGCAGTGATTCACTTAACAAATTGTAAAGATTGTAAAATGGAGCAAAACTCACTTAACAAATTTCTCACTTAAGAACATAAATTTTGGGCTCAATTGTAGTCGTAAATTAAGGACTACCTGTATTGTAAATTGACAAGATTTATTCAGCTCTTAAATTATGGATAATTCTTAATAGTGTGCCTTCTCCTAGTTTAAATGTACATTGAAATACATGTCATGGATGTCCTGTTTAATTTAGTTTTAGGACCTTTTTGCAATTTAGGTAGACATTGTGAAAAACATACCATAAATTAAATTGCTGGGGGGTGGGTGGGAAACATACCATTTGTATATTATGTTGATAATGTGCTTTCTCAGAAGACCAGAAATGTCTGTTCCTAATCTTATTGCATTAGCACATGAATTTGGAATCATCTCTGATTACTTTTTGAACTGGGGTAAATCCCACTTGATGTTACTGGTCATCCTCTGACCCTTTTGCTTATCTTGGCAACAGAAGATTTCTCAGCTGGTAAATTTGAATTTACTCCTTGCTTGATATCAGTACAGATCTAGACAGATGGTTTAAAACTCTTGTGAGTATTTGAAGTAAGATAAATGTGATTACAATGAATAAAACTCCAGGCTTCATTTCTATATTTCCCAGATACTTTCAATACATAATTTTAAATATATACAAAACACAATGGATACATTTTTTTGGCAAGGTCATCTTGTAATATTTTTACTAAGTATATTATAGCTACAATTAAGAAAAGTGGTTTGAATGTCTCTTGCATATGCACAAACACACACACACACACACACACACACAGAAGTGGGAGAGAGGGGGAGGGAAGAGAGACAAAGATTCATCACTAGGCATTTATCTTAGCATCAATTACTGTCTGGCATTAAAAGTGTGAACTCTCTTCTTTGGGCTGAACTTGGGGATTATTATTATTATGGTTTGTCACATAGTCAGCCAGATGTTCTCCACCTGTCGAGTCTTTTCCAAGGACCTGAGATATGGAGATGCTGATGTTTGGTGGTTTTATCAGTATCATTGCAGGATATAAACTGTTCTGAGTAAAGTTAACTTTGCAATTGACCAGCGGTGAGCTTGTCATTGCCAGTGATGTTCAAATGGTGTTCCAGTTATTATTATTATTATTATTATTATTATTATTATTATTATTATTATTATTATTATTATTATTATTATACTCCATTGAAATTGAGATCCTGAAAAGTACTGGCATCCCTGTTTGTGTAGTTTCATACGTATAGTACACTTCAATCTACAAGTCATATATGGGAAATATTGGGCTGCAAACATTAAATGTTTATCCATGAGAAGCTTATGTTCATGGAAAAATGCAAGTTATCTAAATGACTAGCATTTAATATATCTTTTGGGTAAACTGGTCCTCTTATCCCGGATCCACTCAGCTCTTGAGAAAACTTTTAAATTTTTTTGCAGTGCTAAATATAAAATAAAATTGTCTCTGAGGGCTTCTTAGCAATATGTGTAGCTTAGATATTTGTTACCTCTTCTGATTTGTCAGCCTTCCCAGGTAGAACAGACAGGAAACAAAACCAAATAAATTAAAGCTGCTTTATTGTAAAGCTACCTTAATAGAATCTTGCAAGTCTGAAAGTAAAATTCTCCCACGGTCACTTTTATAGCCCAAGAAACTAGGAACCTTCCTTCTAAACCTCTTGCCCCACCCACTATGCAATTGTGGGCTTTGTTGTCTCTTATCTGACTACTCTCCAGGCAGCATCTCTTCACCCCTTCTCCCATGATCCTTCCCATATACCTTTGCATGATGATCCATCGAGGTTAGAAGTTCAGGAACAATTATCCATGGGTCCTACATCAATAACCCCTTTCTTTGAAAGATGTTGATGGAATTGATTTAACTTATTTCACTTTACAGGCTGTTCCCATTTAGCAAGTGGGATTAGCAACTCAGCTGTTATGTGAAACAGTCACTAACTGAATAATTACATAATTGTGACTGTGCCCACGATTTAACACAGAACTATATGTTGTAATGGAAGCATATGACTGAGAAAAAGATGATATAAAGATTGTAAATGGGGGCATTGGTCACAAAGTTTTTTGACACTGTCGTAACTGCAAATGGTCACTGAGGCAGTTGCTAAGTGAGGATTATGTGTATATGAGATTGCCCATCTAAATCCATGAATCTGAATGGCTAACAACAGCTTAAAAACATCATTTAGCAAAACTAAGACTTACATGCCGCTTCATAGTGCTTTTTACAGACCCTCTGAGGGCTGTAAAGCACTGTAAAGCAGTATATAAGTCTAAGTGCTATTGCTATCAACTCTTTACCACCAAGTAGATAGATTTTCCCCAAGGTGACCTTGAGCATTGGACCTGACACGTCAAAAGGCAATTCAGTGGTCAGTAAAGTAAGATCCTGCACTTAAATAGGGGAAACCAAATGTGCAGGTACAAAATAAGCAATACCTGGTCAACTGTAGGGACTGTGAGAGGAATCTAGGAATCCTAGTGGACCACCACTTAAGTATGAACCAGAAATATGCTGCAGCTCCCAAAAAAGCCAATGCAGTCTTAGGCTGCATCAACTGAGGGAAAGCATCAAGCTCTCTCGAAGTCATAGTGACACTCTATATTGCACTTGT
The DNA here is from genome assembly GCA_023653725.1 of Bungarus multicinctus. Classification (NCBI taxonomy): domain Eukaryota; kingdom Metazoa; phylum Chordata; class Lepidosauria; order Squamata; family Elapidae; genus Bungarus; species Bungarus multicinctus. The sequence goes on along the minus strand of CM042840.1, from coordinate 120,852,657 downwards.
GAGACCACACTTGGAATATTGCATCCAGTTCTGGTTGCCAAGATACAGAAAATATGCTGAGTTGCTAGAAAAAGGCAAAGAAAAGCAACAAGGATGACAAGGAGTCTGGACGCTAAATTGTAGGATGATTGGTTAAGGGAACTAGGCAGGCTTAGCCTGATGGAGAGAAGACTTAAGGGGTGACACAATAGCCACTTTCCAATATCAAGGGCTGTCACATGGAAGAGCAGGTTGATTTATTCTTGATAGCAGCCGAGGGGAGGACAAGTAGCAATGGGTGGAATCTGATCAGAAGGGCATCTAACATGGAACCAAGGAGGAATTTTGTGACAGTGAGAACAATTAACCAATGGGACAGCTTGATTCCCAGAGTTGTGATCTTCATCGCTGGAGGGTTTCAAAAAAAGATTAGACCACCATTTGTCTGAGATGGTATAAGGACTCCTGCCTTGGACAGGGAGTGAAATGGAAGACTTCTAAGGTCCCTTCCACCTGATATGATACTCTGAAATACTGAGATTAAAGGATTGTACTAAACAATGTGAAATCAGTTCACTATGATTTTAACAAGATGTTAAATACATTAATAACAAGAAACTTGTTTTATAGATTGTCGACATTTCAGAAAACATTTAATAAGGGTTGAGTTAAAATTACCATGTTGATAGAGATATAATTCAGGAGTTGGAACATTAACTGCTATGATTTGGTCTTGTCCTATGATTGTTGCAATGTGAGTTGATGCTGGTTTGTTAATAGAATTCTGGATCAATAGTGGTATATTAAGGAGGCCTGTGATATTATATATATGACCAGGATTTAGTATCTACCAAGGTATCAAAAATTGTGGATTTTTTCAGGCATGGGTTTAGATAAAAGTTATTGTATAATATCAGAGGGAGAAATCTATACCTGATTCAAAGAAATGGATGGATATATGTTGTCTGTCAACACTAAACTTTTTTTTCTCTGACAGACAATCCCCGCCCCCCACAAAAAAAAAAAGATATAGTAGAACCTTTTGGAAATGTTTTATGATCTTCCTTCCTCCCCTCTCTCCTTGCCCCATTTTTTCTATGATTCATGCTGGTATATGCATTTGTATTTTTTAGCAGTTTGAATAACACAATTACTTTAAAAGTGAACAATTTTTAATGGACAAATATCTACTTATTCCCAGATAAGTAGTTTCCCAAATTCCTTGGGTCATATTTGTGTCGTTAAAAAGAAGCAAAAGATTGAGAAATAAAATGTTGGATTGTGACTAGCTAAATGGAAATATGCAGATGAGTGCTTGTAATTTTGTGCCCACCAGTTTGCTAAGCTGTTTGCTTTAAACCACAGTGTGTTGAAAAAGCCACAAGTGTCTGTGTTACTCTTATTGCTTTTTATAGCTAAATCTTGGATTACAAAGCAGAGTGGCTGAGTTCACACAACATATTAAGACAAAACTCATCAAGTGATGGCTTGTGAAAATGGATACAGATAATATGGCTGCCGTGTATTCTCAGTCATGCTAGATATGGCTGCTTTCGAGCAAATAGTTGTGAATCCACCCAACACAATTGATATCTTAATTCCACAACCGATGCAGCACTTTTTCTCAATGGCACAACTGTTGGATCATTGCCAGGTTCTCTCCGTTCCTCTGAACTTGTCTTTCTATGGGAACTTCTTTAGACCAGTCTTTCTATAGAACTCAACTTCTATGTGATCCCACAAGTCAAGATCCTCCAATTTTGCACCTTCCCGGTGTGTGATTTTTCTGGGTTCCCACCGACATGGCCAAAGACATTCCACCATATCTGGAGGTGACGGGTTGAAAAAGGATACCACTAGGCTGGCAAAGGACATTGAGTGCCACCCAACACAAGAGGACTACCCAAAATTCTTCCCTTAAGAGAAGAATCTGAATTTTTTTGCATGCTGTAACCTCAAAGCTCAGAGCTCAGGCTCTGGGAGACCATGGATGCTCCTTCTTGGCTGCTCCTTCCTGCTGATCTTCATCCCCATCCTCGATTCTCTTACTCTGATCCTTTCCGTTTCCATTCCCTCTCCACCTCTTTCTACCCCAACTTCATTCCGATCTGGTCCTCCATCTTTCCCAGGGCTCGTCTCCCTCCGAGTATCTTCCATCCCTTCGCTCCTCCCTTAACCGCCCCCCCGCCCGGGTTCTCCAGTCCATCCTCCCCTTCCCAATCCTCCCCAGGACCAGGCTGACTCGCCCTTCTCTCCCTCCTTCTCTCCCTCCTGCCTCCCTTCAAGTCCCACTTTTTTTTCTTCTGCCCCGGGGCTTCCATCTCTTCCCCCCTCCCTCTGCTCCAAACGCTTCGCTTCTGCCCCATCCTATTTTGAGAGTCCCACTTCTCCACCCCTCTTCTGCCCCGCTTGCCTTTCTTTGCCCCTGATCGCCCCCTGCCTCCCTCCCTTTTACATCCATCCGCCGAGATTGCTCGGCGCTGCGCTGCAGTTGAATTCGCGCTATCCAAGTGTCCCCCGCCCGCGCCGCGCCGCTTTTTCTCCCTCTCGCTTTTCTCCCCGGCTTCATCCATCCGCTGTCTTCCTCCGCCTCCGCCCTCTCTCTTCTCCCTTCGCCTCTGTCCCCCGGCTGTCTTGCCTGCCGGCTCCCCACTCTGGTCCTAGCCCCGGTCCCGTCTCTCTTCACTCCATGCCTTCGAAACCCACGTTCCCACGAGTGTGTGTGGTGTGGTGTGTGTGTGGCGGTGGCGGTGGCGGTGGCGGTGAGACTCACCTGCTGGTAGCCCAAATCCTCTGGAGCAAATTCGCTCCCCGCTGCCTCGAACTGGAAGTTGATGTGCGGCGCCTGGTGCAGTAGGAAAGTCCACCACGAAGCTCGGTACCCCTGGGGGGACCCCATCCTAACCTCCCGGGGCGCCCAGAAACCCGGCGCTGCTCACCGTGCTGGACGTCGCCCTCCCATGCTGGCGTACGGACGGGTTTGGGGAATGGAGTGAAGAGAGGCTCTGCAAAACATCAGGGCTTATCCGCGCGGGATATTGGGGGGGGGGGGGGGAGGGAGGGGTATTGTGGGGAAATCGGGAGGGGGGGAGGTGGTTGGGAATGGGGAAATGATGGAGAAAGACGCAGAGCCATCTAGCGAACGGGTCTGTTAAGTCACCAAATTCTGGCTTGCCCTCCCATAGACCGAGAACTGGGCTCCCTCCGGTGGTCTCCGCCTTCTATGCAATACAGATAAACCCCATTTAGCAGACCGATTACAGGTGGTCCTCGATTTACAACCGATTGCTTGCATCTTGAATCATCTTGAATCTCCAAAGACCTACCCAAAGATCCTCTTGGTAGACTTCAGCTCAGTGTTCAATACCATCATTCCAGATATTCTTCTAACTAAACTAAATCAGCTAGCTGTACCTGATCACACTTGTAAATGGATCATAAGCTTCCTAACAGACAGGAGGCAGCAGGTGAAGCTAGGCAGAATCACATCTGATACTTGTACAATCAGTACAGGAGCCCCCCAGGGCTGTGTGCTCTCTCCACTTCTCTCTCTATACCAATGACTGCATTTCAAAAGATCCCTCTGTTAAAGTACTGAAGTTTGCAGATGATACGACAGTGATTGGTCTCATTCGAGACAACGATGAATCTGCATACAGATGGGAGGTTGAACAACTAGCCTTGCGGTGCAACCAGAACAATCTTGAACTAAATATACTCAAAATCGTAGAAATGTTGATAGATTTTAGGAGAAATCTTCCTATAATATCACCTCTTACAATACTAGACAATACAGTATCAACAGTAGAGACCTTCAAGTTTCTAGGTTCTATCATATCTCAAGATCTAAAATGGATACCTAACTTCAAAAATGTCATCAAAAAAGCACAACAAATAATGTTCTTTCTGCGCCAACTCAGAAAGCTCAAACTGCCCAAAGAGCTGCTGATGCAGTTCTACAGAGAAATTATTTAGTCTATCATCTGCACCTCTATAACTGTCTGGTTTGGTTCTACAGCCTTCAACAGATAATTAGAACTGCAGAGAAAACAATGGTTACCAATCTATCTTCCATTAAGGACCCGTATACTGCACGAGTCAAAAAGAGGGCTGTGAAAATATCTACAGAGCCCTCACATCCTGGACATGAATTGTTTCAACTTCTACCCTTAAAATGAGGCTCAAGGGCACTGCACACCAGAACAACTAGACACAAGGACAATTTTTTCCCGAATGCCATCACTCTGCTAAACAACTAATTCCCTCAAAACTGTCCAAAACTATTTACTAAGTATTCTTCTTCTCATCCTTCCTTTTACCTATCTCTTCCCACTTATGACTATAACCGTGTTGCTTGTATCATTACAATTTATATTGTTTTATATGTTTCCTAGTGTAATTTGATTGCTTATTAGTAACCTATGACTATCACTAAGTGTTGTATCTTATGATTCTTGATGAATGTATTTTTTTTCTTTTTATGTACACTGAGAGCATTTGCACCAAGACAAATTTCTTATGTGTCCAATCACACTTGGCCAATAAAGAATTCTATTCTATGTATCTTTTTATGAACCACACTTAATGGTTGGGCATTATGCATGATTCTGTCTTTAATTTACGACCACATTTGAACCCAAAATTTCTGTTGCTGAGTGAAACGTTTGTTAAGTGACTTTTGCCCCATTTTACGGCTCTTCTAGCCACAGTTGTTAAGTGAATCACTGTAGCTGTTAAGTCAGTAACCCAGTTGTTAAGTTAATCTGGCTTCCCATTGACTTTGCTTGTCAGAAGGTCACAAAAGGGAAACAAACATAATCCCAGGATGCTGTGACCGTCATAAATTTGACTCAGTTGCCGAACATCTGAATTTTGATCATGTGACCATGGAGATGCTGCAATGGTTGTAAGTGTGAAAAATGGTTGTACATCCCTTTTTTCAGTGCCGTTGAAACTTTGAGCAGTCACTAAGTGAACTGTTCTAAGTTGAGGACTACAAGAATTATTTATCCTTCTTATTGTCATCTTTACTCCCTCCTTTTATTCATATGCTGATGAAGAAGAAGAAGACTCTGCTGCTTTGCACGGACACTGAGTTCACTTGGTCAAATAACGTTATTCTGTTCTATTCTATTGTTCTGTTCTGTTCTACGGGTAGTCCTCAACTTACAAGAGTTCATGTAGTGACAGTTCAAAGTTACAACGTCTTTGAAAAAAGTGACTTATGATCATTTTTCACATTCACAACTGTTGCAGGATTCTCATGATCGGAGGATCAAAAGCCAGATGCTTGGCAATTGACTCATACTTATGACAATTGCAGTGTCCTGCGGTCACGTGATCTTCTGACCAGCAAAGTCAATGGGGAAGCCTGATTCACTTAACAACAGTTTTGTTAATTTAACAACTATAGGGAGTCACTTAACAACTGTCGTAAAATGGGACAAACTCATTTAACAAACGTTTCACTCAACAACAGAACTTTTGGGCTCAATTGTGGTCATAACTCATGGACTATCTCCTATTCTATTCCATTCTATTCTATATTCTATTCTGTTTTCTATCTTATTTTTTATTCTCTATTCTATTCTGTTCTGTTCTATTTCTATTTTATTTCTATTCTATTCTATTCTATTCTATTCTATTCTATTCTATTCTATTCTATTCTATTCTATTCTATTCTATTCTACTCTACTCCACTCTACTCTACTGTCTTTCTATTCCACTCCATTCCATTTCACTGTTCCTCGTGTTAAGGTTGCAATATGTAATCCCTCCCCCCCCTCCCCATGCCTTTCTTTCATCCATGCTCCATCATGCTGAAGTCTCATTTCAGGGCCAGCACAGAAGGAAAGAGAGGCAGCTTAACAAGCAAGTAGAGAAACAAATGCTCTTTCCACTCGTCTCCTGCCAAGCCTTCTCCATTCAACTCAGATCTTTTTACCACTTCCGTGCATTAAAAATGTGCAGTTTAAAAAAAAAAAAAAACTGTTATCCTGCTGCCTTTCCTTTTTCCAAGGGAGCGGCTTGAATCCCTCTTTTGGAAGAGAAAAGGAAGCTAAATCTAAATTGGCATTCAAGGTGTGACTCAGAAAGACTCCTATTAAAAATCCTTCCATAGGTGTGCGTAGCAAAGATAAAGTATATTTCCGGCCCCCCACCCTATTTTTTCTCATCATTGGTGCTCAGCCTCAGGCCGTTGTGCCTTATGTAGCAGGTGACAATCTTTCTGAACTAAGTTGAGGACTTGGGGGATTGGGAGAGTGGGGGAGGGAGCTAATAACAGGTGTGTGGGGGACCCACTATTGATCAGGTTCACAGCATGCAGAAAAGCAAGTTTTATCTCTTCCATTCTGGCTTGCTTCTTCACCAGAATTGCACCCTTGGGCTGCAGTTATCAATTCACTTTCCTAGTCTAACAAGAATTCCAGGGAGATGGCTGGGTTAAGTTTTGATCTGTATGGCAGCCGGGGAGGAAGCATTAAGGTTCCTTCTGTAGCTTGTGGGATTGGCAAAAATAAATCTGACTTATTAAAATGTCAGTGTGGTTCCAGTGGTATATTTAGCCACAACAACCTCATTTCCCAGATGGGGTTCAGCAGTGGTGGGATTCAAACCCAGTTCTGTGGGTGTGGCTTGGTGGGTGTGGTTTGGTGGGCGTGGAAAGGAAATTCCCATTCCCTCCCCACCCCACTAACCTGCTTTCCAGCTCTGTTCTCCTGTGCAGGGCAACAAAAGAAGACCCAGTTGATCAGCTGGGACTCGGGAGGCAGAGGATAGATGGGGGCAGGGCCAGTCAGGAGTGGTATTTGCCGGTTCTCCAAACTACTAAAAATTTCCGCTACCGGTTCTCCAGAACTGGTCAGAACCTGCTGAATACCCCCTCTGGGATTCAAAATGTGGGTATCAAAGGAAAGCAGATGCCAGAAATGGAAAGATTCTGGCATAACACTTAAAAATATTTTTTTGTAACCTTTAAAGTTTCAGCAAAAATATAGATAGGCCTTGATTTACAACAATTTGTTTAATGATTCTTCAAACTTACAATGGCATTGAAAAAAGTGACTTATGACCGTTTTTCACACTTACAATTCCTGCAGAATCCTCATGGTCACATGATCAAATTTTGGCCACTTGATAACTTGCATGTATTTATGACAGTCGCTGTGTCCTGGGCAGTGGTGGGATTCAACATTTCTTACTACTGGTTCGGTGGGTGTGGCTTGGTGGGTGTGGCTTGGTGGGCATGGCAGGGAAACCCCCCTTCCCTCCCCACCTCACTAACCTGCTTTCCAGCTCCGTTCTCCTATTCAGGGCAACCAAAGAAGACCCAGCCAATCAACTGGGACTCAATGGGAGGCAGAGAATAGATGGGGGCAGGGTTGACCAGTTCTCCCAACTACTCAAAATTTTCACTACCAGTTCTCCAGAACTGGTCAGAACCTGCTGAATACCACCACTGGTCCCAGGATCATGTGGTCCCATTTGGCAACTGTCTAACAAGTCATGGGGAAGACGGATTCTCTTAACAATGGTGTTAACTATCTTAACAACCATGGCAAGGAAGATTATAGAATGGGGCAAAATGTGCTTAACAACTGTCTTGTTTAGCAGAGAAAATTTTGGGTTCAGTTGCGGTCATAAGTTGACTACAGGTAGTCCTCAACCTACAACAGTTCATTTAGTGACTGTTCAAAGTTACAACAGTACCGAAAAAAGTGACTTATGACTGTTTTTCACATTTTCTACCATTTTGGCATCCGTACGGTCACATGATCAAAATTCAGATGTTTGGCAACTGGTTCATATTTATGACGATTGCAGTGTCCTGGGGTCATGTGATCCCCTTTTGCGACCTTCTGACAAGCACAGTCAATGGGGAAGCCAGTTGAGATATGATGGTGGAGATAGTAAGTGTTACCATCCATCCATAGTTAGATCAGTCTTTGGTTGCTTTGGGGCTGTTGTTCCCACCCTGCAGAAGTAGAGGATTTATTGGATTGACCTTATGGACTTGGAAGGGAACTAGAGGAACTTGAGAAACTTCCTGATGTTGGTGGGTAATTTGACCAAGGTCTTAGTCAAAGCTTGGAATGCAATTTGGAATTACTCAGTGGTGGTAATTGCAGCAAAACATCTTACTTCTCCATTCTTTCCATCTCTGCAGATAGCTGTTTAAAGTGACCGTGTGACTCCTTGAACAGAATCCTAAACTCTTATAAGTCTGACAATTTTTTTTTAAATGGATTCATGCCCATCCTGTTTAATTAAGATTTGCAAGCTCATGGTGTGGGTTTGGATCTATGTGATGGCGAATGTTTCTTTGTATGAAGGGATGGTGTCATCTGCCCTGAACAAGGTGATGATATGAACTCTGCTAAAAAAGACACTGATGGAAGTGATGGGGAATTTTTGTCCAGTCTCCAACCTTCTGTTAGGAAAATAGTTTGGAGGTAACATTGAGTCCATTAGTGAATGACCTCTGACAGAGCCCAAATGGGAGTGGTACAATAATCCAGACTCTTCTTGGTCTCTCAGTAACTTCCAATACTATTGACCTTACGGGTTGGTATCCTTATGGGTTATCCTTATGGGTTGGCTACAGGATTAAGAGTGGGTTGCATGTTGGTAGAGAAGTGGGGAAAGACAAGACTTTGCCTTCTTATCTGAAGGGTATGCCTCAAGGCTCATTGTCTCCTGTTTAAAACCCACTTAAAACAGTGGACTTCATTGAAGGGAAATCCAATATTATCAGTAGGTTTAGCTGGATGTCTCAGCCTCAGATCAACCAATCATGGTCATGTCACTGTGCCAGGAGGCTGTGGAGATCTGGACCAGGAAGAACAGATTTAAACTAATAAAAGTTGAGTTCTTCCAGTATCAGAGATTTGCCACCTATAGTTCTCAATAAGTTCATACTTCCCAAAACAAAACCATTGTGCAATTTGGAGATCTTTCCGGACTCTGAGGAAGGGTTTAGTTGCCCAGATTCATCTGGTGCAACAATTGCACCCTTTCCTGGACCAGGATCTCTTCCTCACAGCCATTCATGCTTTAATCACATAACATGTGGATTATGGTACTTGTAGTTGGCCTTGAAGTTCACTTGGAAGTTGGGAGACAGCCACATGGACAATTATCAACATCCCGAAGAGTGCCCATGAGTTATCTCTTCTGAATAAGCTACACTGGTTGCTGGTGTGGTTCTAGGTACAATACAAGTGCAAGTTGCAATCTGAGTGACACATGGCCTTGTTTGTTTGTTTGTTTATATTTTGCATTTCTGAACTGCCCATCTGTAGGAGATGACCAGACTGAGCCAGAGGGAGGAGTCAAATGTGTGATAAGTCATGAGTCCCTGCGCTCCCTAACAGAGATCTAAATCCAGCCTACTTTGAATGCCTTCTTAACTCAGCCTAACTTCAACCAAACCAACCAACCACCTTATGGTTTACTGCAATTTATAAAATCAGATTCCCTTGATCTATGGTTCAGCAAAGACTTTTTCAAATTAACCACATCAGAAGTTTTCATAATTATGTTCTCTATTCCTTTCTTTGGTGGAGGATACTGAGCTGTCCTGACTAAGCCTCTAGGGTTTTCTGATAATCTCCTATTCAAGTATCTACTTTGTTTAGCTTTCTGGGATTAACCAAGACCAACCACATGAACTTAGTCTGGCTAAATCTTGTGGTAGAATGGGGATTTTGAAATTACTCGAGAGAGAAAAAAATCCACTTAAGATTTTGCAGAACTGTAATTATCACTGAGAGAAAAATATGTGACTTTTTAGTATGAAAAGTTCTAAACCACATTAAGCTTCCCATGATAGGAAAAAATTGAGTCAGGTCAAGTTTAAATAAATAGTTTCAGCACACCAGCAAAATGTGACTCGACCTAAGCACTAAGCGGAGAAAATTCTACATGCATAATTGGAAGTCAGTTTGTCTGAAGCAAACAAACAAAAAAGAGACAGAGAACACATTTGTTCTTTGTGATACTTTTGTGGTGCTTATGTTCCCCTAAAAATGAGCCATGGTGGCACAGTGATTAGACTGCAGTATTGCAGACTAATTCTGCCAACTACCAGCAGTTCAATTCTCATCAGTTCAAGGTTGACTCAGCCTTCCATCCTTCCAAGGTGGGTAAAATGAGGACACAGATTATTGGGGGCAATATGCCAACTATGTGAACCACTTAGAGCAGTGGTTCTCAATCTTCCTAGTGCTGCAACCCTTTAATACAGTTTCTCATGTTGTGGTGACCCCCAACCATAAAATTATGGCTCGGTTCCTAAGACCATCGAAAATGTGTATTTTACAATGGTCTTAGGCGACCCCTGTGAAAGAGTCATTCAACCCCCAAAGGGGTCGCGACCCACAGGTTGAGAACCACTGGCTTACAGAGAGCTGTAAAGTGCTGTGAAGCAGTATATAAATCTAAGTACTACTGCTAAAAACAAATGGGAAATAGGAACCTGATGGAGCCCTGTCTTACGCTCTACCTGGAAAGTAAAATCTAGTGTAGTATATTGTAATATCGTACAGTGTCATATTATAGGTAGTCCTCTCATAATGATTGGGAGCAGCAACTCTGCCACTAAGCAAAGCAGTCACTAAATGAGAAATGAAGACCATGACTGTTTTTTCCAGCTGGAAAAAAACAAGACCAGTCAATTTTACACCCTTGTTTGCCTCCTAGCCATTTCTTGCCCTTTGGAATGCTCACATCAAAAGTAATGTGAATACACCATAGTCCAGGGTTGGAAGCTACAGACATGCAAATACAAACAGCTTACTCTCTTGAAATCCCTTTCTCTCCAATTTCTCCATTCTGGGATGGGAGGAGGGTAAAGAGAGAAGGTCTACAGAAATTGACTACCATGTGAAGCAGCATTAATAAAGGACACTCAGTTTGTTCCACTTGATTCAAATTTAACTCAGATAAAATTTACTTAATATGTTTCTTGTTACATGAATAATTACCAATTAATGTATATGTTTGAGGTCTCCAAGTTTTAATATGATCCGTAAGAACCAGATCATTGCCTTTCTCACTGCAATATGGAAAAAAGAAATTAGGGGAGCCTCACTTTTTTGTTTTTTTACTTTGAAACCCTTAGTAAAAAATTTTGACTTACCTCCACAGATGTTTTGATGACTACCTCATCCATCTGAAAGCGGGTTGTATTTGCTTGCTGATCCCAGCTCAACAAATATGCTATTTTGAGGGGAGGGGAATCATCTTTGAGCAGCTTTTCTTGCTTTCTTCATTAAGCGTGCCAGACCAATCACAAGAACAACCATCCATTGTCTGTACTGGTCAACCATGACAATTTTAGGCATTGCAATCTTTGACTCTTTCTTCAAATAAACCAAACCCAGGCCTTCTCCAAAACCCAGCTGCCAAACTCAGCAGTACACCTGGACGGACCTTCAAATAACCACGGTTTTTTCTATTTCTGCCTTCTTTCCAACAGCACAGTTGATTCTGGCTGGAACCCAGGATTGCATATCTGGTCTTTCTAACTCAGCCTTTCTTAATCTGGTGCCTTTCAAATAGATTGGACTTTAGCTCTTGTACGGGTCAGCTGGGAATCCTTGAAGTTGCAGTCCCAGCACATCTGGAAGACAACAGATTGGAAGAAATGTTGGCATAACTAGAGGCATGAATGTGTTTTGGCTCATGTTAAGCATTTAAGTAGTTAGTTGTGCAAGTTTTAACAGCTACATTTTGAAAACAGATGATGTTTTGACCAATAGTTTGGTGTTGTAGGAAGTTAGCACCCACCCCTCTCTTAGAAAAATTGAAATAGCCTAGGAAATATTTAAAAGGCAGAATATTATATCTCCCTGGATAAATATGTTTTAAAGACAAAGCAGCTTCCTGCCCACTCCCCTTCAGCTCCAGGGTGATGGGATTAAGGATGGCCCTCAGGAAATGATAGGATTACCCATCTCACCACATGTTCTGGGAAGATTGCGTTAGCCAGCACTCAGGTGTGGTCCAGATCAAGCCTACAAAGTTAAGACCCCGCCCCTGGGAGTCTGACAGCCAATGGGATTCATTTCTTGCACATGAACAGGAAACACTAAGGTGGGGCCCAACAGAGGTTATATAAGGGTCTCTCAGCATCTTGGTCGGCCCTTTTTCTCTTCTCGTCTCACCTTGAAGCATGTGATCATCTTTCCTTCTCACTCTGGAGCTCCAGGCCATGTGGTCCTGTACACCATTAAACCTTCCAAGCAGCCTCCATGTTTCCTGTGTCTTTTTCCCCACTTGGAACTGAACCCAGAAGGATATTTCTTTCAACAGTGTTAAAGATGAGTTTTCACTTTATATGGGGTTATTATAGTTTAACTGAAGAAAGATTGATGAAGGAATGGTTGAACATCAATGGATTGGCACAATTATTATATAATTCTTTGCGTGTCTAACACAGTTGGTCAAATAACTAAAGTATAAGTAAAGGCAATTATTAGAGCAAGTGAAACTTCAAAGGGATGCTTGGCTTCAATGAAGTTTTGAATTGAGGCACCCCCTCAAAGCTGTTTTCTGGACCCATAAAGAATCTCTTACTTCTAAGGGCATCAGGCCCAAACAACCAGATCTACATGTGAAGGGTTCAAGTGACTATTTTTGTTAGGTTTCCAAGTGATGAAATTCATTTAAAAAGAAAAGTACAAAGTCCATTTTCCAAAAATATTTCTTTTATTTAGGAAAGCATCAAATTGGCAAAGTCCATGGTAATTCCGGATCTGACACAACCCAGAATTACCCCACAATATTATGTTAGAAACAACCCCCAAAAGTCACATTCTCCAATAGAAGTAATTCAATGTTACTTGATGTCATAAATCTCCACCTCAAGGGGCCCCAACAAGGACAGCTCGTTTCCCATGGGAAGAAAGAAACAACTCTCTTTATATCCACTCCTCCCCCCTTAGAAATGTATCAAGCCTAAAACCCTTCCCCCCATGACTGCCACAGAGAAAGTAAGAAAAAGTATATATACTAAGACTAACTAAAATATGTCAATTTTGGGCTTGACAATTTTATTGTACAGGTAGACCTCGATATATAACAGTGTCCATTTGAAGTTATAATGGCACTGAAAATAGTGACTCGGGATCATGTTTCACACTTATGTCTGTTACAACATCCCCATGATCATGTGATTTACATTCGGATGCTTGACAACTGACTCACATTTATGACAGTTTCAGTGTCTTAGAGTCATGTGATCCTCTTTTGCGACCTCTTGACAAGCAAAATCAATGGGAAATCCAGATTCACTTAACAATCATATTATTAATTTAAGAACTGCAGTGATTCACTTAATAAATGTGGCAAGAAAAATCATAAAATGGGGCAAAATTCACTTAACAAATGTTTTATTTAGCAACATAAATTTTGGGCTCAATTGTGGTTGTAAGTCGAGGAGTACTATTTCATAGTTCCTTCTTCTGGTTATATTAAAAGTTATAATTTGGTGACTAATTTTGGAGAAGCCCGTGAGCTACCTTACTTAACAAATTTCTCACTTAACAACATAAGTTTTGGTCTCAACTGTGATCAAAAGTTGATGATTACCTGTATTTTATCTATAATCCAAAATCTCCCCAGGCTGCTTGCGATCTTTTAGGATCAAGCAAATAAGGTTCCATAGAATTGAGAGGGGGGTCAGTGTTTGGTCTCTTGTGGCTGTTCAATGATTCAAGACTAATTCCTCATTTGACACTCCCCCACCTCTTGCCTGACTGGCAATTCTCAACCAGGAATGAAGCAAAGCAAACATTTTACTTTACCTCATTCTGCATTGACAACTTTACAGAATGTTCAATATAGGGAAAGGCCAAAAGGTCTTATGGGTGAAAGCTTTGTCTTAAATTTTGGAACTTAACAGACTTCTGAAATGTTGGGGAAGGCTTCACATAAATTGAAACCTCTCTGAAACTACAAGTAGTGACTGTGTATAGAAACAGGAGGAGAAAAAGCAGATAATTTCCTACCTTGTAAGAATTATTTTGTTCGTTGCATTTTGGAATCGCTCATCTCCCTCAAAGAATATTGTATACTCTAGGCCAGGAGTATGAAACTCGATTTCATTGACGCCCACATCAGGGTTGTACTTGACCTCAGGAACTGGGTGAGTGTGACCAGGATGGGTGTGGCCAGCATAATGTCACTCGTGTTGGGATGGCATCTGTGGTGGCCCGAGCAGTTTGCCAGCAAAAATGGGCTCCTGAGCTCTGTTTTTGGCTGCGATGACCTCCCGCAACCCTCTGCCAGTGAAAACTGAGCTCAGGAGGGCCAGGGATGGCCCTTGCGAGCTCCATTTTTGCTGCCAGAGACACTGTGGACCAGTCCTTCGATGTTTCCAGGACTGCCCCATGGGCCAGATCTAAGCACTCCGCAGGCTAGATCTGGGCCCGGGGCCTTGAGTTTGACACTCCTGCTCTAGGTGGTGTACAATAAAATATTAAAAAATAAAAACAGTATATAAAAATTAAGGTAAAAAAGAGGCAAGGATGATGAAGAAAAATGTTAAAAAATAATTAAAAGGTGAAAGAAAGGCTTCAGGACAGCAATTTGGCCCCATGATTGCATGCTTCTCTGTGCTCCCCAAGCAAGGCTACAGAGCCATGTTTTTACAACTTTCCGGAAGTCAGGAGAGTGGGGGGCTTCCTCACTTCTGGGGGGAGAATGTTCCATGGGGCAGGGGCAATGACAGTGAAGGCTCTCTTCCTGGACCCCACAAGTGGGAGCTCTTGATCTGACAATATGCCTTCTCTACCAGACCAGGTGAGATGGGATGATGTAATGGGATGAAAATAGTTAATATTCCAGCTTTAACCACAACAACACAAGAGCATACAACAAATATAAACTTAATGTAAATCACTCCAAACTTGATTGCAGAAAGTACGACTTCAGCAACAGAATGGTCAACGTCTAGAACTCACTATCTGATTCTGTTGTTACATTCTCAAACCCCCACTCCTTTACCCTCAAACTAACCTCTATTGATTTCACCCCATTCCTAAGAAGTCTGTAATGCATGCATAAGTGCACAATCGTGCCTATCATCCCTGTCCTATTGTCCCCAATTATTAGTTCCTACTTCTTATATTTAAGCTTATGTTTATTCGTATTTCTATTGTATTGTAAGCTTTTGACAAAATAAATAAATAAAAATAAATAAATAAAATAAATAGTTCCATAAGTAGCCTGATTTCCTGGCATGCAGGACTTTAAAAGTAAAAATAAATAATTCTGGAAGCAGAATTTCCATCAAACAGAAAAACTGGGCATCAAATAAAGGTCGTCTTCAACATTACAGACAGGTAGTCCTCGACTTTACAACAGTTCATTTAGTAAAGTTACAACAGCACTAAAAAAAGTGATTTGTGACCATTTTTCATACTTATGAGTGTTGCAGCATCCCCATGGTCACATGATCAAAATTGAGACGCTTGGCAACTGACTCATATTTATGATGGTTGCAATGTCCTGGAGTCATGTGATCACCTTTTGCGAGCTTCTGACAAGCAAAGTCATTGGAAAAGCCAGATTCATTTAACAGCCAATGTTTGTAACTTAACAACTGCAGTGAGTCACTGAATAATAGTGGCAAATAAAATGGGACAAAACTCACTTAACAAATGTCTTATTTAACAACAGGAATTCTGGGCTCAAGTTACAGTAAAGAAATAACATATCTGATTATTAATGTTTTAACAGCAGCTAGAATTGTATTTGCTCAAAATTGGAAAAATGAGAAAATTCTGATGGAGGAAGAAGTGGTTAAGAAAATAATGGAATGTGCAGAAATGAGTAGATTAACATTAGCAATTAGAGAGCAAGAAGAAAAGGAGTATTATAAGATTTGGGATTTATTTTATCAATGGTTAGATAGGAAAAGTAAGAAATTGAAGTACAATGTAACAGTAATTATATATTATAATTTATTATTTCTGAATAAGTTATATTGTGAATATAATCTAATAAGAATTGAGACTTGCTCTTAAAGATGATTTGGGATTGAAATCAAAATTTTAAATGATAGTATAATAATGATATGATATGATATGGAAAGTTTATTAATACAATATGAATGTAAATTTAAGAGGAAAAGATTACAGATATTGTGCACATGATATATGTACCAGCTGACACACTGAAAGAAGGTTTTATTTGTTGTTTTGTATGTTTATTATAAAAAATAAAAAACTTTTATAATAAAAAAAGGAATTATGGGTTCAATTGTGGTCATAAGTTGAAGACAACTTATAGTCAGAGGTCCAGAGAAGCTGATATGGACTGAAGTCTTGAGGAATGCAGCCATGCGGGTGGTTATTGGGGCATCAAGGTTCTTACATGTGACGCCCCTCCTGCGCGAGCTGCACTGGTTGCCAGTGGCCTCTTGGGTGCACTTTAAGATTTTAGTGTTAACTTTTAAAGCGCTCCATGGCATCGGACCAGGATATTTACAAGACCGCATTCTGCCATTTTCCTCTCACCGTCCGGTGCGCTCCCACAGGGAGGACCTCCTGCGGGTCCCGTCGGCATCTATGTGCCGGCTGGTGACCCTGAGGAATAGGGCCTTCTCTGTGGGGGCGTCTGCCCTCTGGAATGGGTTGCCCCCAAACTTATGTACAGCCACGGACCTGAGGACCTTCAGGCGTGCCTTGAAAACTTGGCTCTTTGACCAGGCTGGCTTGGGCTGATTTTAGATTTGGGTGTTTTACTTTTTTATTAAATTTTAGGGTTTTAGGGAAGGATTTTAATTGATTACAGCCAGGGTCTTAGTTTTAATTTTTCACATATTTATTATTTTAATTGTATGGCTGTGCACCGCTCCGAGTCCTTCGGGAGAGGAGCGGTATATAAATAATAATAATAATAATAAATTATTATTATTATTGTTGTTGTTGTTGTTGTTGTTATTATTATTATAGTGAATAGAAATGAATAAATGCATCTTGAAAGAAATGAACATAATGGGGATATACCAAATTGTGGATAGGGATCTCTACAGAGACTGAGTATAAAGGGATGCATTGAAGGAAGCATGGATGAAATCAATCTATAGAGTCAGAAACATGGTGGAAGAACAAGCAAATTAAAATCAAATCCCTGAAACCAGTGACAATACCTCAGAACCATTTGGATTTGGCAAGAGGGAGATGGTGCCCATAGAAATTGATTTTAGTTATCTTGCATGGGTGTGATCTTCATTTTAGCTTTTTTTTCCAAATTATGCTTTGATTCAGGAAGGGATGATCAGATTACAACTCCAGTCCTGAAATCTAAGTCTCACCTCTTTATAACAGATCATAGACAATTATAGAAGTATATTCACACTATTCCAAGATTAGGTCTGCAGAAAACAATATTTTTTTCTCTTCTCCAGGGCAGGCTAAATATAAGTATTCCCTTAACAAATGCCTCCAAACTAAAACACTTCCATTCAAAGCAAAAGAGCATAGCCAAGATTTTTTTTTAAGTGTGTAATTTAACAATTTAAAAACAAAAACAGGAAAATACATTTTGAAACAGGAAAATACATTTTGAAAATGCAAAACTATCAAACAAGTAATACATAAACATCAAGATAGCCCAACCTGATGAACCAATACGTTATCTAACTCGCATTTTTTCAGCAAACACAGCAAACCTTTTCATGGAACCTATACATTTATGATAAACAGATTTTATCAGAATTTTTTAAAAAACCCAAATTTTTATAATACTCATATTCCTCATAATTATTTTACTAAGAATATAGTGCAATGGACGGTATAAAACAGGGATCGCCAAACTTTTGGACCTCAGGGACCACCAAACTCATAATTTTAAATCCTGTGGACCGCTAATTTGAATTTTGACTGACAGTGACGCAGGAAACTTTGGCCGGGCTCTCAAGAGATGAGAGTGACTCCGGCTGCTTCTCTCCGCTAACAAGCAAAATTGTTTCTCTAAGTATCAACAGTGTGAGGTGTCACATAAAATGATTCATTCTGTATTGTTGAATTTCTACTGCTTATTGCCTCAGGTATTAAATACTGTCACCTTGATTAGGAGGGGGAAACATTTACTGTTTTGCATTTTGTGATTATCAAAAGCCACTCTCCAATCAGTATAACAAAATGGAACTATTTTGCCATTATATTACAATTTCTCTTTCTCTCAACAACCTCTCTACCCCAACTATTATATTTATCAGCCTGCAATGGGCCAGTAACATAAAATACAAGAAGCCTAGCCAAAAGGCTCCGATTTTGTGACAGGGACCCACATCACAAATACGTGAAACTCTTGATTCCTCCACCGTCCACGGGAGAAAAAAAACAAAACATGGCAACACAAGGAATCTCCCCTTCAGACAAAGGAGTGGCTGACTGGATGTGGTTTTACACCCGGTGCCCTGAAAGACTCCAGAAGCCGGACTCAGATGCTCCCGATAGACATGTAATGGGGGACAAGGGGCGCATCTTCGGGCAGGACTGCAAACAGGACACCCGGGAGCTGGCAGGGTTTAAGAGAGGGGTGAAAGCAGCGGCGGCAGGGAGGGTTTTCTTTCCTCTTTGTGGAAGGCCCTTCGGGTGCTGCCTCTTCCCTTCCAGTGCTGCCTCCAGCGCCAATTGGAAGTTCAGCCTTCTGAATGGAGCACTGGATGGAGCTCTTCTCTGCTGCCGTGCTTTGGTGACGGATGCAGGCAAAGGTAGCATCCTTGGGGCTGCGTTGCTGGAGCAATGCTGGAGCTTCAGGAATGAGCCCCCTCCCCCCACCCTCCATGTTAGTGAGGTGCAACAATGTTGTGCTTTCCTTTGCACAGGAGTTCGGCCAAGTTATCTGCAAAATCGTCTCTCTTGAGGAGCGCCTGACAGTTTGCAGATATCTTGGCCACCTGTTAGCGGAGAGAAGCTGCTGGAGTCACTCTCATCTCTTGAGAGCCTGGCCAAAGTTTCCCGTGCCACTTGCGCTTCAGCGCTTTGGCTCCCAGAGGCAGCAGTTCAGCCAAGCTACCTGCAAAATCCTCTCTCTCTCTCCCTCTCTCTCTCTCTCTCTCTCGGAGTGCTCGCAGAGAGAAGCAGCCAGAATAACTCTCATCTCTCAAGAGCCCAGCTGAAGTTTCCAATGCTGCTTCTGCAAGCGCTCCTTGAAAGAGACGATTTTGCAGATAGCTTGACTGATCTCCTGCCCCTGGGAGTCAAAGCGCTGAAGTGGAGATTTCCAACCCCACCATGGGCCAGTCTCATATTCCAGAGCTGCAGTAGTCACAAGACTCTCCCTTTGGTCATCCCAGAGCAGCTCACCCTTGGCAGGCTGGTGCACAGGCCAGTCCTGTGACTACTGCAGCTCTGGAATAAGGGACCGACTTTCCCACCAACATCAGCAAGCCACCCTGAGGTGGATTTCCTTCCCCCACTGTTGGTCTTACCTTTCGTGTGGCGCTGCTCAAGGTAAGGTTTGCGCTTGGCTGAAGGGTGGGGACCAGTGGGTGGGCGGGCCATGTGGGCAGTTCAGACTTGTGTTCCTGCAAAGCCTGGATTAATTACTTGGGGGGGGGGTGCTTTGTGGGGGCATTCCTCTGCAGCCCACCAAAATTTTCTTGTGGCCCACCGATTGGCAACCACTGCTTTGGAACATCAACGCCCTTTCTCTTGAAATCTCATTCCTTTCCCCCTAATGGAGCATCTTGTCTTAATTTAATAAGTCCTGCTCTTACTTAAGTCTAAAAACAATATATTCCAGTCCAATGTTAGTCCTCAGAAAGTTCAATAATCATAGTTCTTTACATTTCTGGATTATTAATCAATTCCATTTAAATAATTCAGGAAGCTTCCACAAATCAAAAATCACTTTGCTTTACTTAGAAGTCTTCCATAATAAAGTCTCCAGTGATCATAAAGTAACTAGTTATAGAACAGTCAATGTCAACACAGTCCTCCAGATTAAAAAAAAACATTTTTTTCTAAACTTGTAGCGGTTTGCTATATTCCATTCACCAGTAGATGGCATCCTCAGCTTAGGTTTTAGCATTTTTTCAAATCTTAACAATTTAGTTAATCCAAATTTAGTTCAATTTATGGAAGCAAAATGAGCATTTCAAATAGATTCAAATGGATACTCCAGCATTTTATAATGCCTTTCCAAAACAATGCCTATTCAATTTAAAAATCCAATTTTCTATGTTTTAGCTTCTCTACCCTTAGTTCCTCTTTTGAGTCTAGGATTTTTCTCTCTATGGTAGTTTGCCACTTTGAAAAATTGTTCTAAGAGTCTCTTTTTCTGGATTTTCCTCTTTCTGTTTTTCTTTAAGGTTAGGTCTAAATAGAAAAGAATCTTCTCACCCAACACCAATCACTGTTCATCTTCACCACTCCTGCACATTTCTTAGTAGCCTTGGCTGTCCCAGCTTCATAGCAGCCATGATGGCTGCCTCTTCTCCTCATCGAGGGAGAAGGAAGAAGCCCTGAATCCAGCGTTGCTACTCTTCCTGAACTACAGGGCACCCTCTTTTATTCACCACCCTACAAGGTGGCTTTAGCTCCTTTCGGAGCCCTCCAACAGGTAAAACTTGGTGTCAGAGCACGGAGACCTTTTCCTTACATCTGATAGCACTGCAACATCAACCTGATGTTCATTCCATGTGATTCTTAAATGTCAATAAAGAGTTAAAATTTTCTGCATCTTGTTGCTGCCATGTTAAGTTCGCTGGTCTTTAGTGACCTGGACATGATGGTCCAAATGTGAGGGACCTAAGAAGAGCTAAAGTAGCATAACAGGACAGCAAAAAGGAAGGAACAAGCAAAGGTAAAATTGCTAACCCTAACCCTAATCCCTCACAGTTGTGCATACCATCTCCATCTCCAGTATCATTCCAGAGTCAGCGGTCACTTCAGGACCTAGTGCATAGATTGGCAGCACAGAGTTTATTTCCTGATTGATTACTGCTGGCCAATCTCCCCCTCCCCCATTCTTCACATTCATGAAAGAAGGAGAGACAATAGACATACCATATTTGGGTGAAAATATTTGGGTGATTATTAAATGGCAATTGAAGGAATACAAAAAGCTCTGAGTGTTTTTGTCCTTGGAAAGGATCCAAGAGATACTGATATATACCCCATTGGAGCTGTTTAGACTGGCCTTTCAGTCAATAAGTTTGCCATTACTGAATGATCTTCAGCATTTGTGATGGTAAGTGGGAGACAGGAGGAAGAGCTGCATCTAGGGCAATGGACAGATAAGCAATAATTTAGCCCTCAGAAATATGAGTGAGACAAATGTCACAGAAGGGACCCTTCCTAGTTTTCTGAGTTGTAATGCACTAATAAAGGAGAATATTGTGGTTCAGGGTTGACATGAGGGATCCTTGGTGCTCTATGACTTGGTTGTTTTCTTGCATATGTTTCATTACCCAAACTAGATAATCTCATCAGGGCCAATCCTGAGTGCACTGCTAGTCTCTGAGCTTGGTTGTTTTCTTGCAGACATTTAATTACCTAAATTATTAATAATTAGTATTAGCACTGATGATGTAACCTAGTTTGGGTAATGAAATGCCTGCAAGAAAATCACCAAAATCAGTGAGCACCAAGGACCCCTCATGCCAACCCTGAGCTACAAATATTTTCATTTATTTGTAACACATATGGGTATTAAATGCTTCAGAAAGCAAGCAAATGGGAAATATTTGCCTCCAGAGTCACTTCCACCAAGGAACAACTTTTCTTCCTGAATGAATACCTACGAAAGGACCTCTAAGAACACCCCCACCAACACCAACAGGGAAAATCATTAGAATATAAACCGAGAGAAAACCCCACTCCTTACTAGCACTGATGATGTTACCTAGTAGGGGTAATGAAACGTCTGCAAGAAAGCAACCAAGCTCAGAGATCACCGAAAAATGTAGTTTCAGAATTGCAAGGATCTGTTAATGTTACCTTAACAAAAAGTAGGACTAGTATTTCTGAATGTGCTTCTTGTCTGGCGTACCAACGAAACTGACAGCGCTTCAAATGAGCATAGAAGAGACAACCACAGCATGCTAATATATCTCTTTTGTCCTTAGGCTATTGCTTAACCAATAGCAGCTGAAGTTTGAATGTTGGAAAGAGAGGAAATATTATGTATTTGGCATGGAACTGAATCTTAGAATTGAAATAGATTTATTTACTAGTACTGTATTGTGCAGAAGACAAAGAATGGAAGTTGAAAATGACCCTGGTCTTCATGTAACTCTATTGCTTTCCTGCACTTTTATCCACTGCCTGTCTGTCAATTCTTATGCTTAGAAACTGCCCGTTGTTATGTAGTAGTAGACGTGAGAGACTTTGTTCCCTTATAGGTGTGTGTTTTAAGATACTCTTTTAATTGAGGTTTTGTGCAACTGAGTTTCAATCTATTAAGTCAGGTTGAATCATTAGCATATGATCCAGTGAAGCCTGCAAAGGAAAAAAATCTTGAAAGGACTTCAAACTTAGCAAAATTGAGACAGTTTTTTTTTTTTTAAATGCATCTGCAAAGGTTTCTATGAAGCTTGCACTCAGCTTTAAATCAGTCTTATTCATTCATCTGACCACATTGCAAAGAGGTTGGATGCAGCTGTAGTTATCCTAACGGTTAACCAAGTGACTTCAAACCGTGACAGATGCTTTTGTCAGTTTAAGGGGAAAGGAACTGTGATTAAGTCAGCTAATGTTCCTTTCCCTTAAAAATCAGGTGAACGAGAAAATGCTAGCTGGAAACCATTCCCTCTTTAGGCATGAATAGGCAATAAATTGTATTGCTATCATTTGTAGCAGGCAAAAAAAAAATATTTCATAACATCCTTTTCTACCCAGAAACTCCAGACTGAGGTTGATGTACCCAAAAAAGACTTCTGTTCAAAGGGAAGTCTTAAAAATGCAAGGCTGACCTTTACACATCAGACAGAGTGAAGAGGTATCACAGTCAGGCTGAAATCATTACAATACCAATTCCAAGCAGCAAAAAAGTAACAAATTTAATAATTTGTTGCTAATCCTATCACAATCTTGAGGAATGCACAATTGTTTATTATCTGTTCCAGGTAATATCACAAGGTTATTTTTATTCTTGCTTGATTTTTAGGTTTTAATCCATTCAAATAGCTGGGTGATTCCAAACATGGCTGTCTTCCACAATATCACAATATCCTGAGTTTTCTGGAATTCACTAGGCCTTAATGAAATATTTTCTGAGCTGGATATAAAATAAGAACATCATTTCTTCATTAATATTGCTTTGTTAAGTATCCTTTCCCAACATGGTATATTCTTTAGATGTTGGATTGCAACTTTCATCCCTACAAACCAAGGATTCTTTGTTGCTGGGTGGGAATTCTAAGATTATGAGAGGATGGTGCCACTGAGGTGAGCTGATACGATGGACTACAATGAAGAGGCATTTTCCATAGGAGGGTGTACACAATCTAGAAAAAGGGGCAAGACAAGAGGCAGCATAGCCTGGAGAAGATAGGATAAGAAGGGATATAGAGAATAAGGATAACCACTCCCTATATCTCCAGGATATATCCATTAAGATGAAAGGGTTTAGACTGGCAAGATTCTGTCTACTGTCTGTAAACAAATAAAGAAGTGAATTGATTTGTCCCACATCATTATTGGGCTTAGCCTGACAAAGATGTCTTCAGACAAATAAATTGGAGGAGGAAATAAATTATTTCTATGTAAATTCATAAGGAGCACCCTACTGGTCAAGGTTGTCCAAGAGAAAGTGTCAAGTAGCAGGGAAATCTGTGTAGGAGATGACTAAACTGAGCCCAAAGGAGGGGTCAAATACATCACCAGACTCAATGTCCTTCACACCCACAAAAGATCTACATCCAGCCCACAATTGAATGCCTTTTTTATCTCCCACTAATTTCCCTTGACTCTTAGTAGCTCAGATTCTTGTAGAGAGCTTAATCTTGCAATAAATCTTTATACTCATTTGAATTGCCTGATTCTCCTGATTTTCTCGGCATTTGACAATCAGAGATCAAGGCAATTCAAATGGGTATAAAGATATATTGCAAACTTAACTTCTCTACAAGAATCTGAATTACTAATGGTCAAAGCAGTATGGTGGTGGATAAGGAATTCACGGTGGGCTGAACTTAAATCTCTTATGGGTGCAAAGGGACTCATGACTGATGATGCATTTGACTCTTCCCTCAGGCTCAACCTGGTCATCTCCTACAGAAAGCATCAGAACCTCACATACCAGAATCAAAAGAGTGTAATTCATTTGCCCCATTCCCATGGCAAGAAAAGGACATTCCTCTTCAGACAGTTCAAGATTTTGGTCCTATCAAGTCTTAGAAAAAGGGACCACAGCCGAGATCTTCTCTGAAAAGAAATGTTGTGTTTAAATTCCTCCTTGGTCAAACCTGCTCATTCAATATGACAATAGGTTTTTTTTAAAAATTATTTACATTAAATTTAGGCTAAATGGCAGACCAATGTTATCTTAAAGGTTAAAAGATAACTTGGGCTGTTTTGAATGAGATCATGTCCCTTTCATCCCAGGCTCAAGTATTAAAATAAAGGGTATATAGTGGGTAAAATATAAACAGTTAAAATTCTGGTAAAGGAAAATAACTCTGAAAATGTAACTCAGAGTTGAAGTGAGTGAGTGAAAAGTCTTCTTTGGCTCAATGATAGCCAGAAGATCTCTTACGGTGACTTATAGTTTTGATAGTTGGAAAAAATAGGCCACAGATAGTCCTCAACTTATAATCATTCATTTAATGACCGTTCAAAGTTACAACGGCACTGGAGAAAGTGACTTGCAACTGATCCTTGTGCTTACAACCGTCACAGCATCCCCCAGTTACGTGAACAAAATTTGGGCTCTTGGTAACCAGCATGTATTTTATGATGGATCAGCATCATAAACCTGGGATCATGTGATCACCATTTGCTACCTTCCCAGCTGGCTTCCGAAAAACAAAGTTAATAGTGAAGCCGGATTCGCTTAATGACTGCATGATTCACTTAGTAACTGCAGTGATTTGCTTAACAACCAGAGCAAAAAAGTTTGTAAATTCAGGGACAACTCAATTAATAATTGCCTTGTTTGACAATGGGAATTCTGTCCTCCTTCGCAACGAATGGTCAGCATATTGTGATCATAGATTATATCAGGACAGCAACACATTCAAGGGTTGGGATTGAATGATGTACCCCAAACAGTAGCTCTCCAAAGATAAGAGTAGCTGTCCAAAGGATGCCTTGGCACAAACTATTTACACTGTTTTTATTACTTGGTAAACTACTAAACCAATCCAGCAGGTGGCCCCATCCAACTGATTTCAAGTTATTTTGAGAAATTAAATAGGATCAGCCTGAATAGGAAAGTAATTCTTTGTCTCTCCTATACTAATATGCATCTTTTCCTGCCTTGTGGAAATATCAGGCTCCAGTTTGCATGCAAATGTTTATCCTTATTGCCAGTGTCCAAGAATCAGATGGAGGGTTCTATTCTTCTAATTATGTATTCAGACAAAGCTCTGAAGACAGATGCTCAAAGTTTAGTAACAAAATAAAAGGATTCATTTTCTGCATAATTCTACAAACAAAACTTCCTTGGATTTGCATTTTGTAAACTTCAAATAATGTAAAGAGCTTCTAAATCTAGAGGAGTTGCATGCAGTCTTGTAAGTTGTGAATTCACTGAGGCCTCAGCTATTACTGAGTTCATATACTGGCCTAATTAGGGTCTTTCTTATGCACTGTTTTAAATAATACCGAACAACTAGTAAAATTGAAGTTAAATTAGCAGGCATTGTAGTAGCATAAAGGGCAAAACCAAGTTTGCCATCTTTGGGTCAGATTGGAAGGCACAATACAGGTAGTCCTCAATCAGAATTGAGCCCCAAAATTTTGTTGTTAAGTGAGAAATTTATTAAGTGAGTTTTGCCCCATTTTATGACTTTTCTTGCCTCATTTGTTAAGTGAATCACTACAGTTGTTAAATTAGTAACACAGTTGTTAAGTGAATCCAATTTCCCCATTGACATTGTTTGTCACAAAGTTGCAAAAGGTGATCACATGACCCAGGGACATTGCAACCGTCATAAATGTGAGCCAGTTGTCAAGCATCCAAATGTAAATCATGTGACCATGGGGATGCTTTAACGATCTTAAGTGTGAAAAACATAATTGCAGGTCACTTTTTTCAGTATCATTGTAACTTTGAACCATCACTAAATGAACTGTTGTAAGTCGAGGACTACCTATAACTCCAGTTATTGCTATCAGCTCAGAGGAAGCCCCATTGCATGTCAAGGATTACCTTTTAATTCAAATATTGATTAAGAACATATAGGAATAGAATAGAATATAATTCTTTATTGGCCAAGTATTGGCCAAGGAGGGGTCAAATACATCACCAGACTCAATGTCCTTCACACCCACAAAAGATCTACATCTACACAAGGAGTTTGTCTTTGGTGCATATGTTCTCAGTGTACATAAAAAGAAAAAATAAAATACATTCATTAAGAATCATAAGATACAATGTTTAGTAGTAGTCTGTGATGACCCGGGGCGTGACACAAAAGTAACAAAGTCACAAAAGTAGAATAAATTCCCTTTAATGCCTCCAATTTTGCCCCAGTGTCCAATTATCCTCGGCTGGATAACAAACTCCTCAAAAAACAGTCTACGAAGGGCAGAAATGCAGTCCGAACCCAAAGTAAAGATTATTAGAAATTAAAAAACCAACACAAACCACACTGAAGTAATTAACATGGCAGGCCAGGATGATAAATTTCAAAGGATAACGCACACCCACAGTTGGGAGGACGCCAAAACCCAGATAAGCCTCGACCAAGATAATGCACGCTTTGCTTCCAGCAAGGAGCCATGTGCAAATGCCCCACTTATATCCTGTTCTCCCAGCTGCAACTAATGAAAGGGATCAGGGCCTTCTTCTCTCTCATAAGCCATGTTGCTCCCTTCTCTATTCCTCCCTGCGTGCCCTAGGATGAAGAGGGGATGGCCCTGGGTCTTCCTCTGAATGCCCAGCCGGACTGTGCCCTTCCCTTGTTTCTTCCACAGCCACCAGAGCCACACTCCCACTCCCTGTCAGCTGCTCAATCTCCCTCTCAGAATCAGACTCCAACAAGGGCATGACATAGTCATAGGTTACTAATAAGCAATCAAATCATACTAGGAAATCATAAAAACAATATAAATTGTAATGATACAAGCAACAAGGTTATAGTCATAAGTGGGAAGAGGTAGGTACTAGGATGGATGAGGAAAAATAGTAATTACAATCTTAGTAAATAGTTGAACAGTGTTGAGGGAATTATTTGTTTAGCAATTATCAATTTAGTATTTGGGGGAAAACTGTCCTTGTATCTAGTTGTTCTGGTGTGCAGTGCTCTATAGCATCGTTTTGAGGGTAGAAGTTGAAAAAATTTATGTCCAGGATGTGAGGGCTCCGTAAATATTTTCACAGCCCTCTTTTTGACTCGTGCAGTATACGAGTCCTCAATGGAACGCAAGATTGGCAGCTATTATTTTTTCTGCAATTCTAATTATCCGTTGAAGTCTGTGTCTGTCTTGTTTGGTTGCAGAGCCAATATTGAGAGACTCAATAATTCCTCTGTAGAACTGAATCAGCAGCTCTTTGAGCAGTTTGAGCTTTCTGAATTGGCGCAAAAAGAACATTCTTTGTTGGGTTTTTTTGATGACATTTTTGAAGTTAGGTGTCCATTTTAAGTATTGAGACATGTTAGAACCTAGAAACTTGAAGGTTTTTACTGTTGATACTGTTTTGTCTAGTATTGTAAGAGGTGGTAGTGTAGGAGGGTTTCTCCTAAAATCTATCAACATTTCTACAATTTTGAGTGTATTTAGTTCAAGATTGTTCTGGTTGCACCACAAGGCTAGTTGTTCAACCTCCCATCTGTATGTAGATTCATCGCTGTCTCGAATGAGACCAATCACTGTTGTATCATCTGCAAACTTCAGTATTTTAACAGAACTGTCTTTTGAGATGCATCATTTGTATATGGGGAGAAGTGGAGAGAGCACACAGCCCTGGGGGCTCCTGTACTAATTGTACAGGTATCAGATGTGATTTTGCCCAGCTTTACCTGCTGCTTCCGGTCTGTTAGGAAACTTCCGATCCATTTACAAGTGTGGTCAGGTACAACTAGCTTGTTTAGTTTAGTTAGAAGAATATCTGGAGTGATGGTATTGAATGCTGAGCTGAAGTCTACAAAGAGGACCCTTGCGTAGATCTTTGGAGATTCAAGGTATTGAATATGGGATATAGTGCAGAGTCATATGAACAGCATCATCTGTCGATCTATTTGTTTGGTAGGCAAATTACACGAGGTCTAATAGTGGATCCATGATAGTTTTCAGATGGAACAACACTAGCCTTTCAAATAGGGGTGGGATTCAAATGTTTTAACAACCAGTTCTGTGGGTGTGGCTTAGGTGGTAACCGTGGTTTGGTGGTATGTGACTGGGTGGACATGGCTTGGTGGTCATGTTATTGGCTGGATGTGGCCAACTCAATATCACTCACATCGAGGCATGCATCTCCTCGCCTGGCTTCATGACTGTGGGGATGCTGCAACAGTCGTAAGTGTGAAAAATGGTCATAAGTCACTTTTTTCAGTGCCATTGTAACTTTGAATGGTCACTCCACACAAGCAAAGTACCAGCAAAGGAGGGAAAAAAACTCCAGAGAAGTTCCTGAGACAGAAAGTCTAGTCTTGCCAAGAATGTAATAAGGGTTAATGGAGAGGCAATTTCTGTAAGCAACACCATAATGTTTCCTTCCTGCCTTCCTTACAGGATTAGGCCAGTAATTTCTTCTAACAACCAGTTCTCTGAACTGCTTAGAATGTTAACAACCGGTTCTAGCAAATAGGTGCGAACTGGTAGAATCCCACCCCTGCTTTCAAAGGTCTTCATAACTACAGATGTTAAAGCAACCGGTCTGAAGTCATTCAGTTCCTTGATGAAGGGTTTCTTTGGCACTGGGATGATAGTAGAATATTTGAAGCAAGAAGGGCATAGAACATATCTAGTGATTTATTAAAGATGTGGGTGAAGATGGGGGCCAGTTGGTCAGCATAAGCTTTTAAGCAAGAAGGAGTCATCTTGTCTGGGCCTGGTGCTTTTCCTGGCTTTTATCTGTGAAATAGATCTTGCACCTCGTTCAACAGAGGTGATGGGCCCAATGGGATGGGGTTACATCAATGGAAGGAACTATTGTTATAGACCAGGAATAGATTTCAGTGTCAACAATTTCCTTCAACTTTGGTTAACGATGAATGGCGAGAATGATGATGGTAAGAGCCTGTGCCTCAATGCTAAGAAACAAAGTCAGGACCATTCTGATGACCTCATTTCTGGAGCTTCCACTATAATTTTATTTATTTATTTATTTAATTTGTCAATCGCTTACAAGATAACAGGTATAAGTATAAACATAGTTATGAATACATGAAATGGATATATATAAGAAAAATAAAAAGAAACAATAGGACAGGGACGGTAATCTGGTCCTTACATTTGATATCTATAATTACAGATTAATGGGAAAATAAAAATCAGCTATTTTTGCTTATACTCATCTCAGGAGTCTCCCCAAGGTCTTATGACATACAGTATATGATTGAAAACCTGTATTTTTGATCACTGATGCATATAAGCAAGGTTCAGAGGTTTGCCTAGGATTGGTTGCCTGTTGGGTTTTCTGTGGCTGGTGATTCAAACTAGCATAGGAGACTTCATCCGGATGTTCTTCAACATCAGGAGACTAGAAAGAAGAAGAAAGGCTTAGAATGCATAATTTCCTTCTCTGATGCAATACAACCACATGAGATGATGTAATGGTGGGTGAGAATGAGCTTGCAAGGGGAAGAGATGCTGCCTAGGGAACGAGCAGATAAAAGGAGGGGGAGCCTGCAGTTGAACAATGGGCCAAGAAAGAAGGTTAGCCAGGATCCATCCTAACTTATCAAGTGATAAAAAGAGACAGTGGGGGCTTTGTACTTTGAGATTTGCAAGGCTGATGGCAGC
The DNA here is from genome assembly GCA_023653725.1 of Bungarus multicinctus. NCBI lineage: Eukaryota > Metazoa > Chordata > Lepidosauria > Squamata > Elapidae > Bungarus > Bungarus multicinctus. The sequence continues at coordinate 120,822,586 of CM042840.1, read as the reverse complement.
CTCCCAAGTACTAAGCTCCTTCTAAGAGCACAAATCTGCCATCTCTGGGCCAAATCCTTTCTATGATCCTTTCACAGATTCATAGATTTCATAGATACTTTCTGTGGGGAACAAATCTTTAACTTCTTTAAGCCATCCTATGTTCATATCCTACTTTGTTTTTACTTAATATCCTTCACTGTGTAATTGAGGAAATCAAAGAGTTATACAAGCCTTTTCTCTTGGATTATAAAAATTCTCCAGGGTCAATTTTCAAAATTTTCTAATTTTGTCACCTATTGCTAACAAACTTCAAGTTTCTCTTTAAACCACAGTGTCTAAAAATGTACTTTGCTTCTCTCTCTGATACCATTGTCCAATATCTTTTATGCAGAAGCTTTTTTAATGCTACTCTGTGAAAATGAAGGCAATGCAGTCATTATGTGAGGCTTATAGACCATAGTTAGTATACTACAGTATTGAGAATACCATTGGAAGAAATATCCATCTGATTCAGTTACAAGCTGTGAGAAAGACACTGGAAACATGGAGGCTGATTGGAAAGGTGGTTTATTGATGAACAGAACCACTAGCGTTTATGGTTCTGGTGCAGCTGAGAAAATGGAATTGAGAGTGAGGGGATTTTGATACCTTCTTTGGGCTTTGTATTTGAACTTCCTATTCCTGTGCAAGAACATGTCCTTTAATATTCTATTGGCTGTTATGTAGGGGTCATAGCTAGTTCTATAGGCAAATAGAAAATACAAATCGTGGGTGTTTGTCTGAGCTAATTTGGTCAACCTCTGGTTTATTGTTTATCTGAGCTCCCAGGTGAAGCTCTAGGGGTCAGGTTTGTGTTCTGAAAGAGTGTTGGGCAATCCCTACTGTGCCTAATTACTTTCATCCTGTGTTACATCTTGGGTGAGGGGCTGTTTCTAATCCAACCATTCTGCCTTTGTTCAGGCTTTGCTCCAGGGAGTTTCGAAATATCCTGTCTTGAATGGATTTCTGCCTTCAGTATTTGCTTTGCTTAGGAATAGAGCTATCTAGATACTTGTCTTCCTCTTTCAATAAGCTCCTTATCTCTTAAGTGTTGATATCTGCTATTGGGATATTAAGAAGAAGTGAGCGCTGCTTTCTGCCTCAAGAACATGTTTCTCCATTTCTCCTTTAAGGAAATAGACTATTCTGCCTTTTTTTAATATTCCGCAAAATATTTCATTCTTCTAGCACACTATTTCATTCTTCTCACACTATTTATCCACTTCTCTGTAACCATGTTTATTACAAGATCATCTCCACTTACTTTTTCTTCTTCTTTTGTACCATACCCCGACCAGTAGTGACAAGACAAGCAGGAAAAGGATCACAGCCATGCGTACCCATACGTATGAGTTAAAAATAATACCTGTAAAGCCAAAACGTTTGCATTATATTTTTCATTTCAAACAGCCCTGGTTTCTCTGAGTTTCTGTATCAGATTCAAAAAACAATGGCCTATAGATTAACATGACTCTTCTACAATGTTTATAAGGTGCAATAAATTATTTTTGTAAAATTAAATCCTTCTTCTCATTAGCTGTTCTGTATATTATAGCTTTGCCAGCTAAGTCATGATGCTCTGGTATGATTTTGTAGGAGAATATAAACATGATATGTCCTGATTAATGGATAAATTAGGCGGGGAAACTCGATGCTTTTTAGATATTGCTGAAATAATTTTGAGCATTGTTTTTCATAGACACACCTGTTTTGGGTTTTGCATGGTGATTCAGCAACATCTGCCTCTTAAAGAGATGATGGTACTGAGATTTTGATAGACAAACTGTTTTGGGCAGTTAAATAGGAGGGATTTTAAAATGAAGACAAGAAAACCCCTTATTATAAGCATTTTTAAATAAAGTAACGGAGACAGGGAAAGTTAATGGAAGACAAAGAGGATTTGTACACAATTGCCTAAAATAAATTCGAATTTGCCTGGAAGGACATGTCCTCATGACATAGATTTGCTCTCTTCCATTCCAGAGCTAAGGATGCTTTAGATTTACCCAATTCAGTGTTGAAGCAGTATTTTCACCTTGCTGCATGCCACTTTTGTAGCATCTGTGGTGACAGTGATGAAGCAAGGACTGAGACCTTCTGAACTCCTAGGGGTCTTTTTTGGCTGCTATGAACACCTCCCCTCTTTTCTTCCAATTACTGGTGATTTTTCTCTGTGTCCACTTTAGTATTCTGAGAACAAATATGATCAGGCACTGGGGTTTTGCTATATAATGCTTGATCTGTGCCTCACAATATGCTAATCAAGCATTACAGTACATTAATTATGTACTCTAACTCCTTATTTGCACAGTTCTAGCAGTCTCACATATTAGACACGACCTAAAAAAAATCCTATGGATGACAGACAGTTTGTGGGATGCTGGTGAAGCAATGAGTCCACCCAACAGTGTTGGTCAGCTGTTTTTAGACAGACCAAGTCAGCAAGAGAGTGACCTTGAGAGACAGGAGAAAAAGTTGGCATTTAAAAGATGTCTCAGCCCTTAGAAGAGAATGGAGTATGGGGAAACATTTCAAAAGGGACCTCCTAGTTTGTCAGAGAGAAAAGGGAAAAGGGGAGGGGTGGAGAAATACTTTACAGTGTTGCAAGATTCTGTTAATAATAAAGACAGAGCTAGCACTCTTGTTTGTGTTTCTTCTCTGGACTATCTCTCAGGGATTACACCAATCTTGCAAGTCTGAAAAGAGTTCTTAGAAATCCTATACAATAGGTAGGCTAAAATCTAATAACCAGATAAAGTTCAGCTAATCCTCAACTTGCAATCATTCAATTTGGAGTTGCGATGAAGCTGAAAAAAGGCCAGTGCTCACACTTACATTTATTGCACTTATGATTGCCATACACTCTCATGGTCACATGATCACAATTTGGATGCTTAATAACCAGCACGTATATATGACAGTTTCCAGGATCCTGTTCTCCTGTAATCATGATTTGCAACTTTTGTGGGGGGATGGCAAAAAACCCAATTTAGAAGAATGGATTTGTATTTATGACTGTGGCATTAGTGGGCATGGGTGATCATTAATGGCTGTCCTAACGGCCATTAAAAACTGGTCTGACTTGACTTATGACCACAAAGACTTAACAAAAGAAATTCCAGTCCCAATTGTGATTGTAAATTGAGGACAACCTTTAAATCCAGGAAATGGAAACTCAGAGAGCATGAAGAAGTGCAGTACATGCAGGGATGTAGGGGAAAACAAGACCGTGAGATTGTTCAGCCATAAAAAGAAAAGTAAGAAGTAGAACTTCTCAAATCCCATGAAGGGATATCCCAGAGAAGGATGTCAAAACTTGTTCATTTCTTTCCAAAGTACAAGAAATAGAATAACAGAGCTAAGTTATAGTAAGATGGAGTTTGGATGAAGGTTAGCAAGTCTTATTGTTTCTAACAATAAGAGCACTTAGCAGTGAAAACAGTGAGGTGCTGGGACCTCCTTCATTGGGTATAAGCTAAGACAGTCATCTCCCTGGGATAATTTAATTTGAATTCCTGTCAAGGGTGTCAAAAAAGGGAAGATGGTGATTGCTCCACTGCAATTGAAGCCCAGCCCCTTTGTGTGTGTGTGCGTCAGTATTGCGAATACACAGAAAAGAGTAGGGCTCTGGTAGCATTATTGCGTCCTCCTCTTTCCTGTTTTGACCAGTCCCTGCAAACAACCCTGATTTCAGCACAGAGCAAGTGTTTGGTGTCCAGTGGAATTCTGTGAATCAGAATTCAGTTCAAATCACAGTCATAAGAATTCTTTGCAAAGATGAAGAAAATGCTAACGTGAAGGGGACAATCCAAATTGGTAGGCGATGCATATGAAAAATCATCATTCAAAATCCATGCAATACATTTAAGGAATAAAAACAAGGGTCAAATATACAGTACAGAAGAGTAAGCAGAAATAGAATTCCATCCACTATTAATTGCAAAAAGATCTATAACCACAGGTGTCTTTATCTGTTTTCCATTTCCATCCCATCTTCTGTAAGATCTCAATACACTGGAAAGTAACCACAAATAACCGCCTTGAGGCCAGCCAGGCTCTGTGTCCTGGCAATGCAGCCAAACAAAGCAACATTCCTTAGCAACAGGCTGGATTTCATTAATATTTTTGAACCTCCAGGTAGGCCCAAGAAACACAATTAGAAAAAAAAAGAGTGACTGAAAATCAATATTTTGTTTGAAGGAATGCTCACAGGAACAAACAAAAGTAAACTATAGGGGGGCCAATGGGGAATTGAGGAGACATTGTCCCCGTGTGCTATTTGGGAAGTGGGCATCTTTTGACTAAAGAAACCATCATGGTGGCTATTTGGAGAAGAAGAAAGCTGTCAAGGCAGCCATCGTGGTGATTGCCCAAAGCATACTTCTGCTTTTCCAGATATGCTCACTTAACCCTCCAAGCTGACCATTCCTGCCCTCTCTGTGGCTGAGCACCAGTCTCTTCTATCTCTGGAAAATGTTCCACTAGAGATTTCTGGATGGAGGGATTATGCAATCATTCAAATATGGGACATGCCTGTCTCATTGACTGGAGGCAAGAAATTGGAAATAGGTTTGGTCTATATCCTCAAAATGCAACTCAGACCAGATCTGAGCAATTTTATCTCTGTTTTTCACAATCCTCACATCAGCCTTGAAGATGTTCATCAGACCCTCCCTTCCACAAAGGGGTGGTTCAAGATCTTTGTTCTTAGTTCCAAGGATAATTAAGCAAAGTTAAACCTAACTATGCTTAGTATGTTGTAGTTGATAGGTTTCAGCAGGTAATGGCAATAGAGTCTGGAGAAAGACGGTCCTCATTCTTATTTGTGAAGGGCAAAAATCAGACCATTTCTTTGCCCGTGGGACTTTATGGGGGGGGGGGAATTCCCACCTGAAGCATTGTGCCCTCCAGGTATCGTCTTCATGGTGGGATTCATCATCTCAGGATCTAAAAATAATCAGAATTCAAGAAAGGAATTCATTTATTTCTTTGGATTTCAACAATATTTCTTGTGAAATCTCTTAGCAAATAGCAAGGTTCTCTTTGCACATTTGCAACACATCTTCATCTAATGGCAAAGAAAAGAGAATTTCCCTCAGAACAATGGGAAGCCCAGCACCACTCTACAGAAAACAACTTTGAAGGGTCACCCCTCCAATGAACAAGAACAGTGAGTTAACCTAACCCACTTTCTTTCCAACAGGAGAGGGTCTTTTTGCTCTGGGCGCATCATGGGAATTGACCTCAAGCTGGCCACATGATCAACTTCAGAGGACAAGCAGAGCCCACCGCTAAAGGTCCTCTCAGTTCCTGTCTTCACCAAGTCCCTTCTCATCTCCTCTCTCTGCAGAAAGAAATACTCACCTTGCTAATACTTCCCTGGGAGCATTTCCTAATCTTTGGCAAAACAATTTCAGCAGTTGCTGTCAAGGGATAACTTTAGAATATTATCATCCAAATCTTATGCTTAACCCCGACAATCACTGCAAGCACTCACTATTGGAGCAATATCCTTCAGTATTTACACTTGTTATAATCTGATGATGAGACAACTACAGAAGTACAGATGAGCCTCTGGTCAATATTGCAATATGTGTCTATTCACCCTCCTGCCTCCCTATCTCTTCTCATTCTTCTGAACATTAATTTTATTGCTATAACCTACTAAAACAAGAATGATCTGTCTCTTCTTGCCTCTCTGTCAGCCTTCATTGTACTTTATGATTCTTGCTGAATGTATCTTTTCTTTTTATATTGAGAGCATATGTACCAAGACAAATTCCTTATGTGTCTAATCACATTTGACCAATAAAGAATTCATTCATTCATTCATTCATTCATTCATTCATTCATTCATTCATTCATTCATTCAATCATTCAATCAATCTTTCTCTTTCCCTGTCTCCCCTGAAACATTCAGTGGTCCCAAGACTGATACTTGCCTATCAAGAGTCACCTATTGACCTAATGTTTATGACTTCAAATCTGTATAATATCCATTACTAGAAGTTCTACCCCAGTTCGAGATCTCCCAGAAATTCAGTCCATCCCAGACAGGCAAATGGAAGAAAGGAAATATGCTGTTTTGGTGACTTACCTCTCAAAGGCAATTCCAGTGGATCACTTGGCATTGACCAGACAAAGGGGCTTCTTTCCTGGTGGTACTGGCAGGTATAACGTTCTGCCTCTTCCAACCCCAAGGAGCTGAGTTGAAAAACCACTCTCTTTTCCCCTGGCTTTGCAGCCAGGTATTTTATCAACTGCCTTGAGTTCATAACAGCAAATGTTAGATGAGGTTTTGTCCCCTCACACTGTATGTCGAAATATGGATGATACATATTTATAATCTGGAGGGAAGGCTTGGTCAGGCTGAGATCTGGAAAGGAGAAAGATTCAGTGAAACCTCAGAGAGACTTTTACACCAGTATCTCCTGTTTCATTCAGCCACAAATAACATCCCTCCCTTTTCGGTCTTTTGGCAATCTTCTCCATTCTCAGTACATTTTTTTTCAATTATTTATAAGAAAGCCTATTTGTTTTTTCTCCAGTCTATTGTTTAGCCAAGGCCCAAGCACCAAATTTCCCTTATCTGATGTTCTGTGTCTTCAAAGTGATATACTAAATAATGTTAGCTTACAGAGAATGGCATCTATGAAAGCAAAAAGGTATCAAAATGGAGTTATAGGTGCCAAATGATTGCATTGTGTCATGAAGTCAACAGCATCTGATGCAAAGATTACTGCATTTAACCAGTTACCGCATTTCTATTTTGCCATCTTCATCCACATGTAGACCCTCTTTTTCCAATCTACTGGGTGCCCAAGCAGAGTTATGGATTTGGCATTTCAAGGACTGTGAAAGAACCCAATTCACATCAGGGCAAGAAAATGAACCAATTTTAATCTGGATTACATCACTATGGACACAGAAGGGAAATCTCTTGCAAAATGCATGGATATTTTAATTGAAGCAACTTGGCTTTCCATTCAGACATTACAAACACCAATTTCCCCCCCTCCCCCATACCAGTGTTCTCAGTGGTATACAAAGTGCTCTCTCTTCCTTCTCCTTTCCAATAACAACCGTGTGAGGTATGTTGGCAGATAGAAACTTTTCTTTTGGGTTTAATGGGAAAATTTAATTTAAATGTTTTTTTGGAACTTTGGTGTTATATATGTTGATGGCAGCAATATAAATTTATGCGCAGAAATGGAAGGACACTTCGATCCCCACAATGGATGAATGGCTTGCAAAAGCTAATGGAGTTAGCAGAGATGGTTAAATTGACTGTTTTGATAAAACTTTTGTTTCTACTTGGAAACTTCTTCTGGACTTTGTGCTTGAGGTGGGGGGAAAAAAATGAAAACTTGAGTTTGAGGTTTACTGATTAGATAGGTTTGTCGTTATAGAAATGGCTAGTTTATACTGTTATGTAAAAGTGAAAAGTTGAGGTTTGATGTTACTATCTTATTCTACTGCACCAAAAGGAGTCGGAAGTCAATGCCTTTTCTTTCTTTCCCCCTTCTTTTCTACACTTTGCTCTTCCTTTTTCCCTCCTCCATTTTTCCTATTATTTGCTTTTGTATTTTTGTATTTTATATTATAAATGAATAAAAAGAATAAAAGAGAAAAGAGAGGAGGGAGGGAGAGCAACTTGCCCAAAATTATCCTATGAGCTTCTTTGGCAGGGAAAGGAAATATTTAGATTGCATAGTGCTTTTTCAACATTGTCTTCTGTAAAATCGATATGTATTAGATCATTGTAGTTGTCTGTGGTCCGACTAGGAAATACTGGGCACGATCCATTGCTGTTTACAAATACTTTATTTTTATATTTGGCTGATGCAAAATTGTGAAACTCTTTGTAGTGCCAGTTGTGTGAAAATCAAACAATTACTGACTAGTCATCACCTATTAGGTTGAGATAGATTTTAGGACTGAAGGATGAGCATCTCCTGTCAGCCAAGCAAAATCTGCAGTTATAGATGCCCGCCTGTGAGTTGCTAAGATTGGACAAGGAAAATGCAGCCTGATTGAATACGGCCTCTTCAGTTCCTATAGTTTCCCCTTCATCACTGAAGCTTTTATATCTGATGAGATAGAATTTTCCATGAAAATCATCCTGGTTTCTGCAGAGGATGATGACCTCTTCTCCCAAAGCAACCATCCCGTTGAAGTTGGTAGATATCGAAGGTGTGGAAAGAATTTGACCTGGACAAGAAAAGGAAAAAATATCAGCAGAATAAAATGTGGAAGGCGGAGCATCTATTTATCCCCAGAAATGGAACAACTAAAAGCAAAATCAGAACTCTTTGGAAGCAGTACTTTTCTTTATGAAGAGTGGTGAGTTAAAAATCAACCATTCAGGTATTGAGACAACTGGAAACACGTGAACAATAAAGATTTATTTATTTTATTTATTTATTTTGTCAAGCTATTATAAGATAACAGGTATAAGTATAAACATAGTTATGAATACATGAAATGGATACATATAGGAAAAAAAACAATAGGACAGGGACAGTAGGCATGTTGGTACGCTTATGCACGCTCCCTACAGACCTCTTAGGAAAGGGGTGAGGTTAATAGTAGAAAACCTAAGATTAAAGTTTTTGGGGTTTGGGGAAGAAATCACAGAGTCAGGTAGAGTATTCCAGACATTGACCACTCTGTTGCTGAAGTCGTATTTCCTACAATCAAGTTTGGTGCAGTTAACCTTGAGTTTGTATCTATTGTTTGCTCTTGTGTTGTTATGGTTGAAGCTTAAGTATTCATTGACAGGTAGGACATTGCAATGTATGATTTTATATACTATCCTTAGATTGGACCAAAGGCGGCGTAGTTCTAGGTTTTCTAGGTCTAGAATTTCAAGTCTGGTGGCATAAGATATTCTGCAATGAGTAGAGGAGTGGAGGAATCTTCTTGTGAACTATTTCTGGACTTTCTCAACTGTATTAATATCAGATACGCAACACAGGTTCCAGACTGATGAGCTATATTCAAGTATTGGTCTAGCAAATGTTTTTTATGCTCTAGTTATTACCAGAGAAAAAATTACATAGGATTAGGTTAACAACTCTTAATGCCTTTTTGGCTATGTAGTTACAGTGGGCTCTAGCACTTAGATCATTTGAGATGAGTACTCCAAGGTCCTTGACAGAGTTTGGAACATCAACAAGGTCTTGACTATTCAGCCTGTATTTTATTTTCTGATTTTTTTGCCAATATGTAAGACAGAGCATTTATTTGTTAAGATTTGAAGTTGCCATTTGTTTGACCATTCTGATACATAGTCAAGGTCTTTTTGAAGGGTAGCAGTATTGTCTGTGGTGTTGAATGGCTTTACATCATCAGCGAAGAAAATGCAGTTGCTCTTAATATGATCACAGAAGTCATTTATGTAGAGTATGAAGAGAGTTGGTCCTAGAACACTGCCTTGGGGGATACCACTGTTGACAGATACAGAATTTGATAGGACGCTCCCAATTTTGACAATCTTTATTGTTGTCTGTTTGACAAGAATGCTTCTATCCAGTTATGCAGGTGTCCAGAGATACCATAAGATTTTAGTTTTAGGAGTAGTTTGTCGTGTACCACTGAATCAAAGGCTTTACAGAAGTCTATGTAGATTGCATCTATTGCTTTGCCCTGATCTAGTTGTGTAGTCCATATGCTTTTGCAGTGCAAGAGTTGCAGATTATAGGATAGTTTTTTTTCTGAAACCAAATTGTTTATTAGAGAGTAGGTTGTTTGTCTCTAAGTGGAGGATAATGGACTGGTTAATAATTGATTCCATGACGTTACAGGTGATGCAGCATAACGAGATTGGTCTGTAATTTTCAATTAGGCTGGGATCTCCCTTTTTGAAGATGGGGATGACTGTGACTTGTGACCATAGGTTTGGCAAGAAGTTGGTCCTGAATGATTTTTCAAAGATTATGCTTAGAGGTTTGGCTATGGCAGTGGATAGCTTTTTTAAGAAGTAGGCACATATTCCGTCCGGTCCAATAAATAGAGATGGTTTTAGATTGCATAGTGCTTTTTCAACATTGTCTTCTATAAAATCGATATGTATTAGATCATTGTAGTTGTCTGTGGTTCGACTAGGAAATACTGGGCATGATCCATTGCTGTTTACAAATACTGAGCCAAAGAATGTGTTAAAGAGGTTGGCTTTAATGGTGTCAAGATTGCAGTCTTTACCATTAGGTCCTTTCAGGGGTGGGATGGACCTTGAATCTTTTAGTTTGTTGTTTACAAAATTGTAGAAAGCGTGGATGGAATTGGTGCTTAGAAGATTTTCCTCTTGTTTAATGTGATAATTGGTGCATTAAATCTTTATCTGGTAGCATAAATTTTTGTATCGGCTTTTGAAGTTGGCGACGCAACCAGATTTGTTTTTCCACCAAAGTGATTTCTTTTTGGATTGAAGCTTCCTTATTGTTATGGGTAATTTGTTTTTTCTAGTTTTGAGAGTTGTTATATAATTTGATGACTCTTTTGACTTCAAGTAAAAATATATTGTAATGGTCTTCAACAGTATTGCATCCAGTGAATAGAAGTTGCCAATCAAGAGATGAGAAATCATTGTCTATAAGATCATAGTTGCCTTTTTTGAAGTTATAATTGGGGATCCTGTCATTACGATGGTTTTTGTGTGGACGTATGTTGAGACAAAAGTCAAACATGTTGTGGTCACTGTTGGAAAAGGGTTCTTTAATTTGTATTCCATAAATTGAATTCAAACTTTACAGAAGATGAGATCGAGGCAGTTGTTAAGTCTAGTATTATTGGTTACTAGTTGTTCCAGTCCCAGATTTGTTATAGCATTGTAGAAGGTTGCATGTATGGGTTCAGTTTTACATTCATTTAGGGTCCAGTTAATATGAGGTAGATTGAGGACACCAAGAAAGATAAAAGTGTGTGGGCAGGATGTTGCCCATGTTAGTAGTGAATTTAACTTGTTTACATGTTCAGGGGCTCTGCAACATAGTAAGAATTGAAATATGATATTTAAGGACAGTTCACAAACGATGGTCTCAGAAAGAGCAAGCTGCTTGGTAACTTGGATGTTTTTTAGATGTAGAGACTTTTTATAGAAGATAGCAACACCACCTCCTCTACGGATTTCACAATCTGATCAGTAAACATGATAGTCTCTTACTGTGGTAATGGAGTCAGGGAGAGATGCATTGAGCCATGTTTCACAGACAAATATGATGTTGAATTTAGCTTTCATTTTAATTTTCATAATAATTTTAATAGGAGCTTTATTATGAAGCTTTTGCAAAAGGGAATTCTGTGCTCCTGGCCACAGGACACATGTTTCCTGGGAAGACTGGGGTTTATATACAGTTTCAAATAAACAGTCTCTGCCCCTTTCCGGGTTCACAATCTATCTCCCTATGCAACACTCCTATTATTGTAGTATACCATCTGTTTCCTTAACCTATTTACCCATTTCCATTTCCAGTAATCTCCATCATTAACATGATACTGGACAGTGTGACCCACAAAATATATAACTTTTATACAAAACAATAGAGAATTCTTAGGTTAACATAGAGGTTAAAAATGCCATTACTGTTGCTTTATATTTTCACAGTTATAATTTTACATATCACAAGTGGGCCAGTACTTTCTGGAAGAAATGAAGAAACAACTGCAATAATACCTATTTTGTTGCCATATATTACCATTTTTATGCCTTCAGATTTTAGACATTATTGATGATATAGTGTTCAGCAAATAGGATGATAGGTTACTAGAAAGTAAACCAGGGAAGATCTTATTCCATATCACCAACTGCTAGTTTATTCAATATTTTATATTTTACATTTTTTAGTCCTGCCATGTGTATTTGTTATTTATTCTATTTGTTATTTATTCTAGAATATCATACATGGATTGCAAAATCCAGAGGAGTGGCTGCTACTGGTTCCCCCCAGTTCAAAGCTCGGAGGCTCGAGGAAAGCCTCCAGAGCCTGTGGATGGCAAAAACAGCTCCCCCCACTGTGGTGCTAGAGGCCGACTAGGTCACATCCACCATGGCCATGCCCACCCAGCAATCAGGCAAAGAACCGGGTGCTAAAATTTTTGAAGCCCACCCCTGTATATAACCTATGCCCAACTTCTGTTATTGGACTGGGAAGGCTTAGGGGAGGTCTCTGCATGAGGTCTCTATTTCTATTTCTTCCTTTGCTGTAGCTTTTGGGACCTTGGGAGAGGGAAAGGAGTGTGTGTTGAGCAGCTGCCTTATCTTGTCTCTGGAGAAGAGAAGCAGCATTGCCTTGGATACCGGCATTTCTCAGCCTGAATTTCTCATAACATCTTTGTGCTGTCCAGACAGTATATAGTAATGGGAATTGAGATAGTTAAGTTAGAATTGGGAGCTGTCCCCTTAAGGGAATGCCTCATGGTAAATGTAGTTCATGTCATGTGGTCACAGCTGTAATCCTGATTGGTCACTGAATTGACCGTTGGTTGGGTTGGGGGAGTTTCCTTCACTTTTGCTCGGACCCCAGCATTGTGCTGGTGTCTCACACCCCTTTGCCCCAATCATTATGGGATGAAAGATCACTATTTTTTACACTATGAAGGTAACTATGCAAAGATTTGGACATTAAGCTGAATCTTGATGTAACCGTGAGTTATATTTGAGGATGCCTTGTGAACCAATAAAGAAACTTTGTATGGAAGCCTTTGTAGAGTTTAATCTGTCTGTCTTTATATTCAGCCAGTGATTAAAAGATAGAACAATCTTCACTCGCCGGGACTGGCTTGATGATGTATTGGATTTTGCGAGGGGCTCTGTCTGCAATGGTTTAATCAAACATTTTAAGTGGAAAAGGTTACTTCCTGCCTATATCTCTTGCTATCACAATAAAATCTTTTGAAATGGCTTTCATTTCAGAGTTCTGCTTTGTTGAGAACACTGAGTTCGGCTTTCTTGAAAAGACTGATGAGGCAGGACTTTACATTAGGCAGGAATTCCAAACTGGTCAACCCAGATTGGCAACAGCCCTACTGTGCATACAATGTCTAACCAGGGCAACAATCAAGAAGATGCTGAATGCTGGGGAGAAAACATCACCAAAACCTAACAGGAGGAGATCCTCAGTGCCTTGGCCAAAGGAGAACATTGCCTCAAACAGCTCTACAAAACCGAGATGGTCCATCGGCGTCGGGAAGAAGGGAGGCCCAGAACCAAGGGAGTCACCTTCACCCATGGGAGCTGCCAGCAAGGCTGAAGGCATGAGTTGGAGAACCTCTATGACAATGACAAACTGGAGGAAGCTGCAGGCCAATCCAACCAACTCTTAAGGGAAGCCATGAACCTCATGAAAGAAGCTATCCATGGCATGTGGATCCAGAGCATCCCGGCTTGTGCTGCAGGTGAGGACAATGCATGAGAAGAAGCTACTGGTGAGCGGGGGAGACCCCAGGGATGTCTGCTGACGGCACAGGAGCCACTGGCGAGTCTACCATCACCCTGAGAAATCCACCCCAGAGGGACTCTAGCACAGGGCATGGCCCATGGCTCGGTGAGAGAAGAATTCCCTCTCTAGAGCAGTGGTCTCCAACCAGTGATCCGTGGACCATTGGTGGTCCATGAGAAAATTTTGGTGGTCCGTGGCACATCCAGGTGAAGGAACTGCTCCAGGATGACAAATGGGCCAGAGGCTAGAGCTTTGGATTATAGGACCGGCCAGGCAGCTTGTGGTGGGGCTGGAAATCACCGCTTGTAGAGAGAGGAAAGTGCAATTTGCAACTTTGCAGGAGGTGTAAATAGCAGCACAGCCCTCGCTGCCTGGAAAGAGGCAATTGGTGCTGTTGTAGCAAGAGAGGTGGGGGAAAGCAAAGGCTGTTGGCAATTTGCAGCTCTTTCTTTCCCCTGCTGTGGCTTCTTGTTAGCTGAACCCACCCCTCTCACTCATTCCTTGCCTAGGGGGTGGAGATTTGCTCCATACTCCTGCTATTCCAAAGCGGGAGCGAAGCTTCATCTCTTGCTAGATCTTACGGGTGTTTTTTTCTGGCACTTAATGCTGCGCGACTGGGAGATGCATGACTTCTTCTCCACCCCAAAACACTGACTGGTCCAGCTGAGAGAGATGAGAGAGAGATGTGTATGTGATAGAGGGAGATATTGGGGGGGGGGAGGGAGATGAGAAAGAGAGAGATGAGAGAGAGAGGGGTGTGTGTGTGTATGTGAGAGAGAGAGATGAGGGAGAAAGATAGATGGGAGAGAGAGAGATGTGTGTGTGAGAGAGAGATATGGGGGGAGAGAGAGAAAGAGGGAGATGAGAGAGATGTGTGAAAGAGAGATATATGGGGAAAAAGGGAGAGATGGGGGAGAGAGAAAGATGAGAGAAGTGTATGTGTGTGTGAAAGAGATGGGGGAAAGAAAGAGAGAGAGAGATGTGTATGTGTGTGAGAGAGAGAGACAGATGGGAGGAGAGAGGAGAGAGAGATATGGGAGAGAAAGAGAAAGAGAGAGAGAGTTACTGACAGAGAGATCCCAGTGGGGTTTTTTTTCTGTGGGAAAAGGGTCCAAATGGTTCTTTGAGTGTTTAAGGTTGCAGTAACAGGCGGCCAAGCCAAATGCCTGAAGGACCCTATCCTGTTACTGGGAGTCCAGGTGCTTCTGTCTACTACATATCACATATACATATATTTTAGATCAGCTTCTGCATGGTATTCTTTCTTTCAATCACCTTATAAATCATCTATATTTTACAAAAATATTAATCTGTTTAATTTATTATAAAAATCTTTCCTTCAATTACTTATTCTTATATATCATAGCACATTACCTTGCAGGATCTTCTTCCCTATTATTCTTTTACCCATTGTCTCTCACTCTCTTAACTATAATTTCTTTTCATTCCTGTTTCTTTCCTGTTTCTCTTTCTGTTCTGGTCATTTCTCTTAATTCTCTTAATAATTTTTCCCATTATTATTTCCCTCCATTTCTTATTCCAGTCATTTATTTTATCCCCTTCTTTCAATTTTTCTCCTGTAATTCCCTCTTCTGCTTTTTCCCTTTAACTTTCCAAATCATTCCCCTTTTTGTTATTACATCAAACCACAAATTTTTAACTTTAATATTCCCCACCCCTGTTTAAATGGTCATTGTTCCACTTGATCTTCAAGGCTGGTTTCCTCTTTAACTCCTCCCCTTCTGGTTCTCTTTGTTCTTCTTCAAACTGAGTTGCCATTTGTAGTTTTTGTATTCTATTGTTGCACATTTCCAGATTCACTTTCATCATTTCTTTCATATCTTGTAGATCCAATCTCATACCTGCAAATAGTTCTCCCATTTCTAAGGCTGCTCCTTTTCCCCCTCTTTCCTTGATAATTATACAATCCAAATGTCCAGTAAGTTGTTTCAACCAAAGTCTTTTATATTTAATTTCAACAATCAATGTCCATTAGTCAATTTCCAGGTTCCTTCTATTGGTTTTTTCCAAAGTCACCGGATAGTTCCAAAGCAATTTCTTCAGATGTCTTCCCCTTTGTAATATTCTAATATTTCACTTTTCAGGGTTTTTCAGGGTTTTAATTTTATTATAATGAAGTTCCCTTTTTTTCTTTTAAGTTCCAAGTCAATTTTAAAAGTACCAGAGACTTTTTAAAAAGTCATTGAAATTTTTCCTGTACCATTAGGTGGCACTCTCAATTCTGTTTCCATGTTCCACCCTTTTTTTCACTTCTTCCTCTTTTTTAATAAAACTTTTGTTAATTTTGCTAATTCCAATTATTAGCTATTATTTATTTTCAACACATTCTATTCCAGCATTTACTTATGCCTATTTAGTGCCAAAAATCCAATAATTATCCAATTTAAAATCCAAGCCTTTTGTGTTTAATTATTTTCCTCTAGTTTTTCACCTCCAAATTAACTCTTTCAATATTCAAAACCAATTTTATAAGTTCCAATTTCCTTCTCTCTCTCTCTCATCATCACTTCAATACACTTTCACAAAATAGTTCTTTATTCCTTAATTCCGGGGTACCTTAATATCGATATGTTTAGCCTGGTTCACACTCTGCTCGCAACTTCATCTCTCCAGCATAGTCTTAGTTTCCTGGACTGCTTCCTGTCTTTGTGGTGGCCATTTTGACCACTGCTGCAACTTGTCTTCAAAGGGGGTTTATCCTGTCAGGGAAAGGAGATGCAACTCCCTTCGACCCTCCAAGCAATTACCGCTTTCTTCACCACCCTTCCAAGGTGGTTCCGGTCCCAATTGGAACCCTCCAACAAGTGAACTCAGAGCAAAACCGCTCACAAGTGCAGATTCCATTCTGGAGCGCCAACTGGCTGGAGTGCCTCCTTGTCCACCACTTCAAAGAGGCACTACATCAGGACCTCCAGAAGACCTGCATCTTCTGAGGGGTCCCTGAGCACATATAGGAATGGTCTTGGATGGCAATAGCCTTGAGATTCATCTACACCAAGAAGCCATGCCAGAAAAAAACCCTAAATGAGCCTGTGGTTGCCAAACCAGCATGAGGCAGCCAGATGAACCAAAATTGACTTCATCTGCAGCCATCAAGTGCTTTCAGGTGTGGCCAACAAGGTGATCGGGCATCAGAATGTCTAGCCCCAGTGCCCACCCCCCAGATCTGGACCCTAGAAGTGTCCAAAATGAAGAGGATCTGGCAAAAACTAGTGAACAAGGTGAAATTTGCCTGGCAAGCCATTGAAGTTCCTCTCCCTCTGCCAAAGGAGAGGGGGGAAAACTCCTGCTTCAGAAACTCCACTGGCTGCCACGAGTGATAACAGTGAGGACAGATAAGATGGCCTGATGGTAAGTGGGCCATCCATCCCTTCACCATAAGATCATGGATAGCCCAGGATGAGAGCCTGAGGAGACATTGAGGCCATCATAGGCATGGCATGTATCAGATGCCTAATCAGCCTCCCCACTGCCCAGAAGCTAGGGCGAACATGTCAATGGAACATTGTTAGGTGGAACCCCAGCCACCCTAATCACTGAGCCAGTAAGGCTCGAAATGGGCTGCCACTGGGAGTCAGTCATCCTGGATCTCACCTGGCTAGACAAGTGGGAACCAGTCGTCTCATGGGAGGATGGCTACAGGAAACTAAAAATAGGAATGGGACCATTGCCACTCCACCTCAGTGACAAGACCCACCAGTGAAGACTGCTGCCCGACCCCAGCGCCTGTGAAAAAGTCGCCACCATCACAGACTTGCCACTGAGTTGCCCAAGTTCCCCAAAGAATACCGTGATCTGGCTGAAGCATTCACCGAACAAGAAAGTAATACCCTAACCCCACTGACCCACCAACTGCATGATAGAGTTCACACCGGGAGCCAATCTGCCCATGCCCAAGATGTACTCCATAACTCCCAGGGAGTTGGACAAACTTAGGAATACTTTGACACCAACTTCGCAAGGGGGTTCATTCGGCCTATCAAACCTAGGGTAGCCACCCCGGTACCCTAAAGAGAAAATAGACGGGTCAATGAGGATCTGCATGGATTTTAGAGGAATTAATGCATTGTGCATGGAAAACACCTACTCCCTGTCCTTGATGAAGGACATGCTAAGCCACGTGGCGAAGAGGAAGGTGTTCACCAAGCTAGACCTAAGAGAGGTTTATTATCGAGTGCAAATCAAAGAGGGAGATGAATAGAAGACAGCCTTCAACTGCCCGCTAAGCAGTTCCAGTAAGGAGCTCCCACAGTGTTCATGCCATTGATTAACAAGGTGCTATATGAGCACCTCTACAAGAGCATCCTAGTCTATTTGAACGACATTGTCATATTCAGCAAGACATTAGAAGAGCACACTAAATTAGTGTGCTAAGTCTTGAAGAAACTCCTAGGGGCTAAAGTATATGTGAAGCTATCAAAATGTGAGTGCCACAAGACCTCCCTAGAGTGACTACCTGGGCTACCGAGAGTCATATAAGAGAATTGAAATGGACCCAGGAAAAGTGAAAGCAATGCTAGACTGGCAACCCCCACACACCCGTAAACAGCTTCAGAGCTTCCTCGGGTTCGCCAACTTTTACAGGCAGTTCATCCCCGCCTTCACTGAAGTGGCATTGCCCCTGACAGAATTGTTGAAGACAGAGGGGAGCCACTAAGCCATGACCCAGCCAGCCGCTAGCTTGATCCCTGTATTACCAGTGGGCTTTTGAGAAACTGAACAGACTGTCCTCAGAGGAGCCCATCCTTAGCCACCCTTCATTGTCCAGGCAGATGCCAGCAACCTGGCTGTAGTTGTTGTGCTACTTCAAACCAATCCCCAGAGCAAGCTACAACCCTGCACCTACACTTCCAAAAAAACTCACCGACACTGAAAGGAGGTGGGCATATGGGAGAAGGAAGCCTGTGTTGTCATCATCTGCAACTGAATGGGGTGATGGAATGAACTAACTTGGTTCTAGAGCAATACCTGTGTTATTTTATTAATTACCAATATGACAAGTGGATCAAGCTACAGTAGAACCTCGGGTCACGAATGCTTCTGACCATGACCAAATTGGGTGCCAACCAAAAAATCCACTAAATGTTTCACTCTGGTCGCAAACACATCTTCAGATGGTGATCAAACACATCCATGGTGATTTCCCCTGCTGTGGTGATTTCCCCTTCCACATAATTTTTTTTGTACATGCGTGCATAGTCTTGCTTCCAGTCATGACCAAATCGGGTTGCGACCAAAGTCCTAGAATGAATTATGGTTGTGACCGGAGGTTCCACTGTACTGCCTTTTGCAGAAGTTGCCTATAACACTAGCACTGGATTTCCCCCTTTCAAAATAGCCACAGGGCAAGAATTTTATGCCATGCCAGAATTGCCCACAAATGAACCAGAAATTCTCTCTTTAAAACAGTGGACAAATCACCTGCAAACCACCTGTTCGGTTGTCTATAAGGCACTAGAGCTGCCTGTAAGGCCTATAAGAATGGCAGGGGTGGAATACAACCTTTATACCTAGAGAATTCAATATGTATATTTCTGTTCCTATAAACCTCCCTAGTTCTCATCACATCCAAACCAGTTTCCAAATGATATTACAAATTATAAAAGTAATTAAAAAGCAATATTGTTTTTTCACACACAGGTGGGATTACACAGAATTATACTGGAATATTCCCTCCATGTTTAGGACACAATTAAAGTGCTCTGTAGAATCTGAAATCGGCAAAACTTCCCTTGGTCTGGAATGCTAACATATGATCTCACATATATATTCACTGAGTGAAGGAACTGTACACAAAGCACAGAAAAAGCAGATTAATGTAATAAGCCAACCCAATAGAGGTAGGAGATAAGGAAAAGGAATTTAAATCAGGTTTACCTCTATATGAGTCTGTATATCACTGTCTCTTTTTGTTCTTGCAAACCACTATCTTTGCTTTCACTACATTGATACACAGCCTCATAAGGACCTTTGTTCTTTAAATGTACCATTTATTCAGGATCTAATCAACTTCATATGAATCCAGTTTCTTCTATTTCCTCCCATCTGCTCAAAGGAACATTTGCTCATCCTTCTTCTATACCTTTTGTGCTTCCATCGCTATTCCTTGTCTTTTTATCATGAAACCTCAACCTGCTTCATACTGTATGCAACATTATCACTGTAGCAGGTAGAATTAAGATTTATTTGTTGATGTGTCCCTCCATCAGCCTTGAAAAAGGAGGCAGACACTGACTTTTATACAAAGCTACTACTCTGACTTCTTTTGACATTCATTCTTCAGGGCAAGCTATATATTACTCATTACTTTCTCCCAAGATTTATACCTCTTAAAAGTTCTCCATCATTTTCTCATCTTTAGGAAAGATGGAGCATAAGTACAAGGATAAAGATCCACACTTTATCAAAACAACAACACAGAGTTCCCGCTTACAAAGAAAAAGGAGTATAATAGTATAAAAGAACCAAAATCTTTTATAAGAATTTTGAATTATAGGGTAGCAAAGCTTAGGACTCTGATTCACTGCCAGGATCTTGTGATCATATAGGGAAAACTGGATAAGTTTGATTGTGTAAGAGAGCCATTTTATTATTAACATAACTTATGTTATAATTATTATAATATTATTATAATATAATTTTTCATTGCTCTAATTTTCATCATCACTTGCAGTTCTTCACTCTATACACCTTGTCAAATATAACTCACCGGATCTTTGGTACATTAACTTTCAGATTAACGTTTCCTGTTTTATCAGGCATTATTTCAAATATTCACTGCAAATCATTCAGATTGTCAGCCAACCACAGGCCATCATTTGCAAACTGCACACAGAGAAAATTATACACAAAACACCTAAAGTGCAGCAAAGATACACACAAACACTATCACAACTTCTTTTGAATAGGTTTTCTCCAAATTATGCTGACTCAGAAGCACTCTAATGCATGCATATCTCTATAACTCAGCTTGAGCATCTGATAATCAAATTAAGTAAACTGAGGTCAAACCCAATAACCCGGTTAAAGTAGCATGAGCTGACACAACATATTATGATACAAAAGACAAACAAAAATTAAATGTAGCTGAAGTTTATGCATGTACAGATGCAACTGCCAAGTTTAATGGGACCAGTTAAGCACTTTGTACAGATTTAGCTATTGAATCATGGCCCACACAGAGTCAATCAACATTGAAATCGACAACATATGCATTAAATGAATAAATTTCCAAGAAAGACTGGGAAAGGTGTTCCCTGAGATTCTGAAAAGCAAGAGATTCCTCCCAAATTTCACTGTAGAAGAAACTTTTGAAATAAATATTGTACCTTGAATGACTCTTGTAGTCAATGCCTAGGATAAAAAATGTTAATCAGTGGAAATGATTGCTTGTTGAAGTGCTTACATTGTGCTTCTGTCTACACTCAAGTGCAAGCAATTATTTCAGATGGTCCATAAGCATCTAGAAAGTTACCCCAGAACCTCCCAGCATTTTGGGAAAGGGGAGTAAAACACCCACCTGCCCCCAATTTATTGACTCACCTCTAGAAATCCAACATTGCCTGGCCAACCACCATCCTGGAAAGAAGATCAGGCCATTAGAGACACAGAAACCAAGAAATAGGAAGCACTGATGAAATCCCCCTCCTCTATTGAACAGCATATATGATTCTCTTTTCCTTCCATGTCAGATACCAACCAAAGAACAATATGTTGAGGGATAGCTTCATCTTCAAAGTTCCCTTAACTCTATAGTCAGGATAATCTTCTCAGCTTTTCTCATGTGAAGAAAATGGTCCCCACTGAAGATTTGTACCTCCTAACGCATAACACGGGCTGAATTGGTAGTGTCCCAATCATGACTTCTATGCAATCTTGCTTTGACCTTATTCACAGGCCATGTCATATGCAAAATCACATCCTGTTTTTCTATTGCAAAAGAAGCATAAAATGTTCCAAGGGGAAGGAATATGCTACATACACCCACAGTTGTGAGATACTTCATGATGAACTTGGATATATTAATGATTTTTAGCAGCATCAAGTGCTTTAGTTTTTCATGAAAAAGATTGCAGCTCCTGTGAGGGAGAGCATCTGGTTTTGTCTCTACCTTCTTTATCCTCTGTGGGACTGATCCCAAGGTGGGTGGGATGCTGGTAACTTAAACACCCAACTTGGAGGGTGATGACTTGTTCTGTAAAGAGAAGGAAAATTACACACTTTCATGAAAATCATGAAAGATTGGGCAATGTAGAAGATTCCAAGCTTGCTCTTTTAGGAGAAAACCAATTGTCATTGTTAAATATGCACGATGCCACATTTACATGAGCCTACTTTATATGCAAAGTGGAGTCTGATGTAAGACTCCACTTATTGGTTCAGCCGCTGGCGGGAAGATTGAGTCCCCGTCAGTGGCTGAAGTGTTAGACAGCGCCGGCTATAAAAAAGCCAGCGCTGACCACGTTGGTTGCTTTTTGAATCCGGTTTGGAAATAAAGAGTTTGTTGCATTCCTGAGTCCTGCTCCTTCCTCATCCGTGCATATTTGACACTGGTGACGAGGGTGGGATCCTGAGGAAGACAAAGGACCTTGTGGGGCATTGCGGCCATTTTCCAGTTGATTCGTGAACTCGACCGTACAGACTGACAGCGAAACAACATAGCCCATAGACCCCTATCAATCCCATTCGAGCCATCCAAAGAGAAGTGGTCCTCATACATGGGAAGATTTAACCTAAATCTGGTGGTGAACAGAATGCAGACAGAACCCAACGTGAAGAAGAAGGCTTACTTCTTGACCTATTGTGATTCGGAACTCTATGAATTAACCAAAGCCCTCATTGCAGATAACCTAGAGAAAGTCTCCTGGGATGAACTGTAATGAGCATTGAAAGGACATTTCGACCCTACCCCATCGTACCTGGCAAATCAGAACGACTTCTATCTCTGGAGCCAAAAAGAGGGGAAAAGCATAAGTGATTTCATGGCTGCACTGAGGAAACTTTCAAAGAACTGCAAATTCTTAAATGCCAAAGAAATTAGTCCTTGGCATTAAGGATTTAACCCTGCAGAAGAGAGGACATCTCATTCAAGGAGGCTCTGGAAGAAGTGAAAACCACGGAAGCATCTGACTCTTCTGCAGCCCGAGTCAAGAGCAGCAGCAAGGTCCACGCCAGCCAGGCCGCGAGGGGAACATCGTGTAACCCATCCAGCTCCAAAAGCAGTGACAGTGAGAAGGAAGATGTCCACTGGGTAAAAACCAACAAACTCAAAACCGCCAAGGGAATCAAGCCTTGCAGAAGCTGCAGAGGGAATCATCCTCGGTCCGCCTGCCATTTTAAGGAGGCGATCTGCAGGCGATGCAAGCGGAAGGGCCACATCGCAGAAGCCTGCAGAGTCAGCCAACCAGTGGACAAACCGAGTCTCAGAACATGCTCCCCGAATAGACAATACAAGGGTCAGAAGACATTTGACACAAAATTCAAAAAACAAGATGGCTTCTGGGAAGAAGAAACCCACCATACAATTGGAGGCTACACTCATACCCATGTGGGACACACAGACACTGTTGAATCCAACAAGTTTCTTACCGAAGTGAGGATTGAAGGAACCCTGTGGTCGATGAAAGTGGATTCAGAGTCTTATATATCAATGATATCCTGGACGGCCCTCCAGAAGATCAACCCCAACATCCGCCGAAGCAAGCTCTAGCCACAACGAATAATATAAAAGAACTACCAAGGCTACAAAATACCGGTCCTGGGAAAGAAAATCTGCCATGTGGAATATGAAGATTTTCAGAATAGAATAGAATAGAATAGAATAGAATAGAATAGAATAGAATAGAATAGAATAGAATAGAATAGAATAGAATATGTTATTGGATACACAAGGAATTTGTCTTGGTGTAAATACTCTCAGTATACATAAAGAAAAGGTACATTTGTTAAGAATCAAGAATCATAATGATAGTCATAGGGTACAATCAACAATCAAATCATACTAGGAAATAGTCAATATAAATCATAAGGATACAAGCAACAAAGTTACAGTCACAAATGGGAAGGGATGGGTGATAAGGAATGATGAGAAGATTAACAGTAATAGTAGTGTACACTTTATAAATAGTTGAACAGTGTTACGGGAATTATTTAACAGAGTGATGGCTTTTGGGAAAAAACTGTTCTTATGTCTAGTTGTTCTGGTGTGCAGTGCTCTATAGCGTCGTCTTGAGGGAAGGCGTTGAAACAGTTTATGTCCGGGATGTGAGGAGTCTGTAAATATTTTCACAGCCCTCTTTTTGACTCGTGCAGTATACAGGTCCTCAATTGAAGGCAAATGGGTAGTAATTGTTTTTTCTGCAGTCCTAATTATCTTCTGAAGTCTGTGTCTGTCCTGTTGGGTTGCAGAACCAAACTAGATGATAGACTCAATAATTCCTCTGTAGAACTGTATCAATAGCTCCCTGGGCAGTTTGAGCATTCTGAGTTGGCGCAGAAAAAACATTCTTTGTTGTGCTTTTTTGATGACCCCTACCACTGACCACTGTAGACCAAGATCTGCCCAGCCTTCTAGGGAGAGAGTGGTTCGCGCCGCTGCAAATCAGCCCCACTGATATCCACGTGACAGCGGTGACCAGAGCAAGTGCCGGAGACAATCTAGATGTTTTGGAGAGGGAATTCCGGGACATTTTCAGCAGCGAACTGGGAAAGTATAAGGAGACCTCAATATATTTTAACCTAGACCCCAACATAGCCCCTGTCAGACTGAAGTCCCAGAGAGTCCCTTTTGCTCTGCAACCCAAGGTAGAAGAGCAGTTAAACAAGCTGGTAGCTCAAGGCATCCTTGAGCTGGTAGACCACGCGAAGTGGGAGATCCTTATAGTGACCTCTGTAAAGCTTGATGGGTCAGTCATAATCTGTGGAGACTACAAGAGTACCCTGAACCTCTCACTACAACAGAGCACATATCTGGTATTGGTAGTCCAGTACCTACTACATTCGTTGAGCCAGGGCAAGATTTTTGCTAAGTTGGACCTAGCACAGGCATATCAACAATTGCCTGTGGACGCAGCCACCGCCAAAGCCCAAATGATCATAACCCACAAGGACACATTCAAGTACAAACGGCTGCAATTTGGGGTTAGCATAGCCCCGGCCTTTTCCAAAGGCTGCTACAAGGTCTGCCAGAAATAGTTCCTTACTTTGATGACATAATAGTCTCGGCTGAAGACAAGCCCCAGCTTGTCTTGAAAGGGTCCAAACAGTATTAGAAAGATTCCAAGAAGTAGGGCTAAAGTTAAAAAGGGACAAATGCCACATTGCCGTACCGAGCGTAGAGTTCTTGGGTTTCCATATCGATGGCTCAGGTATCCAACCCACAAACAGCAAGCTGAAAGCAATTAAGGAAGCCCCCACCCCACAGAATAAAAGGGAACTTCAAGCATTCTTGGGCTTATTAAACTTCTATAACATATTCTTATAAAAGGGAACTCCAAGCATTCTTGGGCTTATTAAACTTCTATAACATATTCTTATAAAAGGGAACTCCAAGCATTCTTGGGCTTATTAAACTTCTATAACATATTCTTATAACAGAAGGCAAACTTAGCGGAGCCACTCCATAGACTGTTGGATAAGAATACACCCTGGACCTGGGGACCCCCCCGAGGATGCCGCTTTTTCCAAAATAAAAAACATTTAAACATCTGACACTATATTAATTCAATATAGCGAGACCTTGCTGCTATGGCTAACATGTGATGCGTCTCCATACAGCATCGGGCAGTGCTTAGCCATAGATTACCAAATGGGAAGGAAGCCCCCATAGCATATTATTCTAAGACCTTGTCGAAAGCCGAGAGAAACTACGGCCAAATAGACAAGGAAGCCCTCGCCGCTGTAGCCAGAGTAAAATGTTTTCACAAATAGCTATATGGCAGACACTTCGAGTTGGTCACAGACCACAAACCGCTGCTCAGCATTCTCTCGGGGGACAAACCCACACCCAACATCTTATCGCCAAGAATGCTAAGATGGATAGTTTTCCTGACAGCGTATAACTATAGCTTCCTACACAGACCAGGAAAGGACATCCTACACGCCGATGCACTCAGCAGGTGCCCCCTGCCAGACCTAGTGGAAGACCCTGCCCCCGACTGCCGTAGTCCTTATAGAATGTCTCGAACCAGGCTTATTGATGGCAGCAGACATCGCAAGACTCAGCGCGAGTTTTGAACTGGGTATGGTAAGGCTGGCCAAACAAGACAGAAGGGGAGGAATTCAAGCCTTTCAAAGACAGACAGCTAGAGCTGTCAGCATTAAGGGGGTGTTTGTTATGGGGAGACAGGGTGGTGGTACCATAACCATTAATGGAAAGAATTCTGGGATTACTACATGAAAGGCACCCCGGAATAGTAAAAATGAAGGCCCTAGCGAGGAGTTACATCTGGTGGCTGGGGTTAGACAGAGACATTGAGACCTGGGTCGCCACATGCTCCCCATGTCAGGAATCCTGACCGGCCCCTCCCTCAGCACCCCCCCTCAAATGGGAAAAGCCTGCAGTACCATGGGATCTCATACACACAGACTTTGTAGGACCCTGTCAGGGACAAATATTCCTAATCATGGTCGACGCCTACTCTAAATGGTTGGAAGTGATGATTATGAAATCCACAACAATCGAGGCAACATTCAGAGTCCTGCGGAAAATATTCACCACCCACGGACTACCCGATGTGCTGGTTTCGGACAATGGACCACAATTCACAGCACAGCAATTCGAAAGCTTCCTCGCCCATTGGGAATCCGACATGCCTTTTTGGCACCGGCTCATCTGGCGGTGAACAGGCAAGCAGAGAGGATGCAAAGAACTTCTAAAAAAATTAGGCGATTGGCAAGAAAAAAAATCGACAAATAGTTGCTAATCCAACACATAACACCAAGTGCAGCAACAAACAGAAGCCAGCAGAAATGCTCATGAACAGAAAGTTAAGGTCCACCCTGGACAGAATCCATCCACACTATACAAACCCCTCTAGACTCCACAGGGAAGTGCAGAACATTCACATCGGGAGACACAGTGTATGCACGCAACTACACGGGAGGGAAAACCTTGGTCCCAGCAAAAATACTTGAAGGACTATGTCTGCTGCGTATGAGGTGATTGGTTGGCCTGAACTAAGAAGAGAGGGGTGTTAAATATGCATGACGCTACATTTACATGAGCCTACGTTATATACAAAGTGGAGTGTGATGTAAGACTCCACTTATTGGTTCAGCTGCTGGTGGGAAGATTGAGTCCCCGTCAGTGGCTGAAGTGTCGGACAGTGCCGACTATAAAAAAGCTGGTGCTGACCACATTGGTTGCTTTTTGAATCTGGTTTGTAAATAAAGAGTTTCTCACATTCCTGAGTCCTGCTCCTTCCTCATCCGCGCACATTTGACAATTACAGCCCCAAGCAACATACACAGGCGTGTAGAACAGATATATGGCATCTCTGAAGAATACAACTCCCAACAGCTGTAGAATGAAGGATCAAGTAGGATAAACCCTGGAAGCTATGGTTCAGCAACATCCAAAAGACCAAGTAGTCCCCAGCCCCTATCATGATAGTTGACACCCAGCTAACCTGCAGTCTTTTTTTCTTCATAGTTTTTAAATAAATTCAGCCCAAATTTAACTAATTCATCTTGTGAGACTGGGCTGAAGTATATGTAAAGTTATGCATAAAGATGGAACAGGCACCTAAGTAGAGTGAACAAAAGCCAGGAAAAGATCGCCTCAGAAGATAGATAAGAAGGAACAAAGGCATTAAGGAAATGAAGGGAAAATGTCACCTCAGTCGGACAAAAGAAGTTGGACTTGAGCACATGAGAAATCTCTCCACACATCTTAACAACAGCTACCAGATTTATACATCCACAAGGTTAGAGCAGCTGCAATCTTGTGAATTAAGTAAGCCAGGATTTTTTGGGGGTGGGGTGGGATAAAAGTAGTTGTGAAGCCCACTCACTCTTTGAATCCAGACTTTGCAGCTTCTGTCCTGAGTCAATGTGGATGAATAATAGAAAAACAGAGTTGGAAAGGACTATGGAGCTCTTCTAGTCCAGGCCCTGCTCAAGTAGGAAACTCTATACTATTTCAGATAGATGGCTGCCCAACCTCTTATTTAAAACTTCATCAACTCCTCAAAACCTCCTCAAAATAGGATCCTCGACTAGGATGAGGTGTGTGTGTGTGTGTGTGTGTGTGTTAGTGAGACCTGGGGGGAGTGTGTGGAAGAGAGAGAGAAAACCCCCTCTCTGGAACGAATTACCCCCGGAGATGAGGACCATCCCTGATCTCATGACCTTCCGTTGTGTGTTGAAAACTTATTTATTTCAGCAAGCCGGTCTGGCCTAGGGTTTTTTTTAAATTTTAATTTGGTTTTAATTTTTCTTAATTCCAGTGTTTTAATCTTTGTAAGCCAACATATTTAATTCTTTTAATTTTTAAATATTGTATGTGTTTATATGTGCTTTTATTCTGGCTGTTCACCGCCCCGAGTCCCTTTGGGAGAGGGGGCGGTATATAAGTCTAAATAAATAGATAGATAGATAGATAGATAGATAGATAGATAGATAGATAGATAGATAGATAGATAGATAGATAGATAGATAGATAGAGCAAAAGAGAGCATTTTGCTATCCTTTTAAATTCATTGAGTCTCTGTGTATTCTAAAGAACTGGTTGTGCCTGAATGTTCATGTGAAAGTAATTTTAGTATGACTATTTTCCAGGACAGGGAGTGTGCAAGTGAGTGACCATAAGCTGAATCTGGGACCACGCGTGTAACATTTTAATGGTGTCAGAAGTGGAGTCTATGGATTAGACTCTTTGAATTTATTATCTGAATGAACAGTTATGCTTTATTGAAATATGGGGATGCCCTGCAAAAAAGTGTGATAGCTCTACTGGAAAATCCTGAGGAAGGAGGTGAAATGGGTTTTGTATATTGTGAAGGGATGGAGAAACTTATTAAGAATCTGGGGTTCCTATTTGTGCAGGAATTGCGCAGCAGCTATCCAAATGAAGTGGGAGACACCAACACAAACTTGTAGCTCTATATAAATAAATATATTTAACATTCATATTAACAGCAGACAAGAAAGTCAGGAACATCACGAGGTAAATCAAAACAGCATACAGGGCACGCAGAACAAAAGGGCGAGGGAAAAGGAAACTCCCTCTTTACACCCATAACAACCAATCACAGCACAGATTTGAAGATAAATGGCAACAAGAATTAAAAATCAAAGCCTTAAAGAACCTTGTACACATCTCTGCTAGGAATAAGCACCCAGCTTGTGGAGAATATAGCAAAGTAGGGAAACTGTACAAACAAATAAGGCGACAATCTTACCAAAATGCCTGTTAACAAGCTCAGATTTTGATGAAACCCCAGGCATTCTTTCTGATGGGAAGGGCCCTTTTGAGGAATTAAGCAACACAATTCTGTGGGATTCAATATCAGTAGTGAAAACCTGAGCACAAAGAAGGTGCAGAAATCCCCCAAACCAGCAATGGGAAGAGTGGGAATAAGTACTATTTTATCGGGAGGAGAGCTGAAACAGATACAGATCTAGGGACTTTGAGCCCTGACCTCCTGAAATGGACCTGAAGGCTACATCAATTCAGCCTCCAATACAATTTGTCTGACCAAGAGATTGCGCTGGCCATATTAACATACCTGGAAGCCTGTACCAAATGGCAAATCTACCAGAGACATCCTAATTTCCCCTATCCTGATGACTGCCTCAGTGTCTTATGGGGATCCCAAAACATGGTTGAGAATTTAATCATAGGCACCCAATTATGGCTTAAAGTCACTGAGGATTGGCAGGGCAAAGAGGAGTTTTTAGAATTCTGCCATCACTATTTAGGTATCAGCTCACAGCTTCCTAATAACACAGAAGAGAAGCAAATGATGGAGGACATTATGCAGTGCCCTTGGAGAAACCAGCCTTTGAAAGGCGTGTTGGATGGGCTGCATCCTGAACAATCTTGGATTGGGCAGGTAGGTGCCAGATTATCCATTAGAAACTAATTTGTGAGAAGCAAGGAAAGCTGTTATTAATGTTGGAGAGGAAAGTAAAGTAAAGGATGTGAGGGAGGTACAAGTAATAAGAAGGTGAGAAAGAAGAAACTATGGAGCAACCAAGGGCAGAGAGCTGAGAATGGAAAGGAAGGTGTGCAAATGTAACAAAAGATGAGAGATTTGGGAGAAAACATGGAGAGATGGGATGGGCTTCCTACTAGAAGCTTGAAGGAGTGGGTGGAACAGTTAGAAAGAAATCAGCAAGGAGGGCGTGGATCAGAGGAGGAAAATGGAGGGAAGATGGAGAAAGAGCAGCCGTTCTTGCTGCTCAGGCAGGAACTGAAACAATTAACTAAGCTTTAAAGAACGTTTCAGTCCTAGTTATAAAAGGGGAAGAGGAAACTTAGGGTTGGGGGTGGGGTGGGGTGGCAGGATTTCATCCTATTTTGATTACAAATTTTGGAGTTTTGTTAAAATCTCTCTATGAAACCACTAGGGAGAAAGACTGAGAATCTTTTAAGTGAACTACCCGATTAGATCAAACTTTTCATCAGCTTAAATAAGCTCTCACCTCAGTTCCTACACTAGTGTCGCCTGACCTGGAAAGCTATTCTGCCTCTCTCTGTGGATGAAAAGAGGAGGATTGCAAATGAAGCGTTTGACTCAGAAATTAGGAAACTGAGGATGTCCTCTGAAATATTTTTCTGAGCAATTAAATCCAGCTTGTGCACTGGAGCAACAGCTGCCGTGTTGATTGATTGAAGCTGTGTAGAAATCAACCTTTGGAAAAGAAATGGAAGTGAGAGTGACTCATGCGGTGAAAGAAATTTTGTGAATCAAAGGAAGTCTTTGGCTCATTGCCAGCTGATTATCAAGGTACATTTGCTGTCCGGCCAGTGTATGGGAATTGGATAGTTAGGTAGCAATTGTGAGATGTCCCCTTAAGGGAATGCATCATGGTAAATGTAGTTAAAGGTATCCTGGGAAATGTAGTTCATGTCATGTGGCCACATCTGTAATCCTGATTGGTCACTAAATTGACCCTTGATAGGTTGGGGGAGTTTTCCTCTCTCTTGCCTGAACACAGCCTCGTGGTAGCAGCTCTACCCCCTACCTCTACGACTATGAGACAGAAAGATTAATATCATGCAGCCACTTTAAGCATCATGGGGTTGAGGCTTTATCATCTTTTTACCTACAAGACAGATATACAGAGGATTTGGTCATTAAAGAAGAACTTCATCACAAATGTGAGTTATGAGGATACCTGATGAACCAATAAATGTACTTTGTTATGGACATCTTGTTGAGTTTATCTATCTGCATCTGCACAGCTTACAAATCCATCACTGTGCAGGATACAGAAAAGTAAAAAGATGTTTAAGTCCTGAAGCCCATCAATATAAAAACTGTTAATTTGGATTTTGATAAAGCAAAGTAATATTGAAGCAAGGAGTGAATATGCAATGTTAATCTAAGCCTACATTTTCTCAGCGTCTCTCTCTCCCTCTCTGTGAGCAACGGAACACTTTACATGCTGTTTGCATGGTGGGAGGGGTTGGAATTCCCCCACATGCTACAAACAAAGAGAACTTTCTAACTGCAGAGTTGAAAACCAGTAAAAAAAAAAAACTCATCTCTGCTCAATTTGTCTTCCTGCTATCTCAAAGACTCCATTTGCATAACAAGGAGAATCAGATACTTCCCAGCTCTCAAAGGAAAATCAAACCTCTGTCTTTAAACCTTCTACAAATGCAGTGAGAGACTCTGAGAAATCATACCTGTATGCTTGTCGGTAAAACAAAGCTGATCTTCCTCTGCACCTCTGGAAGGTGGGCAAAGCAATAAAGAGGCCAGGGTTATAAAAATTCCTCCGGCCAGAGCCAAGTCTCCAGAGCAATAGGCACATTCCTTCCCCCTGAAGAGAGACACTTAATCTAGCAATGATTTAAACGAAGTCAGCATCTTGCCCTTTGCTATCCTGCTGAAGTCAATAAGGATTTTTCCTTTAGCAAATTTGTAGCAATCTAAAAGCATCGGAGTTGTGTATTCACCTTTCTTTCCAGCACTTTCAATTGCCATTCAACTGCTAGACTCTACCACCATCTGGTGGACAAAAAAAAATTCTTATATGATTTTTTTTACAAAGATTGACCAGAGTGTTTATCCAATGATAACCTCTTTTTGCAATTCTTGTGGACAATTTAATCAATTTAATTCAAATGTTCCAAGATTAATTACAACTTAACAGACTCAAGCAAAGCAGCCTACAGCATCATCTGGTGGTCAAGGAGAAATTTCCCATATTTTTTCCAATACCTGTTTATCCAATGATAATCCCTTTTTGCAACTATTGTGGTCAATTTAATCAATTTAATTCAAAGGTTCCAGGATTCACTGCAACCTAACAACAGCGTAGGTCGTAGCAACAACATCTTCCAGACCCTCTACTGCCACCTTGTAAAGCAAGCAACACTAATAGGCATATTTCTGCATTCAGCCCTCTAGTCTTCAGACTTTGCTATGCAACCTCTAGTGCCCTCTTGTGTTACAAGCTCACAAGGCACCCTAGAAGCAGCCATATTGTGTGCTGTGCTAGCATTGCCCAGATTCTGCAGTGCCACCTACGTGCTCAAGTATTAAATCCAACAGCAATTATATTTTCTGCTACCTGCTTGCAGCGCACCCTAGTACAAAAAAAGGAATTACACGGAAAACCACTAAATCTTCCAAAATTCTCCCTTTACCAATTTGAAGCATAGCAACTTCCTCAGCCATGACAGATGTCTCTGATGTACCAGGGGACTCCAACTCTCCACCCACTCTTGACATAAATGTAGAGCCTGATTCCCAACAACCACCTTTAGATGTCCAACCATCTGGAGAAGCTGCGATACCTCAGAAGGCGTACGAGCTCAGACAGCATAGGAAGCTTACCACACCCGCGGTGACTCGCTTCAGAGAGGATTGGGGAAGGCAGTATCGCATGACCTGCATGATGGAGATGGTCAAGATCTGTGACATCCCCAAAAGCAAGTTGTCCCTCGAGAGCCTCTTCCAGATGCAGAAGAAGTTAGAGGAGCATCTTGTACGGTGGAGAGACAGTGAAAATAAGCTTAAATACATACAGTTGAACCTGGAAGACCCAGAGTTCCAGGATCACATTCATTGCTACAAGGAGGTGAACAAAGAATGCGAAGACAGAGTTCGGGAAGACAGAAACTCCCTCCAGGCCATGAACTTCAATGCGCTTCAAAAGGAACAAAGGGCAAGGGAGAAGTCCACATCCGACATAGGTCTTCAATCACAAGGAGCTTCTTCCCACAATTCAAAGAAAGCCTCCTCTCTCCATCCCAAATCAGCTAAATTGCAGGCAGGTTCTAGTGTCTCGCACCAATTCTCTGCTGCCGGCTCTCACCATCCTTCCAGAGCATCCTCCCATCGTAGCGGCACATCTAAGGCCTCCAAAGCAGCCAATTATGCTGAACGGGCTGCAGAAGCTGAAGTAGAAGCTATAGTAGCAGATGCAGATCTACATGCAACAGAGGAGGTGACATGGTAGAAGGTAGAAATGGCCACAGCGCAGGGCAAATTGGAGTTGGCTGAACGGCAAAGGGACACCGCAACAAAAACTGCACAGGCTGCAGCATTGCAGAAAATGGCTGACAACGCCTCCCTTCAATTCAACCTCAAAGAGTTGGGAGAAGATAGCCCAGATATATGGATCACAGCCTATGTGAATGAGCAGCACTCGCTTTGAAATGAGCAGGTGCAATTGCCTCAGACGCCTAACAGTCTCCCACAATCAGGGAAGCACAGGGATGAATCTCAACCACAGACTTTACACATCAGTTACGCAACTGACGTTGTACGACCTAAAGTACGAGATTCACTTCTCACCAATAGCAAACCCTCCCCAAATGATGTGGTACATACTAAGATCCAAGATGCTCTTCCCAGACTCAACAACATTGCTCCAACGTCTCACGCCCTGCTGGCCGAGCAACTTTAGCCCACCAGTGCTTACAATGACTTCTCAACAAGTCGACATGCCGTCAGCGACAACTGCCACACTCAATCCACAGGCAGCAGCATTCCTGCCACAACCTTAATATCAATCCAGCTCCCAGGCACACAAGGTAACCACAACCCAGACCGAGGATGAGTGTCAACTGCACAACACTGTGCGCTGACTCACCATGCCCTCGTTCATGTTTTCCCATCTGCTTAGCCAAAGTGTACCCTGAAGGATGCCCCGAAGATGCTGTGAAAATGTACGTGCGGATAGACACTCAAAGCACCTGCATTCTGGCCAAACCTGCATTCTTCGACCTCTTTGAGATGCAACAGGAGGAACTTCCCTTCACTGTATCAACATGCCATGGACCAAGAAGCACGGTGGGGAGAAGAGTTAGTGGGCTTTGCATAGAGTCATTAGATGGAAGTTCCCGGTTCCCACTACCGCCCATATTTGAATGTGATGGGGTATCGAATGACCGCAATCAGATCGCAACACCTGAGGTCATAAGTAGCATGCCTCACCTACAGCACCTGGCTCATCACTTCCCCATTCTAGATCCGGAGGCTGAGATTCTACTCTTGCTGGGAAATAATGCCCCAAATGCCTTTCTCTTCTCTGAGTCAGTCGGCAGCCCTGTAGATGGCCCAGTGGTCATCAAATCTCCACTAGGATGGTGAACTGTAGGAATTGTTAGGGTCGATCAGGTGCAGGCCCCAACCCAGGCAAATGCCTTAGTACCATCCTTTCCAACAGATTTCCGATGCCATTTAGCATCATCGAAAACAAGAATGCCATTCCAGAATAAAAGGCCGCTGGTGATCAGTACACTTTTGCTAGGACACCCTAAATGGCCGCCAACAACCACCAGATGTGCACTAAGATGCTCTACATGAGCATATGCCTCTGCAACACCCTTTCCAACAGCTTCCTGATGCCCTTTGACAACGTGGAAGCAAGAGTACCAGTCCAATCCTAAAAGGCCACCAGAAGCAACCAGCAGACTTTCACCTTTGCCACCAAGAGTACCTGTCAACAAGTCTGCCAGAAGCAACCACCAGACTTTCATCTTTGCCACCAAGAGTACCTGTACACCCTAAAAGTCCATCAGAGGTAACCAGCAGACTTGCACCAAGATGCTGACCTTGAAGATTGAACTTCAAGCTTTGCATGCTTTGCTTTGTTTGATGCTTTATTAGTGTTTACTGTTTCTCTTAGTTATATAGTTATATGCTATTTAGATAGTATTACTGTTTACTGTTTATCTTAGTTTATAGATAATTATTATTTTTTTCTTCTTTTAATAGTGGAATTTACAATTCTGGGCGGGGAATGTGCTGTCCAGCCAGTGTATGGGAATTGGATAGTTAGGTAGCAATTGTGAGCTGTCCCCTTAAGGGAATGCATCATGGTAAATGTAGTTAAAGGTATCCTGGGAAATGTAGTTCATGTCATATGGCCACATCTGTAATCCCGATTGGTCACTAATTTGACCCTCAATGGGTTGGGGGAGTTTTCCTCTCTCTTGCCTGAACACAGCTTCGTGGTAGCAGCTCTACCCCCTACCTCTACGACTATGGGACAGAAAGATTAATATCATGCAGCCGCTTCAATCATCATGG
This sequence comes from Bungarus multicinctus, assembly GCA_023653725.1. Taxonomy (NCBI): domain Eukaryota; kingdom Metazoa; phylum Chordata; class Lepidosauria; order Squamata; family Elapidae; genus Bungarus; species Bungarus multicinctus. The sequence continues at coordinate 120,787,389 of CM042840.1, read as the reverse complement.
GGTTGAGGCTTTATCATCTTTTTACCTACAAGACAGATATACAGAGGATTGGTCATTAAAGAAGAACCTCATCACAAATGTGAGTTATGAGGATACCTGATGAATCAATAAATGTACTTAAGGGTGTTGCAGAGGCATATGCTCATGTAGAGCGTCTTAATGCACATCTGGTGGTTGTTGGCGGCCATTTAGGGTGTCCTAGCAAAAGTGTACTGATCACCAGCGGCCTTTTATTCTGGAATGGCATTCTTGTTTTCGATGATGCTAAAGGGCATCGGAAATCTGTTGGAAAGGATGGTACTAAGGCATTTGTTATGGACGTCTTGTTGAGTTTATCTATCTGCATCTGCACAGCTTACAAATCCATCACTGTGCAGGATACAGAAAAGTACAAGTAATGCATTTTTTTGAGTGAGGTATTCCCCTCCCCCCACAAAGTGATCTATATGTAAGTTCAATTGTTTCCATATTCACTCAGAAATGAATCTTACCAACTCTTAAGATTCCTATGTAGAAAATATGCTTAGGAATACTGCCTCAAAAGGACCTAATTTCAGCCAAATATACATAGGTAGACTTTGACAGCAAGCAGGAGAGCAGATACGAGAGTAGATTCAGAGATAACACAAAAATTTTCTTAATTTTCAGCAGTTGGAGGGCAGATCAGACAGGGAAATTGGCAAGAAATGTAACTAATTAGGCTGTTGATTTGAGCTCTGAGCTTGGCAATTTGGGAGCAAACATTTTGTCAACATTTGGGATGATATCATCAGTGTGTTTTGAGTTCAACTCAAATCAAAATGTACTGACAATGTCTCCTTGAATAGTGACAAAACATTTACAACCAAATTGCCAAGCTCGGAGCTCAAACCAACTGCCTAACTACCAACTGAACTATTAATATTCAAACACATTTCAAATTTGTTCAAATTATACCACTTTTCAATATTGTTTCAAAGTCCTTTTTTTTTTCTTTTAAAGACCCTGTAATCAGCAGTGGGATTCTACCGGTTCTGACCAGTTCAGCCAAACCCCTTGCTCTAAATAATCAGCAAACCAGTTCACTGTGACTATCATTTGGGCCTGCCCACCCACCCCTACGCTTTAACTGCCTATATTGTCTCAGCTGATTAGTGCAGCACAGCAGATTGCAGCTTCTCAGCTGTGTTGAGTGCTGTGCACGTGCGTATGAATCGTGCAATCATCAAACTGGTTGTTAAACCTGGTGTATCCCACCCCTGCCTCTAATCCCTTGCATTGGAGTGGAGTCATGACTGTTATGACAGGCAGAGCAGAGCGAGGAACCAGAATGCATTATCATTGGCTGAGATGCGCGCGTCAGCAGTTACTAGGAGCCAGAATGCATTATCATTGGCTGAGGAGGCTGACAGCGACCAATATAAAAGGAGATGTCCATGCGCATCAGCCGTTGCTAGCTAACTCCCTCTCTTGCTGTCAACTATAAAAAACCGTTCCGCTATTTAGCAGCAAACCAGTTACTTAAAAGCTATTTCAAGTTAATAAAAGTAAATTACCAAGATCGTTAACATCGTCTTTTATCTAAAAACTGGCAACGAGGACGGGATTGTCCAGTGAGGGCATACAAGACCACAGAGGCAGCAAACAGAACAGAAGTTAAATTAAGCAAGCTGACCAGATGTCTTCTGCTCCATCATTCCCGTGTTTCCATCCAACAACAGAGACATGGTATTCTTATATTAATAGATTTGAGTGTTTTTTAGATGCTGCTGACTTGGCAGACATTTCAAATCACAGAAAAAAAGCTTACTTCCTAAGTTTCTGTGGAGCAGCTGTATTTGATACTGCCACTGCTTTATTGGCACCACAATCTGTGAGAGAAGTTTCCTGGGAAGCCCTCCAGGAAATCCTTAGTAATCATTATGCCCCAAAGCTGTCTCGTAAAGCAAGGCGACACGCTATTAGGAGGCGAGCACAAGCAGAAGGAGAGAGCATTAACATGTATATGGCTGCACTAAGAACTGAAGCATTACAATGGGGTTTCAAGGAGCTTGATGACATGCTACTTGATCAGTTAGTTTGTGGAGTGAGAGACCTCAGACTCCAAAGACGTCTATTGGCAAAGAGTGATCTCACATTAAAAATGGCCATAGAAGAGGCTCAAGCCGCAGAGATGTCCAACCTCTCTGCGGTTGAAATCCAAGACATGCCTATCAACCCAATAACCAAGCCAAATGCCACTGTACATTTTGAAGAATTTACCCCTGATGAGTTATTAGATTATGGGGAAGATGTTAATCGCCTCACTAATCGCCCAATATTACAACAACAACAAAGCTGGAATCCAGGAAACAAACTTCAACAGTTTCCTACAGCGCAAGTAATTTGTTTAAGTTGCGAGGGTAATCACTTAAAACATACTTGTCATTTTAGAAATGCTATTTGTTTAAACTGCCAACATAAGGGCCATATAGCTAGAGTTTGCAAAGCTAAAAAAAACCATCACCATCACAACAACCAAATAGATACCAAAAACAAAGGGATGAATATTTTACTGTTACTAGAGCATCTCCCACTGAATCTTTAAATAATTTATCACGACATATGCACATTAATAAGATTCATTTTACCATCTCATTAGAAGGTAAAGAGTGTCCAATGGAGATCGATACTGGTTCGTCTCTGTCCATATTCTCCTGGAGTACTCTCAAGAAACTGATTCCAACCATCTCCAAGAAACAACTTCAACCTTGCAATGTGTCTCTAAAAGACTATCAAGGACAAAACATATCAGTCATAGGAACATGCAAGTTTGAAATTAATTTCCAAGAATTCAAGGGTCGTCTACCCCTTACTATTGTAGAAGGCACATTGCCTAGTTTGATGGGATTAGACTGGTTTGATGCTTTAGGTCTTAAAGTGACAGGCATACATTGCATTAACAACCAAGACTTTAACTCTTTACTAGCTGAATTTGAAGATGTTTTCAATGAGAAATTGGGCCATTATATAAGCTCCCCAATTTCTTTTGCTTTAGACCCAGCCATAAAACCTATCGGGTTAAAGCCCAGATGGGTCCCATTTGCATTAAAAACAAAAGTTGATAAAGAAATTGATAAGTTAATAGCCCAAGGAGTCCTGGAACCAGTAGATTATGCACTATGGGAAACTCCTATAGTGACTCCAATTAAACATGATGGCTCAATTAGATGATGTGCAGACTATAAGAGCACATTAAATAAAGCATTGCGCACCAGCGCATACCCTGTGCCCGTTATTCAACACCTACTTCACTCCATGGAAAAGGGCAACATATTCGCTAAACTTGACATGGCCCAAGCCGTACTAACAACTACCAGTAGATGAAACAACGGCCATGGCCCAAACTATTGTGACACACAGAGGAGCATTCAAGTGTAAAAGATTGCAGTTTGGGACATCTGTAGCTCCTGGTATCTTCCAATCCCTGATGAAAAGACTACTGCAAGGTATTCCTGATGTTATACCATATTTTGACGATGTCATCATAGCAGCAGGAAACAAACAAGATCTTTTGACACGAGTTAGACAAGTCCTAACTCGTTTCCAAACAGCTGGACTCAAATTAAAAAGAAACAAATGCAAATTTGGAGTCTCACAAGTAGAATTCCTAGGCTACAGGATTGATGCTGAAGGAATTCACCCTACAGACTCTAAAGTTAAAGCTGTTAAAGATGCACCAGTTCCAAAAAACAAAAAAGAACTACAGGCCCTTTTAGGTCTTCTAAACTTCTATGCATCATTCCTTCCTCACAAAGCATCTATAGCAGAACCTTTACACAGATTATTAGATGCTCAAGCTAAATGGGCAGGGGAACAACCACAACAGAACTCTTTTGACGCTGTCAAATCATTACTCTCATCCGACAATGTATTGATGCAATTCGACACCCAACTACCCTTAATTCTATGTTATGATGCATCCCCTTTTGGTATAGGATCTGTTCTAGCTCATATGTTGCCAAGTGGGATAGAAGCCCCGATAGCATACTTTTCAAGAACTATGTCACAAACAGAAAGAAATTATTCACAAATTGATAAAGAGGCTTTGGCAGTAGTTTTGTAGATAAAAGATGATGTTAACGATCTTGGTAATTTACTTTTATTAACTTGAAATAGCTTTTAAGTAACTGGTTTGCTGCTAAAGAGCAGAACAGTTTTTTACAGTTGACAGCAAGAGAGGGAGTTAGCTAGCAACGGCTGATGCACACGGACAGCTCCTTTTATATTGGTCACTGTCAGCCTCCTCAGCCAATGATAATGCATTCTGGTTCCTCACTCTGCTCTGCCTGTCATAACAGCCACGACTCCATTCCAATGCAAGGGATTAGAGGCAGGGGTGGGATACACCAGGTTCAACAACCAGTTTGATGATTGGCAACTGAATGGAGCTGAGCACTTACTGGCCGGATACCTTTCCTGATGCCTATGTAAAGTTTACAGCAGACATTTTCCCTTTGCATCCAGAGAGAGAAACATCTGCTGCTACCTAGGATTGAACTTATAGCCTCATGGTTATGAGGTGAGAGCTCCACCTCTAGGCCACCATGCTGTTCATTTTTTCAAAGTCCTTTAAGTGTTCAAAATGTGCAAGTAGAAATATTTTCATTGACACAAGATGGCATCCACTTACCAGAAATGTAGCGTTGATGCTCCTGCTTCATGGTGGCTTTATGTCCCAAACTAAAAGAAACTTTTCTTTAATACGCTTTAAGATATCTGTGAAAGCCAATTAAATTCTCTCTCTTCATTATAATTTATAAAGCATTATCCTTTATATATGCATGAAGCTAAGTAAATAATCACAGGTATTTAATCATACTTTCTAAGATTTTATTTGCTTGTTCTGTGTGTTTCATTTTGGGTTGTTTTATTTAAGAGCAGAGAAACAATAATTCTTAGGACACTGAGAGGAAGTCTATCAGGGTATAAATCTGAAACACTTCATTCACATGGAAGCTTCTGAGATCTCATTTTTTCCCACCCGTAAGCTCAAACGGAAGGAAGGAAGAAAGGAAGGAAGGAAGGAAGGAAGGAAGGAAGGAGGGAGGGAGGGAGGGAGGGAGGGAGGGAGGGGAAGGAAGGAAGGAAGGAAGGAAGGAAGGAAGGAAGGAAGGAAGGAAGGAAGGAAGGAAGGAAGGATGCTGAATTGTATGACTGCAGGTTAATCCTCAATTTACCACCACAATTGAGCCCAAATTTTTTGTTGCTAAGCAAGACAGTTATTGAGTTTTGCCCCATTTTTATGACTTCTCTTGCCACAGTTGTTAAGTGAATCACTGCAGTCATTAAGCTAATAACATGGTTGTTACGTGCATCTGGCTTCTCTTTTGAGTTTGCTTGTCAGAAGGTCAAAAAACCTGACCCAGGGATACTGAAACTGTCATACATATGAACCAGTTACCAAGCATCCAAATTTTGATCACGTGACCATGGGGATGTTGCAACGGTCGTAAGTGTGAACATCAGTCATAAGTCACTTTTTTCAGTGCTATTGTGACCTTCAAACGCTCACTAAAAGAACTGTTGCAAATCGAGGACTACCTGTGCTAATAATCATGTCTGTGTCAGCAAGAATGACTTCTGAAAATTTGCCTTCATTCATGACACTCAACTCTGGATACATACAGAAAAAAGATGCACTATAAAGTGAATTGAAAAAAGCAATAGATACAGGCTAAATAAAAATCGTATGGTTAAATACATTTATTACGAAGACACCTTCACCTCCCTTAAATCAAGGATCATTTTTAAAGTATTTATTTGATTTGTTAATTGTTTACAAGATACAGGTATAAGAATAAATATAATTTTGAATACATGAGATAGATACTTATAAGAAAAATAATAATAAAAATCATAAAAATCATGGTGAGTCATACAGATCTAGGCGTGAATATCACCATCAGGTGCCAGGACCAGAGGAAAAATCTGTCAAGAAAAATCTGTGCAAGTCAGGGAAACTAACACATTCACAAATAACAAAACAATATGAAGGCACTACTGAGTTCCTTTCATATCAGCTGAAGTTGGGGACAATAACATCACAGAGGAAATCTCTTTATGTAGTCAGAGCTAAATGATCCAATTGTTGTGATTGGGAGAGGTAAATTGATTTCATTTATCCAGATTCTTTCTCCTACTGTTCAAACATTGTTTCATGTGAATAAGACCACGGCTGGAGGCCCTGTGTTTGCTCAGCTACTTTGCAACAGATAAATTCCTACCCTGCAGCAGATAAATTTCTTGAAGACGTTAAGAAATTGGCTGAGATATACAACAGGGCAATGCTGGAATTCTTCACAAGTTGTGTTGATGCAGGGTGGGAATTTTGTTAATGGCAATCCAACGTAACCTGTGGATAACAGATTGTAGGAAGGTTAACGCTAAATAGCTTAACAGTCCCTGGTACCCTGGGTAACTTTCTGTATTAGGTAGTATGGATTTATACTGAAGTGTGGAGTGCAGAAGTGATATTCAGCAGGTTCTGACCAGTTCTGGAGAACCGGTAGCAGAAATTTTGAGTAGTTCAGAGAACTGGCAAATGTCACCTCTGACTGGAGATTTTAAAGTATCCTTCCCCTGCCACGCCCACCAAGCCATGCCCACAGAACCGGTGGTAAAAAAATTTGAATCCCATCACTGGAGAGTGAATAATAAGGTTATGGCAAAGTTATTCCAAAAATATTTTCCTGTCATTAAAGGCTTTTATAAACCAGCAATTTAAGAAATGATTAAGAAGTTCCTTGTACAATGTTTTAAATAGTGAAATAGAACTGAAAATGTAAAAAGTAATTTTAAAAAGAGAAAAGGGAATACAATGTCACCAGATGAATTTGATCTAAACTGCTATAAAGAAAGCTGTGTTGGCCCATTAAATGGAAACAACACTTTGACTGAGGACAATCAAATGCCAAAACAGAGTGTGTGGGTTTTGAATTTAAGCCTAGCCTGCATTTAACAATACATTCACTTTCAATTCAGCAATACTTCATTCTTTCTTTCATTTTGGATTCCAGAAATTCTTACTTTAGTTCTATTCTGTCTAAAATGTTCTCCAGCTGTGGTCCCCCTATCGCAGATATCTGTAGAGATTTTCTCCCATGTACTTACCTGGTTGTTAAAAGACTCACTATGATGACCACAACATTGATCAAAGCCCTGCTTATTTTAAGTTTGTTGTGAAGAAATTAAACAAGTGGCATTCAGGATAGATTCTACAGGAATTTTTCACTGAATCTTTCTTAATCCTGGATTGCAGCCTGATCAATTCCCCCCCAAAAAAATCAAGATTAAAAAGGAGGAACCACATGCTTCAAAAACAAGCATATGATTACCATGAAAGGGGATAAAATATAGTCTGTTTTTTGCTTCTTCTCCACCCAATGAGGTTGGAAAAGGTACACTGTATTCAGTATACCCACCAGTACCATCACAAAAATAATCTCTTTGTTTAATCACAGCCAGGTGATCTATTGAAAGATGGGGAAGAATTGTATTTTCACACTTGCAAGGCTGATGTGGGATAAACCAGTTGGGAATCATCACCAGATGAGTGAATTCTATTTTATTGTAAAGCCACGTTTAAAGAATGTAGGAAGTCTAAAGTCTACAATCCTTCCTCACACCTTTATGACCTGGGAAACTAGGGAGAGTCTCTTCTGAGACTCTTACTGTGCTCACCATCCAGAGTTGCAGGCTATGCTATCATTCCCTAGGCAGCATCTCCTTGGCTCGGTCAGCCAAGGTCCTCCCCAAACATCATTACAGATCTTCTAGCCTTCCATCCTATGGACTTAACATTCTGCTGAACTCCCATCCCTAAATCCTTCATGGAAGAAACTTCACAAGAACAATGCAGAGTTAAACTTTTGGTATTTGAAGCACTTAGCTGGATTGGATGGACTGAGAAGCAGAAACAATGGGAGGTTGTACATCTCGTTATTGAAAGGTCAACTCTTAAGACTCAGGACTCCTTTGGCTCCTGTGCAGAGTTCAGTCTGGTAAGCTACTACAAGGAGGAAATCATCAGACATTTGATGTAATTACCCAAATAGTTCTCACTAACAGTGATCATTGCTGCTGTTCCTCTTTTATCATATCAATAGGCATAAATGATCAGCCATTTTTAGGTATTTTATAGGTAGTCCTCATCTTACAACCACCATTGGAACCAGAATATCCATTGCTAAGCAAGGTGGTTGTTCAGTCGCGCCTGATTTTTTGCCACAATTGTTAAACAAATCATTTAACTTAGCCGTTGTTAATTGAATCAGATGATCATGAAATAATCTGGCTTCCCTGATGATATTGCGGATCAAAAACTGGCAGGGGAAGTCACCAATGGCAATCACATGACACCCTCCTCCAAACCTTGGAACTGTCAAGCTCCAAAATTTTGATCAGTGGGGAGGGTGCAATAGTCGTAAGACCAGTGGTATGTCACTTTTTTGCAATGACATTGTAACTTCGAATGCTCATTTGTGGTCAGAAGTCGAGGACGACCTGTATAGTAGATGAATTAGTTAAATTTAAGCTATACTTATTTTTTGTATATTTTCATTTATCAACAAGAATAAAATACAAATCAGAAAAACAAACATCCGAAAATAACGATGGAAAAAAAATCTTGTGTACAAAAAAGGGAAAAGAAAACATAACATCCCAAAAGTAAAATAGATCTCATGTTAAATATAAAGAATCCAATGAGGCTGGATGCTGAAAAATAAATTAAAAAACCTTGTTGCTCTCCCCCCCTCCCTTGGTTTACAAATAGTTATAAGCTTTCCCATCCTTAATTAATGTATATACTTCATTAAATAAATCTTTGAATCCTTCTGTTAACCATCTGTTATTATATTTAATACTTAGAAAGTCCACAAATGGCTTCCAGTCTCTTATTTTGCCACCTCTGTTATTTGATCAATTTTAAAAATCCAGTGTTCAACAATTAGCATCTTTTTTCCTTTCCAGTGCTTAGCAAGTACAATCCTCACAACAGACATCACATAAAGAAATAGTGCCCCAAACTGTTTTTGATTGGTTTATCCATAATACCTAAAAGAAAGAAAATATTTTCATTAATATTTCATTTTATTCATTAATATTTGTACCTTAAATATTTTCTGCATTATCATTACTATGTTTATCCAATATGATTTAACATATTTACAAGATGACCACATGTTAAAATGTATCTGGATTTTGATTATATTTCCAACATTGGTTGGAAATCCCTACACATATTTTTGCTAGGCTGTCTGGAGTTAAATACAAATGATACATTATTTTGTTAAAAAAAAAAAATTGAACTATAATTCAAAGTACATTTTAAGCCATTGCTCTCCCATATATCTAGCATTATGTTATACCCAAATTTTTTTGCCCATTTTATCATACAATCTTTGACATATTCATCTTCCAGATTCATCTTAAGCAACATTTTAGCAATCAAGTGGTTGGTCATCTCCAGAATGTAAGTTGGTATTCAATTCAGATTTAGCTCCTGCAAATGCAAAACTTTGAATCAAGTTTAAATCTTTCAAAAATTGAATAATAATTAAACCAATCACAAACAAATCCTTACTAGTTGTTCTCTTGTTTTTATCTTAAGTCCTTTCCCTCCCCCCCAAATATCAATAAATCCCGATATGCCACTCATTTATATTCTAATAGTATCTCTTTTCTATGTAATGCTTCATGGAGTGATAACCAAAGTGGCATTTCGTTAGCCAATCTTCTTTTATATTTCCATCATATATTCCCAATTGATTGCTTAGTAATATGATTCCTAAAACTAGGGCTAACCTTTACTTTATCATGCCATAAGCAAGCATCCCACCCAAATCTCAAATCAGAACCTTGAGATCCAACCACCTTAGAGCTAACCACCAGTTTTTTAAAGTTATCCAATCTGTCAACTACTCCAAATAAGCATCATAACATAAAGTAAGATCCAGCAATCCCAGACTTCCTCTTCCTTTAGCATCCTGTAGAAGCTTATATTTAATTCTTGGGCGGGGGGAGGGGGGGTGTTTTGCATTTAGTCTATTTTTTTTTCTTTTCTTTTAATGTGCCTGTAATCCATTGCATTGGAATGAAGTCAAATGTCCTTCCTGATACCAACGCAGCAGATATTTTCTTTGTGCCCAAAGAGAGTCTGCCACTACCTAGGATCAAACTCACAGCCTCCTGATTGTGAGGCAAGAGTTCCACCTCTAGGCCATCATGTCACTCGTTTTATTTTGCATTTAGGCTGTGCTTATTTAAAAACTGAGGGGGAAAAAAAAGACTGCAACTGTTATCTGGGTACCAACTGTCATGACAGGGGCTGGGGACTAAGTGGCCCTTTGGATGTTGCTGAACAACAAATCTCAGGATGTGCCGTACTTGATTCCTTCAAGCTACAGCTGCTGGGAGTGGTACTCTTCAGAGATGTCACCCCAGCTGCTCGACACTTCTGCATTTGTTACTGGGCTTGATGATTAGGGATTTTTTAGCAATAAAAATAGATAGTTTGGAAGCTTCCGCGTGCTTTGTATAATCTTTCATGTTTTTCAGGGTGTAATTTTCCTTTTCTTTACAGAACTGGACATAATCTTCCGGCGCGCAGTAAAGACCCTGTTCTTTCAACAGGCCGGCCTGGCCCAGTAAACGGTTTTTTGGGGGTTTTAAATTAACTAGGTTTTAAATTTTAATATAATTCTTAAATTTTAAATGTATTAGTTATATTTTTGTATTTAAATTGGATTTCGGCCGGATTAATTTGTTTAATCTGTTTTTAATTGTATATATTGTTCGTTTTTAGTAGGCTGTACACCGCCCCGAGTCCCTTTTTGGGAGAGGGCGCGGTATAAAAATTCAATAAATAAATAAATAAATAAAAAATAAAATCTACCAAAGTGGGTGTTTGTTAACCCCATCCCACCCACCTTGGAATCAGTCTCACAGAGGATAGAGAAGGTGGAAAAGAATACCAAGCCAGATGCTTTCCGTTATAGAAGTCATAATTCTTTTCATGAGAAAAGTGATGCTTGCTAAAGAGGAAAAAACACCATTGACTTACCAGTTTCGTCTTGAAAAAATCCTCACAACTGTAGATGTATGTATCATATTCCTTCCCCTCCTTACATTTTGTGCTTCTTTTGCAATAGAAAAATGGGATGTGGTTTTGCAGATGACATAGCTTGTTGACTGTAAAAACTGCCAAAGAGAGATCTCACAAGGTCATGATTAGACACTATCATCTACATAGTCCAGTCCGTGTTATGCGTTAGGAGGTACAAATCTTCAGTGGGGACCATTTTCTTCACATGAGAAGAGCTGAGAAGACTATCCTGGCTATAGGGCTGAGGGAACTTTGAAGATGAAGCTATCCCTCAACATCTTCTTCTTTGGTTGGTACTTGACATAGAAGGGAAAGAGAATCATATATTCTATTTGATTAAGTGGGGATTCACCATTGCTTCCTATTTCTTGGTTGCTGTGCCTCTAATGGCCTGATCTTCTTTCCAGGATGGTGGTTGGCCAGGCAATGTTGGACCTCTACAGGTGAGTCAATATAGTGGAGGGGTTTTTTGCACCCTTTTCCCCAAAAGCTGGGAGGTTCTGGGGGTTGACTTTCTGGATGCTTATGGACCATCTGAAATAATTGTTTATACTTTAAAGATTTGAGTTTAAACAGAGGCATAATTTAAGCACTCCAACAAGCAGTCACTTTTACTGATGGAATATTTTAACCCTAGGAATTGACCACAAAGCTCTTCAAAGTATTTATTTCAAAAGTTCTTCTGTAGTAAAATTTGGGAGGAATCCCTTGCTCTTCAGATTCTTGGGGGGAACATCTTTCCCAGTCTTTCTTGTAAATGTATTTATTTATTAAATTTATATGTTGCCCATTTCACTGTTGAACGATGCTGGGCAGGTCATAATTGAATGACTGAATTGGCATAAAATTCTTAATTGTTCCCATTAAAGTTGGTGATTGCATATATACTATACATGAAGTTCAGCTTCTTTTACTTTTTTTTTTTTTGTACTGTAGTATGTTGTATCAGCTCAAGCTACTTTAACTTAGTTAAACATGTGCCCATACATGGATCTCAGTCTTGCTCTTTTGACCATTAAGTCCTGTCCAACTCTTGGCAATTTTATAGGAAAATGTTCTCCATGCTACCCTGTCAAGCACAGCTTTTTAAAATTATGGGATGTTTAACTTTGTATCAGGTTTCACAAGCCAGTGTGCTCTTTGCTGCCCCTTTTTCTTGTTCTACTAACAATTCCTATCATCATTGCTTTCCCCAATGAACTTGCATGCATGTCATGGCCAAGATTATGACTTTAGTTTCTAGTGATGTGTCTGTTTTATATCATTTAACATCTCTCTGCTAGTTACTCTGGCTGTCCATGGTATATGCAATAATTTATCACCAGCATCACAGTTCAGGATCTCAGTTTACTTAATTAGATTATCAGATACTCAAACTGAACTATAGGGGTATGTATGTATCAGAATGCTTCTGTATCAGCATAATTCAAAGAGAACCTATTCAAAAGAAGTTGTGGTGGTATTTTGTGTATAACTTTCTCTGTGTTGAGTTTGCAAATGATGGCCTGTAGTTAGCTAACAATATGAATGATTTACAGTGAATTTTCAAAATAATGTCTCATAAAGTAAAGAGTATTTATCTGAAAATTAATGTTCCAAAGACCAGGCAGGCTGTATTTGACAAGGTAAATACTGCAAGTGAAAATGAAAAATTGTACCAAGTAGAAAATTGTGTGTATATTGGAAAAAAGCGTTACAGCTGAAGTGGAAAGAGAGTTTATTTCCAGGACTTGTTTCCCTGAATATGGAAACATGACAAGACCAAGTTCAGTTCCCCACTTTATATAATCCCCTCAGATCCCCCCAAAACTGTTCCTACCTCTAAACAACTCCCACTCCCATATAATTCTTTCCTTGCTGATATAAATGACCCCACAAAAAAGTGCCAGGCTTTGAAATACCACATCAGGAATGGTCAATTCTGAATAGGATTTGCACCTTACACAGCCTCTATGAGACTCTCTGTATAAATGAGGCATAGTATCCTTCCATCAATGTGATTGTGGGCTCCAACATTAAACTGTAGATCAGAGTTCCCCAACCTTTTTGGTTTTGTGGACCAGCCAGGGGTGGTGGGGAGAGGGGATGGTTTTGTGTGTTCAAGGCCTGGTAGTAATTCCTTAGCCCAGGGGTTGGGACTCCTACTATAGATCACATCATGATCGGCAGTAAGCTGAGGGCATTTACTGGTCCAGTATCTGATTATTATTATTATTTTTTATTATGGTTGATGTTGCACTTCAATGGTTAGATGGTCTAGACACAAGTATTTGAACACCAATCTAAATTAAAATATATTTTGCTAGTATATGTATGATATGTCATATGCTAAATAAATAAATAATAGGTATTGTTCATCATTAACAAAGGGACCATGAGCTTTGACTAGAAGCAGGCAAAATTCAGCCCAGTGCAATTGATTAAGCCAGTGTTTCTTAAAGTGTGGTCTTAGGAACCTAGAGAGATCACACAACAGCCCTTCAAGGGTCCATGAAATGAAAACGATAGTTGAAAAATAATACTTCAAACATTCCCATCAAACAATTGTGAGAAGTGGTATTGGCAGCAAATGTGTCAATTTTAATTTTTCATGAGGTACATATCAATAAACCCATACAAATAAAAGCTTTTTGGGATCCTTCATAAGTCTTCAAAAGTGGGAAGAGGCTCTGAGGGAAAAGAGTTTAAGAAACACTGGACTAAGATAATTGCACAAAGTAATTGGCACCTTAACACTAACAATGTTTTTTCACTGGCTAACAAGAAATAATGCTTATTTCCAGCATCTCTGCTGCCTCTGTAAAACATTAGGTATTTTAATGATAAAATGGCTCACTTACACAATTAAACTTATCCAGTTTTCCCTATATGCTCACAAGATCCTGATAGTGAACTTCCTAAACTTTCTCACACCACAATTCAAAATCCCTATAAAATATTTTCCATTCTATTATGCTCTGTTCCTTTTCCTTTGTAATCTGAAACTGAATTACTGTTCTTTGAAAAAGTGTAATTTTGTTCTTCAGAATTCTACTCCATCTTTTTCATTCACAACAATTTCCTAAAGATGAGAAATGGATGGAGAACTTTTATGGGGTATAAGTCCATGGAGAAACTAAGTATATGGCTTGTTCTGAAGAATGAATGTCAAAAAAGTCAAATGAGCCCTTTTTTGATATTGGAGTGGGCAACAACAAATAAGTCCTAATACAATCTGTTACAACGATCCCATTGCACACAGTATGAAGCACATTGAGGCTTTACCATAAAACTGATAAGGAATGAGGATGAAATCACAAAAGGAAAAAAGAAGGATAAGCAAAAATGTTCCATTGAGAGGAAAGAAGAAATAGAATGAATGGTGGTGAGATGGAGTTGATTAGATCCTGAATAAGTGAAGAGTGGCACATTTAAAGAACAAAGATCCTTATGAAGTGATTTAGTGAAAGCAAAGATAGTGGTTTGTAAGAACAAAAAGAGACAGTGTTATAGTGAATCATATAGTGGTAAACCTGATTTAAATTCCTTTTCCTTATTGGGTTGGCTTATTGTATTAATCTGCTTTTTATGTGTTTTGCATACAGTTCCTTTGCTCAATGAATATGTATTTGTGATCATATGTTAGCACTCCAGACCAAGGGAAGTTCTGCCAATTTCAGATTCTACAGAGCACTTTAATTGTGTCCTAGAGGGAAACATGGAGGGAAAATTCCAGTATAACTGTGTAATCCCACCTGTGTGTGAAGAAATAACATTGCTTTTTAATTATTCTTACAATTTTCTATCTCAGTTGGAAACTGGTTTGAGTGTGATGAAAACTGTGCAGGTTTGTAAGAACAGAAATATACAGAATGAAATATTGAATTATCTAGATATAAAGGTGATTTAGTTGTATTTTTTTTCCTATTCCTTCATCTCCTATATTTAATATGCTTCATGCTCTTTTTCTGGGTTTTGCATGAAGTTCCTCATCCTTTCAGGTATTTATCTCACCTTTTAACATTGTTCAGGGGATTCTTCAGCTAAGCATGAAGAAAATTCTGCAGCTAAGCATGAAGAAAATATTCCTATAGAAACCTGTCCTGAGGTTGTTCACTTTCAAATATATTTTTTCAAGGAGAATAAATGACAAGGGTGCAAAACATTTCAAAGCCAAATGCCTGATTTTGAGTTCAAAATAGCACACTCTAAAGGCAGATCGGTCTGTTTTGAACTAAGCAGACTTCAGATTTGAAATGTTTGACTCACCATTATTAGAAATGTCTCTATTATAGAGGGAGGGGAAACAAAAGGAAGAGCACAGAAAAAAGAAAGGCCACAAAAAGAATTCAGAGCTGAATTCTTTCATATAGAAAGAAAGACCAGCTGGTTTTGACCAATAAAGGAAGTTGGGCATAGGTTATGTATGTATGTATATGTATATGTGTGTATATATATATATATATATATATATATATATATATGTGTGTGTGTATATATATATATATATATATATATATATATATATATATATATACTTTGTATTACAACACCCTGTTAAGCCCCAATTAAGGGAGAAAGCATACTGCTTTCTTTTCTGTCTTTCGGCTCATCACCAGAGACCATACCGACAGAAAGCTATTTGTTTCGTTGTCTTTTTTTAGCCATACCCTTACTGGGATTCGAACCAGGGAAGTATTACATGTGAGGCAGTTGTAATTGCCACTACACTAGATCTATCCTAGTCTCCCTTATTTATTATTTAAAATTATCAGCTCAAAAACCTTACACACATGTAAACAAAAGACAACGAAACAAATAGCTTTTTGTCGGTGTGGTCTCTGGTGATGAGCCGAAAGACAGAAAAGAAAGCAGTATGCTTTCTCCCTTAATTGGGGCTTAACAGGGTGTTGTAATACAAAGTGTATATATATATATATATATATATATATATATATATATATATATATATATATATATATATATATATATATATATATATATATATATATATATAAACCTTTGGATGTTGCAATCCTTGTATGATATATCCTAACCGTAAAGCCTACAAACTTGAAATTTGGCTTGTATGTTCCTCTTGGCTTTCACTAGGAAAGGATTTTTTGAAATGACCATCAGAGTATTTGTATTTCGTATATTATTATTAACACGCTCTGATGCTAAGGACTTCTACTCCCCCCCACCCAGGGGTGGGGTTTAAAATTTTTAACAACTGGTTCTGTGGGCATGGTTTAGGTGATGGGTGTGACTTGGTGGTCATGTGACTGGGTGGATGTGGCTTGGTGGTCATGTTATTGGCTGGGTGTGGCCAACTCAATATCACTCCCATCGAGGCATGCACCTCCTCCTCGCCTGGCCTGTCATGACTGTGGGGATGCTGCAACAGTTGTAAGTGTGAAAAATGGTCATAAATCACTTTTTTCAGTGCCATTGTAACTTTGAATGGTCCCTCCACACAAGCAAAGTACCAGCAAAGAAGGGGGAAAAAACTCCAGGAAGTTCCTGAGACAGGAAGTCCAGTCCTGCCAAGAATGTAATAAGGGTTAACGGAGAACCAGTTTCTGTGAGCAACACCAGAATGTTTCCTTCCTGCCTTCCTTACAGAATTAGGCCAGTAATTTCTTCTAACAACCAGTTCTCTGAACTGCTTAGAATGTTAACAATCGGTTCTACCAAATAGATACGAATCTGTAGAAACTCACCCCTGCCCTCCCCACCTGAAAAGAAATCTGTTCCAAATGTAAAACACAAGCAGAGGAAAGGAGTTCCAGTTCCAGTTTTAGAGCAGCAAACAGCTTTAGTACAGAACAGTTGACCTAAGTCAGTGGTGGCTAACCTTTTTTAGCTCCCATGCCAAAAATTGCACACATGCTCACGCACATGTACTCATATGCCAGCACCAAGAAGGCAATGCATGCTGTCCCCCCGTATCCCCTGTGCTCCCCCATGATCCCCCATGCGTGACGTGCATCTCTGTGTATGCACGCACAACCCCTCCATATGCGCACGCATCTCTGCGCATGCACGTGAGGCCCACACACACACACTGCGCATCCCTGTGCATGCACGCACATCTCCTATGCACCCCCGCTTCCTGCACATGCGTGCCAGATATCCGACAATCAACTGTCAGGTGGCGGTGCATGCACACATGTGCACACATGTGCAGTGGGGCTCTTCTGGGCGACCTCTCACATGCTGGCAAAAGTGACTCTGTGTGCCATTCCCAGCACATGTGCCATAGGTTCGCCATCACGGACCTAAGCCATGCCCAGCTCCTTGCTGTCTCCTTCTTGCTCACACAGCAAGTTTCCAAACAGCCCTGAATTCTCTCACGCACTGACAGGATGCTAATCAGATGAATACCAAAGGATGCAGATAGGCAGAGGCACAATTTTCACCCCCTTATTTTCCTCCCTAAAAACTAAGCCTGATCACATAGTTTTGTAGCGAAACACAGGTATAGAGCTAGTATTAAAATAGAAGTAAGTAATAAATACACAAGGCAGAACTAGAAAATGTGAAATATAAACTATTGAATAAACTAGAGGTTAGTGATAGGGAGTAAGATCTTCCTTGGTTTACTTTCTAGGCTCAAATACATAAATCTATTTGCTGAACACTATTGTAGTATATCATCAATGGTATCAAATTTATTTATTTAGTGTATAGTACGTGTCAGCCAAGTATCACCGAAGTGGCTGGCTGCCTCTATGAAAGGAATTTTTTCGGGTGGTGTTATCTTTACCCGCTGGACACCTGAATGCCGGTAGGCAGCTAAGGAGGGGGCTCCTTTCTTGTCCCACTGCAGTTTATTCATTCACGGGAATCAAACTGCTGATCTGCCAATATCAGCAACATCATCAGTCTTACCACATGAGCCACTGCAGCCCCCAATGGTATCAAAAATCTGAAGGCATAAAAATGGAAATGAATGGCAACAAAATAAATATTATGGCAGATGTATTCTCTAGTTAAGTGAAATCATTGCTTCCAAAAAGTACTAGCCACTCTTCATAAAGAAAAGTACTGCTTCCAAACAGAGTCCTGATTTTGTCTTTAGTTGTTAATTTCTGGGGATAAACAGATACTCCGCCTTCTGCATTTTATTCTGCTGATATTTTTTCCTTTTCTTGTCCAGGTCAACTTCTTTCCATACCTTCGATATCTATCAACTTCAACGGGATGGTTGCTTTGGGAGAAGAGGTCACCATCCTCTGCAGAAACCAGGATAATTTTTATGGAAAATTCTATCTCACCAGATATAAAAGCTTCAGTGATGAAGGGGAAACTGTAGGAACTAAAGAGGCCATATTCAATCAGGCTGCATTTTACTTGTCCCATCTTAGCAACTCACAGGCGGGCATCTATAACTGCAGATTTTGCTTGGCTGACAGGAGATGCTCATCCTTCAGTCCTAAAATCTATCTCAACCTAATAGGTGATGACTAGTCAGTAATTGTTTGATTTTCACACAACTGGCACTACAAAGAGTTTCACAATTTTGCATCAGCCAAATATTTCCTTTCCCTGCCAGAGAAGCTCATAGGATAATTTTGGGCAAGTTGCTCTCCCTCCCTCCTCTCTTTTCTCTTTTACTCTTTTTATTCATTTATAATATAAAATACAAAAATACAAAAGCAAATAATAGGAAAAATGGGGCAGGGAAAAAGGAAGAGCAAAGTGTAGAAAAGAAGGGGGAAAGAAAGAAAAGGCATTGACTTCCGATTCCTTTTGGTGCAGTAGAATAAGATAGTAACATCAAACCTCAACTTTTCACTTTTACATAACAGTATAAACTAGCCATTTCTATAACGACAAACCTATCTAATCAGTAAACCTCAAACTCAAGTTTTCATTTTTTTTCCCCCACCTCAAGCACAAAGTCCAGAAGAAGTTTCCAAGTAGAAACAAAAGTTTTATCAAAACAGTCAATTTAACCATCTCTGCTAACTCCATTAGCTTTTGCAAGCCATTCATCCATTGTGGGGATCGAAGTGTCCTTCCATTTCTGCGCATAAATTTATATTGCTGCCATCAACATATATAACACCAAAGTTCCAAAAAAACCATTTAAATTAAATTTTCCCATTAAACCCAAAAGAAAAGTTTCTATTAGCCAACATATCTCACAGGGTTGTTATTGGAAAGGAGAAGGAAGAGAGAGCACTTTGTATACCACTGAGAACACTGGTACGGGCGAGGGGGGGAAATTGGTGTTTGTAATGTCTGAATGGAAAGCCAAGTTGCTTCAATTAAAACATCCATGCATTTTGCAAGAGATTTCCCTTCTGTGTCCATAGTGATGTGATCCAGATTAAAATTGGTTCATTTTCTTGTCCTGATGTGAATTGGGTTCTTTCACAGTCCTTGAAATGCCAAATCCATGACTCTGCTTAGGCACCCAGTGGATTGGAAAAAGAGGGTCTACATGTGCATGAAGATGGCAAAATAGAAATTGGTAACTAGTTAAATGCAGTAATCTTTGCATCAGATGCTGTTGACTTCATGACACAATGCAATCATTTGGCACCTATAACTCCATTTTGATACCTTTTTGCTTTCATAGATGCCATTCTCTATAAGCTAACATTGTTTAGTATATCAGTTTGAAGACACAGAATGTCAGATAAGGAAAATTTGGTGCTTGGGCCTTGGCTAAACAATAGAGTGGAGAAAAAACAAATAGGCTTTCTTATAAATAATTGAAAAAAAATGTACTGAGAATGGAGAAGATTGCCAAAAGACCGAAAAGGGAGGGATGTTATTTGTGGCTGAATGAAACAGGAGACACTGGTGTAAAAGTTTCTCTGAGGTTTCACTGAATCTTTCTCCCTTCCAGATCCCAGCCTGACCAAGCCTTCCCTCCAGATTATAAATATGTATCATCCATACTTCGACATACAGTGTGAGGGGACAAAACCTCATCTAATATTTGCTCTTATGAACTCAAGGCAGCTGATAAAATACGTGGCTGCAAAGCCAGGGGAAAAGAGAGTGGTTTTCCAACTCAGCTCCTTGGGGTTGGAAGAGGCAGAACGTTATACCTGCCAGTACCACCAGGAAAGAAACCCCTTTGTCTGGTCAATGCCAAGTGACCCACTGGAATTGCCTTTGAGAGGTAAGTCATCAAAACAGCATATTTCCTTTTCTCCATTTGCCCATCTGGGATGGACTGAATTTCTGGGAGATCTCGAACTGGGGTAGAACTTCTAGTAATGGATATCATACAGATTTGAAGTCATAAACATTAGGACAGTAGGTGACCCTTGATCGGCAAGTATCTGTCTTGGGACGATTGAATGTTTCAGGGGAGACAGGGAAAGGGAAAGATTGATTAAATGAATGAATGAATGAATGAATGAATGAATGAATGAATGAATTCTTTATTGGTCAAATGTTGCTATTTACTCAGAGATTTCACAAGAAATATTGTTGAAATCCAAAGAAATAAATGGATTCCTTTCTTGAATCCTGATTATTTTTAGATCCTGAGATGATGAATCCCACCATGAAGACAATACCTGGAGGGCACAATGCTTCAGGTGGGAATCCCCCCTCCCATAAAGTCCCAGGGGCAAGTAAATGGTCTGATTTTTGCTCTTCACAAATAAGAATGAGGACTGTCTTTCTCCAGACTCTATTGCCATTACCTGCTGAAACAATGATAAACCTATCAACTACAACATACTAAGCATAGTTAGGTTTAACTTTGCTTAATTATCCTTGGAAATAAGAAGAAAGATCTTGAACCACCCCTTTGTGGAAGGGAGGTTCTGATGAACATCTTCAAGGCTGATGTGAGGATTGTGAAAAACAGAGATAAAATTGCTCAGATCTGGTCTGAACAATTGTTCATTGGAGGGCTGACCCTCCAAAGTTGTTTTCTGTAGAGTGGTGCTGGGCTTCCATCCCCATTGTTTTGGGGGGAATTCTCTTTTCTTTGCCATTAAATGAAGATGTGTTGCAAATGTGCAAAAAGAACCTTGCTATTTGCTAAGAGATTTCACAAGAAATATTATTGAAATCCAAAGAAACAAATGAATTCCTTTCTTGAATTCTGATTATTTTTAGATCCTGAGATGATGAATCCCACCATGAAGACGATACCTGGAGGGCACAATGCTTCAGGTGGGAATCCCCCCCCCCAATAAAGTCCCAGGGGCAAGTAAATGGTCTGATTTTTGCCCTTCACAAATAAGAATGAGGACTGTCTTTCTACAGACTCTATTGCCATTACCTGCTGAAACAATGATAAACCTATCAACTACAACATACTAAGCATAGTTAGATTTAACTTTGCTTAATTATCCTTGGAACTAAGAAGAAAGATCTTGAACCAACCCTTTGTGGAAGGGAGGGTCTGATGAACATCTTCAAGGCTGATGTGAGGATTGTGAAAAACAGAGATAAAATTGCTCAGATCTGGTCTGAGTTGCATTTTGAGGATATAGACCAAGCCTATTTCCAATTTCTTGCCTCCAGTCAATGAGACAGGCATGTCCCATATTTGAATGATTGCATAATCCCTCCATCCAGAAATCTCTAGTGGAACATTTTCCAGAGATAGAAGAGACTGGTGCTCAGCCACAGAGAGGGCAGGAATGGTCAGCTTGGAGGGTTAAGTGAGCATATTTGGAAAAGCAGAAGTATGCTTTGGGCAATCACCACGATGGCTGCCTTGACAGCTTTCTTCTTTCCAAATAGCACACGGGGACAATGTCTCCTCAATTCCCCATTGGCCCCCCCTATAGTTTACTTTTGTTTGTTCCTGTGAGCATTCCTTCAAACAAAATATTGATTTTCAGTCACTCTTTTTTTTTCTAATTGTGTTTCTTGGGCCTACCTGGAGGTTCAAAAATATTAATGAAATTCAGCCTGTTGCTAAGGAATGTTTATTTGGCTGCATTGCTAAAATCGTAGGACACAGAGCCTGGCTGGCCTCAAGGCGGTTATTTGTGGTTACTTTCCAGTGTATTGAGATCTTACAGAAGATGGGATGGAAAT
Source organism: Bungarus multicinctus (assembly GCA_023653725.1). Classification (NCBI taxonomy): domain Eukaryota; kingdom Metazoa; phylum Chordata; class Lepidosauria; order Squamata; family Elapidae; genus Bungarus; species Bungarus multicinctus. The sequence goes on along the minus strand of CM042840.1, from coordinate 120,765,257 downwards.
GGAAAACAGATAAAGACACTTGAGGTTATAGATCTTTTTGCAATTAATAGTGGATGGAATTCTATTTCTGCTTACTCTTCTGTACTGTATATTTGACCCTTGTTTTTATTCCTTAAATGTATTGCATGGATTTTGAATGATGATTTTTCATATGCATCGCCTACCAGTTTGGATTGTCCCCTTCACGTTAGCATTTTCTTCATCTTTGCAAATAATTCTTATGACTGTGATTTGAACTGAATTCTGATTCACAGAATTCCACTGGACACCAAACACTTGCTCTGTGCTGAAATCAGGGTTGTTTGCAGGGACTGGTCAAAACAGGAAAGAGGAGGACGCAATAATGCTACCAGAGCCCTACTCTTTTCTGTGTATTCGCAATACTGACGCACACACACACAAAGGGGCTGGGCTTCAATTGCAGTGGAGCAATCACCATCTTCCCTTTTTTGACACCCCTGACAGGAATTCAAATTAAATTATCCCAGGGAGATGACTGTCTTAGCTTATACCCAACGAAGGAGGTCCCAGCACCTCATTGTTTTCATTGCTAAGTGCTCTTATTGTTAGAAACAATAAGACTTGCTAACCTTTATCCAAACTCCATCTTACTATAACTTAGCTCTGTTATTCTATTTCTTGTACTTTGGAAAGAAATGAACAAGTTTTGACATCCTTCTCTGGGATATCCCTTCATGGGATTTGAGAAGTTCTACTTCTTACTTTTCTTTTTATGGCTGAACAATCTCACGGTCTTGTTTTCCCCTACATCCCTGCATGTACTGCACTTCTTCATGCTCTCTGAGTTTCCATTTCCTGGATTTAAAGGTTGTCCTCCATTTACAATCACAATTGGGACTGGAATTTCTTTCGTTAAGTCATTGTGGCTATAAGTCAAATCAGACCTGTTTTTAATGGCCATTATGACAGCCACTAATGATCACCCATGGCCACTAATGCCACAGTTATAAATGCAAATCCATTCTTCTGAATTGGGTTTTTTGCCGTCCTCCCACAAAAGGTTGCAAATCATGATCACAGGAGAACAGGATCCTGGAAACTGTCATATATCCGTGCTGGTTACTAAGCATCCAAATTGTGATCATGTGACTATGAGAATGTATGGCAATCATAAGTGCAATAAATGATTGTAAGTGTGAGGACTGGCCTTTTTTCAGCCCCATTACAACTCCAAATTGTTACTAAACAAATGATTGCAAGTCGAGAATTAGTTGAACTTTATCTGATTATTAGACTTTACAGTATACCTACTGTATAGGATTTCTAAGAAATATTTTCTGTGCTGTCCAGCCAGTGTATGGGAATTGGATAGTTAGGTAGCAATTGTGAGCTGTCCCCTTAAGGGAATGCATCATGGTAAATGTAGTTAAAGGTATCCTGGGAAATGTAGTTCGTGACATGTGGCCACATCTGTAATCCTGATTGGTCACTAATTTGACCCTTGATGGGTTGGGAGAGTTTTCCTCACTTTTGCCTGAATTCCCTGACTCATGGCAGCTGCTTTCTATCGCTACGAGATGGGTTAGGAGATAACCATCTTTGACCTACAAATCAGATATGCAAAGGAATTGGACATAAAGAAAAACTTCGTCACAAATGTGAGTCATGAAGATACCTGATGAACCAATAATAAATACTTTGTATTGATGTTTTGTTGAGTTTATCTATCTGCATCTGTACAGCTTACAAATCCACCACTGTACAGAATACAGAATATTTTCAGAATACAGAAGATTGGTGTAATCCCTGAGAGATAGTCCAGAGAAGAAACACAAACAAGAGTGCTAGCTCTGTCTTTATTATTAACAGAATCTTGCAAGACTGTAAAGTATTTTTCCACCCCCTCCTTTCCCTTTTTCTCTCTGGCAAACTAGGGAGGGTCCCTTTGAAATGTTTCCCCATGTTCCATCCCTCTTCTGAGGGCTGAGACATCTTTTAAATGCCAATTTTTTCTCCTGTCTCTCAAGGTCACTCTCTTGCTGACTTGCTCTGTCTAAAAACAGCTGACCAACACTGGTGGATGGACTCATTGCTTCACCAGCATCCCACAAACTATTTATCATCCATAGGATTTTTTTTTTTTTTGGTTATGTGTAATATGTGAGACTGCTAGAACTGTGCAAATAAGGAGCTAGAGTACATAATTAATGTACTGTAATGCTTGATTAGCATATCGTGAAGCACAGATCAAGCATTATATAGCAAAACCCCAGTGCCTGATCATATTTGTTCTCAGAATGCTAAAGTGGACACAGAGAGAAATCACAAGTAATTGGAAGAGGGGAGATGTTCATAGCAGCCAAAAAAGACCCTTAGGAGTTCAGAAGGTATCAATCCTTGCTTCATTACTGTCACCACAGTTGCTACAAAAGTGGCATGTAGCAAGATGAAAATACTACTTCAACACTGAAGTATCAGGACGTATCATATTTACATTTGCCTATAAAGTCAAACTAGGACATGGTAACTTGGTTTGCAGAGCTGTAAGATACAGAACAGCTAACAAGAAGGATTTGTTTTAATTTTACAAAATTTGGTCATTGCATTTGATAAACATTGTGGAAGAGTCATGTTAATCTATAGTAACCATTGTTTTTTGGATCTGATAATGGAAAATCAGAGACAGCATGGCAGTTTGAAATAACAGATAACAGAGAATTAGAGTTGGAAGGGACCTTGTAGTTATCTAGTCCAACCCCTTATCCAAGCGGGAGACTTTACACCATTTCTGACAGATGGCAGTCTAATCTCTTCTTGAAAGTCTCAAGTGATGGCATTCCCTCAACTTCCGAGGGCAACTTCTGTTCCATTGGTTGATTGTTCTCACTATCAGAAAGTTTCTCCTTATTTCTAGGTTAAATCTCTCCTTGTTCAATTTCCATTCATTATTCCTTGTCTGACCTACTGGTGCTTTAGAAAATAGCTTTGCAGCCCCTCAAATATTGAAACACTGATATTATGCCTCCCCTGGTCCTTCTCTTCACTAGACTAGCCATGCCCAGTTCCTGTAACCATTCTTCCTACATTTTAGTCTCCAGTTCCCTAATCATCTTTGTTGCTGTTCTCTGTACTTTTTTTAGAGTTTCAACATCTTTTTTTAATGTGGTGACCAAAACTGGATGCAGTACTCTAGATGTGGTCTTACTAAGGCTTTATAGAATGGTAGTACCTCACTTGATCTCAATTGTATCCCTCTGTTAATGCAACCTAGGGTTACATTAGTTTTTTTGACTGCTGCTGCACATTGCTGGCTCATATTTAGCTGGTTGTCCACTAAGACTCCAAGATCCCTCTCACAGTTACTGCTATTTCACCCAGTCTATATGTGTACTTTTGGTTTTTCTTGCCTAAGTGTACGACTTTACTTTTCTCTACATTGGATTTCATTTTGTTGGATACGGCCCAGTATTCTAGTCTGTCAAGAGCCATCTGGATCTTGAGCCTATTTTCTTGGGTATTAGCTATTCCTGCCAGGTTAGTATCATCTGCAAATTTGGTAAATTCCCCTTCCATTCCCTCATCTAAGTCATTAATGAAGATATTGAAGAGTCCTGGGCTAAGTGTTGTGGTTAGCCGGCAGCAGGTGCAATGGTTGAGGAGAGCAAGGACTGAAATGAGGGGCCAGGACCATTAGGGAGTGGACTGCTGCCTTCAGAGATTGTGAGGCTGGCAGCAGCAATGAGGAGGTTCCTGAGGAGCCTGTGCCAAGTGCCTATGTGCACAGGGCTGCTCACAGGAAAGAGCAGCTGCAGCAGCACCAGTGACTTGGGAGAAAGGCTGCAAAGTAATGGCCCCTCCTTCACGAAGATAAAAGCCAGCTGTGAATCGGATGTTCTTTGCAGGAAGCAAAGACATTTTGAAACTCGAGCTTCACGGACATTGGAGTACCTTAGTTGATATTTGAAGACTCTTGTGTGGTAAAATATTTCTAAGTAATTTTATCTGTTAATATTCTTGACAGCCTCGCAGTTTTGGTGAGGCTCATGCTTATCAAAGTTTGCAGCAGCCTTTTAACCAGGGATTCATAAGAATCATTAAAAGGTTTCTGTTCCCTTTGCTTCGTGTTCGTTTTATTGGAAAAGGGTTTGGGTCAGAACACTAAGACAGAACCTTGTGGCACTCCACTGCTTACTTCCTTCCATGTAGACTTAAACCCATTAAGGACTACTCGTTGAGCACAGTTTGTCAGCCAGTTGCGAGTCCATCTAGTGGTGTGCTATCTATTCTACTTTTTTCTAGCTTACCAAGAAGTAGATTGTGGTATACTTTGTCGAATGCCTTGCTGAAATCTAAATATATTATGTCCACAGTATTTCTCTGGTCTATTAATTTAGTCACTATGTTGAAGAATGAAATAAGATTGGTTCGGCATGATCTGTTTTTAACAAACCCATGCTGATTGTTAGTTATTACTTTACTTGTTTCTAGATGTTGGCAGATCTGGGTTTTTTAAATTATCTTTTCCCTGTATCTTCTTGGGTATTGATATTAGGCTGATTGGTCTATCATTTCCTGGGTCTGTTTTTTTTCCCCTTTTTTGAAGATGGGAATCACATCAGCTCTTTTCAGTCCTCTGGTAGTATCCCAGTGCTCCAGGATTTTTTAAAGATATGGTGCAGTGGTTCTGAGATGACCTCTGCCAGCTCCTTTAAAAATCTGGGATATAATCCATCAGGCCCTGGTGATTTGTGTTCATCAAGATCAGACAGGTGTTCTCTTACTATTTTTTTTGCTTATTTTAACTTTTATTTCTGGTCTGTCTTTTAGTTATGTTTTTGGTGGGTTGAGCTATAGTTTCTTTTTGCGTGAAGATAGATGCAAAGAATGAGTTAAGCAGTTCTGCTTTCTCTGTTTATTTTAATTTATTTTTTATTTTTATTTATTTATTTTTGTCAATTGCTTACAAGATAATAGGTATAAGTAAAAACATAGTTATGAATACATGGATACATATAAGAAAAATAAAAAAAAATAAAAGAAACAATAGGACAGGGCTGGTAGGCACGTTGGTGCGCTTATGCATGCCCCCTACAGACCTCTTAGGAAAGCTGTAATGTCAATAGTAGTCAGTCTAAGGTTAAAGTTTTTGGGGTTTGGGGAAGAAACCACAGAGTCAGGTAGAGTATTCCAGACATTGACCACTCTGTTGCTGAAGTTGTATTTCCTGCAATGAAATTTGGTGTGATTAACCTTGAGTTTGTATCTATTGTTTGCTCTTGTGTTGTTATGGTTGAAGCTGAAGTATTCATTGACAGGTAGGATATTGCAATGTATGTTTCTATATACTATACTTAGATCAGACCGAAGGTGGCATAGTTCTAGGTTTTCTAGGTCTAGAATTTCGAGTCTGGTGGCATAAGATATTCTGCAACGAGTAGAGGAGTGGAGAACTCTTCTTATGAAATATTTCTGGACTTTCTCAACTGTGTTAATATCAGTAATGTGGGTTCCAGACTCATGAGCTGTATTCGAATATTGGTCTAGTAAATGTTTTGTATGCTCTAGTTAGTAGTGTGATATTACCAGAGAAAAAGCTACGTAAGATTAGGTTAACAACTCTTAACGCTTTTTTGGCTATGTAGTTATAGTAGGCCCTAGCACTTAGGTGTTTAGAGATGAGTAGTCCAAGATCCTTGACAGAGTTCAGATCATCAACAAGGTCTTGACTATTCAGCCTGTATTTTATTTTCTGATTTTTTTGCCAATATGTAGGACAGAGCATTTATTTGTTGAGATTTGAAGTTGCCATTTGTTTGACCATTCTGATACATAATCAAGGTCTTTTTGAAGGGTAGCAGTATTGTCTGTGGTGTTGAATAGCTTTACATCATCAGCGAAGAGAACGTAGCTGCTCTTGATATGTTACTTCCTTGCCGTCTTCTTTCTTTAGTGGACTGATTGTTTCCTTGATTTTTTTCTTGTTATTTATATATTGGAAGAAACTTTTTTTATTATCTTTGACTTTTGTTGCAAGTCTTTGTTCATTCTGAGCCTTTGCTTTCCTGACTTCGTCTTTGCAGATTCTGGCTATCTGCTGATATTCTGCCTTAGTTATACGTCCCTCTTTCCATTTTTTGTACTTGACCTTTCTTTCTTTCAATTTGCCAGAGAGATCTTCGTGCAGCCATGCTGGTTTCTTCTTTGATTTTTTGTTTTTCTTTCTCAGTAGTATTGTGCTGGTCTGGGCTTCTATGATCATATTTTTCAGAGTTTCCCAAGGTTTTTGAGTTGTTTTCTCCTTTAGGATTTTCATCCATGGAATCTTTCCCAAGTTCTCTGAGTTTATTAAAATCAGCTCTTTTAAAATCCAAAACTCTGGTGTCATTATGTTCTATTGCTTGTGTTTGTGTTATGTTGAATTCTAGTATGACATGGTCACTCTCACCCAAGGTTCCTGCAGTTTCAACTCCCTCTATCATAAAGGTGGTAGGAAGTGAAATATGGGCACAAAAACTTGAAAAAGGCAACATTCCTTCATTCAACATTGCCTAATCTATTAGCTTCCAAACGTGTTACCTGAAGATTAGGGGAGGGGAGGAATCTAGTATATCTAAAGGCTCCAGGATAGGCAATTCTGCCCAAACAGTCTCTGCAGGACTTGAGACAGTTGGATGGAAATCCTTTGCCCCATCCCCCCACCCAGAAAGCTAAATAAAAAAAGAAGATAAAAGAAAGGACATATTTTTGTCTGTGAATTAAGCAAGGAGTCAGATAGAGGACATAACAGAAAAGCATCCTTAGATATTTTTAGTATTTATGTGACAGAAGGGATATGGAAAGACCTACTCAACTGCTTTGACTCATGTGGTTGCTTAAGTCTAGGTCCACCTCATGATATAAAATGATGATGTAGGGAATTTATGTGTGTGCGTATATGTGTGTAAAAAAGAGAAGCATGGGATGGATGGAGAACTAGGAGCTATGGACAAGAAGCAGTGTACGGAAAGGGCTCCATTGAAAGAAGCATATACACTGACTTAAGAATCGTAGTAGCTTTTCTTCCCACTGTCAGCAGAAGGTGTGGAAAGATCATAAGTCTATTTTAGGACACATACTTTGCGTTCAAAAGGTGTCAGTTTCAATCTGTGTCATCTCTAGAAGGGTGAGGAAGAACTTCTAAGAAATCCTACATGAGTACTGAGAAGGACATCAAGAGGAGCAGCAGTATAATGCAGGTGTTTTGGCTTTACAGGTCTTCTTAACCCTTACTCATGGGCAGGCATTGGGGTGAGCATTTTCCTGCTTGTCGTGTTGCTGCTGGCTGTGGTACTGTACAGAAAAAGGAGAAAAAGTAAGTGGAGATGATCTTGTAATAAACATGGCTACAGAGAAGTGGGTGAACAATAACCAACCATGGTCTATAAACCTCGCATAATGACTGCATTGCCTTCATTTTCATAAAAAGCATAAAAAAGTTTCTGCCTAAAAGATTATACGTAATAATTTCAGACAGAGAAGCAAAGCACATTTTAGACCTTGTGATTTTAAAAAGAAACTTGAAGCTTGCTAGCAATAGGTGATAAAAGTCTGAAAATCTTGGTAATTGGCCAAGGAAGATTGTTTTTATAATCCAAGAGGAAAGACTTGTGTATCTCTTTGATATACTCCTTGAATTAAGTAAAAAAACAAACTGAACATAGGCTGGCTTAAAGAAATTGAAGAAATGCATTATAGCCATTACAATTCAACATATGAACATGTTTTTAAAATGGCTTAGAATGGCTTACACCAAATACTGAATAGCAAAGGAAGCCATCTGACAAGAGAAATGCAAAATTTAAAAAACTGAGCCATAAATCAGCAGTACAAGATAAAATTTTAACCTTTTGAATAAACATAGACATAATCTCATGTCTAATGTTAATAAAGTGGCACAAGCAAATCTAACCAGAAAGGAAATCACAAATTTGACCTAAAAAGACCTAAAGTAGAAATGGATAGAATTTGGTTTAACTGCAAATTTCATATGAAATGTCCTCCAGATATACCAGCTTTTCAAACTGGAATAATATGAAAATCTTGGCAACTGTATTTTAAAAAGCAGAGGAAGTTTTTAAGCAACGAGTATTTTTTTAAAATTAAAATTGTATGCCATCCAATTCTCAGTAACTCTGAATTTCACAACCAAAGAAATTAGAATAAAATCATTAAAAAATAAAAGTAAAAGAGGGCAAATGTGATGACGCCGAAGGCCTAAGTCTTCATGACTTTAACAATGATAGAGTGGGGTCACCTTGGCACAAAACCTTTCTGGTATAATCAACTGATATAGACTTATTTATTTAGGAATTTTAAGAGTAGAATATTTTGGAAAGGATCAGCTACTATTATTTTAACCAAATTCAAATTAGGCACAGATTCTCATGGTTATCTTTGATCCACAGGTTCCAAAACCAGTGAACATAATCCAGCAATAAATCTGGTAAGGTTTTTTTTTTTTCATAACTGTGCCTTCCTTGTGCAGATTATTTCATCAGATACAGATGTTAGAATAGGCAAGTCCTTCCGAAGTTACCTCTGAATTGTCAGATTTCATTTGATCTAAGGAGAACATTGCTGCATAGGGAGCAATAGTAATAGCACTTAGACTTATATATCACTTCACAGTGCTTTACAGCCCTCTCTAAGTGGTTTACAGAGTCAGCCTATAGGCCCCCACCAATCTGGATCCTCCTTTTACCAACCTCTGAAGGATGGAAGCTTGAGTCAACCTTGAGCCTGGTGAGACCCAAACTGCCAAACTGCTGGCAGCCGGTGATCAGCAGAAGTAACCTGCAATACTGCATTCTAACAGCTGTTAACAGTGTAAAGCTGTTAACTGTAACTGATAACATTCAACAAGAGCAGTGCTGTGGCCTAGAGGGAAAGACACTTGCCTCCCATTCAGAAAGTTGAGAGTTCAATCCTAGGCATTGACAGATGTTCCTCTATCAGGGCTCAAAGAAAAAATATCTGCTGAGAGCTCCACATAGGTGTCAGGAAGGGCAGCCGGCCAGTAATCGCTCAGCTCCATTCAGTCACTCTGATTCCAGCCTGATAAAAGGGATTACAGGGTTGTCAAAAGAAAAAAAAAAGATGATAACATTCAACATTAACTATTAAAACCATTTACATTTTGTCTTGCTTTAGGGAGTCTGACTTGAACAATGACACCCAAAAGCTTGAAAATAATTGTGCATATGAGATTTAAAATTTAAGAAATCACCCCACATAATGAAACTGGTGGCATTACATTCATGACATCATGAGAACGAATGGGTAGACATACTTGTGCATATGAATTGTCTAATCTCAGAAATGACCCACCCAATTAACAGAAGGAAGGCTAGATTTGATCATTCTTGTTGGAGGCTGAATTAACTCTCCTTATCTCATGCAAACTATTTAACTGGGAAAAGTGGGGATCCTGTGTAGGTTCAATCTTGTGCCAGTGAGCAACCAGAAAATTGGTTCGATTTCTCTGAGGTCAAAAAGTTTTAATTCCATTCTGTGCAAAAATGGGAGCTCTCTAGGTCTCTTCAAAGTTGGAAGTAGAAGAATTGTGTAGAAGCATATGAAGGTCTTGAGAACAGGAACTGCCTGAGAATTGATTAATGGAGTTAGTTTTTAAAACTGAAAGATTTATTTACAAGAAATATATGATAGAGGCAAGTAGCACCTAGTGCTTTCCTCCTATTAGAAGAGGATGAAAGAGCATGTGCTCCTTTTGGGGATACCTGGGAACAAAAATCAAAGGAAGTTGTCTGAGATTTTAGCAAACAGGTAGCCAGAACAGAATGATGAACTAAGAGAGGGCAAAGATTTTACTATTTACAACCCTCTGCCCCTAATAGAGAGAAGAGAGTAGATTATGAGTAATTGAAGAATCACTGCATATAGGAAGTAGGAAGTAGGAATTAGCTCTAAGAACAGGAGAAAGAGCCACAACTGAGACACTGGTTAGATAAATGAAATTTGAGTCCAAGGTGGAAGACTAATTTGAGAAAATGACTCAGATTTGACCCTTCCTAGTTTTCACAAAGATGGTGGGGGCATATGAAATGAGACTTACATGGTTCTGTTATTGTAGCCTTATAATATAAATAGTAATAGTATTCCTAACTTTGGTTTTCTAATCCGGTTCACCTCAAAGGACTGACATAAATCGTGAACATCTGCAGAGTCGAATGCTTTTATTTTGAGAAACTCCCACCTAAGTGGTATGTGGGAATGGCCTTGGGAGAAAAAGGGAACAGATTTTGTCCAGAGAATGATCAGGTAAAAGTGGGAGTGGCCTATAATTGAACAACAAGAAAAGAAAGGATCTGCCCTAACTCCCCAGGTGGTAAAAAGAGATGCTGGGAGATTTGTGCTTTCAGGTGGAGCTTAGTACTTGGGAGGCTGATATCAACCTTATAAATCTTAAAGTACAAAACCCCCGCTGTCTCTTTTTACCACCTGATAAGTTAGGATGGATCCTGGCTAACCTTCTTTCTTGGCTCATTGTTGAACTGCAGGCTCCCCCTCCTTTTATCTGCTCGTTCCCTAGGCAGCGTCTCTTCCCCTTGCAAGCTCATTCTCACCCACCATTACATCATCTCATGTGGTTATATTGCAACAGAGAAGGAAAGTATGCTTTCTAAGCCTTTCTTCTTCTTTCTAGTCTCCTGATGTTGAAGAACATCCGGATGAAGTCTCCTATGCTATTTTGAATCACCAACCACAGAAAACCCAACAGGCAACCAATCCTAGGCAAACCTCTGAACCTTGCTTATATGCATCAGTGGTCAAAAATACAAGTTTTTAGCCATATATATCATAAAACTTTGGGAGGACTCCTGAGATGAGTACAAGCAAGAATGGCTTATTTTTATTTCTCTGCTGATGTGTAATTATAGATGCCAAATGTAAGGACCGCATCATAGTGGGGGCTCCAGAAATGAGGTCATCAGAATGGTCTTGACTTTGTTTCTTAGCATTGAGGCACAGACTCTTACCATCATCACTCTCGCCATCCATCGTTAACCAAAGTTGAAAAAAAATGTTGACATTGAAATCTACTCCTGGTGTGTAACAATGGTTCCTTCCGATATGCTTTATTCAGCATTGCCCGAGTATTTATTTATCTCAATTCTGTATTATTAGACAGGAAAATCCTGTTGTTAGGATTCACACTGTTGTACTCTCCATCACGCAGCATTGCTAGGCTTCTATTCCTCTCCTCAGGAGTTTTTGTCTATGCTGGTGTTTCAATTTTTTTATTGCACTTGACCAATCACCTGACATTTCCTTGGAGGGCTGAGAGGGAACCCCCTTGTGGAGTATTATGAAGCCATTAGGATGGCAAGTCCACTGTGCTGTACAGTAGAATCCATTTTAAGACACACATACCCCCTAGAGATATTAGAGATGTCTTACTCCCACAGTATTTGTTTCCAGAGGGTAAGTCATCTGTGTACCAAGTTTGGTTGAAATTGCTTGAGGCATTCCAGAGTAATGCTGGAACACACACACACATTTATATATATGTAGATTTGAATTACAGATAGTCCTCAATTTACAACTGGTTGTTTACTGACCATTCAAAGTGACAACAGATATCCCAAGGGTTACTTACAACCCAGATTCAAAGTTCCATTGGTTGGTCCCTCTTTGTGTTCATGTGGCTGAATTTTGGATGCTTGGCAACATGGCCTTATTTATGGCTGTTTGTAGTGTCCCACAGTCACGTGATTGTGTTTTATGTCAGTTTTGCCAAAATCCAGCACTTCCAGTGGCAAAACCATGCCCTTAGTGAACCATTGATGATGAAGTTCACTTAACATTTGCTGCAAAAATGGTTGTAAAATGGAGTCAGCCCATTTTGCAACCTTTATCACTTATGACTGTATTGGGCAGGCTCTGTCATGGTCATATGTCCAGGACCCCATGCAGTCTTCTTTCAATATAGGTACTCCTTAATTTACGATCACAATTAAGCCTAAAAATTATGTGGCTAAGTAAGACAAGTGAGTTTTGCCCCATTTTACGACATTTCTTGCCACAGTTATTAAGTGAATCACTGCAGTTCAGTTCGTAACATGGTTGTTGAGTGAATCTGGCTCCCCCATTGACTCTGCTTGTCAGAAGGTGGCAAAAATGACCCTGGGACATGACAACTGTCATAAATACATGCCAGTTACCAAGCATCCAAATTTTGATCATGTTATCACAGGAATGCTGCAAGTGAGAGAAATGGTCAGAAGTCACTTTTTTCATTATAACTTATAACTGTCATTATAACTTTGAATGGTCACTAAAAGAATGATTGTAAGTCGAGAACTACCTGTATGTCCCTCCAACTTCCAGTTGTCAACAGAGCCAAATAATCCAATTAAAAGTTATACAAACAACTTATACAGGCTGCATTCTTGAGATTCCTTCATGAAGCAATTTCCATTTTTCTGATGATATTCTATCAGAATTGTCAGAACTCCTCACTTCTGATCTTAGTTTTAACTATTCTGATTTCTGGTCCTGCGTTTGTGAATGGTTGCACAGGAGCTGAAAACATCTCACCTTCCCATTGCCTCAGATGCCTTACTCTAAAGATCCTCATTTTGCTCTTTCAGTCCTAAATCGTGCCTCTTACTCAAGGGACAGGGCTTGAAATGTAGAAATAGCAACCCAAATTCCTTAATCTCTCACCTCCACTTGCACAGGGTCACTTAACTCTAACCACACAAAGGGGCTTTTTCTGACCTGGTAACCATATCTGGATTGTATCTTCCAATTTGACCCAGAGATGGAACACTTGGTTTTGCCATTTAAGATTTGCTAATCACTGTGAGATTTGCTAATTTAACTTCAATTTAATTAATTGTTCAATTTTATTTAAAACACTATGTAAAAAAGACTCTAATTAGGACGATTTATGAACTTGGTAATAGCATGTTTACATAGAAATGAGTACATAACTTCTTTTGAGGTCAGGACTGCAACTGGTCTAGGTTTAAAAGTTCATTACATTATTTCCTGATAAGATTACAAAATGCAAAAACAATAAAGTTTCCTTTGCAAAAGAATTATATACAAAATGAACCTGTGCTTAGCATTATATGAATGTATATGCTGTTACTAAACATTAAGCATTTGTCCAAAGCTTTGGCTGAATACTATAGATAGTTCAAGCAATCAAGCAATTAAAATAGAGCTGGAAGGGACCTTGGAGGTCTTCTAGTCCAACCCCCTGCTCAAGCAGGAGACCCTATACCATTCCAGACAAGTGACTGTCCGGTCTCTTCTTCAAAACCTCCAGTGATGAAACACCGATAGCTTTTGAGGCAAACAGTTCCACGGGTTAATTGTGCTCACTATCAGGAAGTTTCTGTTCAATTCCTGGCTGATTCTCTATTTGATTAGTTTCCATCAGGGGTGGGATTCAAATTTTTAACAACTAGTTCTGTGGGTGTGGCTTAGGTGGTGGGCGTGGCTTGGTGGTATGTGACTGGGGGGACATGGCTTGGTGGTCATGTTATTGTCTGGATATGGCCAACTCAATATCACTCACATCGAGGCACGCATCTCCTCGCCTGGCCTCTCATGACTGTGGGGATGCTATAACAGTCGTAAGTGTGAAAAATGGTCGTAAGTCACTTTTTTCAGTGCCATTGTAACTTTGAATGGTCACTCCACACAAGCAAAGTACCAACAAAGGAGGGGAAAAGAACTCCAGAGACGTTCCTGAGACAGGAAGTCTAGTCCTGCCAAGAATGTAATAAGGGTTAATGGAGAGGCAGTTTCTGTAAGCAACACCAGAATGTTTCCTTCCTGCCTTCCTTACAGGATTAGGCCAGTAATTTCTTCTAACAACCAGTTCTCCGAACTGCTTAGAATGTTAACAACTGGTTCTAGCGAATAGGTACGAATTGGTAGAATCCCACCCCTAGGTTGGACTAGAAGACCTCCAAGGTCCCTTCCAACTCTGTTATTCTATTCTAGTTTATTTCCCAAGCAGTTCTACATGGGTTTTATGCCCTATGGATAAGATAGCACTGAAGCATTTATGCACATACTTGGAAATACACACACAAATGTTTTCCGTGGAACACATGCTCAGATTTGCTTTACAAATATAGCATTATTGCTATTTATAATATCTTTAATAGATGCTTAATTTACAAATATGATAAGTGAAGAGAGCAACCCTGGTTAAATAGCAATTTTGAGAAGAGATCCTTCCACCATTCTTGTATCTTCTGTATTATCCCTCTAACTTCTCAGCTAACTCTTTCTTTCTTGTCCATACAGCAGAAGTTATTTCTCTGTCTCAAGCCTCTCTGCCAAGCCCTAAACTTAGCTTTGAAGAGACATTAAGTAAAATGCAGGATTTGATTAGAGTTATCAAATTTCAGAGCAATGTCCCAAGACTGTGTGTGGCCACTCTTTCAACTTCTCACATGCTCAGAAACTATTCATGAGTTTTTCTGGGAAGTTGTAAGAATCAGTAAATGTAGATACCTGTGGATTATTTCAGTCATGGGGGAATCTAAGACTACGGATAGTCCTTGACTTACAACCACAATTGAGCCCAAAATTTCTGTTGCTAAGTGAGATAGTTATTAAGTGAATTTTGCCTCATTTCCTGACTTTTCTAGCCAAAGTGTTTAAGTGAATTAGTCACATGTCGCAGTTATTTATGTGGTTGTTAAGTGAATCTGGCTTCCCCATTGATGTCATTGGTTAGAAGGTCACAAAGGGGTTCAAGTGACCCCAATGCAGTGCAACTGACATAAATATGATTAAGATGCCAAGTGCCTGAATTTTGATTACGTGACCATAGATATGCTGCAATAGTCATAAGTATGAAGAACGGTCAAAACTCACTTTTTTCAGAGCTGTTATAATTTTGAACAGTCACTAAATAAATTGTTGTAAGTCGAGGACTTCCTGAATTCTGGAGAGAGGTTAGTGGCAGAAAAGAGAGGGGGCAGAGGGGGCAACTACATCACATTCTACAACTGGTAGAATTTCACCCCTGGTTTCCATCCATTTTTTTTTTCTTATCCTGCCCTCTGGTGCTTTGGAAAATAAATTTATAGCCTTTTGTGGCAGCCTCTCAAATATTGGAATATTGTTATCATGCCATCCCTAGTCCTTCTTTTCTTAGACTAGCCAAACCCAAATCCTGCAAACATTCTTCATATGTTTTAGTCTCCAGTTCTTTAATCATCTTAGTTGTTCTTCTTTGCACATTTTTTTTCCAAAGTCTCAACATCTTTTTTGTAACACGGTGACCAAAACTGGATGCAGTATTCCAAATGTGGTCTTATTAAGGCTTTATAAAGCAGTACTAAAACTTCACATGATTTTGATTCTATGCTTCTGTTTATACAATCAAGGATTATATTAGCTTTTTTGGCTGTTGCTGAACACTGCTAATTCATGTTTAAGTGATTGTCCACTAGAATTCCAAGGTCCCTCTTACATTTACTGTTTTTGAGCCAGGTTTCGCCTAATCTATACTTGTACCTTTGGTTTTTCCTGCCCAGATGTAAAACTTCGCTTTTCTCCACATTAAATTACATTTTGTTGGATAGGACCCGTTGTTTAAGTCTGCAAAGATCTTTTTGGATCCTGAATCTGTCTTTTGCGGTGTTGGCTATTCCTGCCCGTTTAGTATCATCTGAAAATTTGATGACTTCCCTTTCTATTCCCTCATATAAGTCATTTATGAAAATATTGAAGAGCACTGGGCTTAAGGCGGAAGCTTGTGATAGCCCACTGCTTACTTTCCTCTATATAGATGTAGTACCATGTAGGAATCAAGACTCAGGACCACATGAAGATGAGACAAGCTTCCTTCTTTATTGTCAGATTGAAAATAAGAAGAGCTGTCTGCTCTATTGCCAGAGTTCGTTCTATACATATACATAGTAGCATACTATTGGTTAATTTATACATGTATTATACATCTATTTAGACAACCTTTGTTACTACCTGCTTCAGCAGTTTCTACATTCATCTCTAGTTAAGATTAACTCTAGTTAAGATTAACATAAGCTTCAGTTCCTGTTCTTTGTTCCATCTTATCTGGGTTTTAAGGTCTTCTTTTCTTCAAGTTAATCATGCACACATTGCACTTTGCATGTAATATTTTTCGTCTGAGGTTTGCCATCCAAGATAAGAATATTCGGAATGCACAATGCCTACGTGTCCCCATTTTTTACTTTATTGTGAGGAAGTAAGGATTTTTGAATGTATCGTAACTGAATAGGATGGAGAGAAGCCGGAACAGGACGGAACAGAGCAAAGAGTGAAAGAATACATTGAATAAAACAACACATATGATTAACATTACTACAAGAATTATTCCATAAAAGAATATTTGTTTTAACCAAACCCAATCTGGCAGCCAATTAGTCAACCATTCAAAAGGAGAGGGAATTGCATGAATATTATTCTGAAAATAGGATTGTAAGTTAGCAAGCTCATCTTCAATAGTTTTATTTAGAGAGTGAAAATGAACAGCACAGCTGCGCTGTCCTACTAATCTACAAAAACCTCCTTGTCCAGCCAGGAGATAATCAATAGCAAATTGTTGTTGAAGCATAACTTAATTCATATCTTCAATTTCATGTTGCAAGTCACGGACTATGGCAGCCATAGCATTAATTGATTTCTCCATGTGACAGGCTAGTCCAAGAATAGATCGGCGATTCTCCTGAGCAATGATACCAGGATAAGCACCCAAAGTAATGATTCCTGTAACTGTGCCTGCTACTGCATACCCAAAAGTAGATCCAGAAGAAAGTTGAGTATCTATGACTTCATCATTACATGAAGGCCCCAAAGGGGATTGACGGGATCTAGAAGAAGTGGAAATTCCTACTTGTTCTGGTAAAGATAGATATCCAGTAGCTGCACATTGATAATTTTGAGGGTGTACATTGGTATCATACTTATCAAAGAAAAACCACATAGAGGGATCTTTTAGTTACCAGCCAGCACATATCGATCCAATATTAGATTGATCAGTTACATTAAAAATAGGAAAATCATCAGGGTACATTTCAGGCCCATACAATGAAGAATTAAAGGTACCCCATAGCCAATAATAATTAGAGCAATAACTATAATTCCTGATTTTATTTAAAATTCGCTGTGTTCTGGTATAGTCATCCCAATTAGCCAACCTAATATGTTGGGCATGACAACAAAAACATAATCCTTTAGTGAAGTGAGTAAGTTTCAAATAATGCCAACGAATATTTTTTAATTGAGTAGGAGGTTTTAAAAATAGCCAAGACTGTTGAAGATTCTGTAACTGCGAGACAACAAAGGAAGAAGAGGCAATAAGGTTAGGAATAAAAGCTACTTGGCCAAAAGCCATGGGAGGCTCATAATACAAGGTTACATTAGTACCATGGATTATAAACATATACTGAGCATGATGAACCCACTAATTAGGATTAAAACGCATAGTATAATTAACATCCTTTGCCCCTACTCTACTGACACTTAGCAGCAAAAAGCACATAATAATCATTACAGAATTAGCTGTTATAATAGAAAATACAGCAGCAACCAAATTTTCAGGAGTTTGTGGCAATGCCGCCTTTTGCAATTGTTGCTGTGCTTGATAGGTGGTAGCTTTCACTTGGCCCCAAGTAATTGGTGGAGGGCGTTCAGCTTTGGGCTTCGGAAGACAGATTCCGTTTTCAGGTGCAAGTTGAAGTTTGGAATTGGATTGTGTAGGCCCTGGTGCCATGCCATGATAAGGTCATATGCAACGAGCAGGGATCCAAATAGATGGCGAGTCTGCGGAGCTTCTACAGCAGCATAACTCCGGCTTCAAATAATTAACCGAGCCAGACCTTTCCACTCCGGGTCTGGTGCTTGACGATATTTAACCAAAGGTTTGTCTAAAAGTTCTGCTGTTTGGAAATGCAAAATAACAGGTGGCTCTGAAAAGGAATCTGAAACAATTAAGTAATTTCAAGTGAACAATATAATGGAAATTATATTCTGTATTTTTTGGAGATGACAGGGCCCAGATTCAGTTTTTAACTGTTTTTGAAGTAATGCTTTAAAGGTACGGTGAGCCTGTTCAACAATAGCCTGTCCTTGAGAATTATAAGGGATACCATGTACCAATGTTATGTTCCATTGTTGACAGAACTGATTAAAGTCCTTACTAATAAACCAGGACCATTATCAGTTTTCAATTGTAAAGGGCGACCCATAACAGCAAAAGAAGAAAGACAACGAGCGATAACATCCTGTGTATGCTCATGTCGAGAAACAATTACCCATAAATAATGAGAGTAAGTGTCTATGGAAACATGCGAATTACTATAGGGCTTGAAGGCTACAAATTGTGTGACATCCATTTGCCATATTTGATTTACATCCAAATTTAAGGCACAATACGAGTACGATAGGGACTGCATAGCCAGATACACATATTGAGTATCAACTATAAGGTTAATAGGTTGATCAGAAAATAAGTGTAATGCCAGAATTACGGCTGCCAATTCAGCACGTTGAGCTGAAGTTTGTACAGAGGTATATTTAGAATGCCAGAGCTGCTGCTCCTGCCATACAACAACTCCTCTAGTTGGGAACCCATCAGTAAAGACCGTGATAGCAGAAGACAAAGGAGTTCGAACAAAAATGGAAGAGAAGGCAGGATTTAAAGTAGAGGTGATTATTATCTGGGGGTCTTTAGGTAAAGAATAAAGAAGTTTCCCCACATATTGGGAAAAGGCTATTTGATAAGAGTCAGAAATAATCATTAGATGTTCATGTTCAGTTTTTGTACGAGTAAAGGCTATATTACTTAGATCACATCCAGTAAGAACTAAAGCTCACTTTCTTGCTTTAATTATTATGTCTTCTAAAGCGGACTGATAAGGGTAAATATTACGAGGTGGAGTAGCAGATAAATTAAGCCATTCATGTATGTAGACCTGCTTATCAGAAACAGGTGTATATAGACAGCCAATGGGAAGGGGAAAAGTGGGGAGTATAGCCAC
This sequence comes from Bungarus multicinctus, assembly GCA_023653725.1. Taxonomy (NCBI): domain Eukaryota; kingdom Metazoa; phylum Chordata; class Lepidosauria; order Squamata; family Elapidae; genus Bungarus; species Bungarus multicinctus. Next base: position 120,746,241 of record CM042840.1, on the reverse strand, counting down.
AATTAAGATTTAATGATGAAGAAGTTATCCTATCCACATAGCATTCCTTAAATTTTTGTAGAATAGCTTGAAGACAATCCTTCTGAAGATTGGTAAGGGCTATCATATCCCCAGGGTGCTGTGAACCTTTCAGAGAAGTGAACAATGGCAACATATCCCCTGTAGTGATACAGAAGAATGGTCACGCCCAATTAATAATTCCAAGCAGTTTTTGCCATTGTACCAATGTATATGTAGGTTGTACCTGCAAATTAGGTAAAACTGGAATAGAAGAGCCTTTCAATAGTTTATGACCTAAATATAAATAGGGCTCTATTCTTTGTATTTTTTCAGGTGCTATATACAAGCCATGTTGTGCAACAATATCTTGTAATTCCTTCAATAGAGAGGATTCATCAAAAAAAAGATTCGTTTGATCTACCAGTTACGGCCCTTTCTGGATCTGGACGCACTTCGCACAGTCACTTCCGCCCTCGTTATCTCCCACTTGGACTACTGCAACACTCTCTACATGGGGCTCCCCTTGAAGAGTCTCCGGAGGTTACAGTTAGTCCAGAATGCAGCCGCACGGATGATTATGGTCGTCCCCAGGGACGCCCACATAACACCACTTCTCCGCAAACTGCACTGGCTTCCTGTGGCCTTCCGAATTTGATTCAAGGTGGTACTGTTAGTATTTAAAGTGCTCCATGGCTCGGGACCTGGCTACTTACGGGACCGCCTTCTGCCACAAACAACCTCCCGCCACCCAGTACGCTCCCACAGGGTCGCCCTGCTTGGGGTACCGCCACCTGATCGTTGTCGGCTGGCGACCCCGAGATTACGTGCTTTCTCTGTGGGAGCCCCCTCCCTTTGGAACTATCTCCCCCCGGAGATACGAGACACATCGGACATCCTAACCTTCCGGCGTGCAGTCAAGACCTTACTTTTTAAGCAGGCCGGCCTAGCCAATTAAGGGTTTTCTGAGATTTTTAAATTTTAAATTCTAATAAGACTTTTAATTCTATTTGACGGGACTCAGTCATTTACTTACTTACTTACTTATTTTACTCACTTATCCTATTTTCATCTATTTATTTCAATTCTGAATTAATTGCTGTTGACTGTATTTTTATATGTTTAGACTGTACACCGCCCCGAGTCCCTTTTGGGAGAGGGAGCGGTATAAAAATACGATAAATAAATAAATAAATAAATAAATAAAATTTGGGACAGCAATCAAAATATCCATATAATGATAAACGAGATAAGTAGGGAATTTATCTCTAAAAGGCTGAAGAACCTTATCCACAAAGTATTGACACAAGGTGAGAGAATTAAGCATGCCTTGTGGCAATACATGCCATTGATATCGTTTAGTAGGCATACTATTATTCAGCACAGGAACTGTAAAAGCAAATTTTCCCTTATCTTGAGGCTGCAATGGAATAGTAAAAAAACAATCCTTTAAATCAACTATCAATAACTTATAAGAATTGGGAATTAAATTTGGATTTGGAAGTCCACATTGCAACGGACCCATGGGTTGAATACATTTATTAATTTCTCTTAAATCCTGTAAGAATCTCCATTTCCCACTTTTTTTTTATTACAAAAACAGGGGTATTCCATGGACTGGTAGAAAATTCAATAGGTCCTGCTAAAAGTTGTTCATGAACTAAATGCTGTAAAGCTGAAAGTTTATCAACAGGAAGAGGCCATTGTTCCAGTCATACAGGAGTAGAACATTAAATGAGCATTTAAAAAGACAAGAACATCACAGCCCCATATATTAATATGAATATCCAAAATATATGGTTTTAAAGGAGAGAACTTACCAGCAGCAGTGGAAATGTCAATATCCTGAACACTTTGCCAAGCTGAAGTGGAGCCACCCACGCCCCACAAGGAAGAAACAGCTTTCTTAGGCCATTGAACAGGCCACTGTAAAGAGGAGATGACAGTAACATGGACCCCTGTATCCAATAGCCCTTGAAAAGGTTGCTTATTAAGATAAAGCATTAGTAAAGGTCGACGTAATGTTAATGGCTGAAGTAGACCCACTGAAGGGGAGGTGGAGCCAAAGCCGGCATTTCCACGTATTAAGCCTAGTGGACAACCACTTAAATATGAGCTAGCAGTATGCTGCAGTTGCCAAAAATGCTAATGCCATCTTGGGCTACATCAACAGAGAGATACCATCAAGATCACTGAGAAAGTAACTCCATCTCACTTCCTCTTTGAGCCATGATGGCACAGTGGTTAGAATGCAATATTGTAGGCTGATTCTGCCCACTGCCAGCAGTTCAATCCTGACTGTAAACTGCTTAGACGGACTATAAAGCACTGTGAAGCAGTATATAAATCTAAGTGCTCTTGCTCATGCTATTTTTACTGCATTAGTGAGGCCACAATTGGAATACTGTGTCCAGCTCTGGCCACCAAGATACCAAAAGGATACAGAGGTCCTAGAAAGAGTACAGAGAAGAGCAACAAAGATGATAAGGTATCTGGAGCAGAGGTGGTATTCAGCAAGTTCGGACCAGTTCTGGAGAACCGGTAGTGGAATTTTTGAGTAGTTCAGAGAACCGGCAAATACCACCTCTGAGAGGAGATTTTACAATATCCTTGCTCTGTCACGCCCACCAAGCCCCCCCTACAGAACCGGTAGTAAAAATAATTTGAATCCCACCACTGGTCTGGAGGCTAAGGTGTACTATAAATGGCTAAGGGAACTAGATATGTCTAGTCTATCGAAGAGAATGCTAAAGAGGGCAGGGTGGACATGATAGCTGTTTCCCAGCACCTGAGAGATTTTCATAGAAAAGATGGGATCAACTTATTCTCCAAAGCACCTCAAGATAAGACAAGAAATGTGCTGTCCAGCCAGTGTATGGGAATTGGATGGTTAGGTAACATTTTTAAGCTGTCCCCTTAAGGGAATGCATCATGGTAAATGTAGTAAAGGTATCCTGAGAAATGTAGTCCATGTCACATGACCACATCTGTAATCCTGATTGGTCACTAAATTGACCCTTGAGGGGTTGGGAGAGTTTTTCTCACTCTTGGCTGAACTCACAGGACTCGTGGTAACTGTTCTACTTCTATCACTATGAGATGAGGGAAAAAGGATAGCAGATAACCACCTTTTTACCTACAAGACAGATATGCAAAGGATTGGTCATTAAAGAAGAACTTTGTCACAAATATGAGTTATGAGGATACCTGATGAACCAATAAAAGTACTTCGTTATGGATGTTTTGTTGAGTTTATCTATCTGCATCTGTACAGAAGACAAATCTACCACTGTACAGAATATAGAACAGTAAAAACCTAATTAATTTGAAGTCCTGAAGCCCATTAGTATAAAGACAGTTAATTTGGATTTGTGATAAAGCAAAGTAATGTTGAAGCCAGGAGTAAATGTAAAATGCTAAGCTCTGTGCTTCAGTTTGAATTGCAGGGAGGGGCAAGAATCCCCCCTTCCCCTTTTATACAAGAGACTTTTCAAATATCCTATGCTCTGGCTCTCAAAGGCAATCAAATTTTATCTCCATCAATCCTTTTTCTCTCTCTTCCTTTACTGACGCTGGATTCCTTTGTCTTCATATCAAGGCAGGAAGGAGTAAATCCCCCCCCCCTTCTCTCTTCAGCAAAAGACGTGCTCTGTCTCATGTTACATCCTGTTATCTAAAAAGGAGCTCACCTGCAAGCAGGGGAGGGGCCAAGCATTTCATTTGTCTCTGCATTCCAACTCCTTCTTAAACGCAGACAAAATGCAATCTCCCTTCGTGGGCTGAAAGCTAGAAAATAAATGCATTTACAGCAACTGAAGAGAGTTTGGCTTCTTGTTTTCTCCTTCCTTCTGAGAAAAGCCTGTATTTTCATGACCCATTCCATCCAACAGTTGTTACCGGATGCCAGTAATTAAAATACCTTGTCACCAATAGAAATGGCCCACCACAAGGTAGTCCCCTTTGTCTCAAAGCTCTATACAAATTCAGAGAGCGTTTCCTTTGGCTTAAAAAACCTACAGTGACTTCCTTTCTTCTAGTAAGCAAAGGAATCCAAATTTCTTTTTCTCTTTATCTGTGCAACATAAATTTTTTAAAAAAACCTTGGATGTTGGGTAAGGAATTCCCCCCTCTTTTTCTCTTCAACAAGGAAGTGAGACCTAGCAAAGCAGCCCACAGCTACATCTGGGACTCAAGGAGAAATTTCCCAGAGTTTTCAATACATGTTTGCAATGATAATCTCTTTTTGCAACTATTGTGGACAATTTAATCAATTTACTTCAAGATTCCAAGATTAACTGTAACCTAACATGGACGTAGCAACAGCGTCTTCCAGACCCTCTACTGCCACCTTGTGGAGCAAGCAATATTAAAAGGCATATTTCTGCGTTTAGCCCTCAAGTCTTCAGACTTCGCTATGCAACTCTCTACTGCCACCTGGTGGAACAAGCAACACTAACAGGCATATTTTTGCAATTAGCCTCCAAATCTTCAGACTTCGCTACGCATATTTCTACGTTTAGCCCACAAGTCTTCTGACTTCGCTACGTAACCTCTACTGCCATCTTGTGGAGCAGTCAACACCAATAGGCATATTTCTGTGTTTAGCGTCCAAGTCTTCAGACTTCACTACGCATATTTTTGCGTTTAGCCCTCAAGTCTTCTGACTTCACTATGCAACCTCTAGTGCCCCCTTGTGTAGCAAGCACACAACGCACCCTAGAATCAGCCATACTGTGTGCTATGCTAGCATCGCCCAGACTCTGCAGCACCACCTACGTGCTCAAGTATTAAATCCAGCAGCAATTCTACTTTCTGCTACCTGCCTGCAGCGCACCCTAGTACAAAAAAAGGAAATTGCACGGAAAATCACTAAATCTTCCAAAAGCCACCTTTTACCAATTTGAAACATGGCAATTGCTTCAGCCATGACAGATGTCCCTGAAGTACCAGATGACTCGAACCCTCCACCCACCCTTGATGTAAACATGGAGCCTGGTTCTCGAAATCCAGTTTCAGATGTCCACATTTCTATGGAAGCGGCGATACCTCCGAAAGTCTACAACCTCAGAAAGAGTAAGAAGCTTACTGAACCCATGGAAGAACACTTGAGAAACAATTCGGAGAAGCAATATCGCCACTACACAAACTCATGGGTGGAGCTTGAGAAGATCTGTGATGCCCCAAAACACAAGCTGCCTCCTGAAAAACTCCACACATTGCTAATTGATCTAGATGCCCTTCTTGCACAGTGGAGACACAGTGAAGACAACCTCAAGTCCATCCAGTCAAGACTGGGTGACCGCAAACTCCTACAACATGTCCAATGCTTTGAGGAGTTTCACAAGAAACGTGAAGACTGTGTCAAGGAAACCAAGACAACCCTCTAGGCAGTGCTCCACAACGCGCTTTGGCAGGAAGTAGTGTCAAGGGAGCAGGCCACATCCAACATAGTTCCTCAATTACATGTGTCTTCTTCCCACCACTCAAAGAAAGCCTCTTCCTTCCATCCCAAACCGGCTAGATCGCAAGCAGGTTCCAGTGTCTCACGCCAATTCTCTGCTGCTGGCATCCTCCCCTCGTAGCAGCACATCTAAGGCCTCAAAAGCCGCAAGTTATGCTGACCGGGCTGCAGAAGCTGCTGTAGCAGATGCAGATCTATGCGCCACAGAGGAGGTAGCATGGCAGAAGGCGGCAGTAGCAGCACAACAAACAGAAATGGCCAAGGCCCAGGCCAACCAACAAGCAGAATTGGCCAAAGAGACGCTGCAACAAAGATGGCACGGGCCACAGCATGGCGGAAGATGGCCAATGACACCTCCCTCCAATTCAACCTCAAAGAGTTAGGAGAAGAGAGTCCAGATACACTGGTCAAAGCCTACATGGATGAGCAGCACTCACTTCGAAATGAGCAGGTGGAACCACCTCAGATACCTAGAAGTCTCCCACCATCAAGGGGGAGTACAGGGATGAATCTCAACCACAGACTCCAAATGTCAGTTACGCAACTGACATACAACCTAAAATACAAGATTTACTTCCCATCAACAGCAAGCCTTCCCCAACTGATGTTGTATGTACTAAGGTCCAAGATTTTCTTCCCAAAATCAGCAACCCTACTCCAATGTCTCATGGCCTGCTGGGCAAGCAAATTAGCTCACCAGTGATCAGACGACTTCTCGCCGCGTAGACATGCAACCGACGACATCTGCCACAATCAATCCACAGGCGGTACTATTCCAGACACAACCTCCACACTACTCGAGCTCACAGGCACAACAAGATAACCGCAGCCAGCCTACACAGCAGCATGAAGCTCCACCATCGCCTCTGGAATGGTAGAACAACATCCTCCGTAAGCACTGGGAAGAAGGCTACAATCCATTGTTGACATACAACTCGAACATACCCTACAAGAATCCAAGGGAAGACCCCTCTATGTCAATACCTCAACCCAACTCTACAGACGATGCAGACTACTGGAGAGAGTTGGCAGTAAGCAGAGGAAAGCTAGATTTGGCCGCTAATGGTGTATACAAATTCTCTGATGAACCAGACAGAGAATATCTCCTATGGGAGAAAGTTTTTCTGCACCCCATTCAGGCTGCACGCCTGAAATCTGATGAAGTACTTGTACACTTGATGGCATGGCTAGGGCTGCAGTCTGCCAGAGATACAAAGCCACTGTATGCCTCCCACTTAGACAACCCAGACGCTGCCCTACGGTTGTCATGGCAAAGACTCAACAATCTGTACGGCGCTGCCTCAGATGTACAATCAACGCTCCTGGATAGCCTCCACAGATTTCCTAAAATTTCTATCGGCAAGCCTCACCTGATCGCGGAACTCTCTAATATACTCATACAACTGAAACTAGCACAATGGGATCCCAAGTTACCAGGACTCGCTTGTCTTGACCAAGACAACATGCAAAACAAAATAGTTCAAAAACTCCCGCAGGTGCTAATTGAACAGTGGCTTCAGATGTCCAACGCCTTCATGTCCAAGGTCGCCACAACTTTATACCCTTTACCATTCTCGAAGAGTTTGTGGCCCACCAGGCAGTGGTGTGCAACTCCTCCCAGGCCCACGCACTCAAAACTGTTAGCCCTCCTAATGAAAAATGATACCACAGCAACCATATATCGTCCACAGGCCCTATGTACACTGCAAGGGAAAGACCCTTCATGGCCGTCCATAAGACAGAGGTATACTCCTCAACCATCAAGAGTTCGGCAGCTAACTCATCCCATCCAACCCAATTTAGATCTCCACATACAAGGAGAACACAGTTTTGTCCTATGCACTACACTCGTCACTCGCTGAACAGGTGCACTGGGTTTGCAGCGAAATCACTGACCCAATGAAAAGAGTTGCTAAGGGAGTACCAATACTGCTACAAGTGTTGTGAATCCAAACACCCGTCCAAGTACTGCACAGCCAAGGTGCAATACTATTTATGCAAGAGTGACCAGTACCCGACCCCGCTTTATCCAGACGCCGATCCACCACTGCAGACATCTCATAGCCCTCCTTTGAACAAGGAGCCTCAACGTGCTGCAGAAGCACACCCAGAGTCCATGGTGAGTGTCAATTGCACAGCGGTGTGCAATGGCACACCAGCCCCTCGCACATGTCATCAGATCTGCTTAGTCAGAGTCTACCCAGATGGACCCCCAGAAGAAGCAGTGAAGATGTATGTAACACTGGACCCTCAGAGCAATCGCTCACTAGCCAAGTCCGCATTCTTCAACCTCTTTGATGTGGGTGGAAGCTTACCAAAGAGAAATCTAACCTGCAACTAAAGGACAAATTTCCTGACAATGAAAATAATCAATCAATGAAACAGCTTGCCTCCTGGAGTTGTGGATGGAGGTTTTCAAGAAAAGATTGGATATCCACTTGTATGAAATGGTCCTACCTTGGACAGGGTGTTGGACTAGAAGACCTCCAAAATTCCTTCCAACTCTATGATTCTAGGTCTGTGATGGCGAATCTATGGCAGAGCCACTTCTGCTGGCACATGAGAAGTCACCCAATAGAGGCCCACTGCGCATGCATGCACCCCCTGCCAGCCAGTTGATTGTCAGATATCTGCCATGCATGTGCGAGGAAGAGGCACGTGTGGGAGATGTGTACGTGTGCGCAGAGGCATGCGGTGTGCGGGGGTTGCGTGCGCATGCGCAGATGTGTGCAGTGCAGGAAGGTCACACATGCCATGTGCAGGGGATGGGGGAGTTGCACATGCATTGCATCATAGGTGCAGGCACACGAGCATGCGCGCGCACAAACTTTTGGCATGCAACATGGAAAAGGTTAGCCATCACTATTCTAGGTCTATTTTCTTATTTTTTTTAATAAAAGTTTTTTTTTACACATCTCTTCACATGAGCAACGTGATTCCAGATTACACATTTGTACACAATCATAACTACTTGCTTATTAGTATCACATCACATTATTATCCACTCCACTAATCTTTAAATATGTTTCCATTTCATATTTCAATTCATTAATTCAATTTCAAATCATTTCATCCTCACATATACTTCCAATTCTTTATCCCCTATTATTTCTATTTTCAGATTACCATCTTATTTTACATTGTACATTGTTATCTTCATTAACTTTCTCAAGACCAATATACAGTAAAAAAAAATTTAAAAAGAGTAAAAGTAAAGTAAAATTAATATATTTAGGATCCACATGGTATGTTCTAGAGATATTCATATTAACCATTTCATACTTTTTCTTTGTTTCCACTTAGCCAAATTTTACCCTTATAGTTTTAATAAATTTTCATTCCCCTACTTTTAATTTATTTATTTATTTATTAAATTTTTATACCGCCCCCTCTCCCAAAAAGGGACTCGGGGCGGTGTACAGCCTACTAAAAATGAACAATATATACAGTTAAAAACAAATTAAACAGAATTAATCTGGCCGAAATCCCATTAAGTACAAAATATTGCTAATAAATTTAAAATTTAAGGATTATATTAAAATTTAAAAAATTTAAAACCTAATTAATTTAAAACCCCTGTCCTGCCTTCACAGAGGTAGACTTATAGCTCTGCAAATGCAGATAGATAACTCAACAAAGCTTCCATAACAAAGTTCATTTATTGGTACATCAGGTATCCTCGTAACTCACATTTGTGACGAAGTTCCTCTTTCAATGACCAATCCTTTGTATATCTACCTTGCACGTGGAAAATAGTTATCTCCTAACCCATCTTGTATCAATAGAAGAAAACGATGTTATCAGTAATGAGTGCAGGTAAGAATGGAGGGCAACCTCCTTCAACCCCTTGAGGGTCAATCTAGTGGCCAATCAGGATTACAGATGTGGCCACGTGATATGAACTACGTTTCCCAGGATACCCTTACCTACATTTCCTATGATGCATTCCCTTAAGGGGACAGCTCACAAATCCTAAGTAACTAACCCATTCCATAGACTGGCTGGGACAGCACACTCCCCGCCTGGAATTATAAATTCCACTATAAAAAAGGAAGAGAAAAAAAAGAAAAGAAAAGAAAAAAAAATTGCCTATAAACTAAGATAAGCAGTAAACAATGATAGTAACTGAATAGAATGTAACTATATAACTAAGATAAACAGTTAGCTATATAACTAAGAAAAATGTAAACATTAATAAGCATCAAACAAAGCAAAACATGCAAAGCTTGAGGTTCAATCTTCAAGTTCGGCCCCTTGGTGCAAATCTGCTGGTCGCCTCTGCCAGTTTTTTTGGAGTACAGGTACTCTCTTAGGCAAAGGTGAAAGTCTGGAGGTCGCGTCTGGCGGCCTTGTAGGGTTGATAGGTTCACTTGGTGGCAAAGGCGAAAGTCTGCTGGTCACCGCTGGTGGCCTTTTAGGATGTTCAGGAACTCTTGATGGCAAAGGTGAAAGTCTGGATGCCTCTTCTGGTGGCCTTCTAGAGTTGGAATGGTACTCTTGCTTCCACGGTGTCAAAGGACATCAGGAACATCGGGGGGCTGTTAGAACGGGTGTTGAGGAGGCATATGCCTGTGTAGAGTGTCTTAGTGGACATCTAGTGGTTGTTGGCGGCCGTTTAGGGTGTCCTAATGAATGTGTGCTAATCGGCAGCGGCCTTTGAAGTGGGAACTTCATTCTTGTTTTTGGTGGCGCCAACGGGCGTCGGAAAGCGGGTGGAATGGATGCTAAGGTATTTGCCATGTTTGGAGCCTGCATCTGGGCATCACTGACAATTCCTACGATCCCCCATCCTAGAGGAGATTTGATGGCCACTGGGCCATCTACAGGACCGCCTACCGACTCAGAGAAGAGAAAGGCATGTGGGACATTATTTCCCAGCAAGAGTAGGATATCAGCCTCTGGATCTAGAGCGGGAAAGTGAGGAGCAAGGTGCTGTAGGTGAGGAATGCTACTTATGACTTCAGGTGTTGCGATCTGACTGCGGTCGTTCGGAATCCCATCGCATTCAAATATGGGCAGTAACGGGAACTGGGTACTTCCATCTAAGGATTCTATGCAAAGTCCAGTAGCTCTCCTCCCCGCCATGCTTCTCGGTCCATGGCATGTTGATACCGTGAAGGGAAGTGTGGCCTGTTGTACCTCAAAGAGGTCGAAGAATGCGGGTCTGGCCAGGGTACAGGTGCTTTGAGTGTCTATCCACACATACATTTTCACGGCGGCTTCAGGGCATCCGTCAGGGTACATTTTGGCTAAGCAGATGGGAAGACACGAACGAGGGGCTGGTGTGTCGGTGCGCAGTGCTGTGCAGTTGATGCTCATCCTTGGTTTAGGTTGAGGTTTGTCGGTCTGCCGAGGAGCCCTGACTATTTCTGTGTCATGTTGCGGCTCCTTGTCCAAGGGAGGGTTACGAGGTGTCTGCCGTGGCCGCTTGTCGTCTGGATGCAGCACGGTCGGGTGCTGGTCACTTTTGCAGATGAGACATTGTACTTTAGTTGTGCAGTATTTGGGCGGATGGTTGGATTCGCAACAGTTGGAGCAATATCGGTACTGTTTTATCAATTCTTTTCGTTGTGTCAGCGATTTCGCTGCAAATCCAATGCAGCTGTTCAGCGAGTGACGAGTGTTGTGCATAGGACAAAACTGATGTCTCCTTGTAATGGGAGATGTAGATTGGGGTGTATAGGATGAGGTGTTGATCTCGGTGTCCCGGGCCACCCTGGAGGGTTTGTCTCTGGTATTAAGTATGGGGCCTGAGGACGATATTTGGTTGCTGTTGTATCTTCTGGTATTAGGAGGACTAACAGCTCTGAGGCCACGAGCACGGTATGTGTTGCACACTGTTGCTTGGTGGGAGACAAATTCTTCCAGAAGTGTGAAGGGCACAAAGCGGTGGCGACCTTTGGCCAGGAAGGTGTCAGTCAACTGGATCCACTTTTCAATTAGCACATGAGGAAGTTTTCGAACAATTTTGTCCTGTGTGTCAACATGATCGAGATAGGCGAGTGTCGGTAAGTTGGGATCCCATTTTGCCGTTCTCAGCTGGACGAGTATGTTAGCAAGGTCTATGATCCGGTGAGGCTTGTCGATAGGAATCTTAGGAAAACTGTTGAGGCTATCCAAGAGTGTGGCTTCTACGTCCTCGGGAGCACCATACAGTTGGTCAAGCCTTTGCCATGATAATCATAGCACGGCGGCTGGGTCATCATAGTGGGATATCATAAGAGCTCTTGGTATGTCAGAAGACTGACATACTAGCCATGCTATCAGATGTCCGATTATTTCATCGGGGTTGAGGCGTGCCGCCAGAATGGGGCGTAGGAAAAGTTTCTTCCAAACTATATATTCTCCGCCCGGCTTGTCAGAGAATCTGCGAACTCCATGGGCATGCAAATTGAGCTTTCCACTCTGTACAGCCATGTTTCTCCAGTAATCTTCAGCATTTGCTGAGATGGGGGGAGGTGTTGATGTAGAGGATTCTCCCCCTGGATGCTCGTAGGGTGGGTTTGGTTTGGAAGGTGATGACGGGATGTAGTCTTCTTCCCAGTACTTACGGAGAATGTCGTCATCCCATACTGGGGATGATGGTCGAGTGTCACGCTGCTGTGTAGGCTGGGCTTGGTTACCTTGTAGTGCCTGGGAGCCGTACTGGTAATGAGGTTGGGGCAGGAATGCTGTTGCCTGTGGATTGAGTATGGCAGTTGTGGTTGATGGCATGTCGACTCGTCGAGAAGTTGGTGTGAGCACTGGTGGTCTACTTTGTTCACCTGTTAGGCCATGCAATATTGGAGTAGGGTTGGTAGTGTCGGGCAGAGAATCGCGGACCTTATCATGTACAACATCCGTTGGGGAATCTTTGCTGTTGGAGGGAAGTGAACCTCGTACTTTAGGACGTACGTCATTAGCGTAACTCACATACAGTCTGTGGTTGAGATTCTTCCCTGTGCTTCCCTGGTTGTGGGAGACTGCTAGGCAACTGAGGTGGTTGTATGTATTCATTGCAAAGTGAATGCTGCTCATTCACGTAGGCCTGGACCCGTGTATCTGGGCTCTCTTCTCCCAACTCTTCGAGGTCGGATTGAAGGGAAGTGTTGTTGGCCAGCTTCCGCCATGCTGCAGCACGTGCTGCTTTTGTTGTGGCTTTTCTTTGCCGTTCGGCCAACTCTAATTTGGCCTGGGCTTTGGCTATTTCTGCCTGTTGCTTGGCCATTTCTGCCTGTTGAGTCGCCATTGCCGTCTTCTGCTGTGTTACCTCCTCTGTGGCGCGTAACTCTGCGTCTGCTACTGCAGCTTTTACCTCAGCTGCTGCAGCTCGTTCAGCGTAACTTGCTGCTTTGGAGGCCTGAGATGCACCGCTACGACGGGAGGATGTCCTGGAAGGATGGTGGGAGCCAGCAGCAGAGACTTGGCGCGAGACACTAGAACCTGCCTGTGATCTAGCCCGTATAGAATGGATAGAGGAAGACACATGTGATTGAGGAGCTAAGTCAGATGTGGCCTGTTCCGGTGATGCAGCTCCCCGCCGTAGCACCTCGTGGAGCGCTGCTTGGAGGGCTGTCTTGCTTTCCTGGACTTTGTCTTCGCATTCCGTGTGAATTTCCTCGAATTGTTGGATGTGTGTTAGGAGTTTGGGGTCACCCAGTCTTGACTGGATGGACTTGAGGTTGTCTTTGCTGAGTCTCCATCGTGCGAAAAGGGTGTCTAGATCATCTAGCAATGTACGGAACTTCTCGGGGGGCAGCCCATGTTTTGGGACATCATGGATCTTCTCGAGCTTTGCCCATGTTTCTGTGTAGCAACGATATTGCTGCTGCCAATCGTTCTTCAAGGATTCTTTCATAGGTTCGGTAAGCTTCTTACTCTGTCTAAGGTTGTAGGTCCTTGGAGGTATCGCGGTTTCTCCATAAGGTTGGACATCTAAAAGCGGTTGTTGGGAATCAGGCTCCATGTCTACATCAAGGGTGGGTGGAGGATTTGTGTCTTCTGGTACATCTATCATGGGTGAGGAGGTTGCCATGCTGTAAATTGGCAAAGGAAAAATTCTAGAAATTTTAGTGGTTGTTTGTGCACTTCCTTTCTGTAATAGGGTATGCTGCAAGCAAGGAGCAGAAATAGAATTGTTGCTGAGGGCAATACTTGAGCACGTAGGCGGTACTGCAGAATCTGGGTAATGCCAACACAGCACGCAGAATGGTTGCTTCTAGGGTGCGGTGTGAGCCTGCGACAGAAGGGGGCAGTAGAGGTTGAGTCGCAAAATATTCCTAAAAGGGTCACTTGCTTCACAGGTTGGCAGCAGAGAGTCTGGAAGATGCTGTTGCTATGCCCATGTTAGGTTGCAGCTAGGCTTTTGAATTAAGTTGATTCAAAGGTGCACAATAGTTTCATAATCGCTCTTGTCGATTTTTGAGAAATTGTGGAAAAATCACATAAGAAAAAAATCTTTTGTTGACTACCAGATGGGGCTAGGGCTGAAGAAAAAGGAATAAATGATTTTATTTTAAATTTCTTCTTGACCACCAGGTGGAGCTGGTAGGTTGTAGGTAATCTTGGAATATTCGAAATAAATTGAATAAATGTTCACAATAATTTCAAAGGAGTTATCATGCAAAAACGTGCTGCTGTGGGCTGCTTCAATATTCAGAAATATTACAAAGTCCAGATAATATTCCCCTGTGTAATCCAGACAGACTCCATAGAGAAAAGGGGAAGGAATTCTTCCTAGCAGCCACACGGTTTCTTTGAAAGTTGAGCACAGAAGGGGGTTAGAAAGTTCTTTATTAGTAGCATGTGGGGAACTCCAGTCCCTCCCACCATGTAAACAGTATGTAGAGAGTATAAGACACAGGGGTCTGAAGAGGTATTTTTATTACTGACTTCCTGTTGAAATTCCTGGCTGGCTAGATGCAGTCATTGTCTTATAAGGAAAAAGAGAAAAAGGGGAGGGCAGATCGCCTTCAGTTGCTAAAAACTGTAGAATCAGCCGTAGCAGTAGGGGAGAAGTCAGGCAGATGGGTAACTCTGACTCCTCCTTTTGTTTTACAAATTGAGTCTCTTCTCTCGTTGAAGGGGGTGGGCTTTCTTGTAACTCAAACTGGTTTTGCAGCTTTGTTGGAGCTAAAGGGTTCGATGAGATAGTTTAATGAGTGACTTCCTGTGGAAGAGGGATTAGCCTTTTAGGATGTACCTTGATCAGTTTTAAATTGGCTGGAAAGAGTCTGTTTGAGGCTTCTTTCCTGCAAGATGAGTATGGCAAAACAGCTTCTGGTTTACATTTAAAAATACAAGCAAGATTCCTTCAAGGTTCAAACTGAAGGTTTGATGATCTTTTGGGAACTGGGTAATTACATTCCTTGTTATGCAAATAGGGTCTCTGAGATAGCCAAAGCCAAAATGAGTAGAGGAGGGGGTGGGTGGGTGGGGATAGAAACTTCTCTTTGTCTGTAGCTCGTGGGGGAATCCGATCCCTCCCACCATGTAAACAGCTTTCAAAGATGCTCACAGAGAGAGATGATGAAGCATGCAGTTTCAAGTCAACATTGCGTATTCATTCCTGGCTTCAATATCACTAGCATATCATAAATTCATTAAACTTTAATTTTGAGATGAATCAGGATATATTTTCCACTGTCCTGCCTTCACAGAGGTAGACTTATAGCTCTGCAAATGCAGATAGATAACTCAACAAAGCTTCCATAACAAAGTTCATTTATTGGTACATCAGGTATCCTCGTAACTCACATTTGTGACGAAGTTCCTCTTTCAATGACCAATCCTTTGTATATCTGCCTTGCACGTGGAAAATAGTTATCTCCTAACCCATCTTGTATCAATAGAAGAAAACGATGTTATCAGTAATGAGTGCAGGTAAGAATGGAGGACAACCTCCTTCAACCCCTTGAGGGTCAATCTAGTGGCCAATCAGGATTACAGATGTGGCCACGTGATATGAACTACGTTTCCCAGGATACCCTTACCTACATTTCCTATGATGCATTCCCTTAAGGGGACAGCTCACAAATCCTAAGTAACTAACCCATTCCATAGACTGGCTGGGACAGCACAACCCCCAAAAAACCGTTTACTAGGCCAGGCCGGCCTGCTGGAAGAACAGGGTCTTTAATTATAATATGATACTCTCATTATAAATATTTTACATTCCAATATGATCTCTTCTAATTCATCATATTTTTTTATTTTCTCATATCCTTTATATAATCAATTACATTTTCTATTTCATGTATAAAACAAAGAAGGAAAAGAAAAACAATAGATTAAGTTTCCCTTTTTACTTCCCTTTAACCAGTTTTAACTTATAAAGTTTATATAATTCAGACTTTTTGATCATAATACCATATTTTCGCCTAGTTTATCATAATCTCTGTTTTCCTAATATCATTCAAATAATCAATTACATATACATACATACATACATACATATATATATAAAATTTGTTTTTATAGATTTTCATGGGTGCAGGTATGCAGGTCTTGGTGTGTTCGGGTCATTTCCCATGTAAGATTGAGACTATCTTGGCAACGTTTCGACGAGATCTCACTCGCCATCTTCAGGCTGGTGCTTTCGGCTTTGTGTTTGTGCGGGCAAAGTGTGATCTGAGCTGCTGACTCCTTATATATACTGGTGGGGAGGTTGGCTATGTTGTCATTTCTTGATTGGTTGATGGAGTTGATGTTTGCAGATTGGCTGGCTTTTTCTTAAGAACATGTATGGCTGAGATATTGGCTGTATGTCTATCAGCCTCCTGTGTTGTAACGACTTGGGTAATGGGTTGTGTGATGAACTTCTGAGTTCTATTGTTTTGACATCCTGGGTCTTGTGCAGTAATCTCCTGGGCCATAATGACCTGGGTAATGGGCTGTGTAATGACCTTCTGAGTTCTAATGTTGTGACCTCCTGGATCTTGTGCTGTAATCTCCTGGGTCGTAGTGCTTTGCCCGCACAAGCACAAAGCCGAAAGTACCACCCAGAAGATGGCGAGTGAGATCTTGTCGAAACATTACCAAGATGTCTCAATCTTACACGGGAAAAGACCCGAACACACCAAGACCTGCATATATATATGTGTGTGTGTGTGTGTTTGTGTGTGTGTGTATATGTGTGGTATTTAGGTTTCTTCGACATTTCGGCAGAATCTCATTTGCCATCCTCAGGCTTGTGTAGTAGATTCTTTTTAATTTTGGGTGCCAGGCTTGGCAGTTGTTTTTTGTTTGAATTTGGTGCTGGCTTTCTGTTATATTTGAATGGTTTTTTCCTCATCTTGATTGGCTGAGAGTCTAGGTCTGTTTTTATTGGTCTTCGAGTTGCTGTGTTTTTGATTGGTTGGCAACATTGTGTTTCTTAGTGCAGCTTGGTTTCTTGTAAATGGCTGATAATTATTTATCAGGAAGCTAGGTTTTATTTGGGTAGCTGGCTGGGGCATGATTGGGCTGGAGGTATTGGGGGAGTCTGTTTGTGTCCAGGTGTTTGCCTGGATGGTGATATAGAGATTTTTTTGTTGGTGAGTGCAGGCTTCCAGATGATTGATAGTCTGGTGGAGTCATCTCTTTTATTCATACTATTAGGTCTTTTATCAATTTCTATGGCTTCTCTGATGATTCTGTAGCCGGGGTTTTCTATAGCAGCTAGGGTTTTGGTGCCATTGATGTTGATGCTATGACACCTGGACATAAACAGACCCCTCCCCTAATACCTCCAGCCCAAACATGCCCCAGCCAGCTACCCAAATAAAACCTACTTCCTAATAAATAAGTATCAGCCATTTACAAGAAACCAAGCTGCACTAAGAAACCCCAATGCACAAAACACAATGTTGCCAACCAATCAAAAACACAGCAACTCGAAGACCAATAAAAACAGACCTAGACTCCCAGCCAATCAAGATGAGGAAAAAACCATTCAAATATAACAGAAAGCCAGCACCAAATTCAAACAAAAAACAATTGCCAAGCCTGGCACACAAAATTAAAAAGAACCTACTACACAAGCCTGAGGATGGCAGATGAGATTCTGCCAAAACGTCGCTATAATAAAAGCACAAATATTACATGGGAAAATACCGAAGAAACCTAAATACCACGCATATAAATACCTGCGAAAACATAAGAAAACATATATATATATATATATATATATATATATATATATATATATATATATCCATAGTCTCCTTATTTATTATTTAAAATTATCAGCTCAAAAACCTTACCCAAACACATATATATATATATACATACACACACACACATATATACATACATACATGAAAAAGAAAGGATTAATAACAACAGAACCCTCTTAATGCCTCTCACTCCATCTTCGCTTTTCTCATATATAGTTATATAATACTCTTAGGGTAATTCCCAATAAATTTTAAACTTCAAATCTTCCCAATCTACATTTCTAATAAAAAATATGAAAATACATTCCCATGTGGTATCCCCCTTTTATACTATGTCTAACCCTTATCTCAAAATCTCTTGGCCTTACCATTTCTTTTAGTTTTAGCCAGCTTTCCATTTTCTAAGCTTTCCCGATCTTTCTTCTTTATCCCTCTTTTTTCCTCTAATATTTTTTTTATTTCCATCTGCCAGTCACCCATCTTTTCTCCCACCCTTTCCTGTTCTCTTTTTTGAAGTTTCTTCTTATACGATTTCTTTTTCTTTCGTTTAATAGCAATACCACTAGCACTTAGACTTATATACCTCTTTATAGTGCTTTACAGCCCTCTCAAAGCGGTTTACAGAGTGTCAGCCTATTGCCCCCAACAATTTGGTCCTCATTTTACCCACCTTGAAAGGATGGAAAGCTGAGTCAACCTTAAGTCTGGTGAGATTTGATCTGCCAAATTGCAGAAGGAGTAGCTTGCAGTATTGCACTCTAACCACTGCGCCACCGAGGCTCCAATCCTAGGAAAGTTTTCCCTTTTATTTATTACCTCTGTCATCAGTGTCATAATTTTGGTTCCTTTAATATCTTTTGGCAATGTCTCTTGTACTCCATGCTTATCTGAGCCGATTTCCTCTTCCTTTTATTCCTTCTCTCTGGATTTCCTTTGCTCCTCTGTGGACTGTATCGCCATTATTTTTTTTGCCAGTGTATACAATAATCCCCTTCTTTCTTTTAATATTCCTTTCACAATTTGCAATTCAGACTTAAAGTCTTTGCTTATTTCTTCCATTTTTTTTAATCAATTGAGTTATTGAAGTTCAAAATTTTTTATTGCAATCCCTGCCAAAAGTCTCAATTTGTCTCTATTTCCCTTATTAATCCTTCTGTCTCTTTATCACAGTCAATACCCAACAGTTCCAAGATATTGCATTTGTTTATCCTCTTGCTACTGTCCCCCCCCCCTTTTTTTTTTTTTCTTTTAGGTTTCCGGGGTTCTTACGTTATAGTCTTTTATCTCATATCTTTTCTCGTTCACACATTTATAAGTAGGTCTATTTTTTTCCATCTGCTGGTAATGGGAGAAAAACTTGATAATCCACTTCTGGGCCTTTGGGGAGGGGTTGTTTCCCCCACTTCAAAGGAAATGTCGCGGAGCCTTAAAGCTCTGGGTCTCTTGCAAATTATGCTTCAGTTCCTCCATTTCAATACACCCATAGCTTGATATCATTTCCTCTGTTTTTCCTCTTTCTTTCACAACTGAGGAAGTTTAGAGAATAATGAGGCTGTTGTCTGAATTAAGCTGCTTTTGGGGGTGTGCATGTTAAGATCTTTTCCATAGATTCCTATGGTATTTCAGCACCAATTTGTTCTTCTGAGCAACAGGACAGGACAAGACAGAAGACCTAGGAAGCCAGAAGTTCTGCTGCCTATAAAAATCCCAGCATGAGGCTCATTTTCAATCTGTTCCTGGGTTGGTATTGCTGGTAAATGAAAGATGGGAGCAGTAGAGATGGCGACATAGTGCCAAGGTCAAAGATCCAGTATCAATTTCTGCTGCTCAAATATTTGATACTAATGCAGATATCTCCAAACTTGGCAACTTTAAGACTTGTGGACTTCAACTCCCAGAATTCTCCAGCCAGCATAGAGTTCTGGGAGTTGAAGTCCACAAGTCTCAAAGTTGCCAAGTTTGGAGACCTTTATACTAATGGAATCATTTTTTCTCCCCCAGGATGGTGGCTGACTCAGTATAGATGGATGGCTGAAGGTGAGTCTCATTAGACGTGCAACTATTGGATGGATGCAAAATGAGAATTACATGTCAAGGTCTACCCAAAGCAAATCTATTTTTTTTTCTTTTTTAATATATTTTTTTTTCTTTTATATTTTAATTATACATACATACTTTGAAAACAGTTTGTTGTCTGGGTTCATTTTGTTTAACAGAGAAATAACACATGTTCTGATAATAATAATAGCAAAAATCTTAATGATAGTAACAAAAATAATCATGTTAACTTATTTATATTCATAGTCATACTAACTCTTCTTTTACTTAGTAATAAACTTTCTTCTTCTAATTTCTAACTCTTATATCTAACCACTGATAGAACATATCCCATGTTGAGTAATATTCTGTATCTGCTTTATCTTTTATTTTTAATGTGTGTCTATCCATCTCTGGACAGTCTAATATTTTCTGAATTATATTTTCATCTGGGGGGGTGTCCTCATTTTTCCAATATTATGAAAATACAATTCTCACTGCTATCAACACATGAAGTATTAAATATATAGTCAGTTTATTGTAACTTTCTGGTAGTATACCTAACAAGAATATTTCTGGCTTTAGATCTATATATTGCTTTATTATCTTTTCTAACCATGTTTGTATTTTTTTTGCCGTCACACATGTCCACCACATATAATAATAAGTATCTGGAGTCTGATTACATTTCCAACATTTGGCAGACATATTTTTGAACATCTTTGCTAGCCTTGCAAATGCCACTTATAAAACATATTTTATAGGTTTTCCTTGTTATTTTATAGTTGCTGTCCCAAAGTTTTCTGCCATTTCTCTACTTGTATGGTATAGCCAAAGTTTTTTGCCCATACTATCATGTTTCTTTCACTTGTTCATCTTTCATTTTAATACTTAATAAATAACTATATAAAGGGATGCGATGGCTCAGTGGCTAAGATGCTGAGTTTTTTTATCAAAAAGTTTGGCAGTTCAGCGGTTCGAATCTCTAGTGCCGCATAATGGAGTGAGCGCCCGTTATTTGTCCCAGCTTCTTCCAACCTAGCACTTAGAAAGCATGTAAAAATGCAAGTAAAAAAATAGGGACCACTTTGGTGAAAAGGTAATAGCGCTCCATTCACCTTCAACATTTAGTCATGCCAGCCACATGACCACGTAGATGTCTTTGGACAGCACTGGTTCTTCAGCTTTGTAACGGAGATGAGCACCGGCCCCTAGAGCCAGAAATGACTAGCACATATGTGTGAGGAGAACCTTTACCTACCTTTACCTTTAAGTAATTATATAGTTTCTTTATTAATTTTTCATCTGTCCCTAATAGTATCCGATCGAGTGCTGATAATTCTTTATAAAAATTCCATGTCTTGGCATCTTTCTCATATCTAGATTGTATTTGCAGATGTGGTCACCATGCTAGATCCACCCCTTGGTTTTGCTATTTCTGCCTGGTTTTAAGTTCTCCTTCCCCATTTAAAATGTCTTTATAAGTTATAATTTTTTCCAAATTAACAATATTTCTATCGTGGAGAGTTGGACTGGTATTTTCCTGTAGTTTTCCTGTAGACGTTTATATTCTATTTCTCCCCTCACTTCCTGTCCCTCATTTGTGTTAAAATGATGATTATAAAATTCCATTGTTTTGTCTAGCGAATCCAATCTGTATCTTTTGTCATTCCAATTGACTAATATTCCCTTAGGTATCAGCCATCTGTAGTTTACATTATATTTAATCAGCATCGCAGTCAAGAATTATATTGTTTCTGTAGGTTCCTCACTCTCCTAGGAACCTGCTTCAAGGCAGCCAATTCTTTTCCCTTGTATTGTAATGGTTCGTTTTGTGCCTTCTTGAGTATTTCTTCTCTCATTGACTTTTTCAAAAATCTCATGCGTACCTCTCTTGGAGGTTTATGTCTTTTTGCATAACTCGTGTGCATTCTAAAAGGTGTCATCTATTTTTGCATCTATTTTGATGCTTATCAATCTCTAGCAAATCCATTTTTCTTATCCCAGCAGGACAGCTAGATATGTTTTACAATTTATAGGAAGCCCAGTATTTCTCATCTCTCGTTATATTACATACAATTCCTCCAGAATAATGCAGGATTTTCTCTCTTGGTCTTTGATTGTACAACAGCTAAGAAAAAGTGAATAAATAATCTGTTTTCTGATGAGGTCCGATATAGGACTCTCATCTTTTGGGCTTTTGATGATAGGAAGGGAGAAGGATCTGCTCAGGGTGAGCAGTTTTAAAAGTACTGAAGTCCCTCCCTTGAGCAATGCATATTCATATCAATTGATGGGTTCATGTTTCTTGGGAATTGCTTTCTGCAAGGAGGCGTCTAATGAAATTGCATGAATGGAGACCAATGATCTGAGCCAAGTACTTCAAAGGCAGAACTCAGGGTGTCCCTGTCATCTCAATTCTACAGGAATTATATGGATGGATTTTCCAAAATTCATTACTCAAGACTTGTCCTAAAATTTGTTACAACTTCTGGATTGCTTGTCCTAAGATTTGGTTGACTGCAATTTTTAATCAGGAGGCTGATGATTTTAATCCAAACAAGGTATTAGTGTTAGATCACTGACTTCTCCCCATTGAATATCTAACAGTTAGAGGAGAGAGGGCCATGTTCAAACTCTGCCCTGTGCTCTCCAAACCAAGGTGGAAGGTGGGGTGGGGGGGACCCCTCAGTCCATAGGAACCAGAGGGGATCAAATTATTATTTTTTCAGATAACTACAGTATCTTGCATTAGTGCAACCATTCTCTCTCTCCCCCTCTCTCTCTCCCTCCCTCTCTCTCTCTCCCTCCCTCCATAGCAATTCATGTGGGTGTGAGTCACTGAACAAGGGAAATGATGATGCTGTTTCAGAGTTTGCACAATTTTGTATATAGACCTCACACACATCTGTTTCCTAAAAGGTTCTTCCCAAACCCCAAAAACTTTAACCTTAGACTGTCTACTGTTGACCTCACCCCATTTCTAAGAGATCTTTAAGGGGTATGCATAAGTGCCAACCCTATCCTAGTGTTCCCTTTTATTCATCCATTTCATGTATTAATAATCATGCTTATACTTATATCTGTTATCTAATACTTCTCGACAAATAAATAAATAAATATAATCTACCAATCTCTTACACAAACAACTTCTTTCTGATTTTCCATGTTATAACCTCTTTCGTCTTCTCCACTTATCCAGGAAAAAGTTTTCGCAGACCTTCCATTTTGGTGAATCCCAGTAACGTGGTTGCTGTGGGAGAGAATATAAGTATCAGTTGCAAGAAGGAGGAGAACCTAGAAGGGACATCCACTTTCTATCTATATAAACAATTAAAAGTTGAAATTACTAGAAGGAATACAATACACAATGAGGTTGAATTTCCTATTTTCAATGCCCAGCAATCACATCAGGGGAAATACTATTGTATATATTATTTAAATTCAATGTGGTCAGACTACAGCAAGATAATTTCTATCATTGTGCGAGGTAAGTCCTTTTCTGTACTGCTTTTGTCAATGAGACTAACCTAGCTACAAATTGACTTCAATTTACAAGTTTGTTTAGTGACCGTTTGACGTTACAACAGAACTGAAGAAAGTGACTTATGACCGTTTTTCACACTTATGACCACAGCAGTATCCTCATGATCAAAATTCAGAGCCTTGGCAACTGACTCATCCCTTTTGAGATCTTCTGACAAGTCAATGGGGAAGCCAGGTTCATTTAACAACCATGATACTAACTTAACAACTACAGTGGTTCACTTAACAACTATGGAAAGAAAAGTCTTAAAATGGGGCAAAACTCACCAATAAAATGTCTCACTTAGCAACAGAAACTTGGCTTCAATTGTGATCAGAAATCAAGGACTATCTGTGTTTCCTACACCTAAAATAGAAACCAAAGTTTGCATTCCCCCAAATGCAGAAGAGATGGAAATTTCAATTTTTTCCCCCAAGGCTCTTTCCCACCAAGGTCTTGAGAGAACATTTCAAATTGGAGCTTCTTGTTTAGCAAAGCTCAACACGTCGAGCGTCTGCTCTTTATCAGCTGATAAAGAGACGCTTTGTCGTGAGCTGTAATCCATTTATTCCTCCTCGTTTTTCCAATCACCTCAATATCTCCATGGGGGAGGTAGGGAGACTTCAAAATAATGCCTTCTAATTTTCAGGAGCAAAACAGGATAATGTATGAAAGGTATGTTTTTCATACTATTAAAAGAAAACAGAATTATCAATAGATGAGAATATTTGTAGCTCAAGTTTAAACTTTGATGCTCTGTGAGCTTGGTTATTTTCTTGCAGACACTTCATTACCAAACTAGGTAACATCATCAGTGCAAACCCCACTGCTTTCTAGCACCCAGCTTAGCCTGTAGGATCAACAGATAAGCTAAGAAGCTTTCTCAAGGGTGGCTGCTGCTATATCTGTCCCTCCCCTGCCCCCATCCTCACAGAGAAGAAAACACACATATGCATGGCTTTGTTCAGCCCTGCAAGTGTAAGGGAATATATTATAGTTTAGATCTCTCCACCTGTCTTTAAGCCAGCAGAAAATTATACTGCGATGAATTTGCTATTTTGTTGCTGATGTCTAATCTACCCAATTGCACTTGTTTCCTATCATTTGAAAGCAAAGATTAAATTTTGTAAGCTGTTTAAGTCACCTATGTGTAAGTTGGGTAGCTATCTGGAATGGGCTCCCCCCTGAGTTGAGAACGACCACCGACCTGCGGGTGTTCAGGCGTGATTTGAAGACCTGGCTCTTTGAGCAGGCCGGCCTGGGCTGATCCTAAATTGATTTTAATGGGGTTTAAGTAATGAATTTTAAGGTTGGGATTTTAGATTCGGTTACAGCCCTTATTTAATTCCATTTTAACTTTTGTATATGTGTTGTTTTAGTGGGCTGTGCACCGCGCCCTGAGTCCTTCGGGAGAAGGGCGGTATATAAATTTTAATAATAAATAAAATAAATAAATAAATATATAAATTTGTTAATTAAATAATAAAATAAAAATAAGCAAAGCCAAACTGATTTTACTTCTTTACTGGTTGTCCACAGCTGGGATCAGAATCAGGGGGAAACCATCACTTTACTATTGCAATAGGTGACTTGTAGCTCTCACCAACTGAGGATGAGCTGAACTCAATATCCTGAAGACAAATAGGCAACAAGGGATACCATTATTTAAGATGAGAAAAGCATCAAGGCACCAAGAACTATATAGAAAAATAGACATAGTCCACTTTTTGCCTCTTCTCCTGCTGAAAAAGAAGGGAATCACTAGGCAAGTGATCACTGATCAAGTTTCATTTCTTGATCACCATCCATTCTGTCACTTAGAGCAAAAAGGTTTTTTAAATATTGAGAAGATGCTAATTTAACACTTGCCTGATCAAAGTCTCCAGGATAGGATCCTTAAGACAACTTGGTGGCTGTGAAAATATTTCTACATTCATCTCATGCTCAACATAGATAAAAAGGGGAGAGGTTTAGATCAAAATGAAAGTCTCAGTTCCTATCTTGATTCTTTGCCTCCCTTCCCAGTTGGGTTTTGACCTAATCGTAGTTGTTCGTTTCCTCCTGAAATGCAAATATCTTGCCACTTTAAAGATTTGGGCTGTTGCAAATATTGCAGTTTTTAAATCTCTCTTTTTTTTCTCTTACTCAGAACAATTTCATCCCAGCCCCTCTATTTCAATAATCCCCAATGACATGATTGTCCTAGGAAAAAAAGTCACCATTCAGTGCAAACAGGAATTTCACCAATCTGTACTATTTAACCTCTTCAAAAAAGGGGCTTTAGATGAATTAGCAACCCAAGTTTCAAGGAACAAAATGGCTGAATTCCCTATTCCTAGTGCCCAAGAATCAGATGGAGGGATCTACTTTTGCGACTACGGGAGCTACAGTGACGGCAGATACTCAAAATTCAGTAATGAAATATGTATCAATATAATGGGTAAGATGTAGATTCCTATTCTTCATAGTTGTTTCGCAAAAGAGAGTTCAGTGTTTTTGCATTTTCTGTACTTAGAATACAAATAATATTAGCACTTGAATTTTCTTTTTCCTTCATGTCTTCATGCATCTGCAATTCAGTTAACTTATTATTCTCTTGAACATCAAGGAATATACAAATGTAATATTCATATTGTGATCTTCCCTGTGTTGCATAGCAATAGCTCATGCTGTAGAATGAAAGCCCTTGAATTAATTTGTGACAAACATCACCTTAGTTACATATTTATTTTTCACATTGCGTTTCATATCACATCATTACATTACATAATTTATATAAATTTTCTCAAATATTCTTATATTCTTTACATTTATTGTATATATTTTCTTTTCATATCTTAGCTTATTTCAGTTTTCTTTTAATATTATCGTATCTTTTTAATATAATGTTTAAAATTCTTATTTCTTGTTCTTTATTCATTATACTTTTATCTGTCACATTTGCAATTTCATTGCATACTCTTATTTCATTATTCAAAACATTCCATCCTAATTCTAATATAAAAAACCTCCCCCTTTAATTATTAATTTGAGTGTACCACCCCTTTGTCTTATACATCATTCAATTAATTCCCCTTTAATTCATAATAATAATTTATCATAATATGATCACTTTTTAGTTATCCCTTTGTAAGTTAGTGACAATAATTTCCTAATTACTACATAACACATATACATTTTAAGCTGGATTCCACATGGAATTTCCTCCCTTAATTACTTTCTATTATATTTATTATTGCAAATACATTAATCTATTCAATTAATCATAAAAACTGATGTTAATCTTTTTATAACAATCTTCATAGTTCATTTTAACTATAATCTTAATTTTATTAAACTTATTTAGCATATTTATCATAATTTCCCAATTTCACATTTATTTCAATTATATCTACATGTAATTTAACAATAACAAATAATCCAATAACAAAAAAACCCATCAATTCTCATCTTTTCATTTTTAAAGTCTATATTTTATATGTCACAACAAATTACTATGACTTCAAATAAATGTATATTACAACACGTTACCTTGCAGAATCCCATTCCTTATTCCTAATCTACCCATTATCTCTATATCTCCTAACTAAACAATTTGTTTTCATTCTTGTTCGATTTCCATATCTCCTTCTTTTCTGGTCCTTTCTCTTATTGCCTCTTTTTTCCTTCATTTTCCCCCACCATTTCTTACTCCAGTTTTTATCCCCCTCCCTCTTTAAAGTTTTCTTCTGCAATTCCCTTTTCTGCTGTTTCCTTTTTCTTTGTTTGGCTTACCAAACACTTCCCTTTTTAATTATCTCTTTAAACCTCCAAGTTTTAATTTTCATTTCACTTTTTTCCTTTCGCTTTGGTGTTCGTTGTTCCATTTGTTCATTAGAGTTGGTCTCTTCTTTAATTGGTTCCTCCACTTCTGGCACTCCTTGTTGTTTTTTGTTCTACAAAATCTATTAGTTGTAAGGCAATACAGCACAATTAGTTTCTTTCATGTAATATTTCCTTTATGTTTCTGAGTTCCATTTTTATTTACAAAAAAAGTTCTGCCATTTTTATACTCTTCTTTTAGGTTTTCTTTGTTCCTTTCTTTAATATTTAAATCCAAATTAATTGTCCAGCAATTTAATTTGACTTTAATATTTAATATTAAATTAATATTTATTTCCAACAATCAGTTTCTGTTAATTCTTCTTTGAGTTTTCTCCAAAATCATCAAATAATCCAATATCCATAAATTAGAATTGTGCCAAAATCATCAAACAATGCTAAGGTAATTTCTGTACTCTTCTTTTTTTTATCTTATAATTCTGTATTTTCACTTTTCTGGGTTTCTATTTTGTTGTAACAAAGTTCCTCCTATTTTGTATCAACTTCCACTTTTGAAAGAGCTAGGCACTTTTTAAAGAGTCACTAAAAATGTTCCTTTATCATCAGGTGGCACTCTCTGTTATGTCCAAGTTCCACCCTTTTTTTCCCCACTTTCTTTTCTCTGTTTAGGGCTTTTAAGTTTCAAAAATCTAATAAATCCAATTATCAATTACTTTTTTTTGACATATTCAAGTTCAGCTTTTAATTATGCCTATTTAGTGCCAAATTTATATATTTATCCAATTTAAACAGGTATTTTCTTCTGGCTTCCTCTTTGAATTTAACTCCTTTCAAAGTTCAAAGCCACTTTCAGCTGTCAATTTTTCTTTTCACTTTCTCTGGCCGCTGCTTTCACTGTCTTTCTTAAAAATTTTCTTGGTATCTTAATTCTGGGGTACTTTTATATCCAGATATTGCAACTGATTAGCCCGGTTTTCACACTGTCCGCTTCTTCACCATTCCAGTACAATCTTTGTCCTGGTTAGCTCTCCTTCTTCAGGCTGGCCTTATTTGGCCACTCCTACAGCCCATCTTTGGAGGGAGTATGCCTAGCCAGAGAGGGAAGATGCAGCTCCCCTTAACCCAACTGGTGGTCTCCCCATTCTTCACCACCCCTACAGGGTGGTTCTGGCCACATTCAGAGCCCTCCAATGGGGAGAGTACAGACCGAAGCCATGGGTTAATTTGTGACTCCTGATGATTGCTTGGACTAGATCCAGCAGTTTTCCTGACAAGATTTTCATAAGGGATTTGCCATTACAGTATTTCTTCTTGGAGCTGAGTGATTGTCTCAAGATCCTCTCTTGGTTTGCTTAAGGAGGGACTAGAGCTCACAATCTCCTGGTGATTGGCCCAAGATCCCCTGTTGGTTCCATGCCTAAGGAGGGACTGGAATTCGCAGTCTCTCAGTCTCTAGTCTGATCCTTTAACCACTACAGAAACTTATTCCAGGTACATACATACATAGATGCATACATACATACATTTGTATGAGCTACAGTGGGGCAGTGGTTAGAATGCAGTACTGCAGACTACTTCTGCTGACTGCCGGCTAACTGCAATTTGGCAGTTCAAATCCCACCAGGCTCAAGGTTGACTCAGCCTTCCATCCTTTTGAGGTGGGTAAAATGAGGACTCAGATTGTTGGGGGAAATATGCTGACTCTGCAAACCTCTTAGAGAGGACTGTAAAAATCATTATGAAGTGGTATGTAAGTCTAAGTGCTACTGCTATAGTTATATACAAAATCTGCTAAGTCATTATTTCCTAAGTCCTATTAAAAGAATGCACATTACACTGATTGCATAAAGCACTGAAAAAATTGTTTTTATTATATATTAAGATTGCATGGTGCATTAAGGAATATGAATCTAGAATAAAGTATACCTTATACATTATTATAGAATAAGTTAGATGTATGTGGCTGGAAATATGTGGCATTAGGAACTGAAAATGATTTGATGGCACATAATCAAATATTGTTAGATTGCTGTTTTTAATTGTTGTACGTTTCCCAAAGTCACCTAGGTCCAATGGGTTATATACAAAAGAATGAATGAATGGATGGATGGATGGATGGATGGATGGATGGATGGATGGATGAATGAATGAATGAATGAATGAATGAATGAATGAATGAATGAATGAATGAATGAATGAATGAACGAACACTGAAAAAGTTGCATAAATGAGAGACCATTATGAAAGAAATATTTGGTTTGGTCATATAAAGAGAATGAGCATATGGCAAAAGAAACCTTAGAAAGAATGAGTGGGTTGAGGAGAAGAAAAATTTCCTAATGCTGAGAATCAATCAATGGAATAGCTTGTCTTCTGAAGATATGGGTGCTCCATCACTGGAGGCTTTCAAAAAGAGACGGACAACCATTTATCCAAAAAGGTATAGGGTCTCCTGCTCAAGCATGGGGTTAGACTAGAAGACCTCCGAGGTACCTTCCAACTCTATTATTCTATGTTCTAAAAGGATTAAAAAATTACATTTAAATAGAGTTGATGAGTTTGTTATGGAACGTTCAGGTTAAAGATAAAATTTCAGAGGAAATTAAAAATGATTTTCAAGTTAACAATGAACATGAAGTCTTGTTCAAGTTCAGGAAAGCTGATTGTTTAATGATCCTTATTTTCTGTGTTTATTTTCCTATCCAGCAAATTCCTCCCCAGCTACATCAGTCTTACTAGTGATTTTGTATAAATCTAAAAGAGGGCGGAAATTGTAGGTCATTGCCCTGTTTAAGGCTTGTCATTTAGTGCTTCTAATGCCTTTGCTCTTTATGTTTTCTTGCCTTTAGACCCCATAGTCACCAAGCCTGCCATCTTTATGGAACCAAAGGGACAGCAAATGCTTGATACAGATGTCCGGATCTACTGCCAGGGGCCAAAGGATGACCTGAACTACTCCCTCTATAAGTCAACAGACCTCATAGCTTCCCAAAGGACAAAACCAAACAGTTCCTTGGCTGAGTTTTCCATCTCGGGAGTCAGGCTGGAACACATAGAAAACTACAGTTGCTGCTATCAGCTTAAAAATAAACCCTTTATGTATTCAAAGTTAAGTGACCCTCTGCAGCTTGAAGTAAGAGGTAAGGAATTGGCTCTTCCCCAATCCCCGCTAACTTCCAAACCCCATATCCTGAATAAGAGCCATGAGTAAAATTGGGGGCCATTTATCCTGAACCAATTGAGGAAACCAGAGGATGAGATGTTTTAATGAGAAAAGTATAAAGATCAGAATGAGAAAGTGAAAACATTATAGCCAACTTCATTTGCATTATGCATATACTGTAGGTGGGAAAAGCAGCATTTATAAGGTCAAAAGAAAAGAGCCTGGGGAAAATATGATGCAACACCAGTATGTGCATGGGTTCAGCATTTCTACTACGAGAAGTGTGAAGCCCAGTCTGTTAAGCCACACAGGTGGAGAAAGAGACATAAATAGGTGCTTCTCTGAGCTTGGATTCCTTGTAAATTTATTTAGCATGTGACATACAATGTCAGAGAAATCTACACATGCTAGACAGTGGTGGGATTCAAATATTTTTACCACCGGTTCAGTGGGCGTGGCTTGGTGGGCACACTTTGCGTGTGCGCATGCACCTATCGTGCACTTTGCGCAGGCACAGAGGCATTTGCGCAAGTGCAGAGGTGTTCTAACTCACCTCCTGCAAGCCTGCACGATTCTAGTCACTTCAGCAGCTGTTACGTGACCCTCTTCTATGCTGCGCAAAGCAGCTGCGCTTCAAATTCAGAGGATAAAGGTGAGTATGGGAGCCCGGGCGAGCAGGTGAGCCCAACAGCAGAGCGGCTGAAAGAACCGGTTCGGTCTCCGCTGTTCACTGCTGCTACCAGCTCAGCAGAACCAGGCCAAACCGGTAGAATGCCACCACTGATGCTAGACACAATGCAGTCCAGACAGCCTAAATTGCTAGCTCGTTCTGTTTGACTATCCTTGATGCACTGTGGAGGGAAAACTAATTTTATACCAGTTAACTAGTGGTACTTGAGTTGCTGGCTCTTCTGGGCTCCTCCATTGGTTTCACCTCGCGCTGCGATGCCTCGTGTCCAGCCAGATCCAGTACCAGTTTCTGTTCTACACACACACAAAAGCAGCTAGGTTTCCCCACCGCCACCAACAAAGTGGTATCCATTTATCCACTCACAATATTGCATGCTTTTGAACTGCTGGGTGGATGGGAGAGCCAGGGATCGAGCGACAGGAGTTCACTCTATCTCATGGAGCCGGGCTCAGACTTCTGAAGGGCAGACCATTTCTGGTCAGCAGTTCCAGTGTCATTAAACCTCTGAGCCAGTGCATCCCCCTTCTTTAAAAATGTTTTATTACCAACTAAGTACCAACATCATTATTTATATATGTTCATTTTTATCACATATACACACGATTAAAAACTAATACATACTAAAGTAAAAAATAAATAATAGAAAGTGCATAAAAGAAAAAATAGAAAAGGAATAAAAAAACAAAATTGTAACAAAAAGAAGAGAAATATATAAAAATATGACTTCCCCCTTCATTAAAATATATGTAAACAGTAGAACAGAATAGAATAGAATAGAATAGAATAGAATAGAATAGAATAGAATAGAATAGAATACTTTATTGGCCAAGTGTGATTGGACACACAAGGAATTTGTCTTGGTGTAAATACTCTCAGTATACATAAAGAAGGAACATTCGTTAAGAATCAAGAATCATAATGTACAACACTTAATGATAGTCATAGGGTACAATCAACATCAAATCATACTAGGAAACAGAGGATACAAGCAACAAAGTTACAGTCACAAATGGGAGGGGATGGGTGATAAGGAGTAATGAGAAGATTAACAGTAATAGTAGTGTACATTTTGTAAATAGTTGAACAGTGTTGAGGGAATTATTTGTTTAGCAGAGTGATGGCTTTCGGGAAAAAACTGTTCTTGTGTCTAGTTGTTCTGGTGTGCAGTGCTCTATAGCATAGTTTTGAGGGAAGGAGTTGAAACAGTTTATGTCCAGGATGTGAGGAGTCTGTAAATATTTTCACAGCCCTCTTTTTGACTCATGCAGTATACAGGTCCTTGATCGAAGGCAGGTGGGTGGTAATTGTTTTTTCTGCAGTCCTAATTATCCTCTGAAGTCTGTATCTGTCCTGTTGGGTTGCAGAACCAAACCAGATAATTATAGAGGTGCAGATGATAGACTCAATAATTCCTCTGTAGAACTGGATCAGCAGCTCCTTGGGCACTTTGAGCTTTCTGAGTTGGCGCAGAAAGAACATTCTTTGTTGTGCTTTTTTGATGACGTTTTTGATGTTAGGTGTCCATTTTAGGTCATGTGATATAGTAGAACCTAGAAATTTGAAGGTCTCTACTATTGATACTGTGTTGTCTAGTATTATAAGAGGTGGTAGTATGGGAGGGTTTCTTCTAAAGTACCACCATTTCTACGGTTTTGAGTGTGTTCAATTCCAGATTGTTCCAGTTACACCATGAGGCAAGTTGTATAACCTCCTCTCTGTATGCAGATTCATCGTTGTCTCGAATGAGATCAATGACTGTTGTGTCATCAGCAAACTTCAGTATTTTAACAGATGGATCATTTGAGATGCAGTTATTGGTATATAAGGAGAAGAGAAGTGGAGATAGCACACAGCCTTGGGGGGCCCCTGTGCTGATTGTACAGATATTGGATGTGATTTCGCCTAGCTTCACCTGCTGCTTCCTATCTGTTAGGAAGTTTATGATCCACTTACAAGTGTGTTCAGGTATTGCTAGTTGGTTTAGTTTACTTAGAAGAGTGTCTGGAATGATGGTATTGAATGCTGAACTGAAGTCTACAAAGAGGACCCTTGCATAGGTATTTGGAGATTCGAGGTGTTGTAGGATGTAGTGCAGAGCCATGTTAACCGCATCATCTGTCGATCTATTTGCTCGGTATGCAAACTGCATGGGATCTAACAGTGGATCCGTGATGGTTTTCAGGTGGGACAGCACAAGCCTTTTAAAGATTTTCATAACTACAGATGTTAGAGCAACTGGTCTGTAGTCATTCAGTTCCTTGATGGAAGGCTTCTTTGGCACTGGGATGATGGTAGAACGTTTGAAGCAAGAAGGAACATAGCACATCTCTAGTGATCTATTGAAAATTCAAGTGAAGATGGGGGCCAATTGCTCAGCACAGACTTTTAAGCAAGAAGGAGTTATCTCATCTGGCCCTGGTGCTTTTCCTGGCTTTTGTCTGTGTAATAGATCTTGCACTTCTTTTTCTGTGATCACCAGAGGTTGTGAGCCCAATGGATTGGGGCCAGTTGTAGGAGGCTTGTCTATTGTTGGTGTGTTTGAGTTGTGGAGATAGATGGCTGTAGTTTCTTTTCAAACCTGCAATAGAACACATTCAGGTCATCTGCTAGTTGTTGATTTCCTTCTGCCTGGGAAAGGAGGTTTGCTGAAGCCTGTGATGTTTTTAAGAGTTTTCCACATGTTTGCTGGTTCATTTGTTGAGAATTGGTTCTTTAACTTTTCAGCGTAGCTTCTTTTTACTGCTCTGATCTTTCTTGTTAATGTGTTTCTGGCCTGGTTGTATAGCATTCTGTCACCTTTTCTGTAAGCTTCCTCTTTGGAACGACGTAGCTGCTTAAGTTTAGCTGTGAACCAAGGTTTATTGTTGCTATATATTTTCAGGTTCCTTGTTGGTACACATAAGTCTTTGCAGAAGCTAACATATGATGTTATCGTATCTGTGAGCTCATCTAGGTCTGCAGAGGCATCTTCAAAAACATTCCAATCAGTGCAATCAAGGCAGGCCTGAAGTTTCAGCTTTACCTCATCCGACCAAGTCCTCACTGATTTAATTGTTGGTTTAATGGTTTTAAGTCTTTGTCTGTAGGCAGGAACAAGGTGAATCATGCAGTGGTCAGAGTGTGTCACAGCTGCTCGTGGTAAAGACCTATAAGCATCTTTTACTGTTGTGTAGCATGGTCTAAAGTATTTTTGCCTCTGGTGGGACAATTTACATGCTGGAAATATTTTGGGAGCTCTTTCCTTAAATTTGCTTGATTGAAATCTCCTAAAATGATGGGAAAGGAACCTGGGTGTTTGGCTTCAGCCTCCATAATTTGATCAGCAAGAGTTCATAATGCCTTGTTTATACAGGCTTGTGGAGAAACATACACAGCTATTAGGAGAAAGGAGGAGAACTCACGTGGAGAGTAAAATGGCTTGCAGTTGATGTGTAAAGATGTGTAAAGATTTACCACATTCTTACCACATAACTTACCACATTCTATAACATATTTGGTTGATCCCATCTTCAGTGTACCATTTCTTCCCCAGGAGTCCTCGGTCAAGGTATTTGTGTCAAAGGTCTCTCCTGCAATGAAATTTGGGAAGAATCTTTTGCTCTTCAAGGTCTTAAGGGAATATCTTTACCAGTCCTTCTTGGAAGTGCTGTGATTGGATGGTTGAATTTACACTCAAAATGTTTTAATTTCTCCAGTTAAAGCTGGTGATTATATTTTCTTGGTAAATGAATCTTGATTAGTTTTAACATTTGTATTCTTAGCATGTGGTGTCAGCTCAAGCCATTTTAATTGGGTCAAAACCTGCATTCATGGATCGCAGCCCTCATTAGATTATTGTACAAAATTTCAGTTGGAGTAGCGGGGATATGTATATGTAATCCTAAACCACATCCGGCCCCTTGGCTATTCCTGTCCAGCCCACATGAGGTCAATTGGAAATTAAAAATCAACTGTAAATAAGTATATGTCATGCACACAATATAACTGCATTGCTTTTATTTTGAAGGCAAATACTTTTTAAAAAATTTATATATGTTCCTAATTAAGAGAGTATAGGGTTGTAAAACGGGAGTTTATATGTTCATATGTGGGTCTTCAGAGCCCCATTGGTTACAGCCCTCCACAACAATCCCAGTTTCTCTTGTGGCCCTTTGAGAAAATTAATTGCCCAACTTGCTTTACCTTAACTCTACTTTGATTGACGGATAGAAGAGAGTACCCTGAACATCTATAATTTTGACGTCTTTTCTGCTTTTATAGATGCCATTATTCTCTGTAAGCTAAATTGTTTAGCATCTCATTTTAAAGACATAGAATGTAATATGTAGGAATCAAGACTCAGGACCACATGAAGATGAGACAAGCTGCTTTCTTTATTGTCAGGTTGAGAATAAGAAGAGCTGTCTGCTCTCTTGCCAGAGTTTGTTCTATCTCTTTATATCCATAGTAGCATACCAGTGGTTAATTTATACACTATACATCTATTTAGACAACCTTTGTTACTGTCTGCTTAAGCAGTTTATACATTCACCTCTAGTTAGGATTAACTTTTGATTAAGATTAACATAAGCTTCAGTTCCTGCCTTTGTTCCGTCCTATCTGGGTGTTAAGGTCTTGTTTCCTCCAGGTAAACATGCAAATGTTTCCCCCAAGTAAACATGCAAACGTTGCACTTTGCACGGAATGTTCTTTGTCTGAGGTTTGCCATCCAAGACAAGAATATCCAGAAAGCACAATGCCTACAGTAATATAAGGCATATTTGGGCCCCTGGATAGAATAATGGAGTAGGGAAGAAAAAAATAGGCCTTCTTATAAATATTTGAAAAAAAAAATATGTATCTGAGGATGGAGAAGAGGATCCTTTTATTGCCAAAAGACTGAAAAGGGAGGGATATTATTTGTGGTTGAATGAAACAGGAGATACTGGTCTAAAAGACTCTCTTAGGTTCCATTGAATCTTTCCCCCTTCTAGATCCCAGCCTGACCAAGCCTTCCATCCAGATTATAAACGAAGAACAAGATGCTCCAGAAGCAACCGTCTCCATACAGTGCAAGGCGACAGAAACAGATCTGATTTTTGCTCTTTTGAAATCAGGGGAACAGATAGACTACAAAGCTGCAGAGCCAGGGGAAAAGGCGGTGAATTTTTCTAACCACTGGATAAAGTTAGAAGAGATACAGAATTATACCTGCCAGTACAAAACCAGGCCCTTTGTCTGGTCAGTGCCAAGTGACCCAGTGAAGAGGCATTGGGAAGGTAGGATGTCAAAGTAGCACATTTCATTTTCCCCATTTGACCTGTCAGAGATAGAGACAGAGAAAGACTGGACTTTTGGAAGACCTGGAACCAGGGCAGTGGATATTGGACAAATTGTCTGCACAACGTGGTGGACACACACATCTGAATATGAGTAGGAATAGGTGGGCCTGTGTCTACCTTGGGATGTTTGAAAATATTTTGTAGGTGCCATCAAGTAAAGGTAGAGAGACAGAAATATTGACATATAGACTAAGAGCTAGACTTCCCATTTTTTTTAGTAGGCTATGGAAATTAAATTAATAAATGTAAGATACTGAGAAAAAGCTAGAGAAGAGATAGTAGACACAAATTCTGATATGGACCAGAGGCTTATTTGCACTGCTGAGTTATCACCAGATTATAATAGATCATAAAAATGGTACACATTATAGGCTATTAATCAAAGTGATGATTGTTTGGATTAACCATAAAATGAGAAGGTTTTGTTAATGATAATGATAATAATTATGGTGGAGGTAGAGGTGGTGGTGGTGGTATTGGAGGAGGAGGAGGAGTTATCCCTTGACATCAACTGCTCAAATTATTTTACCCATGACAACAAAGTGCTCTCAAGAAACCATGGAAAGGGTGAGCAAGGTATATATTCTTTTCTGCAGGGAGGGGGAAGGAGAAAACCTTTGGTCACAGTGGGACCTGCAGTAGCTTCAGCTGCAGGTTTTACCAGTCCCCCTGATCACATGACCAGCTTCAGATGGACGTCTAAGCATAGAAGTGTGTCAAGAGCAGAAAAAGCCTTTCTAGTATATATACTAGCTGGGCTGATCTTAAATTGATTTTAAATGGAGTTTTAATTATGGTTTTAATGTTGGGGTTTTAGATTTGGAAGCAGCCCATATTTAATTTTATTTTAACTTTTGTATATGTGTTGTTTTAGTTGGTTGTGCACCACCCTGAGTCCTTCAGGAGAAGGGCGGTATATAAATTGAATTAAATAAATAAATAAATAAATAAATAAATATTCCTTGGTGCTCTCTGAAGCTGGTTGTTTAGATATTACATTATCCAAATACTATAAGTAGCATCATCAACTGAGTGAGTGTAAGGATTGCTTCAGTAGCTTGCCCTGCCTGTTTTGGTGGGTGGGTGGTTTTCTTCTTAATAGTTTTTTGATTAGGGTATTGTTTTCTGCTTTGCTTGTTTGTTTGTCTGGTGTTAATCCCTGCTTTTCTCAGTGTTGGCTGCTAGAGAGGATATGTTCTGGAATAGAAATGGAAATGGAAAGAAATAGAAATAGAACAGAATTGCTTTATTGGCCAAGTGTGGTTGGACACACACAAGGAATTTGCTGCCGGTACATAAGAAATGTACATATATAAATAGTAAGTCATAGGTCATCGGTCATGATCATAATTATGATTATGGTCATAATCCTTCTTATCTTCAATCAAACAATCAAGCTCAGAGAGCACCAAGGACTCTGCAATTCAACCCCACCTCAAGAAAAACACAGCTGTGCAACTTGCATAAATTGTTAAAAGTTGCATTGTCTGTAAATTGGGAAAAAAATGGATTTTAAAAGTGACAGGCAGCTCTAGTATTCTTCCCAGTAGATGTTTGATAGTAATGAGCTGGTGAGTGGAGAAGTTCAAAAGCTATTTTATTGTAGTGGTTAAGATGGTGGATTAGAAACTAAGTTGGTTATGAGTTCTAGTCCTCTTTTAGGTGCAGAAGCGTAACCAGCTAACTTTGGACCGGTCTATCTGCCTTACCCCAATTCACTTCTTAGGGTTGCTCCTATGGGGAGAGGGAGCATTGTGTACTCTGCCTTAAATTGTATTAAATAAAGTCAGTATATTAATGAAATAAATAAACTAGAAAAGGCCACCATTGTTTTCCTTGCTACCAGTAATGTTTGCCTGGAATTTTTAAGAGACTGTTAAGACACTGGAAGATAAATAAATTGGTGGACTGGAGTGGTAAAAAGATTGCAATAAGTAGTTATCCATCACCAACTCTGCATTTATTAGGTATCATTATTAGTCTTCTAATCTAGATGTCTATGAATTTACAGGTAAATCCTTAATAGCTTTATGGACAAGTATTGCTGCATGCCTTTTCTTTCTGATTGTCCTCGTCCTGGTGCTTATCCTCATTTTATACAGAAAAAGAAAAAAAGGTAAGAGATATACAGATTGGTAGAAGAGAATATTTGTAGCTCAGGTTCAAAATGAGCTTGGTTGTTTTCTGGCAGACATTTCATTATCCAAACTAGGTAATATCATCAGTGTCAGCGGAAAGAGTATCAAAGACTTCCTTAAGGACAGATTGCTTTACAGCAGCCAAGGATAAGGCTATGCCCCTTTGTCTGCTTTACAGTCTCACTTGATTAAAAACTTATCCATACTTCAGGTAGTTCTCAACCTACGGCCACAATTGAGTCCAACATTTCTATTGCTAAGCAAAACATTTGTTCAGTGAATTTTGCCTCATTTTACGAACTTTCTTGCTACAGGTGTTAAATGAATCACTGCAGCTGTTAGTATCGTGGTTGTTAAGTGGATCTGGCTTCCCCCTTGACGTTGACTTGCCAGAAGATAGCAAAAGGGAATGCACGACTCTGGGACACTGCAACCATCATAAATATGAATCAGTTGCCAAGCATCTGAATTTTGATTGCATGACCTTGGGGATGCTGCAACAGTCATTAAGGGTGAAAAAATGGTCCTAGGTCACTTTTTTCAGCGCGGTTGTATGAGAAAGAGAACTGTTTTCCTTTAAAACTGAAATGAGATAGAACAGCAAGGAAACAGGTTGCAGAAAGCACAACTGAGAATTCTATTTGTTACCTTTGGAGCAGCTTAGCACCAGCCATCGAAGCAGAAATGGCTCCAAACCAGGGGTGGAATTCCACCAGTATAACAACCGGTTCAGTGATCGCTGTGTGTGCGCGCTCCCGCGTTTAGAAAAGCTCAAATCCCCACCTTGTAATGCAGTTCCTGTGAATCAGACAGCGGAGGTGTGGCAAACTGCTTGGCTGCCCCAATCAGTTGTGCTCTAAAAACAGGAAATGAAGGACCAGAAAGAGCAGGGGCTGGTGGGAGAGTCCACATGCCAGTAACAGTGAACCAGTTGGGAGCCAGCTAATCGTTGGAACAAGGGGTTCGCCTGATCTGGTCCAAACCAATAGAATTGCACCCCTGCTCCAAACTGATTTTATTCAGGAAGGAAGTTAAATCTGTATTGTTCTGGCAGCTTTCAGTCCTTAACTCAGTTCAGATAACCACCACAGGTAGTTTTGATATTATTGCTGTTATCATTTAATTATTGTATTTTGCAACTATCGTTTGCTTGGATTATTAGTCCATAAATATTACAAATACATTAAATCGATGTAAAGAAAAATCTAAGGAATCCCTTTAGCGATCATTTTTTGGTGAATCAGTACAGGGGGTCCTCAACCACAACTGACCTTAAAATTTCAGTAGCTAAGTGAGACATTTGTTAAGTGAGTTTTGTCCCATTTTACTACTTTTCTTGCCACAGTTGTTAAGTGAATCACCACAGTTGTTAAGATAGCAACAGGATTATAAAATGAATCTGGCTTCCCCATTGATTTTGCTTGTCAAAAGTTCTCAAAAGGTGATCAGATGACCCCAGGACACTACAATCCGTCATAAATATGAGTCATTTGCCAAGCATCTGAATTTTGATCACATGACAATGGGGAGGCTACAATGGTTGTAAGTGTGAAAAATGGTAATAGTGCCATTATAACTTTGAACGGTCACTAAATGAACTGTTGGAAGTTGAGGACTACCTGTATTTAATACTGAACTGCCGATAATGCAAGTTTAGTCCACTTTCCAGGCTGTAAGAGATGTAAAAAGTTGGAAACAGAGTGGTGCAACCCTACTACCCTCTCTATCTTTCAAACAAAGATTTTTAAGAAGGGGACATGAATTATTTCCCTTTTAGAGATCTCCCTTCCCATCGCTGTCCTTAAAACCCACCCCAAAATTCTACCGCAATCCTTTATAGTGAAGACACCACATTGGACAACGTCCTTCAATCTTCCAGAAGACTGGAACCTTTCCAATTATAGGATTCCATAATTTTGTTGGAA
This sequence comes from Bungarus multicinctus, assembly GCA_023653725.1. Taxonomy (NCBI): domain Eukaryota; kingdom Metazoa; phylum Chordata; class Lepidosauria; order Squamata; family Elapidae; genus Bungarus; species Bungarus multicinctus. Next base: position 120,706,026 of record CM042840.1, on the reverse strand, counting down.
AATTCAATACATTTCTGAGGAGTACGGAAACCAATGTAAAATGTATCTATCTGATTGCAGAAATCTCCTAATGCAGATTACATGCAGCCAGACAGTTAAGATCAAGAACTTGGGTGTAGAAAATAAACCAACATTTATCATTTAAAATAAACCAAAGAAAGATTTTTCACAAGGTCTTTTTTGACTTACAGGCTCTGTTGCCAGAGAAAGCAATGTACCAGCCAAGATGGTAAGAAACATTCTCTATACATACTAGTTCTATAATTGTCAACAGGTCATCCATGAATCTATAGGTCATAAATCAAGATGACAGGGCTAATTTTCATTTTTAAAACAAGGGTTTAAAGATGAGTTTCACAAAAGGCAGGGAAAATTATCTTGGCCTTAAGAAAACCTTAACATTTCATATTAGACAATATTTTTACTGGGTCTACTAAGCGATTACAAGCAGTATGCAAGTTTTCAAGATCAGTTTGAATGTCAGAAAAGGAATGAGATAACTCGATGCTGAATAAATATTGAAAAAGTCTGGATTAGAAGAAGATGGTTTTAAAACTGGAAGAAGAAACATCAATAACCTGTGCTTATTTCTGGTAGCTGAGAATGCAAATGATTTTCAAGCTGTAATAAGAAAAGGCAAGGGATACAGTGAAAAAGATGAAACTATGATGAAATATAAAGAAGAACGTGCTAATGGCAATAAGCAGCCAGACATAAGGTTCGCAACAAAGATATTGAAGTGATGGATAGCTTCTGTCTTTTAGGATCAACCACAGGTAGTCCTCAACTTATAACCACAATTGAGCACATTTACTTTGCTAAGTAAAATTTTGTTAAGTGACATTTGCCCCATTTTACAATTTTTCTTGCCACGTTTGTTAAGTGAATCACTGCAGTTGTTAAATTACTAACACTGTTGTTAGTGAACCTGGTTTCCCCATTGGCTTTGCTTGTCAGAAGTTCATAAATGTGAGTCAGTTGTCAAGCATCCAAATGTAAATCATGTGGCCATGGTCATAAGTATGAAAAAATGTCATAAATAACATTTTTCAGTGCCGTTGTTACCTCAAACGTTCAATAAGCAAACTGCTGTAAGTTGAGAACTACCTGTATTAGCAATAAAGGAACCAGCAGTGAAGAAATATGCCACAAGCCAGCACTCAGTAAGGAAGCAATGAAGACTTTAGAAAAAAGTCATTCTGGCCAAGATTTGTCTATATCTGTAAAGGTTAGAATTGTGTAAGCAATGTTTTTCTTTGACGCCCTATGGAAGAAAACTTTGGACATTGAAGAAGTAGATACTTTTCAACTTTGGTCAAAAGTTGAAATTGAAGAAATCACTTGAAGATGTCAAGAACAGCCCAGAAAACATAACAAAAAATAGTTCATAGAACAAATCAACCAAGTATCTTAAGTCACCAAAAATCATGTTTGGACCACATTATACAAAAACCCAACCTTACTGAGAAGTCCATAATGCTGGGAAACGTGGAAGGAAAGAGAAAAGGACTACCATTAACACTTTGGATGGACTTAACTACAATAATGATGGTGCACCATGAGGCTTCCAACATTGCTTATCTCTAGTGGCTGCTTAAGGATGAACAATCCATAACTACAGCACAGGTAACTAGATTCTGCCCAGCAGCACTGGGGATTCATCAGAAACACGTGTCTAATCCATGACAGCTATTTTACACAACAAATGTGGCAAATCCTTTGCACTGCTTATTCCAGGGGTCTTCAAACTTAACAGCTTTATGACTTGTGAACTTCAACTCCCAGAATTCTTCCTCCAGTCATGTTAGCTCAAGAATTCTGGGAGTTGAAGTCCACAAGTCTTAAACTTGCCAAGTTTGAAGACCCTTGGCTTATTCCTTTCCCTTTTAGTAATAAACTGACAACGGGCCACATAATTTATGTATTCTAATTTTAGTATAGTTAGACTATGTATGATTGACAGACTGGATTTTATCTTAGGTTTTAGTTGTTATTTATTATTTTATACTAGAATTTTTAACTGCATATTTACTGAGTGTTTTTATTTGTTCTGATCCCTGATCTATGTCTGTAATAAACTGAATTGAATTAAACTGATGCACCATGAGCGGATCTAAGGGTAAAGTTGGGGATATATCCTGGAAAAGGTTGATTAATGCAATCACTAAGAGTTTACAGCATTTAATCTATCAAGGGGCCAAAAAAATGGTACTGAAAGACATACTTAATTTCCAAATCCGTTTCTCCAACACATCACCAAATAATGGTTTTCAGTATCTAACTCATTTCAAGGTACATGATTAATCTGCAAAAGTTCTAATGATCTCAATCCTGGAAGTTTTCTTCATGACTTCTCCAAACATTCATTATTGTTTGAGGTAAAATTCTGCCTAGTGATGAAAATGTGCAATTAAATGTGCTAACTCAGAACAAAGCATGTGGCCACTTCTGCTTTCTACATTGTTTTTTGTAAGATGAATTCAAAATGAGTTCCTATATAATTCCAGATTATATAATTAGGATAACTGGAAGAAACCATGTGATCAAGACTCCTGCATATAGAATTTTGAAAAAATTAGCAATCAATAATGCTCTTGAAGGAATATGTGTATGTGTGTGTGTGTGTGTGTAACACACACACACACAAACATACAATGTATATATATTTTATTTATATGTATATATCAATGAATGTAATGAATGTTGTTGATTTATAATATTTTAAATTGTGATCTACTTTAAATAGCCGAGCCAACCTTAGGTTTCCATTGGGAGAACATGGAGGCAAGTGACAAAATGTGTGGCATGATATCATTACATAAAACCACCTCTTTTGGCATATGGGGACACCAAAAAACATAACGATGGTTGGCTGTGAGGGAATGACTGGCCTGAGATCACCCAGATGGTTTTCATGGCCAGGTGGGATTTGAACTCAGAGTCTCTTGCTTTCTAGGCCAATTTCTTAACCATTAAACCAGACTGGCTTTAAGTATCAGTATCCCAGCATTATTAAGCTGTTCAGGAGAGGCCACACTTAACATTTTTCAAAGCACACTTAAAGACTTCTGTTGAAACATTAGCAAAAGCAATGCACTCTCAATGTTTTTCTTTTGTTCTCAGCTGTACTTAAACTTTCCCAGGGAGGAAACCCCTGATGAAGTTTCTTATGCTGCAATAAACCACGATTCACAGAAAATCCCTTATTCTACAACCCCTGAATCCTGTATCTATGCAAACGTGTCCCAAGAAAGCACTAAGGAGATCCAATAGGGGAAGCTATTGAGAAGAGAAGATCATTCAGAGATGTCGGTGAACCCCATCTATACTACAGATATCCACGTTCAGATCATCTTGTGTATATACATCCTCCTTCCTCTTTAGCAGTTTTAATTGTTCAATCTCAGAGGTATGCTGGGTTCAGGCGAGCACATAAGTGTCTTCGCAAGCAGATTATTATAATACCCAATATTGCAAATTGAATCCTGGCATCCCGTAGCTCAAATCCAATTTTTTTCCAGGACTGAGATGGGCCAATAGGAGAAAGAATCAGACAGAGAGCTGTTGAGAGCCTCGCTATAGGGTTACGCATATCGGACCTCTATAACCATAATCATGGCTAGAAGGGAATATTTAAGGAAAAACTCATTTGATATTTTGCTAATTTTTTATTCTTTTAAAAAGACCATGCAGGAATATTTTTGCTTTTAAATATGAACTCCATCTAGAGGCAGCTCTATCAAAACCATTGGATCTTGCTTACTTTTTCCTGACTTTTCTATGAAGACATGAAGAATTTTATCTTGTGAAATCAAGTTAACCTGCATCTAGATATGATTTATACCCCATCAACCAGCCTCATTATCAGGGTGAAAATCCCCTTTTGCAACTGATCCTCAGTTGCCAGATACAATGATGGATCTTTTGATTCTAGAATGGGGATATGGGTAAGGCTGAGTTGAATATTCTTACTATAATTCAAAAGGTGAGAAGGTTTGTAAACATTTAATAAGAGCCTTCCGACAATACCAAAACCCAGCCTTTGCAGTGGCTATGATGTTTTGATGATATTATACATTGTTTTGACTCTTGTGAGGACAGTTGTGTCCTCACCGGTGCAATTTGTGACAGGTTAATGAAGAGTCGACAGAGAAATAGTTCAAGATTGCTGATGGGTTTTTAAATAGCATGTGGCATTATCTCTTACCCTCCTAAAGTAAAACCTTCTTTCTCATCTCGGGGGGTTAGATCTGGTAATCTGATCACATCTGGTACAATAATGTGAACATATCCTTGAAAAATAAAGTGAAAGGAAGTTGACCTACCATAGCAACTTGTAGAGGAATTACAAACATAGAACAGAGTTGGAAGGGACCTTGGAGGTCATCTAGTCCAACTCCCTGCACAAGGAAAATCTATACGATTTCAAACAATGGCTGTCCAGTCCCTTCTTCAAAACTTCCAGTGATGTGGAACTCACAACTTCTGAAGGCAAGGTTGATACAAAACTGGTTGAAATGAAAATTAACTTCTCCCTAATCCCCATTAAAATGTATATGGCTTAAGTTAAGTGTAGGTAACTCGACTAACTGTTTCCAAATGACTTAAATATTTCTGCTTTTCTTCAATCCAGTGTTTTCCAGCTGCATCTTCTGTCAGTTAAAAACTACCCAAATTGAGCAATATAACATTGGGAGAACCCCAGATCAGACATTGTGCTGTAATGTTTTAAAATATTATAGTATGTCAGCTGGTGCTCCATTCAAAATCCAAGAAATACGTAGACTCCATTAGTTAGAGAAAAGATATCTTTTACTGGAAATCAAGTGGTAGCAACAAAAGAATTCTGAATCTGAGAAAATGAGCGCATAAATCACATATACAAAGTGATGGCAACGTTCCCACCCCCAATACTTCAATTTGCTCCTCCAATTAAAAGTTGTAGATAGCATCATGTGGTCATCTTCAGGTGGTGATGAGGCCTCTGTCCGTTGACCTTGACATATTTTGATAAAGAGTTGCGGCTGCGCATAGCATAGAATAGAAACCTAAGCAAGACTCTCCCCCCCCTCAACTTATACGGTTTTGTTATGTAACACCTCCAGCTCGCTTCCCATAATTGTGGCCTTCTCCCTCCCCCCGTTACTTATGACAGCCGAAAGATGCAAAGCAAAGGAAGAGAAGCAAAGGAAGAAAATCTTGAAGGCTGACATTGTTAGTGTTACTGATGACAGTGATAATGATGATCTTCCATCCTCCTTTATTAGCTCCCCCTCTTTGTAAACATTCCTGCAACACTAATGTTTTAACAACATGGACGAGAGAAGGACAATGGCTTGGTGACAAGACAAATTCAAGATCATAGGGGAAAACTATATCATAAGATATAATTTTTAAACTGTAATGGGGGAAAACAGGAGTAATTTGAGGTTCCTTCTTTTGGCTTTGTTGAAATTCTGTATGTGTTCCTGAGAATGGGAATTGAATCTGAGCAGGATTAGTGGAACAAGTTTTGTGACTAACAAGCATATACAGGTAGAATGTGCAAGGTCTTTATCTCGCTAACTACATCTACGAGATGAAAGTTAGAGCACGGGTTCTGTGGATGTGGGAAGAAGAGCAGAAGAAAGTGGCCCAAGATTTGCGGTTTCTTAGACAAACAGCAGGCAAAGTGTTGGACAAAGAGTACAATTCAGAATAAATCCTGACTTCTCTAACTGTCAAACTCAAGGCCCAGGGGCCAGATCCAGCCCGCAGGGTGCTTAGATCTGGCCCGCAGGGCCACCCTGGAAACAGTGAAGGAGTGGCCCATGGTGCCTCTGCCAGTGAAAATGGAGGTCGGGAAGGCCAATGCAACCCTCCCTACTGACAGAGGCCATCACAGCTGAAAACGGAGCTCACGAGGGCTCCATGGGGCCCTCCCAGGCTGTTTTCACTGACAGAAGGTTGCAGAAGGCCGTTGCAGTCAAAAACAGAGCTCAGGAGCCCGTTTTTGCTGGTGGAGCACTCGGGCCACCAAAGGCACTTCCGACACGAATGACATCGAGCTGGCCATGTCCACCCTGGCCCCTCGAGGTCACTCTGATGCAGCCCTCAATGAAATTGAGTTTGACACTCCTGGTCTAACACTTTCAAACATCACCTCCTTGTGGTATATCTGTCAGTGCCATCAGATTTACACTACTAAGACATGGTTGACACATGAAGAACCTCCATTGAAAGTTTGTCTTCCAATGAGGACAAAAAAGTATTTCATGAAACCCCACTTAAAGTCAACTTCATAGTTCTTACTTGGCCTTTTAATCCAGAACTCAAAGGAGCAGTTGGAGAGCAAGTAAATTGCCTAACTGAGACCTTGTCAGCTGGAGCTGGCACACAGGGAAGGACAGTGAATACCAGCTTTTGAACTCTTAAATCCTGCAAAACTTGTTAACCTACATTTGGAATTCTTCCTTTTTATTTCTGGTTTACTTTTTTCTAAAAAAAAAATTGGAGTCACTTCAATTGGGGAGCCGGAAGCTTAGAATACTAGCTATGCCTTACAATGATTTCAAATCGTTATTATGGTCATAGATCACTATATCGAATGGGTACAAAGATCTACTAGACTTTTATACTACATTACTTGTAGTACAAATTTACTAGTCTGTAAAGCAGTATTTCTCAACTGTGGTACCATAAGATGTAGGGACTTTAGGTCCCATAATTCCCCAGGCAGCATGGTTAAGGAATTCTGGGAGTTAAAATCCATACATCTTAATGTTGCCAAGGTTGAACAACACTGTCACAAAATAAAGGTTTTCTTCAGTTGAAATCCAAATCTGGTGGACACCTATAATTTTCTTTCAAAGCATGGATTTGTTTTTGCCAATTTTTTTCTGGGGAAGTTTTTTTTCAACTATTCTATCTAGCCTTTGGCCCTAGGACTCCTCGTGGCCTTTCATCCAGATACTGATTAGACTGATTTTTGCTTAGCTTTTTGAGCTCTGACAAATTCACTAGCCTATTGTGACATGTTTAACATGTAAATAAATCAAATGTTATTGAAGCAATATGATTAATCCACTAAAATGAAAATTTGGGAACTTCTGGAACTTCTCCATTCTCAGAAATGAGATATGTCCACATTAGTATTCATTATTACAGTTGTACTATTCCTGTTTTCTATTATCTTGTGTTTTATCCTTGACAATCTGAAAAATTGCTGAGATGTGGCTGACTATAATAAAGACATAAATTAACATATTACAGAGTGAGTCCTTTATCATGATTCTGAGGGGGTTGGTATCTTAATGCAAAATGCAAATATCATTTCCTTTGTCCAGGCTAGATTTCCAAGCCCCCAATGCAATGAGATCCTGTCCCAAGGCCCGCCTGAAAAATGTCCACATCATCTAAAACAGAGATGGGGAGCTATGGCCCCTTTATGACTTGTGGACTTCAACTCCCAGAATTCCTGAGGCAGCCATGCTGGCTCAGGAATTCTGGCAGTTGAAGTCCACAGGTCATAAAAGAGCCATAGTTCCCCACCCCCAATCTAAAATAGAATAGAAAAGATTTTACTTGCCTGCAGCGTTCTTTTTGACAAGAAAGAATTCCAATTAGAGAAGCATCAATATTCCCCATTAAAACTATTTTATTTAAGATGGGAGTAGGCCTTTTCTCAGTTTTCAGGTCCTTGCCTTCTAATCCATCTTTCCAGATGCTGTTTTGGCCAATATGTCATTTTATCCGTTATTTAATTCCAAGACTGAAAACTTTTAACTCAGCTATCCAATTTCATGGTCTCCAACCTCATTTCTATCTGTGGACATCATTCTACTTCCTGCCAAAATCTCCTTACTTTACCTTAATGTTTCCCTACTCCTAGCCTCGGTCATGAGATATAGTAGTGTTGTCAGAAAGATGTAAAGAAGGCTGTTTTTTAAACCACTTACACTATATTATCCATATGCCAGATTTCACGTTATAATCAATCTGAACGGTCTTGGATCCAAATGAATATGAGATAAGGCTGCCTACTTAATTAGATACAGCACAGATTCTAAATTTTTCTTTTTTAAAAATCACTGGCACAGTCACTTAATAGACAAAAGTAGGAACTGTATGCCAACACCTTTAAACATATCTTTTTGCATAATTAGGAAATGAGAAGGATCTTTCCTCCTGTGCCACAAAGGAAATACCAACCAGTATCGAAATGAGATGCTATACGGGCAGGGATTCAAAGTCAAATGCATCAATAAACTCTGCTTACTGCAAACACAAGAAAAGAAAAATCCTGACAACTGCAAAAACCAAAATGCAAATGGGCAAAGTAAAACTCAGTGTTTATGCTTCTTTCACTTCCTGATATAACAATCTTGTTTCTCAACCTTGTTAACTGGAAGATGTATGGATTTCAGCACTCAGAATTCCCCAGACAGCATGGGGAATCTCATAAGGTTCAGAAACAGTCCAATACACCAAGAGCCTATCACTTTAAGGCAGGAGGAAGTGTTGACATCTCTCCCTTACTATTGCATTCAAATTTCAGCCTGTTTACTTCTGACGTTGTCAGACTGAGTTGTCATCCATTTTCAAGATGGAAACTATTATTTTGACATGCAAATCCATTTTGTTAGTTTATGCTTCAGTAAGTGGAAGAATTTAGCTCATACTGTCTGGCCTGGGATTGTCCCTGATGTCTCTCTGCCGCTAAGCTTCACAATATACATTCACCATAAGCATGAGATAAAACCTCCTAGCATTTAACTTTCAATAGAATAAAGATCTGCAGAAAAAAAAAAAACCAAATAGAAGGCAACAAAGCAAAATATAAATATATGATAAAAGGGTGCCGGCCAAAGGGCTTGAGTATATCTCATAAGAAATTACATCAGAAGGAAGCTGCATTTTTAAAGTTTGCAACAAGGAACATTTATAAAGTGCGTCCATAAACAACCTCTTAAAAATAACCAGTTCCTAGACAATTTACATTAATAGTATTCACAGGTAAGATGTATAATGCAGCCTCTTTATATCACAAAATGCTATATACAGGTTTTCAAAATCTCTAGAAAAATGCTTGGCATTCATATTAATATATAGTAGAACCTCTAGTCATGAACGCTTCTGACCACGACCAAAACGGGTTCCGGCCAAAAAATTCACAAAATTTTTGAATCTGATCACAAACACATACTGAGGTAGTGATCAAACACAACCCCTAACCCAGAAATTTCTGAAGATGAAGAAATTAGAAGATGAAGAAATTGCCAAAATTATGGAATGAATTATGGTTCTGACCACAGGTTCTACTGTAGATGGTAAAGTGTGGGATTAATTGTTCTGATTAATGATGCTCAATGTGTTATGATATATTCAACTTATATTCAACTCATGCTTAATTGGTGAAAGTTATTATCAGTAGGCTGCTGGAACAGGGGAGTTGCTTCAAAGAGAGATGCTTCAAAGAGAGTCAGGAATGTGGTCTTATCTGGAACCATGAGGTAACGGAATGAACTGATTTTAATGAACTGACTTTGTATTATTGTTGCTTGGCTGATATTGTGTAATCTTGCTTTTACTAAATAAAAGAATGCTTTGGACTGAAGTTCGGGGCATTTCATCCCGAGGAAATACCCTGTTTCCATGTCTCCTGATTTGCCGGGTTAACCATTTAAGTGCCACAAGTGGTGACCCCCGACGTGATTCTTAAAGGATACGTCTGCTTTGTCCCCATCCTTCGCCAGGCATTGGCTTAAGCGCTTTCATCAGGTACACGGCTGGACCGCGTCTGATTCATCGTAAGTATGGGGAATGATCTATCTCAGGCTCAAGAAGAGCACGTCAGGGAATTAAAAGAGATAGTTAAGCGAAATTACTTTCAGTTTAACTCAGCTGGGAAAGCTCGGCAAGTTAAGGGAAAAGAGATCAAAGAACTTTTGAAATATGTATGGGAATATATGTCATATTACCCTTTGTCAGGCAGCACAAAAGTGTCTACATGGAGGAAGATAGGCGAGGATTTGCATAATGCGCCTCGCGCCCCTGCACCCATACTCTGTACATGGCGTTCTTTGATTGAGGCACTGCAAATTCAAAATAATCCTTTGTTACAACCCCCTCCTGATCCTGTCATTCACCCACCTCCCTATCAACCGGTTCTTGTTCAGCCAGCTGCTACCACAGCGGTTCGTAATCATGGGCTGCTGCTCCCTCCTTCTGCCCCTGCTCTTAGTGAGCCTTCGCTAGCCCCTCGCGGAGTGAAAAATGCGGTGGATGCTGGATTTGAAAAGGCAATGGAGAATGGGGAGCTGTCTCCGGAGGAATTAATCAATCTTCCGGTCTCAGCTTTCCCTGTTGTTGTAGAAATGGATAGACTCGGAAATGAGGAACGTATCTGGCGTCCTTTAGAATTAAGAACTCTCCGGGAAATTACCACAGCAGTAAAAGATTATGGGTTAAAAAGTAAATATACAACTGCTTTGCTGGAAGCTTTGGCATTTGGTCGAATGATGATACCGGAGGATTGGAAAGCTTTGGCCAGAATGATCTTGTCCTCCGGCCAATATATTGTTTGGGATTTTCAATATAGACAACAGGCAATAGCTAGGGGAACAGCAAACATTACACCCGATCAGTTATATGGTGTTGGTCAGTTTAGTACAGTTGAGTCACAACAAGATAATTTGGCAAATAATGTTTTCCCTATGATTAACCTTTGTGTGTTGGCTGCGTTTACTAAAGTAGATGAGGCTGGAGGTAGCTCCATTCGCAGTTTTGTTACCATTAAGCAGGGAAATGCTGAGCCATTTCAGGATTTTATTACTAAATTGAAAACTGCAATTGAAAGATCGGTGGATAATGATATGGCAGCCGCAGAATTACTCCAAAAATTAGCCGTAGAAAATGCTAATGCAGACTGTAAGGCTATTTTGAAGCCCTTGATAGCTACAGGACCGAAGGAAATTGCGCAGATGATTGAAGCTTGTGCTGCTGTAGGAAGCCAGCTCCATCAAATGGATGCCCTGGCTGCAGCAATGACTCGAGGAACCTTGCAAGGGAAGGGAAATTGTTTTAATTGTGGGAAGCCTGGTCACTTCAAGGCTCAGTGCCGGGCCCCTGGTGGTGGCCAACATCGAGGTCGTAAGGGACAACTAAGTAAGCCAAAAACAGTCTGTCCAAAATGCAAGAAGGGGTATCATTGGGCGAATCAGTGTCGTTCAATGTCACAACAAAAAAACTGACTCAGGGGGAGGTGGCAGAGCCCCCGGAAACAAATCCAGGAATAAATAAGGAACTCTGCCAAGATAAGTCTAATAGTGGTTGCTTAAGCCATAGACCTGCAACTGCTCATTCTGCGGGCATAGATTTGCCGCTTGCCACCCCATGTTCATTGACTTTTCCAGGTTTAATTGAAGTAGTTAGCACAGAAATGAAAGGGCCTCTACCGGAAGGTACGGTTGGTTTGGTTTTACCACGATCATCGGCAGGGAAGAAAGGAGTTTTTGTAGTCCCAGGAGTGATAGATGCTGATTATGAAGGAATTATCAAGGTGCAGCTTCATGCAAATACTCCTGTTTCTCTACCTAAAGGGATGGCAGTGGCTCAGTTAATATTGCTGCCCTGTGTAACCCCCCCTGGAGATTCAGCTAGAATAAGGGGGGAGGGAGGTTTTGGATCCACTGATGAGAACAGTTTTGAGAGCTCTGTTTTAACAGTAACTAAACAGATAGCAGCTTATAAACCGATCATGACGATTTTACTCAATGGCAAACCTTTCTCTGGTTTGTTGGACACAGGAGCTGATGTCTCAGTCGTTCGGTCGGCTGAGTGGCCAAAGTTTTGGCCGTTAGTGGCTACTCCTGCTGTACGAGGTGTTGGTGGTCTCCAAGAGGCTCAGGTTAGCGAGAAATGGCTCACGGCTACGCTGAAGCAGGGGGGTGCAACAGCGAAAATTAAACCTATTGTCATGCAATTACATGTCAACTTGTGGGGGAGAAATTTGATGAGTCAGCTGAAAGCTGTCATTACAGTAGAGGATTGATAGTGGTGGAATTATGGAGACTCTTTTGAAATTACGCTTGTTATCCTCTGTCCCGGTGTGGACGGAGCAGTGGCCTTTATCCAGTGAAAAATTATATAATCTTCATCACTTAGTACAGGAACAGTTAGCAATTGGACATATTGAACCCTCCACTAGTCCGTATAATAGCCCTGTGTTTGTTATTAAAAAGAAAAGTGGGAATTGGAGATTCTTACATGATTTAAGAAAAATTAATCAGATAATATTACCAATGGGCCCTCTTCAATGTGGTCTGCCCAATCCCAATCTGATCCCTAAGGACTGGGATTTAGTTGTTATAGATTTAAAAGATGCTTTTTTCACAATCCCTTTACATTATGATGATCGGAAGCTCTTTGCATTTACTGTCCCCGCTTTAAATAATGAAGCACCAACTAAGCGATATCAATGGAAGGTCCTTCCTCAGGGAATGCTAAATAGTCCTACTATGTGTCAAATGTATGTGTCTCTGGCGTTGTCACCCTTCCGTAAGGCACGGCCAGGGTGGAAAGTTATTCATTACATGGATGATATTTTGGTGGCCGCTCCTGGCCCGGAAGGGACCGTAGCACAGTCAATGGCTCTTTTAATAAAACACTTATCTAGGTATGGACTTTGTGTAAGCTCAGAAAAAATTCAAACTCATAGTCCTTTTAAATATTTAGGCCACAAGTTGACAGCAGCTCACTCCACGCCTATGATGGTAAAATTCGATTTACCACCAGTGTTTACGTTAGTAGAACTACAAAAGTGGTTAGGAAATATTAATTGGGTAAGACCTTATTGCAATCTTTCTACCCAGGAATTAAGCCCTTTGTTTGATGCCCTGCGTCAAGGAAAAAATCCTGCTGATCCAATATCCCTTAGTCAGAAACAGTTAGAAGTTGTTCGGTTGGTTGAGTGTCGGCTGACTGAGCAATGGACAGATAGATGTCAGGAAAATGCCCCTCCTCATTTAGCGTTATTGCCTGGTCGATTGCCTACTGGTGTGATTTTACAGATAACGTCAGAAAAAACCTTGCTTCTTGAGTGGCTGCACTTAGGCCATGTTGGGAAAAAATCTGTCTCCACAGGAGAAGATACCTTATCCACTTTGATTTTAAGGGGTCGATTCCGATGCCTTAAATTAATGGGCATTGAACCTATTATTATTTATGTTCCTTTTCGGCTTCACTTATGGGAAAAACTCTTGGCTACCTCTGAGCTACTTCAATTGTCTTTAGCAAATTGGCAAGGTACTTTTGCTTATCATTTACCATCAGATCATAGATTGTCCATTGTCACCAATACACATATAATTTTGGAAGAAGTTCGCTGCTCTTTTCCTCTCCCAGATGCTTTGACCTTATTTGTGAATGGAGGAAAAACATATGGTGCGTGCGTATGGAAACTAAACGAGAAGTGGCATACGAAAATTACCCCCCCTCAAAAATCAGCTCAACGAGCAGAATTGGCCGCTGCTATGTTGGCTTTTCAAACTTTTCCTGACACGCCATTTAATCTAATTGTGGATAGTCAATATGTTTACAACTTAACTATATGCCTCAAAGGGGCATATGTATCCCCAGGAACGGAGGAAGGGCTACTTGCTCTTTTCTTATCGTACCAACAAATTTTAGAACAGCGTAAATGTCCTTATTTTGTTGGGCATATGCGTAGTCATTCCAATTTACCTGGAATCCTTGCTGAAGGAAATCAGCGAGCTGATGCCTCCACACGCGTGGAGCACTTACATTTATCTAAAACAACTCCGTGGGACAGCCATTCTTACTTCCATCAAGGGGCAAAAGCCCTTATTAAACAATTTGGCCTCTCAGCTACAGAAGCTGCTGCAATTGTCCAGCAATGTCCTACCTGTAGTAAAATTGCTACAGCTATACCCATGGGAGTAAACCCTAGGGGTTTGCACCGTAATGCCCTTTGGCAAATGGATGTCACGCAGTATCCCTCCTTTGCCCCATGGAAATATCTACATGTTAGTATTGACACATTTTCTGGGTTTATTATGGCTACCCCACAAAGGGGGGAGACTGTTAAGCATGTCATTAATCATTGTCTCCGCACTTTTGCCTCCTCAGGGCCACCTAAGGAGCTAAAAACAGATAATGGTCCTGCCTATACTAGTTCAAACTTTGCTCAATTTTGTGATCGTTGGTCAATTTGTCATAAATTTGGCATTCCCTATAACTCGCAAGGACAGGCTATTTGCGAGCGAGCAAATGGCACTTTAAAACGCATGCTCGAAAAATTTAAACAACAACAAAGGGGGAATTCCCCGGGACTTCCGGGAATACAAGACACTCTTAATATTGCTTTATATTCTTTAAATTTTCTAACTCCCACCGGCTCGCCTCCAGCTACAGCGGCAGACCGGTTTTTCCCTTCTTCTGTTTCTTCCACAGAAAATCGCCCTCTGGTCTGGGCTCGGTTTCTCCCAGACCCTACGTGGTGCGGCCCATTTAAACTTATTACGTGGGGCCGCGGATATGCTGCAGTGGAAAATGAAAATGGTATTCGTTGGGTGCCTGGCCGCTGTGTTCGCCCTTACCACCCAAAACCTTGTGGGCCAGATCAAAAGACCCGGGATGCTGGGAACGGAGATATGGCGGAAAAATGTATTCCTGAACGATCTGGCGAGGACAGCGAAAGACCTCAATCTGACTAGATGTTGGCTGTGCATGCATATCCCGGGCACCTCTCGTGGGGGACTACCTTTGCATGCCATCCCACTTAATGATTCTGGGTGGAATGATAACTCAACAATTTACAATATATCTCACGTTTCTTTTAATTCTACCCCGGCTGTGGACATAGTACTTTTTGAAGCTGCTTTGGTTTGTTTTAATCGATCAAATGATACCAACATGGGAGATTACCAGCTGTGCAATCAAACCGTTATGTGGAATAATAGTGATGGTTTTTGTAATGCCTTTCAGGACACAATTAAATTTGCATGTCAGCAAGTAGCACTTCTTCAGACATTAGCAGAGTTGACATCCGCTCAACAGGTGGAATGGTCTGGTCCAATTTGGTTTCTGTGTGGCACTAAAGCATATAAACATTTACCAAAAACTTGGTCTGGTGTTTGCACCATGGGTTATGTGATTCCTGCTATCTATAAGACTGATGTATTACCTGCTGGTCGACTGCGAAATCGTCGGGATGTTGAAGCTAGCCCGATTGGTTTCCATTGGGACACTCAGCTCAGTCGTGGAATACTACCACCTTTGGGTGTGGCTATGAACTACCGTGATTTACATTTACTCAATAACTGGACTATGGCTATGTTTAATGAAACTATCTTTGCTTTGAAACTGGTTAATCAGGAACTTTCAGAAGTACAAAAAGTAGCTTTGCAAAATCGTTATGCTTTAGATATTATTCTGGCTTCTAAAGGAGGGGTTTGTGCTTTATTACATTCACATTGTTGTGTATATATCCATGATAATGAACTCAATATTTCTCACACAGTACACACTATGGAAGAAATGATTGCTCAGAATCCTTTGGTAGGGACTGGTTCTGGTACCGTAGACATATGGGGAGCCATGTGGTCCTGGCTGCCGGATGGGTCTTGGATCCGAAGGATGGCTATGTCGATCATCTTGATACTGGTTGCTCTAGTAAGTGTTTGCTGTTGTATTCAATGCCTGCCTTCTCTAATAGGTATGGCTAAAGGACTTTTTCACGTTAAGCAAGAAATTCATGTTACTACTTATTATGCTCGTGATGGTCATGAAATAGAAAAGGGGGAGATGTGGGATTAATTGTTCTGATTAATGATGCTCAATGTGTTATGATATATTCAACTTATATTCAACTCATGCTTAATTGGTGAAAGTTATTATCAGTAGGCTGCTGGAACAGGGGAGTTGCTTCAAAGAGAGATGCTTCAAAGAGAGTCAGGAATGTGGTCTTATCTGGAACCATGGTAAAGCAGACAGTATTTCAGTAATTTGCACATTTTTACTTGAGTCCTTATTCAGTTCAAAATATTTTTTAAAATAGTTTTTATTGAAATTAAGTTTTAAAAACATTGAATGTGGTAGTCTTTTTGACATTTATCTCAGTCTTTACATTATTATATGAGCAAAATATCATTAAATAGAAACATTTATATACATATATACAGCTATATACATATTTACATTTGATCTTTAATATCGATTTCTATCTTAGACATTATATTGCAATACAATCTCTTCTTAAATTCTAGTTCACATTTTTTAGATTTCCTTTCATATCCCATCATATATAGAAATTTTCCCATATTGCATAGAATTCTGAAGTATCTCGCTCCTTCAGTTCTAACACCATACTACTTAACTCAGTGCACTGAAAAATATTTTCTATTATTGCTTCATTATTCAGTATTCCTTTTAACTTCCATGTTTGGGCAATTTATTTATTTTTTATTTATTTATTTATTTGTTGATTGCTTACAAGATAATAGGTATAACTAAAACATAGCTATGAATACATGGATACATATAAGAAAAATAAAATGTAAAATAAACAATATATCTTGCAGTTGTAATAACATGAATGATTAAGTAAATATTTGCTTTTTTGAAATTCTCATTTATTATTCCAAATAAAAACATTTCTGGTGTATAATTTATTTTTAAATCCAATATTTCTTCTAGCTATTTGTAAGAATCAAGACTCAGGACCACATGAAGATGAGACAAGCTTCCTTCGAATTGTCAGATTGAAAATAAGAAGAGCTGTCTGCTCTATTGCCAGAATTCGTTCTATATATATATACATAGTAGCATACTATTGATTAATTTATACACTTACTATACATCTATTCAGACAACCTTTGTTACTACCTGCTTCAGCAGTTTCTACATTCAGTTCTAGTTAAGATTAACTCTAGTTAAGATTAACATAAGCTTCAGTTCCTGTTCCTTGTTCCGTCTTATCTGGGTTTTAAGGTCTTCTTTTCTTCAAGTTAATCATGCACATGTTGTACTTTGCACGTAATACTCTTCGTCTGAGGTTTGCCATCCAAGACAAGAATATTTGGAATGCACAACGCCTACATGTCCCCATTTTTTACTTTATTGTGAGGAAGTAAGGATTTTTGAATGTAGCGTAACTGAATAGGTTGGAGAGAAGCCGGAACAGGACAGAACAGAGCAAAGAGTGAAGGAATACATTGAATAAAACAACAACATATGATTAACATTACTACAAGAATTATTCCATAAAAGAACATTTGTTTTAACCAAACTCAATCTGGCAGCCAACCATTCAAAAGGAGAGGGAATAGCATGAATATTATTCTGAAAATAGGATTGTAAGTTAACAAGCTCATCTTCAATAGTTTTTAGTTAGAGAGTGAAAATGAACAGCACAGCCACGCTGTCCTACTAATTTACAAAAACCTCCTTGTCTAGCCAGGAGGTAATCAATAGCAAATTGTTGTTGAAGCATAACTTGATTCAAATCTTCAATTTCATGTTGCAAATCATGGAGTAAGGCAGTCGTAGCATTAATTGATTTCTCCATGTGACAGGCTAGTCCAAGAATAGATCGGTGATTCTCCTGAGCAATTATACCAGAATAAGCACCCAAAGTAATCATTCCTGTAACTGCGCCTGCTACTGCGCACCCAAAAGTAGATCCAGAAGAAAGTTGAGTATCTATAATGACTTCATCATTACATGAAGGCCCCAAAGGGGATCGACGGGATCTAGAAGAAGTGGAAATTCCTACTTGTACTGGTAAAGATAGATATCCAATAGCTGCACATTGATAATTTTGAGGGTGTACATTGGTAGCATACTTATCAAAGAAAAACCACATAGAGGGATCTTTTAGTTGCCAGCCAGCACATATCGATCCAACATTAGATTGATCAGTTACATTAAAAATAGGAAAATCATCAGGGTACATTTCAGGTCCATACAATGAAGAATTAAAGGTACCCCATAGCCAATAATAATTAGAGCAATAACTATAATTCCCGATTTTATTTAAAATTTGCTGTACTCTGGTATAGTCATCCCAATTAGCCAACCAAGTATGTTGGGCATGACAACAAAAACATAATCCTTTAGTGAAGTGAGTAAGTTTCAAATAACGCCAACGAATATTTTTTAATTGAGTAGGAGGTTTTGAAAATAGCCAAGACTGTTGAAGATTCTGTAACTGCGAGACAACAAAGGAAGAAGAGGCAATAAGGTTAGGAATAAAAGCTACTTGGCCAAAAGCCATGGGAGGCTCATAATACAAGGTTACATTAGTACCATGGATCATAAACATATACTGAGCATGATGAAACCACAAATTAGGATTAAGACGCGTAGTATAATTAACATCCTTTGCCCCTACTCTATTGACACTTAGCAGCAAAAAGCACATAATAATCATTACAGAATTAGCTGTTATAATAGAAAATACAGCAGCAACCAAATTTTCAGAAGTTTGTGGCAAGGCTGCCTTTTGCAATTGTTGCTGTGCTTGATATGTGGTAGCTTTCATTTGGCCCCAAGTAATTGGCGGACGGCGTTCAGCTTTGGGCTTCGGAAGATGGACTTCTGTTTTCAGGTGCAGGTTGAAGTTTGGAATTGGATTGTGTAGGCCCTCGTGCCACACCATGATAAGGTCGTAAGCAACAAGCAGGGATCCAAATAGTTTGGCGAGTCTGTGGAGCTTCTACAGCAGTGTAACCCCAGCCCCAAGTAATTAACCGAGCCGGACGTTTCCGCTCAGAGTCTGGTGCTTGATGATATTTAACCAAAGGTTTGTCTAAAGGTTCTGCTGTTCGGAAATGCAAAATAGCAGGTGGCTCTGAAAAGGAATCTAAAACAATTAAGTAATTCCAAGTGAACAATATAATGGAAATTATATTCTGTATTTTTCGGAGATGATAGGACTCAGATTCAGTTTTTAACTGTTTTTGAACCAATGCTTTAAAGGTACGGTGAGCCTGTTCAACAATAGCCTGTCCTTGAGAATTATAAGGGATACCATGTACCAATGTTATGTTCCATTGTTGACAGAACTGATTAAAGTCCTTACTAATATAAGCAGGACCATTATCAGTTTTCAATTGTAAAGGGCAACCCATAACAGCAAAAGAAGAAAGACAATGAGCGATAACATCCTGTGCACGCTCATGTCGGGAAACAGTTATCCATAAATAATGAGAGTAAGTGTCTATGGAAACATGCAAATTACTATAGGGCTTGAAGGCTACAAATTGTGTGACATCCATTTGCCATATCTGATTAGCAGGAGTGCCCCGGTGATTAAACCCAACTGGAAATAGGACAGCCAATTGTTGACAGGCAGGACAAGTTCATACGATATCACGTGCCTGTAACAGAAGAATATGAAACTGCTTAACCAGTGATTTTGCAGTTTTATGAAAATATGAATGACTTGCAACAGGGTCAGAAAACAAGTAACTGCTTTTAAAAATTCATCTGCTTTCCGATTTCCTTCCCTAAGGGCATTAGTAAAAGGAGTATGACTTCTTATATGTTCAACATGTAAAGGATAGGAACGAGTTTCCAAGACATTTTTTAAAGATAAAACAGGGGCAGCAAATTTACATCCAAATTTAAGGCACAATACAAGTATGGTAGGGACTGCATAGCCAGATACACGTATTGAGTATCAACTATAAGGTTAATAGGTTGATCAGAAAATAAGTGTAATGCCAGAATTACGGCTGCCAATTCAGCACATTGAGCTGAAGTTTGTACAGAGGTATATTTGGAATGCCAGAGCTGCTGCTCCTGCCATACAACAACTCCCCTAGTTGGGGACCCATCAGTAAAGACCGTGATAGCAGAAGACAAAGGAGTTCGAACAAAAATGGAAGAGAAGGTAGGATTTAAAGTAGAGGTGATTACTATCTGGGGGTCTTTAGGTAAAGAATAAAGAAGTTTCCCCACATATTGGGAAAAGCCTATTTAATAAGAATCAGAAATAGTCATTAGATGTTCATGAACTAAATGCTGTAAAGCTGAAAGTTTATCAATAGGAACAGGCCATTGTTCCACCCATACAGGAGTAGAACAGAGCCACTTAAGCGGGAGAGCCATCATCCAAAATTAAATGAGCATTTAAAAAGACAAGAACATTATGGCCCCATATATTAATATGAATATCCAAAATATATAGTTTTAAAGAAAAGAACTTACCAACAGCAGTGGAAATGTCAACATCCTGAACACTTTGCCAAGCTGAAGTGGAGCCATCCACGCCCCACAAGGAAGAAACAGCTTTCTTAGGCCACCGAACAGGCCACTGTAAAGAGGAGATGACAGTAACATCGACCCCTGTATCCAATAGCTCTTGAAAAGGTTGCTTATTAAGGTAAAGCGTTAGTAAAGGTCGACGTAATATTAATGGCTGAAGTAGACCCACTGAAGGGGAGGTGGAGCCAAAGCCTGCATTTCCATGTATTCCAGACCCAGGATAAGGAACTTAAGGAAGAAGAAGCAATTGAGCAATAGAAGAATAAGAAGGGATACGTTGTGGGAGGTTAACCCAAATTTGTATCATAAGGGTGCCAGTGTAGTCAGAGTCAATAACGCCAGGCATCACAAAGCGTCCTAGCTTATGAGCAGAGGAACGAGGTAATATTAAACCAACAAGACCTGAAGGAAGAGGGCCTTTGTATTGAGAGGGAACCAATTTAACTTCCATTGGAAATTTAAATTCAACTTCTAATTGTGTAATCAAATCGATCCCAGCACTACCGGCTGTGGCTGGGGAGACGTGGGAGAAAGTGACTGTGGTGGAGTCAGGGTTATGGGGTAGGCACGCTTTGGATTCTGGGTGGGTGCCACACCCATGGGCAAATTTCCCGAATGGAATCTACATTGATTAGCCTAATGAAAACCCTTTTTACATATAAGGCATTTTTTAGATGGTCGGTTTTTAGCAATATTAGGAACAGAATGGCATTCTTTTTGAAAATGCCCTGGTTTACCACATTTAAAACAATTTCCTGAGGGCTTTTGGCCCTTTTGAATTGCTGCAGCTAATAAATGCATTTTATAGGTTTGTGACCCAATATCCTGACAGACACGTAGCATATCTGCCAGGGTATAATGATCTGTTGCCTTTAATGGTTGTAAAGCTCTTTTACAATCACTATTAGCATTTTCAATAGCCAATTGGCGAAGAAGCTCCCCAGCTGCTTCTTGATGATCGAATTGCTGCCGAATGGCTTTTGATAACCATTTCACAAAATCAGCATAAGGCTCATTAACTCCCTGTCTGATGTTAGAAAAATTTGCTCTAGGTTCCCCATCTGAGAAACTTTCAGAAATGCTCGATATGCACATTCTGACATGACAGCTAAAGTCTCAGGTGGGAAGATAACTTGCACAGGGATAGCTGCAAATTGGCCAGAGCCAAACAATTGTTCTACAGTGTAAGCTCCTCCACCTCCCATTGCAGCTGCTTGAGCATGCCGCATATACTCACTTTCCCAGACTACATATTGCATTGAAATTAGAATCATACGAAAATTTGTTTCCAATCTTCAGGAACCATGGTATATCCATTTTTAATACCCTCCTTAAATCCTCTAATAAAATTACTACTAATACCATAGTCTGTAACAGCTTTTTTCAATTCCCTTAATATCTGATAAGGTAAACCTTCCCATTCTGCTATCTGCTGACCCAGCTGTTGGCCTTGACCCGGATGATACTGCACAGGACAGACAGACAATAGTTCAGCTAACTCTGCCCCTGGCATGGAGACATCCCTTTTACATGTCTCCACCATTTTTTGAAAAGATGTTTGAATAACCGGATCAGGAAATTTTTGTCCTGTGTCTAAGGGAGCAGAGGGAGAGATAGTCAGATATTCTGATGAAGACGGAGGACAAACTATGGTGGCTGTGTATTGTGAAGGGGGGGGGACGCTAATAGAGAAACCTCATTAGTGCCAAATATCTCAACTGCATGCCGACATAAATGCCAAGCATGTAAAACCTCCATGCTAGCCCTTGGCTCTATATGTAAAGTAATTCCAATTTTCTCCCAATCTACTAACCTAAGAGACCCCTTTTCTGGATACCATAAACATTGAGCTGCAATCTCCTGGACCAGCCTTGTGAGACTGTGCTGAGATACATCTGTATGATTTTCCTTTAAAAGGTATCCTAATTCCTCCACATGCTTTCTCTGCTCTTCAGAAAGCGAAGACCATACTTGCAGAAACCGTTAAAAGGTTGAAGGTGCACCAAATCCTTGCCGGACGATGTAAGGGGTCCCTGTTCGAGGCACCATTTGTAGGAATCAAGACTCAGGACCACATGAAAATGAGACAAGCTTCCTTCGTTATTGTCAGATTGAAAATAAGAAGAGCTATCTGCTCTATTGATTGAAAATAAGAAGAGCTATCTGCTCTATTGCCAGAGTTCGTTCTATATATATACATAATAGCATACTATTGATTAATTTATACACGTACTATACATCTATTTAGACCTTTGTTACTACTTGCTTCAGCAGTTTCTACATTCATCTCTAGTTAAGATTAACTCTAGTTAAGATTAACATAAACTTCAGTTCCTGTTCCTTGTTCCGTCTTATCTGGATTTTAAGGTCTTGTTTTCTTCAAGTTAATCATGCACACGTTGTACTTTGCACATAATACTCTTTGTCTGAGGTTTGCCATCCAAGAATATTCGGCATGCACAACGCCTACAGCTATTGCCATATTTTGTGCCAGAATTCTTGTATTTTCTTGCACTCCCATCACATATGATAATATGTAACATTTCCAGCATGTAGGTGGTTGAGAGCTATACATTTTGGCTAACCTAGCAGGTGGGAGATGCCATCTGTAAACATCTTAAACAGATTTTCTTTGTAGGATGTGGATAACGTAATCTTTTTATTCTGATCCCAAGTTTGCTGCCATTGGTCCAAATTTATGTTATCGCCAAAATTTCTAGCCCGAGTTAACATTTGTTCTTTCACCTGCTCCTCATACATTTTTTAATCTAGTAAATAGTTATACAATTTCTTTGTTTCTTTTCTGATCCTAATAATATTTTATCTAATATTTTATCTTGATAGTTAATTCCTCATTCTTTTTTATCCCTTTCGTATCTAGATTGTACTTGGAGATATGCCCACCATTCCAACGTTAAACCTGCTGGTTAAGTTCCAGTCTTTGTTTTAATGTGCCTTCATCTGTTAAAATATCTTTATACGTGACTGCCTTTTTCTGGTTGTAGATTCGGATATGGCATCTAAGAGGAGAACCAGCTTGGAGTTTCCATATAGTTTTGCAATAGTTATTCCAAATTGAGATTAGACGTTATTGGATTATGTGCCTCAAAAAATATAGGTGTGTCGTATGTCTACTGGACCACAAATATGCATGCCAGCCCTGTTGTAAATCATGCCCTTTTAAAAGTAAAAGTCTTTTATTATCCAAATTTATTCAATCTTTAATCCATATTAAGGCGGCCACTTAATACAGTTCCCAGTTCGGAAAGCCTAATCCCCCTCTTTCTCTTGTGTCTTGTAAATGTTTTAATTTGATTCTTAGACTCTTACCCTGCCACACAAAATTTAATGTTATTTTATTCAGATCTTTAAATAAATTTTTCCCTAATTTAATCAGTATATTTTGGAATAGAAACAAAAATTTTAGGTAGTACGTTCATTTTAATTGCCAAAATTCTGCCTATTAATGATAATTGAAGATTATTCCAATTTTCTAAATCTTTTTTGTTTCAATAAGTTTTCATAATTATCCTCCTTAATTGTTGAGCAATGTGCCGAGATATTAATTCCTAAATATTTTATTTTTTGTACTGTTTGAATATCTAATAACTTATCTAATAACTTAAGGAACTTAACTTTCTCGTTGTTTGCTGGTCATGTTCTGAACTATGATTTTTGTTTTTTCTTTATTTTCAAACCAACTATTTCTCCATATTCTTCAAGTTTTTCTAATAATTTCAGACTTGTTTGTTCAGGATCTTCCAAGAAAAATACTAAGTCATTAGCATATGCTTGTAATTTAAAATGTTCTTTTTAAATTTCCAATCCTTTGATCTGGCCCTCTTGCCTAATGAATCTCGTTAAAACCTCTAATGTATGTATGAATAGTAACGAGACAGAGGGCAGTTTTGTCTCATGCCATTTTGTATATGAAAGTTACTTGTCAGTTCTCCATTTATTATTTTTGCTTCTTATTGTTGTATATTGCCGTAATTATTTCTAAAAACTTTTCACCAATATCCATGTGTTTTAACTGTTGCATTAAAAAGGGCCAATTTATGTTGTTGAAAGCTTTCTGGGCATCTAGAAATAATAAGGCTGCATGTCACTCACTATGTTTTTCATAGAATTCAAAAGTGTCTAAGACTATTCTCCCATTATATTTCGTTTGCCTATTTGGGAGGAAGCCGTTTTGATCACTATGTATGAATTCATTTAAATAATTTTTAAATCTCTCAGCAATAATCGTTGTAAATATTTTGTAATCTGTATTTAAGAGAGATATTGGCCTGTAATTTTGAATTCTTGTCAGGTCTGTACCTTATTTTTTAATCAACACTATTGGCCTCTCTCCACAATTTTGGTATTTTCCCTTCATAAAGCACAGCACTGAAGACCTCTAATAAATATTGATTCAGGGTATTCTGATGTTCTTTATACAGCTCTACAGGAATACCATCTGGGCCAGATACTTTGTTATTTTTTTGTTTGTTGATTGCCTTAGCTACTTCTATCATAGTGATTTCTTCATTAAGCATTGATTTCATAGCTTCTGAAATCTTTGGTAGTTCAGCTTTCCTCAAATAAGTCCTAATCTTTTCTTCTGAGTAACTTTCGTTTCTTGTATATAATTTTGCATAGAACCTCTGGGCAATATCATTTTTAGAGTTCTCGTCATAATATATATTTCCTTCTTCATCTTGTAGTTTATTTATTTTTTTCTCTGTAATTTCTTAATTTTGTGCCAGCAATGTCCAAGTTTATTAGCATTTTCAAAATAATTTTGTTTGGTTAATTTGATTTGTTGTGCTAGTTTCTCTGTCTCCAAAATATGTAGTTTATGTTTAAGAAGATCTAATTTACATTCAGTTCAAAATATTGATTCTCCTATGAAACTCACGTTGCTTGCACAAGCTAAAAAACATCATTAAGCTGCTAATTAATTTAACACCATACAATAAGCATGTTCTTATTTTTATCTTCTGAACTAAACATACTATTCTGTGTCCCTCACAATATGCCAATCTCCCATTTTATGGTGGCATATAGCCATGAGTTTACCAAGCTCTTAGATACCACATAGATTTTCCTCCAGGTGGATCTGTCCTCAACCTGCTTCTTTAGATCTTCCAATGGTGCACATTTCCTCTGCAACTGAGATTGTCCACCTTACTGCTGGTTGTCTTCTTCTTATTCCTTATACCTTTCCTAGCATTAATAACATCTCTGGAGGGAGAGTTTTTTGCAAAAGGTGTCTGAAGTAAGGTAATTTGAACCTGGCTTTATGTGGCTGCCAAGAATTGACATTGACTTAATACAGTAACACACAATCAATCCTTATGAGTTTGCCACCTTCCAGTTTTGTTGTCTGCCCTTCTTCCCATCCCAGGACAAAATTACTTGAAATCTTCCATCTTTGTGAAACCCAGCAATGTGGTTCCATTGCGGGAAGCATTTTCCATCAGCTGCACAATTGAACTGTACAGGGAAACAGAGTTCCATCTGTAGAAAAGCCAGCTTCTAGGCACATGAAAGGACCTCAGAAGCAGAAGGTGGTCCTCAACTTATGATCACCAATCGAGCCCTACATTTCTGTTACTAACCAAGACAATTCAGTGAATTTTGCCCCATTTTTCCACCTTCCGTACCACACTGGTTAAGTGGATCACTGCAGTTGTTAAGTTAGTAACACGTAGTCAAGTGCATCTGATTTTCCCATTGACTGCTTGTCAGAAGGTTGCAAACGGTGATCACATGATCACAAGACACTGCAACCATCATAGATATGACTCAGTTGCCAACCATCCAGCCCTGATTTACAATGCAATTGAGGGAAATATATATATATATAGTCACATTCTAAATCAGGGCTGGATGGTTGGCAACTGAGTCATATCTATGATATAGAAACTCTATGATATATAAACTTCCAATTCTACGCGGGAGAAAACCCGAAGAACCAAAGATCCACATACAAATACCCGCGAAAACCTCAGAAAACTACATATACATATATATATGATAGTTAAGAGACTATTATTAATCTAGAATGTGATAATTAAAAAGTAATTACATTATGGTAAATTTTTAGTATGAATTAAAGGGGAATAAACCGAGGAATGTATAAGGTAAAAGGGTGGCACACTTGAATTGATAATTAAAGGGAGTAATTTTTTTCTTGAATTATTAAAACTATGATGAAATTAATTGAATAGTGAATGAAATATAAGTATGTGATAATGTGACAAATGTGACAAATAAAAAGTATATAAGTATAATGAATATAGAAATGAAATAAGAATTTTAGATACCATTTTAAAAGAAGATATGAGAATATTTAAAGAAAAATGAAATAAACTATGATATGAATTGGAAATGAACATAATAATTGTGATTAATATAAATAATATGAAATTGATTATGATAAAAGAATATGTAATCAAGACCATGTTTGTATTGAAATGTAAAAACCTGGAATCACATTGTTCACCAAGAGTTGTTTTTAAAATATAAAGAATAAAAAAATTATTTACACAAAAAAGTATGAAAAACTTGTCATCAATCAGTTTTTTCATTTCATACCATTATAATTTTGAGATGTCACTACATAAGTCGATGTAAGTCAATGTAAATCGACTGTTACCTGTACTAAAAAACCTTGTTATTTCACTGATGCTAAATCTGCTATATGGGAATATAGAGTCCTCCATTACAACTGAGAACTCTTATCTGCTCACTCTCCAGTGATAAAGATCACAAGAGGACGACCCAGGACTGATGCTATTCTCATAAAAGGCACTAAAGCAGGAAAATTGCATTAGAAAAAGGTGCATGTTAGAAGAAACATTTTTCAGATTTTGTTTTATATCTGATTTATTTTAGGCATAAGTGACATGAGGTACATTAAAATTTTCATTTTAGGGAAGGGAAGGTCTCAAAGTTGAGCTCAACCCAGGAGTAGAGTGGAGTGGACTTTGTCACTTTAAATGTACACTAATCAGCATACATTAAAATAGCCTTCATTGGCTTCTGTTTTTTTCTACTACAGAGCGACTAAACTGAATCCGATCAGTAGCCTTTAAATGATGATAAAAAGCAGTCTAGACAAGCAGCCTACAGTTGATAGAAAACATAGGAGGCAGGATATAGTCAAAGCAAAAAGTATTTCAATCCTGCCCTGTACATTTTGTGGTTTTACAGTGCCATCTAATGGCCATATTAGTTCATGGGATCATTTCATCATAACTGTGGTGATTCCCTGACAGCCTTCTGATCTAATGAGGGGAGTCCAGTGTTGTTAGCTGCTGAGGCCATCTAATTTTAAGTTACAGATAGCTTTCCCAGCATTTCATGGAGATAGACCAAAGAATCTACCAACATGATTGATTTAATCAGTTTAGTTTAAGTAGACTGATATGAAATGGCCATTTAAAAAAAACAGCTCTAGTCACAATGATGCAAACATTCTCAGTGGTGGTATGCTACCGGTTCAGACCGCTTCGGTCAAACAGGTAGTAAAAAAAAAAAAAGGTTCCAATGATCAGCTGAGGAGGGAAAAAGCATAATCAGCTGAGAGGAGAAAGATGAGAAAAGCACAGGAATGTCCCCCTACCAACCCCTGCGCTTTCTCTTCTTCATCCTCTCAGCTGATTGGCATTGCAGGCCTCAGCTGGTGTGGGGAAAGCTGCGCAGGTGCGTTAGATGCGCGTGGACGTGTGATCACCGTACTGGTAGTGGAACAGATAGAATATTCTTGGGTCAGTCGGCCCTAGTAATGAGGCTGCCTTTGACAAGCCATGATCTTTACTCTGGGGAGGGAAGAGATAATGAACCTCCTCCAGGCCTGTTACAGCAGTGAGTTCTATTCTCTCAAAGGAAAGTTAGCTATATCATGGATTGAAAAATCCAAGACCTTGTGGACTTAACACCAGTTCCTTCATCTTTGGTCTCCCATGGTCCTCTGAAGCAAGAGTAAGAAAGATCTTCAGGGGTATGCTTGACCTTCTGATCTCTCAGAGGACCTTAATGACAAGACTGAGGTTAGTATCACAGAAATGGACAGGACCAATGTCCCAAAAGTGTTTTTTTTTTTTCCAAAAGACAACTGGACTTCTTGGTTTTTTTTCTTTGAAAATGTTTCACTTCTCATCTAAAAGGTCTAGATGACTGAGAATTTTCATAGACGTTCGGACAGAGCTGATGTTTTCTGCCCCATTTTTCTTTGTTTATGTGGTATGGGGGCAGAAGGTATTTGGGGATTACTTTCATTCTCATTCTTACATCCTCCCCTGGGGGGGAATAAAGCCAAAAATTGTAACCCAGCCCTTCAATCACAGATTTGTATATTTCAGCAGATGTGAGACATTGCAGGGAAGTAACAGATGGGAAGAATTTAAAAAAACATAGATGTTAAGTAATTTTAAAGCATCCGGAGGAAGTGAGCCTGTTGGCAGCAATCCAACCCAAATGGGGAAAACTCTGGGGAAAAACATTTAAAATATTCCAAGAAGCTGCAGTTTAAGTAACTATTAACGAGGGTGAAAATATCTTCGGATAATTATTTAACCCTATTTCCCTCCAAAACTCCTCCCCAAACTAGCATTAAAGATATCTTACTGAAATCTGTATACTGACTTCCTTAATTTGCCCAGTGTGACAGTTACTCTTAAAAATTCTTAAGAATTTCCCAGACACATTTATAGTTAAGAGAATTTTGAGCCATCTGAAATACTTCTTCCCAGATTTCTTTTCATCTGAGTTGAGTTGCAGCTCATGAAATAAGTTAACCCTCTCATGTAACTTCTGAAGAATGTGTGAGAGCACATCCCATTCTAATGTGGCCTCCACATCCTCTGAAAATCATGGGAATGGGATGTGCTTTCAGGAATAGTTGACGTGGGTGAACACTGGTATGTCACTCAGCATATTGTGATGTATCACCTTTGACGTGTCATAGGTTCCTCTTCACTGTTCTGTAAACATACGCACAAAAGACAGGTCATTGTACCTTTCTAGCCTTGAAAGGTAGATGTGAAAGGCAGAACAGTGTGATATTCACATTTTTTAACCACCTGTGAGCTATTCTTTGCAGAAAATTGGGTGGGCCATCTTCAGTTCCAAGATGTTGCATTACACCCATGATGACAAACCTATGGCACGCATGCCGGAAGTGGCACACAGATCCATCTCTCCGGGCATGCCAGCTATTGGCCATTGCTGTTCTGGGCCAGCTGGTCTTTGTGTGTGTGGGAGCACTGGAAATCGGAAGACCAGGTAGCAAGTGCGCATGCGCATGCCTGAAACCGGAAGCTCAGTTTTCTGGCACGCGAATGTGCACTGGAGAGCTGCTCTTCCGGTTTCTGGTGCTCCCACGTGCGTGCCAGGGAGTTGCTCTTCTGAATTTTGATGCTCCCCCCCACGCACGGGCACATTCCCATTTTGACACTGGGTGCCAAAAAGATTCGCCAAAACCGCATTACCATTCTTAAGCAGTGGGAACTGCACTGTTTTCTTTAAAAAGTAACTTTTTTGCAGTCTCAATATCTTCTTTTCCCGATGTGTCCCAGTGTTTATGCTCAAGTAGTGCCCAATGAAACACCCATGCCTGAGCACTTGTACTTTTTACATTGTGCTTCGACTTGCTGGGCTGCTACTTCTTTTCCTTTCTTTTGGACTGTCCACTTCTTAAGGAAAAAATGTCTTCCTTTGTTTGGCTGCAGTACTGATTGTTGGTAGCTGCAGAACTCCAAAACACCTGTCTCCTCTGTGTGAAGATTGAAGCTTTTTGGCAATTCCGTGATATTAACACTAGAAAGACTGGCTCAAAAAAGAGGGAAAGCAGCAGCATAGGTGCCTCTAATTTTGCTAAGCAGTCTGCTCTTCCATATAAGAATAAAACTAGCTTATGAAGAGTTGTATCCTTGAATCATGGCCTGTCGCTTTATTTCCATTACTGATCAGAAAAACATCTCATTACCTCAGAATTACAGGGTGTGTCGCGATCTTTTTTGGGAAATGAGCCTTAAAACCTTTGAAAAATTGTATCAGTTACCCCATTGTACATAGATGGGAAAATTTTGGTATGTGAGCTTATCAACAAATAGTGCATACAAGAAAAAAAAATGAGGCTCCAAATATCAGACAGAATCTTATCACACTAAGTTACACCATAAAAATGAGAATTACAAAGTTTATTTTTTTTTTTAAAAAAAAGCATTGAATTCAACTTAATATTAACTTGAATTTGTTTTTGTGACCATAAAATGCTTGTAAATTACTATTTGAAGGTTCAGCATTAAATGTTAAGAATGTAAATGCATGTCTTAATACCAAGAATTACTATTTAACCCGGTTTGTATAACCGTTTCTTCAAAATGATGCAGTAATAGTCATTATTTAGGCATCCATTTGAGCATACTTTCTATGTCATCTTGTTTTGTTTTGGATAGTGTGTGTACTTGTAACTCCGTCTTAGGCACAGGCAATGTAACAGATATGGCAGGTGGTATTGAGGAGGAGGTTTCCCGCAAATGCTCGTCTTCTTTTCAAAGGCATGGATGGTGACTATGGTCCAACTTTCCAGTGAAGGTTGTCTGGAACCTTACTGTTGAATGGGTCTGGATGAATTTTATTTGTTAAACTTTACCATACGGCACATTATTGTACTGAAACTGCTTTGAACACATGGACTAATTTTTAAATTATGCGGGCTTCATCTGGATGATTTTGAATGGCTGGCATCGCTTGGCTTTTTTCAGCAATCTTAGGAAAGAAACTGGTTGAAAAGAATTCTGCTGGTAGCATGGCACTTCAATTATTTTAAGCATATTATCCACTTCTTGAATGCAAGAGTGGCCTAATACACAAAACTTCATTTCAATCCTTTCAATGTTTGGGTGATTCCAAAGAAAATCTGTTATTGAAAAAGACATGTGTTATTTTCTATTTTGTGGAATGCAGCTGTCACTCCATAATGTTAGATGCACTGCATGTGGTTGATCTTGCACTACATTTTCCAAAATTTGTACCATGGCACTAGCTATATCATTTCCAGCACATCCTCCCATTAATTCAGTCCAAATGGTACAGTACCCTTGTCCTGTATGTGATATGTGAGCAGTCATATTGTACAAGTTAAGTTTATGCTTGTAAAAAAAAAAACTGCTTCTACCAGATTTTGGCAAAGTGATGACATTCTCCATGCCAAAACAGCCTAGTTTTGTCTCCTCTTTCTTCCTGTCTATGATCTCTCATTAAATTCTTCTGTTGGATTTACGAATCATATTTCTTTTGTAGTATCTCTCCTACCCGCCCAATTGAAGAGGCAATTTTATGTTCCTTGCAAAGGTCATAGCGATCTTTTTTGGTTATGTGGAATGCCAGGTGAAATTCATTGTTGACTACAGTTTGATAGTAAGAGAATTTGACTCACTCATTTTCAATTAAAAGTTCCATATCCAATTGGTCATCTTCAGTTTCTGGAACATACTTGGATCCACTTGGTTCATATAAATCTGAACTTGCTTCCATGTCGTGGAAAAGAGACAATATTTCAATATTCACGTGTCCAGAAATGGAGGCAACACTAGGCACTGCAGGCTCCATCTTTGCTCCACCACATGGGAGCAGCCAAGCATGAAATTGGCTGCTACAAATAGAATCCTGTAGTTCTGAGTTTTCACGCGATAGTGTAGATAGAACCTTGTAATTTTGCTATTTGTGGTGAATCTATTTAGAAATTTTACAAAATAAGTTGTTAAAAAATAAAAAAGTCATGGTAGATTCTCGTCATGCTCTTAACTCATTTTTGTCAAAAATGTCAGATAGAACCCTGTAATTCTGAGGTAGCGATCTGACAAAATGTTAAAACCAAAGAGCCGTTTTGTTCATCTGTGATATTAATAGAGGGTTTTGAACAGTAACAATTCCAAGGTAATAACTAACACTTTCTGTGTAGTATTTAGAAATTGTGCATTTCTCTAGTTTTTCCACAATACTTAAGGGTCCTCGTCCATAAAATAAAAAAACCTGAAACTACTTCCTCAACAGAAGCCAAGGGAAAGAGTTATGTAAAATTTAAGTTGGATGTGTCTTAAGAATTTTACAAATGAACAACAATGGTTATTACACTGTATTACAGCATAAGTAGGGGCACAATAGCTCAGCAGTTAAAGACGCCATACTTGTCAGTTAAAAAACTGAACCTGAGTTTGAGACCCAAGCACTGCACAACTGAGTGAGTTCCTGTTACTTGCTCCAGCTCCTGCTCACCTAACAGTTTGAAAGCATGTGAATGCAAGCAGACAAATAGATACCACTCTGATAGGAAGGTAACAGCATTCAGTGTGCCTAAGCGTGTACTGTAGTTCTGCTGGCCACATAGCCATGGAAGTGTCTTCTGGCAATGCTGGTTGCCTCAGCTAAAGAGGCAACTGAGATGAGTACAGCCCCCTATATAGTCAGACACAACTGGATAGGGGAAGTCTTGCCTTTACTTTTTCAATTGAATAAGTAAATTATTTTGATATATTGGTTTTATGTTTCACATTGTTACTTTCTCTTTTAGACTGAAACTAAACAGTATGGATTAAATATCTAATAACTGATTAGAAAATTAAATATTTCCCAATATTTAAAAAGTATTAAACTTCACAAAGAAAGTAATTCAATATCAAAGTTTAAAGATACTGTAATTCTTTACCAAGGCTTTTTCTATAAAATTATTCACTGTGAATATGTACATATGGTTCATTTAAAATTTTACAAATGGGTAGACCATCTCTACCAACTCTTTAAAATATCTACCAGTAGGAAAGACAGAATTAGATAATTAACCTATTTATTGAGAAGTATCAATTAAAGTATAATCTTTTTTAATTGTGAAGACTCATAAATATTCATATTATACATTCTATTATATTTGAGCCCTTATTTTTATTTAAAATAATTTCTTGTTAATTCATGCATGTAAACAAGGGTATATAAATGTATATTTTTATGATTTTTATACCTTTATTTTGGATTCATGACAAAATAATAAAAGAACTGAACTGAAATATACCTACATTAAGTTGCCCTGCAGGCAAAGGGTTAAGAAACAATAAAGTATCTTACTAAAAATATTGTTCAACATTCATAACATCAAATTTATTCCGAAAGCTGTCAAGTATTTTTATTTTGTTATCGAACTTGTTTGCTTGGGCTTAAATTTTCCTGGGTTCAAAACAAACTTTTGCCAAGCATGGGAAGAAAGAACAATCTATTTATTGTCCTCAGCTGAATATTATGTAATCATTTATAATTAAACTTCATTTTCAATCATTATGCCACAAGTATACTTTAGTTCTGTTTACAAGACATTCACTCTGTCTAAAATGTTCGACTTACCTTAGAGAGAAGAATATACGTTGAGGCTTTCATTTATCAGTCTAGATAGTGAAATAGTTTTTTAAAT
Source organism: Bungarus multicinctus (assembly GCA_023653725.1). Lineage (NCBI taxonomy): Eukaryota > Metazoa > Chordata > Lepidosauria > Squamata > Elapidae > Bungarus > Bungarus multicinctus. Next base: position 120,672,305 of record CM042840.1, on the reverse strand, counting down.
GTTCATGTTTAAACTAGCATTTGTTATATCTGAAGTAATTCTGCCTATAGGTCTCACAAGAAGCAGTTTACATATATCACAACATCAAGAAACAGGAAAAGTTTTAGAAGAGTTTATTTCAATCAAGTATTTTAAAAGTATTATGCATCCCCTCCCCCCTAACACACACCATTAAAAATACAAACAGAAGTTTCTGCCTTTACCCACTTCAGGATACCGGCCTGATCATGGGGCAGGAAATACCCTGACGCCTCAAATTTCCACATTTGGAGCTGAGAGTAACCTCCATCAACCCTTCCAAATATAGCACCATTAAAAATACAGATAACCCTCTTACCCTCCCCACCCTCTCCTTCTGCTCAGACCAAACTAATATACACCCAGGGCTGTATGCACTCAACCATACTGTACCAATGCAAGATTTGAGCTTGAGTCCAGGTCCTGTTGAAATTCTTCCATCTAACGAGTCCTTGTCCCTTGACTCTGGGATGACTGATTTGTAAAGATATAGACCAGCTCTGCTAGATGGGATATACTAATCATTTTTTTCCTGTAGCCAAATTTCCTGTAATATGTTGCCCATGTTTTGTGACATGTTACAAAAAAAGGGCCTAAGAATTCATTTCATAATTCATGCAAATTCAGAGCTCGGTTTATGTTACTTTTTTGGCAGAGTACACACACCCCTGAAAATATGTTCCATGTTACCCCTTTTGGACTCTCCTGTCTTCTGGTTGCTGAAGTTCTTGAAGAATCTTCCATTTAAATAAAGTATTGCAAGCATGTTGAGAGATGGGGTAGTACAATGGAGCAAATTTTCCACAATCCTAGTTAGCTGCATATTATGGGCTGAGCAATTTGTTTCCTAATGAAGCAAGTTTGTAATGACCCCACCACAAAAGGAAGATATTCAGACTGATGTACTGTAGTTAAAACCTGGGGCAGAAAATGATATACAGGCGTCTACCAAACCCACTCCCTGAGGAACCCAGCCAACCAGAGACCTTCCCCAGTGTCCAGGTTGCTTATTTTTCCCAGCTGTGTGAAAATCAAGGTATCTTAACATACCCTCCTGAGCATAACTTTTGTGGAGAAGTGGAATTCAATCTTTCTTTTGAAATGAGGATAGAGTGGCTCCAGGCCAAAAGCATCTTTGAAAAATCTTATAAAAGATGGAAGAAGCAATGTAATAAACCATGGTATTATCTGGGAAACAAGCAGAGGCTGGATCTGGAGAGGCTGATTTAAAAACTTATTCATACAGGATGCTAGAACAACAACAACAACAAACCACTCGATCTGCTGATCGCTCCACCTCATGAGAACAACATATGTCTTTTTTTTAATCTGAAAGCATGGAAGTGGGAAAAGAAATGACAGGACTTAACGGACACTGGACTGAAAGAAGACTGAAGTCAGAGGTGGAAGATTGCCTTGATGCTTCCCTTCCCAAACGAGGTAGCACAAACCATAAACCCACCAGGAAAGATGGGGGAAAGAGAGGCACAGAAAGGTGAAAACCGAGCCCCAGTGTGTCTTTGCACAGAGAGTGTACAGTATCCTGACTAGCAATATCCACCCTTCCCACCCCGACCTTCCCCCACACAAAACCCTTGACCATCTTGCCCTCTTTGTTCCTCTCTCCCCTCCCCCCATTACAGTCACTATCTAAAGGGCTGTGCCACTAGTCTCCAACTATTAACTAACATGGAACATCCAGAAGTGGAAAGTAGCAAGCAAGAAAGCAAGTCTGGGCACCCACATTAATAGGAGCCACGAAGTCAGAACAACTACTAAACCTCTATTTCTTTTTAGTACATATATCTATGCTGTGCACAAACATTGATACACAGATGAAAATGCACATCTTGTAGAAGAAAATTTTAAAACTAGTAAGACATCATCTCACGTTTAGGTCAAAACTATTCCCATAGACACTCACGAATAGGCATTAAAATATCATAGATAGTGAATCACACATTCTGTGATGCAACCAACAACAATGTGCAATTAACAAGAAATCAATGGAATAATTATTATGAAATATAAAATGATTACTAACATGCAGAACTTTGGGGAAAGATAAAAGTGTCTTATTTTTAAATATAAAGCAAGCTTACAGAAGAGAAAAAAGATGTACAATTTCAGCTATGTCTCAATTATTTTAGTGAGCAATGTGATACAAGTAGTCCTTGACTTATGACCATTTGTTCAGCAAGCGTTCAGTTATAATGAAGCTGAACATAGGGACTTATGACCCATACCCGAAGTTACAGCCATGGCTGTGCCCCCAGTCACATAATCAAACTTCAGGTGTTTAGCAGCCTGCCCATACTTAACCACAGCAGGGGAATTTCAACTCCTATTGCCTACCCTCCATCTATTCCCATTTGGCCTCCTGCTGTCCTGTGTTCTGCTGCCCCAGCTGACCTTCACTTTTTTTTTTTTTTTGCTCTATTGCTGACAAGGTATGTCAGGCCTGGGGTTGGGCTGGGTTGGGCTGAGGCCAGCTTTGCGCTGCCAAAGGAAGACAAAGCAGCTTAAATGGGCCACAACGCAACAAAACACCCCTTTGCACCATGCTCTGGGATGTATGGGGCTGGTTCTGTGCTACTTAAAAGGGAACAAAAAAACCACAAAGCAGCTTCTTTCAGCAGCTGCTTTGTGATATCCCACCTTTTTTATAGCACAAAGCTAGCGCTATTTGTCCCCGGGAGCACAGCGCAAAGGAACATTTCAGTATACTTCAGCTCTGGAACTGACTTTGTGCTTCCCCCCCCCCCCCCCACCTTGAAGACAGTCCCAGTTCTGCCCAATTGCCTGGGTAGGTAAACCTTGACAGCAAAGGAAGCAAGAAATTGGCAGCAAAGCTTAGCTGGGGCAGTGGGGGGTCTCAGAATGCCAGATGGCAAGGGCAACTAGAAGTGGAACAGCTGCAGGGTGCAGGACATCCAAAAATGCAGAGATTGGGTAGGTGGGAGATAGGTGGGAGATAGGCAGCTTATTAAGGCTGAGGTCTGGAAGAGATCAATCCTGGAAGGCTTGGGGTGGGTCCTTGGCTAATAACCAGTAAAATTTGCTTAACTGCAGCGACAGGAACTGCCAAGATTGTGGTCACTGAGTAATTGGCCACATTACATCTTACTTTATGACTGCATTGCTTAGCAATCACAATTCTAGTCCCAATTATGGTTATAAGTTGAGGACCACATTTATCAAGTTCACTAACTTTCTTTAAAAACTATCTTTTTTCATATAGGTCTAGGAGAGTAAAAGAATGTCCATAGACAGTGGTAATTCTGGACAATCATATGAATCACCTATAGGAAAATATCCAAACTGTTACCAAAATATGCTATTGTTATGCCTTCCAATCAATTTGTGGACAATTGTTTTTTCTATTATCTCTGTGTCTGTATTGTTTCTCTGATATTTTCACATGAGTATGCATTGTCTATTCTTCTTAAGATTTCTTTCTCAGGACAGGTTGAACAGCATCAACTCATCCTAGCTTTTCAAAGCTAGTACCTAAAAACTACTTTCAAAATTACAGTGGTTTCCCAGGAATCAGCACCTATTTTGCAGAGCATTGAAAAACCCAAAATTGCAATACATTATGTATCTCAGACCAAAAATGCATGCCAGACAAACTAGTTCTATTCTAAAAGCTCTATAATTCAGATTTTCCAACTTCGGAGCTCAAAGAACCTTTGCTGGATTCTACCCATAGGTATTTAACAGAAAGTCTAAGTTTACTGGAATTTATTCTCAAATGTGCACAGCTTAACCTCTATCTTAACATGACCTTCAAGTCATCTAGACAAGCTTTTCTAATGCTAACCGCACCAAACTACAATACCAAACAAACAGAAAAGGAGGAGTTGGAAAAGGAACATCAGGCTATCCTAAGACTCTTGGATATGTATCCAAAGTCAACACCACAAAGGATTCCACAAAATTTCAAAACAAAGCAAGCACTTAAAGGAAAAGCTTAATCATAACATTTCACCCACTCAATTGCCACCACCTCTCCCCATATACCTTGCACTCAGATTTCTAACACCAGAATGTGTCCTACCTGTTCAAAATCCTATCATGGCAAGATGAATGGGAAAAATATACAGCAAATCCACTTACCATACATAACTTTGAACCGAGTTAGGCCACATTAAACTGAGTAGAACTTTTATCCTGCTCATCAGTCTCTCATGGAAGGAAGCCCCTTTATCACAATGCCCCTGAGCCAAGCAGCTCAACTTTATCAAATATAAAACACCTGAATATCTAAAGTTCATTAAGATTCTAAAAAGCCCCAGCAGACACCTGTTTAAAACTCTGGCTGGGAGAAGAAACAAGTCACGCAGATTAACTAATATAAAAGTAGCTTCCAAAACTAGAAAATTAGCTGTCTTGTAACAATAGGCACCCAAACAGTGAGGCAAAAGAAGAGGAGCAAGAACATTTAATTCCCTATATAAGCCTGTTTAGCAAAGAGCAGCCTTCAGGCTAAATGGATTGAACAGTCTAGGCTGCATGCCAATGTGCACTTCTGGTTGCTGGTTTTCTCACATTAAGTTTTAAAGAGACTTCCCTGATTAGATGCTGGTTTTCTTTTCTCCACAAGTCACTTCACCAATTCTGCCTCACTTTGTAGGGACAATAAATGCCAAATTACCATGTCCATCTGTCAAGAAGTCTATGACTACAGTGCTATAAACCAGAGCATGGAGATAGATGAAAGGACTCTGTGGGAGAGAAAGTAGAGTTCAAAGAAAAGACCAGGAGGCAATCCAAAGCATCCATGCAGTCTACTATATGGCTTAAGTTTCAAGACTATACAGTAAAGTTTGGCAAAGTAGTGGAGAACAATTTTTTTAAAGGAATAGTGAGGAAGTGATAAAGGAAGTACTCTGGAAAGATAACTGAAATATCAATTTCAATGGAAAAAAGTAGGAGTGGAACACAAGGCCATGTTTTTAGCACAGGTAGCCTTGTGCCCACCTGGGGACATTACTTCAGAAGAGATGTTATCAACCCATACAAGGTGATGGGGAGAAGGGCACAACAAAAAGATGGATAATTTCAGGCAAATTCTGGTAGATGGTTATCATGGGTAAATTCAGTAAGAAGCTAAAGTCTTGTTTTAAATCACAGACCAGCCAGATCAAGACATCTCCTCACAGGAGCTTGCAGCTACCTCAAGGTTGATGGAACCATGGCTCACTACCAGTCGAAGCCGTTTGGGTGGAACAAAAGGAGGAAAGGAAATCATCCGCTTAGGAAGATGTTGCTCTTCCGCTTGTTCCTTCTCTGTCTTGTCTGAAGGGGGCTGCTGCCAGCATTGCCTGCCTCCAAAAAGTGGGCCTTCCAGACAGACATGAGCATACTGGGAAAGCTTGGGGTCTACCATTGATAATGACATCTGAGATTGGGGCAAAACTTGAGCTTGGCGCTGGGCCGTGCTCCTTGTTCTGCACAAGACCTGACTGGATGAAAGAGAACCTAAAGAATCAAGGGGGATTTGCTCTCCCGAATGGAGAACCCCAGATCCTAATTCATGGGTTTCTTTAACATCAGCATGACTCTCCATATCCCTTGAATCGTATTCCTCAGTCCCCTGGCTAAACTCCTGACTGGTGTTATAAGATTTTTCCTCCTTACTGTCACACGCTACTTCCCTATGAAACCTTGCCCAGTCCAAGGGAATTCTCTTCCCAAGATTCACTACCAGGCTGCCCTGGTTGGCCAAATCAGAGCTTTCAGGGCAATTGTGCACCTTTAAAAGAGAGCAGCTTTGCTGGGCGTAGCAATTCTTGTTTCCCAAAGACTGCCTGAGGTGCAATAAAGATAACATAGGAGAAGGACAACGAAGCAGACACACCAGAGGCTGCTTACGGAGCTTGCATCCACGTGTTCTGCAGGCCAAGCAGTTGTGCAGTGGGATATATAAAGGCTTGAGCATCTTAAGATACCAGCGAGTGGTATATCTGTGTACAGCACCTAGAAAAGGAAAAGAAGTATTAATTATAAGAACAACACTCCACTTCCCAGTTTCCTCTTATTAACTATTGCTGCCATATCATCACTACACAACAAGCAACTTCCATTTCTCCCAGGATTTTTCAAGTGCTTTAAGAAGATGGAGTAAGTATTTGACTGCTTCACTATCCAACCCTGACACTAACATCCACAATCCTATAAACTCTTTCTTCGAACATGTAAATAAAACATGTTTGCTTAAAAACAGATCTGTTATAGGTAACCTCACTGTACTTGTCAGCAATCTCACAGAGAAGCTGCGCATTCTCCTGAAATCACATAGTATATGAAAAATCCCAGAAAACATTAAGGAGGCAATAACAGGATAGCTTATCTTTCCGATTTTGGAGCCAAATATCTGAACATTGCTTACATTTCCCAATACAGGAATTATGCTAGGCTACCCAATTAGTTCTGCCAGACTTTAATCTAATACTGCAGTTAGAATAGTTCTTGAATATCCACTTTAATAAAAAACGAATTACTATTTTATTTTTGCAATCCAAAAGAAGTTAGGATAACTACTGCTGTGGAACAAACCCTGAGGCTGACAGGGATGTAACAGTGTCCTCATTATAATAGATGTTATTATTACATTATAGATGACAAGCAAACCATTTTGCCCTGCACAGCAGTATGATGCACAAAATCCATTCCAGTTAAGTATTTTTGCATATCTCACCATGTAATCGTGATTTCCTGCGCCGGGCTTTGTGTCCCGCTTTCACGTTACGTTGAGCAAGTTTGCAAGACTGATTTTTCCACCTCTGCAGACGGCCATCTGTCTCTCTCAGTAGGTATTTCTCACTGATTGAGGTAGCAAGCAATGGAGTCCGATTCAGGAGCCGAAACGCTCCTTCCCCCTTCCTAAGGAAAAATTGAGAATGAGAGACAGTATCAGGAATAGCCCAGTATTAATCAAAACGATCACTGCTTCCTCAGAATATTTATACATCCTTTTCTATCCTTGGAGAAAACAAACTCCAAGGCACTTGTCAAATGCATGAAAAATTAAGACACAATAAACTTAATGTTAAGGATGAAAAGATTTTCCACTGATGAACTCTGTGTGAGAACAGTTACGTCTTCTTCCTAGCCTTTAGATGCTACCATCGATCTTTCCAGGGCTCTCGTGATAATAGAAGAAAAATACTGCCCCTCCCTTTCAAAACCCTATGCTCGCTAGCAACCATCCCTTGAGAACTAAGGCATATTAACACCTGGGCATTAAGCAGTCTGTACTTCTTGCCAGGAATGACTGCTGAAAACACTGGAAGCTGGGGGCAAGAATTAATGGAGATAATCATTTGGTTTCCCTTCCTGCCACTGTTTTTCAGAAACTCAGAAATCTAACTCCCAACCAGCTCCCAACGTTTGAGATTCTGGCCCCTCCATTTTCACCTTTCACAAGTGTGGCATTCGCATAATTCATTGTTCTCCCCAAAGAAGCCGTCACCATAGAAGCATGTGATCTCATCATCTGGCTCAATGTCCCGCAGCACCTTGACACAAGCAGTGTTCCCATCCATTGGGACAAACTACAGCATAAACAATAGGTTGGGGATAGAAAAAGCAGGAAAGAAAGGATAGTTGGAAAGGAAAGAAGCGGATTTAAAAAGTTTGTAGGAGAGGAGGAGAATGCAGCAGTCTCCTCTTCCCCTTCAGAAAGACCACATTTCAAATTCAACTCTTTCCCAAAGCTACTTGTTTAGATTGCTTATGCCGTTGTAGCATAATTTAGCAAAACAGGATATCAAAGGGAATTTGGTTTCTTTTAATCCTAAACAATGGAAAACTATAGCATATTTCTAGCTTTCAAGATGGGAAAAAAGTCTTTTTACCTCCAGTAAAGAATTAAAACACTAATGAGGTAAGCCTTCTAGAATTACAAGGAGATACTTTTCTATCTCAGGCAATCACAACTCCTCCTAAGAGTTTTCCAGACACTACTACAATATATTGTGCTCCTGGTCTATTTCAACCTCTCCCCAAATATATTCCCTCTCATTCCTATTCACTGTAGTCAGTAATCTATTTAGGCCTCATTCCAAGTTCAGAGTCTGGTATTCTAATGAATAGCATCCCTTGCCCCAACAATATATCAACACATCTTACCTTACAGTTTGGTCTGCAGTCTGTGTAGGAATTAATTTTGCAGGGGAACAATAAGAAGAAAAAGGAAAATTTTAAAAAAGAGCTAAACATGAATTACAAGTATTCCTTCTTAGCAGAAGCTGCAGCAGAGAAAATTTGCTCATCTTTTCAACAGTACGTTTTGCTTTATCTGGAAGCATTTACAAATCTTAATCAATTGAGTAGGGAATATACAAATTATGGAAATCCAACCAAAGAAAAGTACCATATTGGCTTAAATCCTCACTGTTGAGCTCCACATTATGAACTCAAAGTAGCATATTTATCATTCGTAAACTATATTATCATAACAAACTTCTCTCACTCAATAAAGTGCAAAATAATTGTGCCTTATGTCTTACACCCTTAATGAAAATGTTAAAATACTGAAAGGAAATAAGTTTTTCTATGAGTTCTATGGCTGAATAAGGAAAAGCTTCCAATAAAGTTCAATTTATTATTGCCTTTTCCAATTAAATTCTGAACCCTAAATTTATCAAATAATCCTCATGTCATTTGAAAGCCTCACTAATGCAGCATTTTAAGCAATTAACAATGAAGGAAGCTTTCTTAAAAGACTATTGCCTCACAAATAGCTGGTAAATAAACATCTCCCATTTTGAATATCTAGAAATGTGAAAAATGAACAAGTAATAAATACATAAATTTTAAAAAGCTTATTCAATGCCTTTTTATATCTAGTCTTTATATGAATGACACAAGTTTAAGATTAAATATTTAGGAAATTTGCTTCCAGTTTCAAAAAAATTAAATAGTCCTCTATTCAACATAAAACATACAATCCTAATTAGATGTTCAAGTGCATTTAGGATAAGAAGTTCCTTAGACAGTGCATACTAATTTTTATCAACCCTTTTACAATCAAAATTCTATCAAATTCTCAATTCCTATAGCAGTATTCACAAAACTACAATTACATGTCCTTCACTATGAAAGCTCACACAAGAAACAACACCAAGCAATTTTAATCTACAGGCCACCTATATTAATAGTTAGCACCCACATATCCCCCGGTTGCTAAAATAATCATAATTCTTGGCAAATGCTTAATTTCGAAAATAACAGATAACTTAACACAGGTGCACATACATAGTGATAGTTATAGGCCACTCCCTATAAAGAAACTGCTTCTTTCTGGTCATTAACTGGGCAGATAAGTAGGGACATTTATATTTCTTTAAAACAAAGTGTCCTTCTTTTAAGCCTCAGTGCCTTTAAATTTCAGTAATGATACCAACGAAATAACTCACTACAATGCCTTTTTTCTTGTTCTTTTACTAAAATATAAAAATATCTCAAAAGAAACCATGTTAATAGGAACAATTCATCTATATGTTATCCAAAGACAATGACAGTTATAATGAATAATAAAAGATGCCTGAGCATTATTATCTAGTTAATCATATTAACTAGGAAAATATATTCGTTTTTGTAAGAGAAAATTCAAACAGTATCTAGACATCAAGATTAAAACAGATTTTAAAACATTCTGTCTATGAAAAATAATGCAAGTTTTGGCAACCAAATAACTTAAGAATAGAGTCCTGTCAGTATTCTGTCAGAAACATCTACAACATCTACTATCTGAAATGAGATTATTAATTCTTAATACTATAATTAGGACCTTGCAGCAGTTCAGATTTGAAGGGGAAAATGTGATTTGGAGATCTGGAGACACTCACGCCGCTCCTGTGGCAATCCTGTAAAGAAGTTGTGTCTTTCCCTTGTTTCACAGTAGCCCAAGAAAAGCCACACTGGGTTTAAGGAAATGTCAACAGGTCTAATGAGCACTCCCACGTGAGCTCTGAATAATATACTCTCAACTGAATCCTGATTGCTGTACTGCCCCATTAATAACAACTGCATATTCACTACATACCAGTCTTCTCCACTGTTTGGTTCTGATGTGTCCCTATTGATATCTACAGAAAATTCAATTTCCCAAATACTTAACTAGATTATTTATTAATACTCTCTGATCCGGGACAGATAGCTATCTTATTTCTCCTCATAATTTGGTCTAAGTTATAAGACCAGTTATATGAAACTTACCATTATCATTTTCATAGCAATTTAAACAGTTTGAGGCAACTACCTCTCTAGCTTGCACCTGAAGGCTTCCACCTACCATGATTAATGAAGGCTGCAGGCCCTAGCCAAAGCTGGGCACACTGTTTCCGGGTGGAGTACATGATGCTGAAGTCATTTTCACCTGCTCGGAGGAGGCTTTCATCGGGTTCTGTCAGTTCTGCAATGTAGCCTTCTAAAAGCTCCAGTTTATCATTCTTTCTCCTTATGGGAGAGGGAAAAAAAATAACCTTACCTATCCAGAGGATTATGCTGCTGTAATCTTAAGTAAAACGTACAAGAGCAAATGCATGGCTACTTTATTCACTTTGCATTGTAGTTGGAAAGAAAGCTTTTCTAATGGACATGCCCTGTTATAAAATACACTCATCAGAAAAAGCACTCCTTGCCCCTCCCTTTATTTTCCTCTCAATGTTGGTTTACACGTTTTTTGGTTTTTATGCTCCATAGTTCTATTTCTATTTATTTCTCTTTTTCTTAGTATAATCCAGCATGCAAGTTAATAATTTTGCCATATGGGGAAGCAGTAGCACTATGAACTTACCATGATTTTGTAGACACTACCCGGGCTCCATTTATTTCTAAGGAATATCGATTACAGCGTCTGATGGCAAAACCACTCTCAGGAAGGAAAATACGAAGGTACCGAAAAATCTGGGATGGGTATGGGGGAGGGGAAAGAGAGGAAGAAGAGTATCAGATGTGTTTACTGCCTTGATTTGTTTACAAAAAATAATAAAGGTATGATATAAATAAAATCATTGCAAGGGAGTTAATTGGAAGAATCAATGGATAGAGAGAACTAAGTTAGAGACAATGCTCCTGTCTTTTCTATGATTATGTTTACTCTCTTCCCATATAAAATGTATCTCACTATAGTTTTTAAACAATATTCTTTCTATCGAGTTGACATTCACATCAGTTGAGGATGCTTAAAAACTTCAAGCCAAAAAAAAAGATAATAAGAAAATGATACTTCTTGGTCCTTTCATCCAGTCAGCCTCTGTGGATCTTCACTGCCAGCTTGTGTTATAAGTACATGCCCCATGATTCACTTTCAATAATAAATAACACATTATGGAGCAGCCTTTCAAAACCTGATTGTTTGGAATGATGTTAAACTCCCACCACCCTAACTGCCCTGCTGACTAGGATGATAAGAGCCATAATGTAATAATCCAAAAGGAACAGGATTGGGATGAAAAAGTGTATATAAATAACTTTTTCAGACTTCAACATGCTCTCCAGCCATTAAACAGGCAAAAACTAGGATTATACATGAGTCTTGAAGGCAGCTTCCTGCTGATGGCTCCGGTTTGCAAAATACTGGCAGGCCCAGCCACCCTGCATCAAGGCTTGATATGATGCTTCTAGGTCCTTGCGCTTCCGGAAAGCTTCTACTGCCTCCCGTAAGTGGTGCTTTCTCCTGATGGCTGGGAGTGGGCTATAAAAATGAAAGATGAAGAATTTCTTTTGTAACATATTTTTTTCCTCATTTCAGGTAGTCTTTGACTTATGACCATTAGTTCAGTAACCATTCAAAATTACAGTGGTGCTAAATGGACAAGTTATGGTTGTTGCAGCACCCCTGCAATCATGTGTTCAAAATACTTGCATTAACAATCAAAGAGGTGCTGCAACTCCCCCCACCTGCCTATCTCTCCCATCTCAGCTGTGCACCAGTGCTTGCAAACCTGCTGTAGTGCAGGAGGCCTCTGCCGGATTCAGAGCTCACCAACAATAAAAAAATCTGGTCCCAATTGTAAGTCAAAGGCTGCCTGTATTCTCAATCCTCACCACTTAATATTAAAATATATAAAAACCTGTCTGTCTGTCTATCCCGCCTTTACAATCTTAATTTTCAGACTTATTCCATGCCCATTCCTAGATCTTACCTTACATTCATTTTATGAGTCTTAAAGCCAAGGTAGGAGTCAAGAATTAGCGTTGTGGCAAGGTCATCATTCTCACATAGTTCTTTTGCAGTTAACCTAGTAGAGCCCATCTTCTTTCTAGAACCATGCTGTTCTTAACTCTCTGCTACCCACAAGAGAGAAGCGAGACAGACAATTAAAGCCAAATACATGGAACTTGGGAATCTGAATCAAAATTCCAATAAAAGCAGGACTAGCAAATATTAAAATAAGCAGAAATATTCCCTACGACCCCTACCATAATTTTACTTTGCTAAAGAAAGTCAATCTTTATTAGAATGGTTCTAATAAACTAACTCATTTTAAAACTACCAGTAAAATAGAATTTTGTCACATTTGCTCATAATGTTTGTACTCTGTTGATGTTTTCATTGTGTACTACAATTTTTATAATTAAAGTATAAGCCAAGAAACACAGATTTTATATCTGCAGATTAATCAGTAACAAACTGAATTAATGAACAAAAATTATTTCATTATGATTTGATGTAACTTTTTAATATTATTACAAATCTTCTTGTGCCACTTTATTAAGCCTGAAGCTCATATGACTTTCATTTGATCTCCATAGCCAGGGGGAAAGGGAACAAGTACTGCAAAAATATCTATGAAATATTTTTTAAAAAATGTTTTACAAACATATTACATAACTCAAAACATAAAAATACAAATATTTTTATGGAAGAATCTAGACTCTAAAACCTTAAACAATTCCTGTTCTCAAATCAGTGCCTTCCATAACTAACAGGAGTTAAAATCCATCTAGGGGAAATTTTGGGGATAGATAACCAGCAGGTGGCAACATCTGACTAACCTTTGTGAGGCTCACAAGGCAAGCAGGGTTGGACTTGGTTAATCCTGGATAGAAGAATACCAGTAACCCCTGAGATGTAAACTAGATTGGGATGTCAAAGCACCATTGTAAAGGAAATGGCAAATCATGTGCATCACCAAAAGATGAATTTGATGAGAGATATATTTTAAAATACAAAGACATTCAACATATATTTCTTGAATTCTTGTCTCCTTGTTCTGAAGATATTGGAACTAAAAGCATTCCAAACCTGCTGATGCCTATTCTCCTCTGTTGATGCATTTTCACTTCTTTCTCAAAATAGTTGTGAACCAGACATATAAGACAACAACAGGATCAAGACTTAATATCTTAATTAATATTATCATTAGCAGTTTGTGTTCTACTAACTGTATATCTGAAAACAAAACATTCTAGAAATTTCAGGATTTCTCCCTGCATCATATGTTTCTATAAGAAGGAGCAGAGAAATAAATATGCAAATGTTTTTTCTCCAGGATGTCAAAATGCCCAGACTTTAAATTTCTAATCTGGTCCCAATCTGTTAAAAAATTAACTCTCCTATTTTAAATAGGAGCTATTATTTTAAATAGAAGCTATTTTAACGCTTCCAAAACTTTTTATACTACTTAAAAGACTAGTTTTATAATCCTTACAAATGATACTTCTACATAATTCATTGCCTTAACAGTGAATATTTAATGACCAGAAACCCTGATACCCCAATCCTACTCCAAAAATCAAATACATTAGGCATTCTTCAACAGGAATCCTCAAATACTAAGTTGATTTACCAAGCAGGCTCATTTGTTGCTTGCTATCCCTACTTCCAAACTGGTTTGGCACATACAGGATCTCAAGAGGTAGACTTAAAAGTTCCCCTATTCTCACTGAGAGATGAAGAAATTGCATTGTTGTTTCTTAGATTCATCAAATACCTAACAAGGATTTTCTTGGTAAAATAAATGGGACCTCTTTCATAATTCCTTCCCCCAGATGGCTAGAATTGCTGGTTTGAGAATACTTGTTCTTCAAGAGTTGAGGCCAGGATAGTGCCAACAGAACCATTTATCCATTAAAACAAAAGATATGCTGCAAATTGATTTTAGATTCATACAAAAATGTCATGATTCCTCTTGTCTCCTGATAGCAGTTTGCACATACCAGATAGTTGATCTAAATACTATGTATTTATTCATCTATTTATCCATTCACTCAGGCCTATATATTGCTTTAGTCATAAACAGAATCTAAGCTTACATTTCCAATGAAGTATATGAATGAAAGTGTTACAGCACGGGTGTCAAACTCGCCATCATGTGACATTTCACTATGTTTTTCCCATTTGCTGAACTGGAGTGGGTGTGGCCTGCATGTGACACATCTGGGCCCCGGGCCACCAGTTTGACACCCATCAGCATCCTGAGTGGGTCACCTCTTTCAAGGCAGACAGAACCACCCCTTTCTCAAGGATGTATTCATTATTCCTCTAATCCAGCTTCTGTCACCTCCTTAGAAGCCTTCATCAAATGGGAAAAGCAGGGATCCAATCAACAAGTGGCAAAGCTAATGTCACAAACATCTTATCTCAGAATAGAATCAAACACATCCCAGATAATTTTACAAGACTCTTATTTCTTATAATGGACTTGCCTATTTGGCTTCTAACTGAATCAAAGCAATTTGTATTCCAGACACCTTGCAAACTTCTTCACTATTATAGTTTGTATTTCTGCTAGGAATGTTCTTATTGTGAAAACAGTACCTTCAGGTTTTGCAAAAGAACATCAACTGCTGAGTTAGGAGCACCATGATTCTGTGTAAAACTATATTGGGATATCAAGTCAACATTCTTGTCAAGCCTTTGTTTCTAATTCTCTGATCTGTTGGGTAGTACCAGCATGTTGTATAGTACCAGCGAGTATTACTGGATTACAGAAAGATATACTGTTAATGCAAATCAGTTAGTGTGGGTTTTTTTTACAGTAATATAGAAGTAAGTTGCTGCTGCCTTCTTTCTTTTGCAGCTTCACAAACTAGCCTGTAGCTATGTTTTCCATTAACCAATCCCAACTATACTTATCTTCCAAAGCCAGCCATTGCCTTCTACTTAGCCATATGGCTAAGGCCAACCATTTAAAGTGAGAGAATAACTATACTCGCCCAAAAGGAATATCTATTGTTAACTGAATCACAATTTATTCAACCTAGTTCTCTGATTTAATGTGACACACTGAATCCAAACAGGATATTTTGAGCTAGGGTTTTGGACAGATCTCAGTATGAAATAGTAAATGAATATTGTGGCATAGAAGAGGTAAAAAAACAAAATTCCTATAGTTTAAAAAGTCAGGAATTTGGGGCCTGTGAAAAAATACTTACATTTTATCCAGATTTATACAGTTCCATATCTTACATTGAAATTGATTGAAATTCATTAATACATATGTAATTTTTTATTGGTACAGATGTGCAAAATACTATAAATCTACTGTACTAAACTGAATAAAGCAAATTTTCCTCTTTCTATACCACTGTGACTATTTCAAGGTAGAGTTGTTGAAGCTATTATACTTCTTCATCACATACAGAGCTAAGCATTTCTTCAAAGTATCCTTCCAAAGAGATAGGGTGTTAATTAAAGATTGCCATAATCTATTTGTAAGGAGCTCAAGTCTATTTACATACAAGTTCTTGTTTCATAATCTGGGCCAGAGAATTTCCTGACTTTAGTTTTCTAAACTATAGCAGGCTACAAAGTTTCTTACTTTTCCTCTCTCAATTCCCAGCAATGTCAGAAGAAGGAAACAGTAGTTAATCCTCAAGATGGCAGAATTTCTTGGGAAAGGTTATATGAGCATTATATAATTTAAATAAATTATTTTATAGAGTAGATAAAAAGCAATATTTCCTAACCTGACACTAAACTAAAATTTGTAGAACAAGTATGACAAACTGAGATTCCTCTGACTGCTATTACTGAACATTTCTGGGAATATTTGTTAACATATGAAATACAAACTTGAAATTGCATGTTCTATGGTAAGCTTAATGTAATTTTAAAAAACAAAACACATCTTTAAAAACCAAAGAAAAATAGATCCACACTATTTGTACTCATCATGTTCTAGGGTTTCCTCAAAAGGTTAAATGCAGTTCTGTGCCACCACACATTGCCCAATGCACATCAGGAAGTGCAACTTATGGCATCCCATTGCACATTAGGAAAGCATCAGGGTGGGGTAAAAACACAGTCAAGACAACAGCATGTTTGCTATTTCCCAATATCTCATTATTTCAATTTTCAAAATTGTTTCTGTTACTTAGCTTATGTATCACACTGCCATCAATCTCACCAGGGTTTATTGGGTGAACCATATTTGGTTTCATTCATACACAACAAATAAGGAAACCACATTATGACTGTTTGCACTGTATGAACAAAATTACTGAGGTATCTTTCTTAACAGTATGTTCACATTATTAGTTTTGTTTATGAAATAAGCAAGATACACTATTAACAGTTATTAAATGAAAAGCAATATTCCGGGCTGTTATGAAGGGGAAAACATTATGACTTCATATACCTGAGTCCTTTTTAGAAGGAGTGGACATCAAATACAGTGATAACTGCATACATACCAAAGAGCTGTAGTAAAAAGAATTGCTGGTAAACAAGAAAGTGCCAATACAAGAGAATTATTTGTAAATAAATGTTGAACTGTGGGATCCTAACCACTGAAAGGTATTAACATCTACTATATGACACATACTGTATTGAAGAATCAGCACATATGTGTTTTTGACACACTATAAGAATTTTAAAAGCCTCAAAAAAGCTTTAAAACCTGTCTCAAATAGCAACTTTATAGCAGGAGTGTATGAAACGGTACAGGAAGTCTTCAACTTACAACCATTTATTTAGTGACTGTTAAAAGTTACAATGGCACTGCAAAAAATGACATGACCACTGCAGCACCCCATGGTCACATGACCAAAATTCAAATGCTTGGCAACCAGTTCATACTTGCAAATGGGTGCAATGTCCCAAGGTTATTTGTGACCTGCTGACAAGCAAATTCGATGTGGAATCCAGATTCATTTAACCACCATGTTACTAATTTAACTGCAGGGATTCATTTAGCAATCATGGCAAGGAAGGCTGTAAAATGGGGCAATACTCACTTAACAACTGTCTCAGATAGCAACAGAAATTTTGGACTCAATTATGATAATTAAATAAAGGACTTTCTATATGTATAACAATGGCAAGAGCTTCAAATATACTATTACACTGGATTCAGGCCCCAAATACAACATAGTTAGTTGTGGATAGGGAATTTCTGGACCAACTCTATAAAGAGAAGATATTTTAACACAGAAGGAAGAGAACACAAAGTGGAGATGAGAGAAAGCTAGTTGATGCCACATACCATGTGATAGATTTGAAAAAGAATTTGATTGGCTATCGCCTTGAGTTATTTGTGAAAATAATAAAGGTGGGATACAAATAAATAAAAACTACACCTAATCAGCCTTTCCCAAACTAGCGTCCCATTGATGTCTTGGACTAAAAACTGTTTTAAACCTATTGAGAATGCTGCTTAAAAATTAAGGGAAGGCCAGTATAGATGGAAGACAGGGTTAAGTAGAGTTAGGTGTAAACGTGAGTTGTTTCTTTCTTTGTTTCTTTTCTTTTTGCAGAAAGGCAATTACAGAGCACGAAGGGGAAGTGGGGGGTGGAGGAATGCTCCTTACCTGAACCCTAAAACCAAAGCCTTCAGTTGAAGGGCAGAGAATAGCTTTGAGGGGGAGCCTGAGGAAACGAGGTTTTTTTTAATTCACAGAGGCTATTTAGTATGAAACAGGAGAGGAGGGAATGGGGTCTCTCTGACCCTGAGAGGAAATGCCCCATTTGGGGGCTTTGTTACCTCAGGATCTGGACTGGAAGGAGAAATGAAATGAGGGCGGGGAAGGCGGCAAGGCGGTTTCTCGGCACCGTCCCCACAGACAGAGACTGGCTGACTTGACAGGCAAAAGTCGAGGGCAGCCGCTTCTGCCCCCAGACTCACGCGACCCAAGGGAGATTTTTTTTTCCTCCCGCCACCCCCACCCCGCCGCGAGACCCCCCTCCCTATCCTCGCAGGTTCCCACGCGCGCCGCGCTTTGGTGTAATCACCCGCGCGCGAGAGCCGTGCTCTCCTCCTCCTCCTCCTCCCGCCGCCTCCTCACGCGCGGCCGTCCCCAAAGGACTTTGCCCCCGCAACCTCTCTCTTCCCCCCCCCCCGCGCTTTCCCTCCACCCCTCCCTGTTCTCTTTCTCCCTTTCTCTTACACGCATACCCGCACGAGCGCTCCGTTTCTTATTCTCCGCTGTTGGTTCGCCCGCCTCACAACGCGCGCGCGCCCACCTTCTCTCCCGTGCGATTCGCCCTACCGCAAGCCTGTCAATTTCCCGGCCCCGTAGTCGCTGGGTGCCGTTGGACACTCTCAGCCGTCAATCACAAGCAGCCCCACCCTCCCCCCGTTGTGTCTCCATTGTGTCTCCCAGAAGCAAAGACGGCTTCCTGGACTTCCCACCCGCATGCTCGGGGATGATTGGTGTAGAGAGACTTCCTTTGGAAAGAGTGTCTCTGTCTGTTATTCGATAGGGTAGATGCGTGTGGTTGTTGATTCCTACGGCTGCTCACATAAGGGAAGGGGTGTGGTCGCAGCTTATTTGACGATACTGATGTCCATTAATTTTGAATCCGCCTTCCAAAGTCGAATGAGGACGCGGCCCCCACGTACGCGTCCTATTGGGCAAATCTGCTGCCTCTCAAATTGCTTATGCCGTTCCTCCTCCAGTCGCGCCTTATTTGCAACCGCATCCTGCCTACAGCATGGTTATTGCGCGTATTAGGCTAGAGCGATATTTCCCTATAGGATAATTGAATATCAAATAAATGTAACCACCCTCTCTTACAAAGACTGCACAGCCCTCCCCCACGCTTATCTTTATTGGTCAAGCGCAATGCTTATCAACGAATAAGACATGCCTCCAGCGCTCATTGGATAGTTCAATGAACTTGAGACAAATCATCCTCTTTCTTCAGTTCCTGTGGGCGTTCCCCCACTCTTGTTGATCGAAGAGTAGCGTTCTCCTAAGCCTGACATAGTCATAGTTTTGAAGGTGCGAGATCCACTGACTGAGCCTCAATTGCCCTTTCTGTAGATCCCGCTTTTTGAAACCTCCCGCCATAATGCCGCTATTCTCTATTGGTTCGACTGATATATTACCATTAACTTACCATTAAGCAAGTTTACTGGTCAACTCAACTGTCTATCACTGAGCAGCCACACGATTTGCTTCGGCTTACAAAACTACGCCTGTTATGAAAAGGAGCCCACAAAATCAGAAAGGTTAAGATTTGTCCATTAGATTACTTCAAACTTTGTTGAAGTACTGAAAGTGAGCGGAAGTCTCATCCCTTCCAACTTTAACCCTTTTAAAATCAAATTTTAATTCATTCCAAATATCCTCATTTCACTAGTATAAGTTTAAAAGGAGATATTTAATATCTCCTAAATATCTGCCTAAATAATAGCAGCTAATCAATATTGCAGAAAATGATAGACCACCAGGAATTTCCGTGCTTGAATTGGGAGGAGAAGAAGAAAAAAAGAAAATAAACTACTTATGTACTGTTTGCAAGAAAACTACTTGCAAAACTACTTGCAATAGACTTGCCATGATGTCGCTACAATATAAGTCATTTGTTTGAAACAGATTTTACCTGATAGGTATAGTAATTGGAAGGCCAAGAATTTAGTAATCCACTGAAACATGGGCAAAAAATATATAGAGAATTCTGTTCTACTGTTTACTCATCCCTTAGTACTGTATATACTCAGAAATCTCAGAATGATGAAATCTCAAGGATGGCAGCTTCAATGCCCATCCAGTTAGGTTTATTCATATGGACTAGGATCATGTTCTGTTTTAGCACCAACTTGATGTGTAGAGTGGAACTGATTCTGATCTTCAAGGAATAATAATCATTCCTGAAACTTCAGCTCAGCTTGGGAACCTCCAAAGTTAATGGATGGAGAGATGAGTCTCTGTAAAGAACATGACTGTCCAGTTGTGTCCAACTCTAGGGCACCGTGCACTGTTTCTTGGCTAAGGGAATCAGTGTTGTCCGAAGACATTTCTGTGATCATATGCAAAGATGCACAGAACGCTGTTACCTTCCCTCCAAAGTGGCACCTATAAATCTACTCACATTTGCATGTTTTTGAAATTCTGTGTAGGCAAGAGCTTGGGGCTTGAATCTGGGCTGCCAGCTTTCCAGCTGACAAGCTCAATATCTATAACTGCTGATACTTCATACCCACTTCATGTCTCTATTTTCATATAAAATATACATAATTATATTTAATGGACCCACATAAAATTGTAAAGAACAGTCACTTAAATATGAGTCACTTAAATATGTGCTGCCAAAAAAGCCAACACAGTTCTAGACTACATTAACAGAGGGATAGAATCAAAATCACATGAAGATCATTACTTTATAATGCCTTGGTAAAACTGCACTTGGAATAGTGCATCCGGTTTGGTGGCCATGATATAAAAAGATGTTCAAAGAGTGCAGAGAAGAGCAAGAAAGATGATTAGGAGACTGGACTGGAGGCTAAAACATAAGAACGTAGGATTTGGGTATGTCTAGTTTAATGAAAAGAAGGACTAGGGATGACATGATAGCATTGTTCCAATATCTAAGGGGCTGCCACAAAGAAGAGGGAGTCGAGCTATTCTCCAAAGCACCTGAAGGCAGGACAAGAAGCAACGGATGGAAACTAATCAAGGAGAGATCCAACCTAAAACTAAAGATAAATTTCCTGATAGTGGGAACAATTAATCAGTGGAAGACTTGCCTCCAGACATTGTGAATGCTCCAAAATAGGAGATTTTTAAAAAAGACTGGAGAATCATTTGTCCGAAATGGTATAGGATTTCCTGCCTGAACAAGGGATTGGACCAGAAGACCTCCAATGTTCCTTCCACTTCACCATATTTATAAATGACTCAAATGATAGGAAATATGATTACCCAATCTGTGGACAGCACAGATCACTTGCAAACATTTTTTAAAAACACAATATCAAGATGTGGAAGGGCTTAGAACATGTTAGAACAATAGGCAGAAAGTGCCAAGAAGAATTTCAATAGGAACAAATGTGAAATTATTCATTTGGTGGCTAGAATAAATTAAAGACATGAGGATAGGGTGAAGAAGACTATCTATATGAGATAGGAGCACTTGGAAAATGGATCTGGGTGTATCAGCATAAGACAACAGGGTGCTATAACTGAAAACGAAAAGAAAGGAAGGACAAGAAAATAGAGTCCTCACCTACCAATTTATGTCAAACTAAAGAGACATTTATTTAATTATTGTTAAAGCTGCCATCTCAACAAGAGCAATGGAAAACAACTAATAAAATAAAAAAATAATTATAACAAAAATTAAATAGAAAAATTAAAATGCATAATAGCCAATAATTCGGTCCACAATGCCAATACAGCCAGGAGATGAATGATTTTGTACATTCAGGACCTCTATCCCGGACACTCTTCTCAAATACACCTAAAATATTGGATCCAATTATGTGGTGATCCTATCTTAGGAAGGACATTGGCCAACAATTAGGGGTTGAACTCAGAGACCTTGAACGTCCCTTCCAATGTTCTGATTCTGTAATGATTTTAGGAGACTGGAGTCAGTTCAGCAAACAAGATGACAAGCAGCCTTATCATCCACTTAACATGGAAAAGCAGAGTCTGTAGGGAGAGGTGACAGCTGCCTTCAAGCATCTTAAAAATGTATCAGGTTGAATTGAGGCAGCAGGGTCTTGAGGGTAGGGGGGAAATTTTTTTTTTTTTAATTGAGATGACAGCCATGGTCCCTATGAAGCAAAATTCTTCATAGTTGCAAATCAAGAAACAATTGACTTAAATTAATATTTCTCAATCTCAATAACTTCAAAAAATACGGCCTTCAGATCTCAGAATTCTCCAAGCTGGGTGGGGAATTCTGGGAACTGAAGTCTATCTATAAAATATAAAATATTTATAAAATCTATTTATAAATTTATAAAACCCATCTTACCTCAGGATAACTCTGAGCAGATTGCAATCATACTATCTTTAAAATTGTTGAGATTGTGAAACACCAAGTCGAATGATAATACAAAAAGAAGATTTAAATGGAATGTCGGAGGGGGGGAGAAAGAAATCCTAGCCACTGTTGGAAGAAATATCCTTCTGGGTTCAGTTCCAAGTGGGGAAAAAGATACTGGAAACACAGAGGCTGTTTGGAAAGATGGTTTAATGATGGACAGGATTACATGCCTTGGAACTCCTGAGCAAAAAGGGAAGAGATGCTGAGAGTCCCTGGGTTTTATGCCCTCTGTTGGGATTTGAATTTGAGCTTGTATTCTGATTGGTTGTCAGATTCCCATTGGGCCATGCAGGGGCAACTCTGTAGGCTGTCCTGAGCCTTTGGTTGAGTCTTGCTGGATGAAGATGTAATGAAAGGGCTTTGAGATTCCTATTATGGGTCTGCCTAAAGGAGGTAGATCTTTGTTATGTAGAGTAGATCTTTGTTATGTAGAGTAGACCAGGCCTTAATGGCCCATTATCAAAGGTGGGGGGGCTGAGTTTCTGCCTCTCTGAGTTTCTACTTCTCTTTTAGAGGAAATATTCTGCCTTTTTAGTGTATCCTAAAATATTTCATTTTCCTAGGAGAAGTGTGGGTTTTAACTTCCAACACTACAAAGAGCCATTCTACAATTGGTAGGATGAACACTTGGTAGGATGTCTTTTGCTGGATGTATTTAAACCCAAGGGGTATCCAAACTTGAAATTTTTAGACCTGTGGACAAGGCTGGCTGGGGAATTCTGGGAGTTGAAGTCCACAGGTCTGAAAGTTGCCAAGATTTGACACTGCTGTTTAAACAAAGATTGGATGGTTATCTGTTGGAAATGCTGTTGCAGTAGATTCCTGTAAGGGAGAAAGACTACATGATCTCTTTGTACATGTACATATAGAATCTTTATACATGTGTTGAAAGAAATATCCTTCTGGGTTCAGTTCCAAGTGGGCAAAAAGACACTGGAAACATGGAGGCTGCTTGGAAGGTTTAATGGTGGACAGGACCACATGGCCTGGAACTCCAGAGAAGGATGTTCACATACTTTAAGGTGAGAAGAGATCAAGAAAAAAAGGGCTGAGGCACTGAGAGTGCTGGGTTTTATACCCTCTGTTGGGATTTGAATTGGAGCTTGTATTCTAATTGGTTGTCAGACTCACAGGGGTAACTCTGTAGGCTGTCCTGAGTTCCAGGCTTGGTCTAGCCTTGCTGGGTGATTATGCCTTTAAAAGGGCTTTTGGCAATTGCTATAGCTTTACCTGGAGTTCCTTGTTATGTAAAGTATTCTGGCCCAGGCCTTAATGACCCACCCATTAACAAAGGTGGGGGAGAGATTCTGCTTCTGGGGTGAGTTTCTGCTTTTTGAGTTTCTACTCTTTTTAGGGGAAATATTCTGCCTTTTTAATATTTCCTAGGCTATTTCAATTTTCTAGGAGATGGGTGGGTGCTAACTTTCTACACATATACATATAAAATTTCTCATCGCATACCTCATGAAACATAGAATCATATTCTATGCCAACAAGGTGGAGATAAAATAGAAGAATGAATAGAGATGCCAAAGAAAGAGAGAGAAAACAAAGAGAGAGAATTATAATGGAGTTGGCCCTTGGAATAGCTTGGATAATGACCATAGATAACATGCGAACATTCCTGTTTGCAGGCGAATAGTCATACCAGCCCTTTGCAAGGAAAATGACTAAAACTTCTGTGGCCTCTCAGAGATCAGTGTTTCTCAAATCCCAGCAATTTTAAGATGAATAGACTTCAACTCCCAGAATTCCCCAGTCACCACTTCTCATTTTAAAGTTGCTAAGGTTGAGAAACACTGTCTGAGACTGATCAGTCAAATAAATGAAGCAAGGAGGTTGAGAAAAGGGCCAAATGTTATGATCTGAAAAACAACCTCCAGTTCCGGGATCCTGACAAACATAGAAAATAGTTGCCAAGGTCAAGGATAAAGAGAGGTGGATAAACAGCTGGATTTAGGCCCTATCCAAGCACTCAGATTTAGGCCCTATCCAAGCACTCAGTGGTTCTAGCTCAATTATAGCCTAAAGATTCAGTAAAGAGGAAACTTCGTTAAAGATTAAAGCATGCATTTTTTTCACTTAACATGTATTTAACTTGAATTGATACTAAGGTTTAAGCATCGTAAAAGAAAGTAGTAAACGTTCGCCAGGAACAGATTCAGGGACTGTTATCCAGACTTATCAAATAACAAAATATTTATCCCCTTTAAATGTCATTTCAATAATGAAAAGTGTGCTTAGAAATTCCATTCACATCCTCATCTTCTCCACAATATACTGTTTTTATTTTATTTTATTTTTAAAATATAAACAAATGATTTTGTTTGTTTACACTCACAAACTTCCCATCTGTTTGTGAAATATTTTTGGAATGGCAATCAAAACCCTGCAGTTGAAAGACAAGCTTCTGATTGCCTGTTATTGAGATATATTGCCTTTTTCTTTGACAAGTGCAGGTTTGGGGTTTTTTTGCACAAAGCTGGTGAAACTAATTCTCCTCAGAGTTATACCTGACCTCAATCCCAGCTCTCTTTATGGGAGATACCAGGTTGATGTCCCCCAAATGAACTTTTTCCTTCTGAAAAGCTTCCTGTATAGACTTAAGCAGCAAGGCAGGTATTTTGGGAGTAAGGAGAGTATAATGACACACTGTGTTGTCAGTTTTACTGCAGACCTGAGACTTGTTTTATGATAAAAGGAGGAGATTTGACAAAAGAATGTTTTTGTTCCTGAGAGGTCATGAAATGGATGATGTTTCTGGAATGACTGGAATGAGAGAAGCCACTGGAGTTCCCTGGTCTTCTAGCTTAGAACAAAAGGCAATTATGTGCCTGTATTTGAAGTGTGTATGAGACAGAAAGAAACACAATCTCCAGATGTGCCTACAATTCTACAATTGCTTTCATTCCTAGCAAGTTTAAGTACCCCCGATTCCCAACTAACTTTGAAAGGTCACAATACATTGAACAATAAAAACACAATGCAAAACAAAAGATAGGATCTGTACATGTACAAAAACAGCGAAAGGCTCCATCTACCCTAATCCAAAACCCGAAAATAAAACCAGAGATTATAGAGAACATAGTCCAACTACTTTGAAGAGGCTCAGATTGAGGAGGTGAGTCACTGCAAAGAAGCAGTGGTAAAACTGAACAGAACACAGCCAAGAGCCATGATGAAAATGTTGTACAATTACAGAAGTTTTGCTCCCTGGGGCAAAGGACAAATGCATTTCTTGCATTTCTTACAACTTTTCTTTTGATTTGTCTTTTACTCTATTAATAAAAATTAATTTCAAAAAAAAGTTGCTATTTGAAAATAAAGAGTGTACAGCATGCGGGGCCCTTCTGTTCTTTAAGAAAAACCAAATTCTGCTGCCATTCAAACTAGATTTTCTTGCTTTTCCAAACAGAAGCCCCAGAGCAAATCCGCAAAGCAGATCCTCTGGGCCATTTGCCACCTCCACACGCCATCTAGTGGCCAGTGACGGAAAGGCTGGTGAGGACAATTCCTTTTGGCAGCGAACCAATGAGAGATGCCGTGGGGAGGGCAGAGAGAGACCCTGATTTGAAAGGTTTAAAAGCTTTCCGGTGGGGCAGCTCTAGGCACTTATCCTGGTGGGGATCCTTTGTGCAGCCAAGCTGGCCCTTACTCAAGAAGACCTTGGCAGAGGCAGCATTTCCTTTTCCCAGAGTCCCAGGAACAGGAGGGTAAATGTTTCTCAAAAAATATGTTTCTTTCAGTTAATAACATCAACCACAACTACAATAAAGTAGTGTCCCATGTCACTTACATGGGAAGCATGTGGAACTGGGTTGTGATGACTCATAACGCTATATGCAGACTTTCTAGTGCACTCTACTGAGAACAAACTTTATTGAACGTAATAGCATGTATATGCGCTTTTAATTGAACATGTGTTCCGAAGCTATATGTACCTACAGGATCTTCAAAAAATTTCAGGGAATTCTCTAAAGTGGTCTATTAAGGTTATTCATTAAATGGATATATTTTTGTCCTCTGAAAAACAACAATCTTTGAAGTAATTTTACTTTTGTTTACCAAAAAGAAATTAAAAAAAAACATTTGAAGCTTATACATTTTGTAATGTTGTGATGTGACAGTAGAAATGATGGGATTCAAATGTCATCAACTGTTCCTGTGTTTCAGGAACCACTTGATTTTCCTTTCATGTACTTGAAGCCTGGTAAGATATCTTTATGATTTGTAATTTTGGAGCAATAAATATTTATTGCTGATGCAACCTTTGGCTTTGCTGCCTCATAATGGTAAAATATTGCAGGAATTGGGTATGTTACTAAACAGGCCCAAACATTTGCCTCTCCCAAAACTTGCTTGGTTTTGGTCACTCTTAACTGAGTCTAAATGAGAAAATCAGAAATAACTGATTTCACACATAATGTCATAATGTAGTTTGCTTAGTTTTTGCTTTGTTTGATGTATATATTTGGCAACTGTAGATTATTAAATATTGAATAACAGATACAATTTACAGTGTTAAAGCTTTAAACAAAATAGATAAATTTTTATATATGTCAGTTAAACAATCTTGTGCTATTTTTGCATTTTAGGAGCATTTACAAAGTTCATCTTTAGCCTTTGCTGGCTTTGGATGAGGGACATTGTAAAATCTCAAGTTCACCAGGTTGGAAGAAGGTTAAGATGTTTTTACAACAATTCCATGGTTACATTTTCAGTCATTTTCAAGCAAAACCCAAAACAGTGTAATTTGCAAAATCCCAATAACAGGACAGATCCAGTTTTCTTTCCAGTACTTTGAAGTATATTATTATAAACAGTGGTGGGATTCAAAAACTTTTACTACCAATTCTGTGGGCGTGGCTTGTTGGGCATGGCAGGGGAAGGATACTGTAAAATCTCCAGTCAGAGGTGGTATTTGCTGGTTCTCTGAACTACTCAAAATTTCTGCTACCGGTTCTCCAGAACTGGTCAGAACCTGCTGAATACCACCTCTGATTATAAAGAATAAAGAAACCAGTTTTGACAAGTGGTTTAGGCACCAGGCAATGTTGAGTTCTAGTCCTACCTTAGTCATGAAAGCCAGCTAGATGACTTTGGGTCTCTCTCTCTCTCTCAGCTGAACCCATCTCACAGGAATTCGTGTGTGTGTGAGTGTGTGTGTGTTCAAAACAGGAGAAAAAGGCTATGTGAGAGATGTATTCACCACACTGAGTTATGGACCAAAAAGTCATAAAGGTGGGATATAAATAAATCAGTAGGCTGTTTAGGCTTGTTTACAATCTTCACAAAAAAGATTGAAATATAAGGAATGGAAGAACGTTAAGGAATAGAAAGGCAGTTCAAAAGCCCATGGGGATAGTTTGCCTTTATTTTTACACTTTGCATTCAGTTGCTCTAAGGAAAATCCATATCCTGTTTGCAGGTTTTGACAGTCCTGCTTTGTCAGGGTCACCTTAATATGCCTTTCAGCAATTTGAGCAAGGCTAAAGTCCTCTGCCTCTCTTTCAGTTCCTTTGTCTCTCTTTTAAAAAAAGCAAACCACTTTTGCAATTATTTCCTAAATTGGCCCTTATCTCCCTCTTAGTACAAGTAGCACCATTCTGGTTAGCTAAGCAAAACATGCTCAAAGCAAAAACAGATAGTCATACTTAAAAATTAAGCTGGCTATCTTCAGAGTATCTTCCAGGCTGAAGCTTGAGTACATGCAACCTGTAGAAGTTCACCAATTTAAATTATTAGGTTGCAAGTCTTCTTTGTTTATCAGGCCATAAAAATGTGCCTCTTGTCTTTTAATCCCCAGTCAGGTCTCTTCTGTGGGAGATGAGAAAAAAAGCTCAGGACTTCCCTCATGGAAGTAGGCGTTGACCAAAACAACATTCTGAGAAAAGATGGGTGGACAGCCTCAAAGAAAGCTTCAGCTCTGGGTCCTGCCTGCAGATCATAAAATGGAGAGCACAACCCTGTGGTTATCCTCAAAAGAAGCTTCAGCCTTGGGTCTCCCAAAGGCTCTGCCCATAGGGCATGAAATGAAGAGGGCATGAAATGAAAAAGGCAACCCCTCAAAGGAAGCTTCAACCCTGGGTTCTTCCAAAGGTCCTGCCGGTAGGTCATAAAATGAAGAGTGTAACTCAGTCAAACACGTAGGCCCATTTGGTCTTAATAAAGACAGTGTCCAACGCCTATCAAACAGCTAAATATCTCAGAGCAGGAGGAAGGGGTGGTCAGCCCACCACAATAAAAGGGCAAGTATCTGTTTTAATGATGGGTAAATCTAGATTCTTGGTGTGATGATGCCATTTGGCTTAGAAAACAACAATTTAGAGTGGGTAGCATTTCTCCTCCAATTGCTCTCTACCAGTGGTGGAATTCAAAAAAATTTACTACCAGTTCTGTGAGCATGGCTTGGTGGGCATGGCAGGGGAAGGATATTGTAAAATCAGTCAGAGGTGGTGTTTGCTGGTTCTCTGAACTACCCAAAATTTCCGCTACTGGTTCTCCAGAACTGGTCAGAACCTGCTGAATACCACCTCTGCTCTCTACACAGGAAGGCCAACCTAGAATATCAATGGGTGGTCACCAAGAAGAATTACCCAACTTTCTTGCATGCTCTATATATACCAATCAAAAAATAAGAACACAGCCAACCAGCCCACTTACAACAGAGCCAGCACATCACACCTCCCCACCAGTATTTATAGAGAGATGGCAGTTTTGATCATGCTTTGCTCGCACAAGCACGAAGCTGAAAGCACCAGCCTGAAGATGGCGAATGGGACCTCATTGAAACGTTGCCAAGATACTCTCAATCTAACACTGGAAAAGACCCGAACATGCCAAGACCTGCATATATATGTGTGTGTGTGTGTGTGTGTGTTTTCGGAGGTTTTTGCGGGTATTTGTATGTGGATCTTTGGTTCTTCGGGTTTTCTCCCGCGTAGAATTGGAAGTATCTAGGCGACGTTTCGATGAAGTCTCATTCATCATCTTCAGGCTTGTGTCTTCGGCCTTGTGCTTCTCGAAGTACAGGGCCGAAGACACAAGCCTGAAGATGATGAATGAGACTTCATCGAAACGTCGCCTAGATACTTCCAATTCTACGCGGGAGAAAACCCAAAGAACCAAAGATCCACATACAAATACCCGCAAAAACCTCCAAAAACACACACATATATATATATATATATATATACACACACACGCACGCACGCACGCGCGCACACACACACACACACGCATACTGTAGGAAACTAGTGTTCAATGTGTTTGATCAGAGAATCTCCAAGTGCTGCAAAAAAGAAGCTTGGGGGCACCGTGGAAACAGAAACTCAAATCTCAAATCCTGTCCTACACAGACAGAATGCTATGGAAAATGGATTTCTTATTTGTCAGGCACAAACAATCAGATGTACACAAACAATCAGATCTACACCCAAAGAGTTGAATTACCTATTTTATAACAGAAATTTTCTCAAACTGGCAGTTAGCACCTGGGCCAAACTAGATAAGGTTCAGTGGCATTGTGGGGAGACTTTGCTCTCTTGTGCCCACATAGAGATTACAGACTAAGTCCCTGCTTGACTCCTCCCTCTGGCTCCGCCCCAACAGTGCAAGTTTGCAGATTAAGCAACCTTCCTCCTTAGCTTTTTATATAGAGTTGTGGAGAAAATAGGAGGAGAAAGGTGTGTTGGATGTGTTTGCCACTTTGAGTTATTTGTAAAAATAACAAAGGTGGAATACAAATAACTAAAAAAATAAAAAATGGATGGGAATTCTGAATGTAGCTATTGTAATACATCAAAAGTGCAGGGACATTTGAGAAGAAGGTTGTTTATATCAAAATAGCTTCAATGTCCCATATTTTGCAATATGTAAGCATCAGCTATAAGCCACTGGTTACAAATCAAAATTCAATTCATGTATTAAAACACGCAATTGTAAATTTTGAAACAAGATTTGAGTTAAAAATGAAAAAACATTACTAGACTAGTTATTTTTCTTTTTAAATTTCAAGTATCTATCTAATTAGGATCATAGAGCAGGCTTTTAGTGAGGGAAGTTGGTTTTTTTTTTTTCATTAAGTGATGACTGAAAATTGAGAAATTAATTGAAGCATTTGGTGTTGCCAAATCTGATGATAATAGGTGCAATCACAATTTTAAAAAGTAATTGTTTTACTTTGCTCAGCTTTTATTTCTGCAGTTTTTGCAAAAGATCCTCAGGTATGTTAGCACCTGCTCTGCCACACTACACCTATCCTTTCCCAGCCAGGCTGACCATGTAGCTCCCTGAAGGAGTCATTAAAGTAAGCTCTTAAAGCCACAGCAACTTCTTTCAGGCTTCCATAAAATCCTGAAAAAACACAGCTGCTTGAATGAAAAGCAAAGAGGCACTGTTTGCTCATGCAGAGTCCAAAGCACCTTTTGAATCATTTTGAAAGCGTACATGGGGCTGTAGAAAATGCCAGAGAATTTACTGCAAATGCGTTCATATTGTTCAAAGAGGCAGCTTTCTGGGACCCGACTTTTCCAACAGAAATGTATAAGGGTGTAGAAGAATCCCCAGGAACCCTGCTTCAGCCCCTCCCCCATCACCATTATGGACAATGACAAGAGCAGGCAAGGCATTCTCCACTAAGCCCACTTCTCAGTTCATTTTTAAATTTTCTGCTTCCTAAAAAACGCACAGGTTAGATGGGGAAGTTTGGTAGGGCAGATCCAGCCTACAAACCAGATGTTCCTCCATCCCAATAATGACTTTTAATGATAAAAAGTCACATTTACTATCCCATATATTGTGGAAGGAGAACTGGGGAGAGGCTTGTTAATGTAATTTAACTAGTTCTCAGTAGAATTAAATCACTGTCATTTTTTATTTCACCTTTATTATTTTTATAAATAACTCAAGGCAGAGAAAATATATAATGCTCCTTCCTCCTATTTACCACACAACAACAATCCTATGAGGTGGGTTTGGCTGAGAGAGAATGGCTAGCCCAAAGTTACCTAAGCTTTCAGACTTAAGGCAGGACTAGAACTCATAGTCTTCTGGTGATTGGCCCAAAGTCATCAGCCAGCTTTCATGTCTAAGGCAGGACTAGAATTCACCATCTCCTGGTTTCTAGGCCAGCAATCTAAACCACTAACTAGGAATATTAAACAGTCCTGCACTAGACCAAACTTTATATTACCTAAGTTTCTTAGCTGCTCCCTATCATCCCTGTTGGCATCACTTAGTAACTAACATAAGACATTTCATGAATAGTCATATTTATGGTCTTTCTCTTATCTCATGGATTTTAAGATGAGTGGACTTCAACTCCCAGAATTCCCCAGTGAGTTTGAAGCTCTAAATCACAATTAAGGGGTGCTACTATCCCAGAGACATTCAGCTCAACACAATAACTAAAGAGGACATAACTTTGTTGTTATTAGCATTTTTCCAGTCTTCTTCCTTTTCTAATTGTTGCACTGGAAGAAAAGAAACAAAAAATACTGGATAATTTAAAAATGCCTGTTCTTCTCCAGTTTTACTTTTGCAAGCATAGTTGTTTATAAAGCGTATGAAAGCTGGGCTTTTCTCTTACTTTTCCAAATTATCCCTTTATATTTGTACAAAATACATCTGAGAACACTGACCTGGCTATATTTCTATGTATGAATTTTAGTTTATTTTGCCTCCTACAATATAATACCTTCCCCTAAATATTCTCTTAGCTTTGGTAGACAACAGGATTATTTATTTATTTAGAGAATTTACATATATGGTCGTCCCACTCACTTTCAGTGACTCTGGATGGCTTACGTGATCTTCATGGGAGAAGAAATAGCTTACAGCCACAATTGAGCCCAAAATTTCTGTTGCTAAGTGAGACAGTTAAGTGAGTTTTCTCTCTATTGTTGTCCAGTGGAGGAAAAAAAATCATTTTTATGCAGTACTTTTTCCGCTTAACCTAGTTGCAAAAATATTGTACAAGATTCTTGCTTCTCCAGAACTCTGCTCTTTAGGGACGGTCTTACAATCTGCAAGATAGGGAGTCTAGACATTGCCCAGCAAAATAATTAACACACTGCAAAACAGTTTGTTAAGTAAAGTTGGTGGTAAGTCTCTTCTTAAAGTCTTGTTTGTTTTATTCAGATATGCAAATTGTTTTGAACATCCTCCCTTTCTTAACTTCTCTGTCTATGCAACTTCCTTACTTTGGTAACAATAGTCTTAAGAACCAAAATCAAATGAGGATTCAAATCCTCCTTTGTTGGCTAACTAGAATAAGCCCTAATTTCCCACCTTGAAGGAAATTTGGTTTAGCCAAACTCCCCAAAAATACACATTTACCCTCCTTGCTTCTCAAATAATAGGGAAGAGAAGTACATGAACACTTGATACTCATTAGTAAACCTTGTATACTAACACCATTCCTTCACCATCAGTTTTACAATATAAAATAACACATTAGTGATATAATTAACCTAATCTAGACAATAGTAAGCCACAGAATAATGGTTTGTAATTTGGAGTGATTAGGTTTGTAACATACTGATGTTAATTAAATCATGCTAATCACATTACAGTATAATAACATCCATCTCTCCATTCCTTCTTTATTGAAAAGTATAACAGATTTGTACACCTCCCAATATTTCTTTTGGGTAGATTGGAAAGTACACAAATATAATTAATAAAGATCTGTATGATTAGTTCTGGTGGTATTTAGTTGGTATTAGCCATGGCTTTTCATCTTTATGGCCAGATTTATAGAATAAACCACAATTGGCCTAGTTCATGCAACAAAGCCATAAAATGGCTTGCTTGTTTTCCCTTAGCAAAAAAATATGCAGCTCTGTCTATAGTATTAACACTTGGTTTCAGTTTAGCATACTGTACAAATTCAACCATTCCCCCACCCCCACAGAAAACTGCATTTCATGAACTTAGCTGCAGTGACGCATCTTAAAAATCAGATTAGTTGGCTAATCTTAGGTTACACAAATTCACTTTTTGGGTCCTAAAATCACTGTCTTTTGATTCATAGGTGACAAAATGTTTCCCACCATCTTTTTACCTGGATTAGCCTTCCATGTGTTGCTGCAAATCCAGTTTCTTAAATTCAAGATTCCTACATTCCTTCAAGAAAAAAAACACTGGCTTCATGTAAGATGCAGGTTACATCTGTGCCAGCACCAAGGAATTGTAACATCATATTGCACGAAGGGCAGTGAGTGACATTCCTTGAGCAAAATCTTCCAGCCCCTCAGAACACAATTTTACTACTAAGGAAAGGGAGTATGGCTAAGTCAAGGGTCTCTGAGTACTGGTCAGAAGGCAGGGGTTGGACTAAAAGCAGCCTTCTCCATTTAGGTGCATTCTTGCGCTCTTTGACTAAGTACTATGCCCATCATCTTGAATCCACAGGTCATTCTTCTACTAAGGATAATGAGAATTGTGATCCAAGACATCAACCAAGAACGGTTAGGGAAGCTGGAGGTGAAGACCAATCCTTCCCTTCCTGTTTATTTGAATGCATTTCACCTTTCACTTCTTGAAGATATAAATAATAGTCATTTGTCAAGAATAGTGGAAAAAAATAGTTTTAGCAAACTTGGCAGCAGAATACTACCTTCTCCCAAAGAGGCGGATTCCCAGAGTTTGGGAGGGCTACACAACCAAAAAGTAGATTACATGTAATGAGGCAAATGCAAATGAATCCTGGCTAGGTTTCATCTTTGCTGCCCTTTAAGATTGCAATGTGGGACCATGATTGCTTAATTCCCTAGTATGGTTCCCAGATTCTAAACAACTGTGCTAGAAACTCAACAGTTGCAATGAATGAGGATGTTAAATGAACTGTCTTCATGCAAAATTAATTCATTCTACAGGAACCTGGGTTCCCATATTCATGTATTTAAGGCTCCCAACAAAGGGATCTTCTAAAAATTCTGGACTTTAATTCCTCAAATTCTAAGGATCCATAGCCAGTGACCATATTGACTGTGGATTGTAGGGTTTGCTCCCATTTATCTAGAATCTACAGAGTACAGAGAGGGATCCTCCTGAAAGAATAAATGATCAGATTCTTACAGGAGCACCAGGACTTGATCAAGTATAAATAAAATTTGATTTTGCTGTCAATTACATATGTAATGAAGCTTTTGCTGGGACAAAAGTCTTAGATTGATAACACTGTCAGTGCCCTTTGCCCGAGCTGAGGAGCTTGTATAATTAGAAAACACCCTGGCATACTTTCATTTCTTCTGCAGGAGAGTTATGATCTGGAATGGGGGGGGACCCTAAACACTACAGCAAGCAGATAACTCCAGGGTAAGGAAATTCTCCATATTCCTCAAGTCCAAAATTTCAAACAAGAAACCAAGCTCAAAATATCTGATTCCTTCTGTATCTTTTGGCTAATCAAATATAGTATTCAATTCTCCCATTATCTGTTCCAACGGGACACATGTTGCATGTTGTCTAACAGCATAGTAAGCAGAACTGTGCCAGTTCCCAATTAGTATACCTAGATTTCAGTGCAATTTTTCATGGTTCCTAGCTATTAAGTGGGGGTGGGTGGAAATCTTTTGTTTTCATTCCTGGCAGAAACCTAGCCTTGCTTGTTGGCTGTTGAGCCAGAGGAATGGCCTTAAACCTTTACCCATATAATTGTAATTAGATATTTAAACCTCCCTGCTTTCCCTCTTTATTTCTCATGGCATCCACTTGCAAGTCAGAAACCTTTTGCAGAGGGCTGATGAGACTTCCTTGACTTAGCAGACTCAGGAAATCACCTTGTCGATGGGCTTAATTAAGGATTCCAGGAAACCTGGCTTGTAATTATTTTATCTAATGTTTATTATCTAGGAGGTCTATAGAATTCAGGGATATAGGCTCTTGTCTGGTTGATCCCATTTTGTTCCCCCTTCAATCCTGATTCCTGTAACTTGAGGTCACATTTAATTGTCTTCTCCTGTTTTTTCTTTTTTTTTTTTGCCTTCAGGTATACAATCACCATGTTGCTTTGGCCTCTGCTTCCTGTGCTCCTGGCTGCAGTGGGCATTTGTGGCTTCTGGGTTGTGTGAGTAATAAATGCATGGTGGAGCAAATAGTTGAGGTTAAGGGCTGGTTGGAGCACATATCTAGAAGTGAAGCACAAATTAGATTGTGTTGGGGATGGGAAGCTCAGAGGTAGGAGAAAAGCCCAACTGACTTCCTGGATTCATGCCTCATGAAGATTGTGGGGAACTGGGTGAAGATATGTTGCCAAAATAAAAGACAGCGTAGCCCACAGTTGAATAATGGGTGAGGCAAGAGCTCAAAAGAGAGGCTCCCAAGTTTCTTGGGCTCTAACAATGAATGGGAATCTTTGTTCTTTCTCTGGGATCTAGGAAAATGGATTCTTATAAAAGGTCTGACACATTACTATAGGAGAGACCTTTTGCCTTCCCAAAATGAGGTGTATCTAACAGATAACTAAATCTGCTAGCTTCCATTCTTAGCTATTACAATAGTTTCATCTGTGGCCATTCTAAGTAAGTTGTTGTGTTAATTTTCTTTGTTGAAGGAATAATATAATGCATAATAAGATGTTGCACAATAAGATGCATATATTAACAAAAGCAGGCGTGTCTCACCCTAGCCTATTCAGTTGTTAATGTTTTAATGGTACAAAATAGGGCTTACTTTTAATCTTTAATTAGGCAGTTTGATCATCTTTCCACAAAGAATCTTTCTGTTAAAATGCTCTATAATTGGAGTAAATTGGCTTACTTTGGCATAATTGTACAATTCTGTGAGAATTGTTGTCTCTGTTTGGCAGTACAGTTCCTCTAGTACTTCAAAAAATTGCAAAGTTTTAAATAGGATGAATGGGCTTCAATTGCTAAGGAATCATTGGCAGAACTACAGCTTGAACCACAAATTGTGCTGCCTTTAATAATCCTAGATATTTGAAGTAACAAGATTAACGTATTATGCTGAGTAAGAATGTCTTCCATATAATGTTGGCTATGTGACAAATTCTTGTCCTTCTCCTTGATAGCTCACCTGGTAGATTAATATTAACATGGATTCCTAATATTCAGGTCTCCATTCTTAAAAATCCCATCAAATCTCATATTTGGAAGGCTTCAAATCAGAAAAAGCTGATTTATATTAAAAATACAAATATCTGAGAAACCATTGCTGGAGGAAATGCTGGATGATCTGTACTAGAATTGTATATATGGATAATCTACTACAACTGAGCCCAACATATCTGTTACTAAGCAAGGTAGTTGTTAAGTGAATTTTTTTTGCCTGAGTGTGAAAAAGATATTGGTGTTAATGGTGGGGCAAAGTTTCATGTGAAACAAGCTGCTTTGTTCACACACAGTCCAAAACATACTACTAAGGTGTGCACAGCTATAATGTGCATTATGTAGCAGCAACAGGTGTTGGGAAGATGGCCATGAAGATGGCATCACAACAAAACTCTGCCTACTTTAGAAAATGCACATTAAAGATAACGGGCCTTCCATGGGGATTTCACACCCATCGTTTGCATATTTTGACACAACATGTGCCTGCAATATATGGTCTAAGTTAGCTGGGAATAATGTTAACTTTCAATAAGATTGTTCTAGTTGTCTCACCAGGTTCCCATTTCTTCAGATTTGCCATGGCAGTTACAAATGGCTCCGTCAACATCACAGAAGCTTTTCCCTATATCAGGTAAGAGGAAAAATTCCAAATTCAAGTATTTTGGGGAGGCAAGTGGGGGAGGTTACCTCATCAACCTACAAACAATTTTCCAGAGAATCTTGTTCTGTTCTGATCCTGTTCTTCCCAAATTCATAAAGGCCAAGTTATCACTGGTAGAGGTGAAGTACTTTTTTGTAGTTGCTCCTGTCTTATAGAACAGCCACTCCAAGTTCTTCCCCTGCTTATATTTTTGTCACTTATGATTTAAGATAGTGTTTCCGAACTTTAGCAATTTCATTTCAGAGGTGGGGAAACACTATCTTAAATTCCAACTCCCAGAATTCTCCTCAGTGGCCATGCCTGGCTGTGGAATTCTGGGAGTTGAAGTCCACATATCTGGAAATTGCCATGATTTGGGATAGCTGTCCTAAATCAAAAGGGGTAAAAATATAAGCAAGTAAAAAATTGAGGATTTTAGGATAAAGTGGACAGACGGTTAAGAAAGGGTTTTGGATAGGTGGAAAAAGTGTTTTACCTAAACTTCAACTTATGTCCTCAATTTATGACCACACTGGGGTTAAAAATTTCCACTGCTAAGCAAGGTGATTTTTTCGTGAGCCACCCTCAGTTTTGCAACCTTTGCTGCCTAAGTGAATAATGCAATCATTAAGCAAATCAGGTGGCAAATGGTGATTTTCCAACTCTCTTAGATAAATGCCAGTTGCCAAGTGGTTGAATTTTGATCACATGACCATGGGGATGCTGTGATGGTTATAAGTTGAGGACTGGTCATAAATTCCTTTTTTCAGTGCTGTTGTAACTTCAAATAGTCACTGAACAAATGGTTGTAAGTTGAGGATTACCTGTACTTTATTGTTATTAATTAATGTGTGTGAATAAACCACATACCAGTTGAGTTATGGCATGTAAATCACCATGCTCATCCAAATTTGCTTAAGAATCTGACAAATCTAGTCTAAATTATAATTAATTTTTACATTTACATTTGATCTTGGGAAAATTGGAGTAGAAGCTATCTACCCTTCAAAAGATGCAGGAGAGAGGGAGGGCAAACAGAACCATCTGATAAAAGGGGGCATTTATCTGCCTAGCCTAAGTCAGGGGTCTCCAAAATTGCAACTTCAAGGCTTGTGGACTTCAGCTCCCAAAATTCCTCAGCTAGTATGGGAGTTGAAGTCCACAAGTCTTAAATTTGCCAAGTTTGGAGACCCTGGCCCAAGCTATAAACTGTGTCAACTTTATTTTACACAGAAAACATTCAAATATATACTAGAAAAATCAAGTATTTTTTTTTAATCAAGCTTTGCTACAAGGAATAAATTTATGACAATTATAACCTAAGCACCAGCCTGGGGAAAGGCAGTCTTTGGCCAATTTGAATATAACATATTGGGATGGAGACTTCTGAAGCAACTAGGAAAACAGCCTTAGCTTCTAAAATTGCACCTAGTTATGTGAAATTTCCTAATTTCTCATTTCTCAGCACGTGCGGTGCTTATCCACCCCAGAGTTGTGTGTTTGGACAAATTCTTAATCTAGGAGCCTTTTTAGGTAAGGTATTTCTCTCCATCTATTCCTCTTATTGTAAGTTGCTACAAGACCATGTAGTTAATACCTTAATACATCAATCAATTCAGTAAACAGGCTCAATCTGCCCTCTCTTACAATGGATACTCCTGAATATGAGAATCCTGACGACCTCTCACCCCTTTCAGAAGAAGCCAGGGTGACTTGCTAAAATTGTTTTTCTTAGGATCTATTCGTTCTGTAGAGCTCCTTTTTTTAAAGAAACAGTCAAGGATTTCAGAATACTGAACATGTTACACAGTTCTCAAGCTTTACACACAGTTATGGCTTATTGTGTTGCATGAATCCAGATGCTGTGATTGATAAATGTGTTCTTTAGTTCAATTAATTGTAACGTTCTTTTGGTTTGGGTCAATGTTTCCAATAAAGTGTTATTGTCAGTAGAATGTATGTTTTTAGTGAAAGGCAGCTGATTCAAGGAGACCAGTAAAGACTGCTTCCTTATCTTTCATCTTTCTGCAGTTAAACGCAAGGTCAACTTGTTAGAATAACAATTTTGACATTTCTCTTATATAAAAGGTGCCTTGTTGCATTTCAAAGAAAATTATTGTAGCCCTCTCACCCTGTGATTTGTTCTCCAGTCTCCTTTCTTATTTTGCAATTTAAGTAATTCTCCCCTGGAATCTTTAGAGATGTTTTTGATCAACACTTTGATCTATGTAAATTTGCTCTTGAATACCACCAAGGACTCATCATAACCTAAGGGGCTGCTGCAAAGAAGAGGGGGTCAAATCATTCTACAAAGCACCAGAGAGCAGGACAAGAAACAATTTTGATTGAAAACTAACCAAAGAGAGAAGCAACCTGAAATTAACAATGAGGACAATTAACCAGTAGAACAGCTTGCCTTCAGAAATCAGAAATCGGGTCTTCATCACTAGAGGTTTTAAAGAAGAGACTAGGCAATCACTTATCTGAAATGATGTAAGACAGGTTCTCATGCTTGAGTAGGGGTCTGGATTAGAAAACCTCCAAGGTCCCTCCATCTTATCTTCTGCTATATTCTACTCTACTTGCTTTGAAATAATAAAATGTTTAGCAAATTCTTTCCATATTAAAAGAAAATCAAAAGTTTGGCATCATTTTTTCTGAATAATAAATGTAATTAAAAGGCATTAGCTCAACTTCAGCTCTGGGGAGTTTGTGCCTTTTAATACAAATTGTTACTTAGAAAAGGTGCTCTCTGACTCCTGCATTTTTGCTATGATAAAGTAAGCACAGTTCTACTATATTGTGTACAGGAGGCACTATTTCCACTTGTTGGTGTTTCTTGAGTGAGTTTTTCACCATGCTTAAATGTTGAACAAACCAACCAAAGGTGATTTTTTTTTTCAGTGAACCATGTTGAAAGAAACCATAGCTTGGCATAAATTTATATGGCCAAAAGGAAAAAAAAATGATAGAAATTTATCCCATTGTTATTTTCAGGTGTGGTGATCTGCTTTTTGAAGTACCAACAAATCCGAGATTATGGCTGTCATTCCCGTCTGAATCTACTTGGACTTATTTTAGGTGTACTTTGTGCCTTTGGTGCATCATTAGTGGGGAATTTCCAGGTAAGCTACTATTGAGAGCAGTAAAAAGATCGAGGGGCGGGGGCGGGGGGGGGGGGGGGAGAGAGAAAGTCAAGGAATCTCCATAGATAGAAATCTAGTCAGAAATGATAGACAGAATCTCCATAGATAGAAAGGCAGGGGTCTTCTACACTGTTGCATAGTTTCAGTCCCTAAACCTAAAGAAATTCCTCCACCTTTTGAAACTGATCTACATTGAGTCTCACTACCCCACAGCTTAATTCAAGGCCTTGGTGGCGCAATGGTTAGAACGCAGTGTTGCAAACTTCCTCTGCCCACTGCCAGCAGTTCAATCCTGCCTGGCTCAAGGTTGAATCGTCCTTCCATCCTTCTGAGATCAGTAAAATATGGACCCAGATTATTGGGGGGGGGGCAATATGCTGACTCTAAACTACTTAGAGGGGGTTGTAAACAGGGGTGGGATTCTACCGGTTCTGTCTGGTTCTATAGAACCGGATGTTACAGTTCCCGGTAATTCAGAGAACCAGTAAAACAGGCCCCTCGCTGGCCCTGCCCCTCTCTGCCTGCTTCTCCGCTCATTGCCCCAGTCAGTCCTTATCACGCATGCGCAACATCGCACGCATGTGCAACAAACTGACTGTATTCTAACCCCGCCCCTCCTTATCGTGGCCATGCGCCATCGCTGCCTGCAGTCTGCCTTCTATCATGAGCAAGCAAGCCCCAGTCTCCTACCTGTCACAACTAGTCACCTTTTCCCCCACTTGCCTTTTACTGCCGCTGCCGGTCACCTTCTCCCCCCACTTGCCTTCGCGGGAGAATACATGGAGCAGCTCCATGTCAGCTCCGGTGGGGTCAGTAGCTGCTTCTCTCCCCTGCTGGTCTAGTTGGGAGAGTGAGAGAGTCTTTCTTGGCAAAGCAAAATTTAGCTTATAGCTGTGCAAGAAAGACTTTGT
This sequence comes from Bungarus multicinctus, assembly GCA_023653725.1. Taxonomy (NCBI): domain Eukaryota; kingdom Metazoa; phylum Chordata; class Lepidosauria; order Squamata; family Elapidae; genus Bungarus; species Bungarus multicinctus. Next base: position 120,631,278 of record CM042840.1, on the reverse strand, counting down.
CGCTCTCCCAGCAAAAGCAGCAGGAGAACATGTGGAGAGGCTCATGTTGGCTCCGGTGGGGTCAGCAGCTGCTTCTCTCCCTGCTGGTCTAGCTGGGAGAACAAGAGTTTCTTTCCAGGTACAGCAAAATTTAACTTTGGATCCTGTAAGTCCCCATCAGCAAACGGCTCCCGAAGGGAGTGAGACTTGCAGAATCCTAAGCAGCAACTCCTGGTTGCTAAAGTAAATTTTGCTGTGCTGCACAAGATGGCTTCCCAGGGCCCCAAGGGCCATCCTCCCAGAGCGCCATTGCCGCCACTCTGAAGCTCCCCTTCGGATGGATCAGTAAGTTCTTGTTTTGTTCCCCAGGAAGGGCTCCATCGTGGAGGGCTGTGTTTTTGGGCCAGGCGCTTTCTGTCGGGCCTCCTGCCTGACATGGGGCGTCGGGAGGAGGATGTGTGTGGTGGGGAAGGCTGTCTGTAGTTCTTGCAACCAAAGCTGGGAATCCTGGGGTATCTGCAAACTTACATTTGTATGAGGTTGGAGCCCCATGGCTGCGCTGGCTGGGAGGACATTTAACCAGTGTGTGTCAGAAGAGAGGGAGGAAGAAAAACTTGTCTTTCTCCCCGGGAATTCACACAGAGTATGGACACGTGAGGCTGGGACCTTCTGTGCATGGGTGAATCCCTCTGGCGCCAGAAGGATCTTCTGCAAGGAGTCGACATGTGGGCGAGTCCCTTCAGCGCCATGTGTGCATGCTCTGTGTGTGAGTGTATGCCCGAGGAGAAGAGTTGCCGAACTTTTCTTCCTCCTTTCCAGCATGAAGGCAGCTGCCGCAGCCTGCCCCTTTAAGGTACTTTGACATGAGGTGGAGGTGACAGGGGACCATAAACGGACAGCCAGGCGACAGGAGTTGCCTTTCGAGCAGGTCCTCTGTGAAGGGAAGGGAGGAAGAAAACTTTGGCAATTCTTCTCCTTCTCTGGTAGAGCATGCACCCATGGCACCAAGAGGATCTTCTGCAAGGAATCGGTGCATGGGCGAGTCTCTCCAGCACCATGTAATTTGTGAGTGTTTGCTCTGAATGTATGGGGCTGAGAAGGAGGAGGGAAGAGCCAGGTTGAATGCTGTTAGCGTGGCTGCAGAGAAGCAGGAAGCTGCCAACAATTGGGAGCAGGGGGTGATGTTTGCTGCCCCTTGTCACCCATCAAGTCTCCTCCCAATGTGCTTCTCTTCCTCCTCACCAGAAGTGTTATTTTTGGGGAGGCTATGGGATTGCCCCACCTCCCTGCCAGCCACCTGGTCTTCAGTACTGGCTCGTCAGATTCCCACTACCCAGAGAGTGGGAGAGGGAGAGATGAGAGAGAGAGAGATGAGAAAAAGAGAGATGAGAAAGAGAGAAAGAAAAAGAGAGTGATGACAGAGAGAGAAAAATGAGAGAGAGAGAGAGACAGATAAAAAAGAGGGAGAAAGACAAAGATGAGAGAGAAACATGGGGAGGAGAAAGAAAGAGAGAGTTCTGTCTAAAAGAAAATAGAAAAATGGCTCTTTGAGTGTTTAAGGTTAGGCAAACACCATGGTCGTTAAGTGAACATTGGTTGTTAAACAAGTCCCTTTCCCCCAATGGGCATTTTTAACTGGAAATCAGAAGGAATTGTGGGAAACTGGCAAAAAATATAGAAAACTTCAGTCACATGACTGTGTGGGATGTTGTAACTGATCATGAGAGAGAGAGAGAGAGAGTGTGTGTGTGTGTGTGTGTGTGTGTGTGTGTGTATGTGCATGGCTGTCAAAACTCCAAAAACAGGTCAAGTAGCTCTGGGGAGGTCAGTCGTAAATTAGAACACTTGCTAAGCAATTGGCCATTAAGTGAGGACCATTTATATTTGGTTTGCCAGTCACAAGGCCACCTAGCCACACCCACCTCAGTCACATGACCATCTAGCCATGCCCAGCCAGTCACATGACCACCAAGCCACACCCACAAATTAGGCCACACCGACAGAACCATTTGTTAAGAAATTTGAATCCCACTCCTGTCTATAAAGCACTGTGAAGCAGGATATAAGTCTAAGTGCCAGGGCTATTGCTCTGGAAACTTCCAACTTCCAGCATATAAGAAATAGCCATCAACTAGTATCTCTCCCCCATTCACATGGTTGTTTTCCACTTGGAATCATCACAATACTTGGCATAGAGTTATAGGCAGTCCTCAATTTATGACCACAGTTGGGACCAGAATTTCCATTGCTAAGCAACTTAAGTGAGTTATAATTGATTTCATGATTTTCTTTGCCATGGCTGTTAAGTGAATCATTGCAGTTGTTAAGTGAATCATGTGGTTATTAAGTCAATCGGGCTTCTCCACTGATTTTGCTTATCAGAAGCCGGCTGGGCAGGTTGCAAATAGAGATCGCATGACCGTGGGATGCTGTAACCGTCATAAATACATGCCAGTTGCCAAATGCCCAAATTTTTGATTACGTAACTGTGGGGATGCTGCTATGGTTGTAAATTTGAGGATTAGTTGTAAGTAACTTTCTTCAGGGTTGTTGTAATTTCAAATGGTCACTAAATGAATGATTATGATTCACTGTTTATGGATTATAATTTTAGTATAGTTAGACCATATGTAATTGACAGACTGGATTTTATCATAGATTTTTTATCTGTTATTTATTATTTTATTCTAGCACTTTTAATTGGATATTCACTGAGTGTTTTTATTTGTTCTGGTCTCTGGTCTAGGACTGTAATACATGGAACTGATTGATTAAATGGTTATAACTCAAGGAATGCCTGTATAACAGCACCATTCTCCTTCCCAGTGCAAGTGTCAATACTGAGAAGAGAACAAACTATTTTTATTTAAAAGATGAGATGAGGTAACCTTATTGTCATTTTTTTTGTAAAAACACTGGCAGAGGAAAAAATACTGAAAAGATATATTAACCTTTTTAATCCCACCTTTATTTTGTCTACTCTAAGTCAAGGTGGCATACACAATGATTCCTTTAATTTAAATTAGTATTAAAGGCTATTAAAGTTTTTCCCTATAGGACAATTCTAGCATTTGAAGCTGGGAAGCAGCACTTTACAATTTGTTTAGCGACTGTTCAAAGTTGTAACAGCACTGAAAAAAATGACTTGGGACCATTTTTCACACAACTGTCGCAGCAACCCCATGATTATATGAACAAAATCCAGATGCTTAGCAACTGACTTATATTTATGACTGTTGCAGTGTCCCAGGGTCATGTGATCACATCCTGCGCCATTTCCGCAAGCGAAATCAATGAGGAAGCCATATTCACTTAATAACTGCATTACTAACTTAACAACTGTGGAAAGAAAGGTCGCAAAATGGGGCAAATTTTGCTTAATAGGTGTCTTGCTTAATAACAGACATTTTAAGCTCCATTGTGATCATAAGTCCTTTGGACTACCTGTATTTGATTGCACAATCTATATAATTATGTTCTACCTGTTAAGTTCTTCCTCGTCATTTAAAGACATGGAATGACCCTTCTGTCTTTCCCTCTTTTGCAGCAATATAACGAACTGGAAATCCATGTGACAGGCGCATTCTTGGCCTTTGTGATTGGCATCTTTTACTTCTGGGTACAGACCTATCTGACCAACCAAGTGAAACCAAGACACGGAGGAACCTGGATTGGACCACTCCGGTTCTTTCTTAGCTTTTGTGGTTCCGGCTTGTTTATTTCCAGTATCCTGAATAAGAGATTGGCACAGATGGAGCATGGGGTGGGCAGGTGGGAGGGCAGGAATTACAGTTCTGGAGTGGGGGTGTCCGGGAAGAGATGGTGAAGCTACAGCTAGCAGTCTTCAGAATTGAAGGGACCCTGGAGAGGTAGAATCCTTGTTACTATTGCTCTAACATTCGTTTGGAAGAGGCACAAGAGCCTCATGAGATTTTCTCTTAAGATGTTTTAGGGAGTGTTGCAAGATCAGAGAGGTCTTCAGATCCTTAGGGAATGTCCCAAAAATGGTTTTTTTCCCAAAGGGAACTGGACTTTGTTTTTCCTTGAAGACATTTTGATTCTCATCCAAGAAACTTCTTCAATTCTGTCGTCAGAACCAAAGAAGCTTCTCAGATAAGAAGCAAAATGTCTTCAAGGAAAAACAAAGGAAGTCCAGTTTGGAAAAAAAGCACCTTTGGGACAACCATGGCCTGGATGATTAAGACTCTCCGTAGATTTTAAGGGAATGGTATTGAAGAATCTCTTATTAAGAACCTGGAAACATTTTTTTTCCATGGCTGGTATGAGAAAGTAACCCTGTCAGGGTATCTGATATGTCACTTAAACTCATAGTGTGGAGTCTTGTACATTTGTTTTCCCATTTAGGCTGCTGGTTTATCCTCTGGCCATAAGAGGCCATGAAAAGCAAGAGTTTCTGCCTTGAACTAGCAAATCTGTCCTTGGCAAGCAAGCAACTCTGCAAGGAGAAAGAAGGGCAAATCTTGCTCACTTGACAAGATTCATACATTACCTAGCTGCAATTGAGTTCAATTCTTTTTGAAGGAATAGATAAGTTCTCACTGATCTGACCTTTCTTTGGTACCAACCAATCCTCATTATGGTTTGATTTTTAATCATGAACCCCAGTTCTTGTGGATTGCAGGGGTGCTTTTTTGTAGAGGTGTTCTGAATCCAGCCATTTTTGGCTTAGTTAAGATAGTTTTACCCAGCCATAAGCAACCTTTTAGCTGTTAAAAGAATACTTTCACATTTTTCAATGTTGGAGGATTTTGAGGATTAGTGGTGGCTGGCATCTTTGTAAAAGCTGTGATCCAAATTTTGGGGCCCTGATTTTCAGGGAGGATGGGTCTGGTTAAAAATACTTTTACTTTGGTTTTTTTAATGCGTAAAAATTTCCTTACAAAGTGCTAAGAATGGGGTTGCTGAAATTTGCTGCCAGTTTTGGTGGTACAGGTAGTCCTTAACTTACAACAGTTCATTTAATGGCCATCCAAAGTTATAACTGCACTGAAAAAAGTGACTTACGAATGTTTTTCACGCTTATGACCACAGTGGTATTCCTAGGCTCAACATTCAGATGCCTGGCAACTGATTCATATTTATAACGGTTGCATTGTCCCAGTGGGTCACACGATCACCTTTTGCAATCTTCTGACAAGCAAAATCAATGGGGAAGCCAGATTCACTTAACAACTGTGTTACTAATTTAATAACTGCAGTGATTCACTTCACAACCAATGCAAAAAAGGAAACTTTCTTAACAAATATCTCACTTAGCAACAGAAATGTTGTGCTCAATTTTGCCTTGTAAGTCAAGGACTACCTGTATAATCTTGGAGCTCAAAAGCCCCAAGGGTTATAGGCAATCCCTGTGTTCCTTATCCCTGGCTTAGCAAGATTGCTGTGAAACCGGTTTGTGTTTTCCCACAAAGAAAAACAGACTGAAGCCATCCCTGGAACAGAGGTGGTATTCAGCAGGTTTTGACCAGTTCTAGAGAACCAGTAGCGGAAATTTTGAGTAGTTCGGAGAACCGGTAGTAACTTTCTCCCAGGAGTGGGGAGGGAATGGAGATTTTACAGGATTCTTCCCCTGCCATGCCCACCAAGCCATGCCATGTCCACCAAGCCACACCCTCCAAATCAGGCCATGCCCACCAAGCCACGCCCACAGAACCAGTAGTAAAAAAATTGAATCCCACCACTGCCCTGGAATATATCTCACCTTCTCCAAATCTATTGTGAATTTGATTCTAATAGCTGGAAAGTATGATGCCTTGACTTTTCAACTTCAGCGGTTGCTCTTTTTTTCCTGCAACTGGATTCTGAGGCGGCCTACTGCGAATGGGCCATGGCCATGAACCTCTTCCTGCTGTTTGGCCTTTTTGCCGTGGATTTCTGGCACATCGGCGGCTGCTCAGTCCATGTACAACCCCGATGTACAGACGAGAATTCCCAGAATGTGCAGATATCAGTACAAACTCTTTCGCTCTGAAGATGGCGTCTTGATGAATCTATGCACCAAGCCTGGGTTTTTTTATTTTTTTATTTTTTGGTGGAAAAACATTGCATGAGGTTCTCAGAATTTGGCTGTGAGGGGAAGAGAACCCAAAACATTGCCTGACCTATCATTTTCTCATTTGAAAGTCTTCTTATTTGGCTATCCTCATTTTGGATCCATATAATTCTGCGGTAAAGGAGAAAGTATCCTAGGTGTCCTTTATAAGGATTCAGCCTTTTTTGTTCTGACAGGGAAGTTAGCCCCAGTGTTTTTCATTGAAAGATCTACTTGTCATCTGCATTTGTTCTTTTGTTTTTTAAATAGATTTTTTTTTAAAGAAAATCTGTTTAATTTTCTGCTAGTAACTTTCCAATTGGGTAACTCACCTCCCAAACCAGCTTGATGGAAGAATTCATTACAAATCAAAAAGTGATGAAACTTTTTTTTTCTCCTAGTAGGACTATTGATTCCTTAGTACAGATAAAAATTGAATATATTTCCTCCTCTTCTTCCATCATTGCCAACCAAGCTATGGATGAGAACAAATGAAGAAAGCAGACAAGATGCTGCCCAACCATTTTGCAGAGTAGATCTTGCTACCTCAAAGCTGACTAAACTACATGTACTTATATTCTAAAACTGGTTTAAGCAGTTAAAATCTACAGAACAGTTATACCTACATTTGCATGAATTTCAGACATGCAAGATGATGATACTATCCAGTTTCTGAAAATACCCAACTTCTTAAAATGTGTATATCTGTGTATACACTAGATCTACATTCATCAAAGTGAATCCAGTTTCTTTACATACCCTAGAAGTTAACAACTTTGGGTGTCCTTCCTCTGATCAAAAAGGAACTTGCTCTTCCTAATATTTAATGAAGTTGAATAATCCCATTAGAAGGCCAGATCTGAAAATCCAAAGTTGCCCTCTTCCTTTTATGTTTTCTTAAAACTTTGCCTAAATTATACTCTACCACAAAGGGGTCAAAAGTTTCTGTCTTCCTCCCTGACAACTTTTATTTTAATTGCTGTATTTACAGTATAATTTTTCCTGGCCCAATTTCAATTCTTTTGTGATGGAAAATTAATAAATGTAAAGTTTATCTTGTTCACAGAAGAATGTTTCCTCTTTTTTTCCCTCTCAGATCATACCAGATCTGGTGCATTTGTATGCAGCGTTAATATTATATTGAATATATTTAACTACCTATGTAGAAAATAGAAAGGTTGTGTCTTCCAGAAAGATTTGGAGATAAAACCTCTAAAACCAATTGAAGTTAACAATACATTTTTTGCTAAGTGGGAAAGAGTACCAGATGGATTTCTGCAAGTGTGAAAATGAATTCTGGCAATCAAAGGATACTGAATAGTTCCATGATTCTTTGGAGGGGACAGTAAAGAGAATTAACCATTCCTAAATCAGAGCATATCTGGAATCTTTTTAAAAAGATGTTAGCCTCTAAATGGATTGTTCCCCAAATAATGCCATCTCTTCAGACACCTTCTAACACAGAAGTGGACAACTATAACAATCTTATAACTTATGGATTTCAATTCCTAAAATCACCGAACCAGCTCTTCTGTGTTAATAATGGAAATTTTCTTGTTAATGGAATTCATAAACATGGTGACTTATTTTGCAGATAAACTGTTATTTATGTCTCATTTCTTCGTTGTGTATGCCACTTTCTGCAACCCTTTCACAACTATAACCTTTGCATGAATCGTTGCATTGTTCTTAATCCTATTTGTGCAGAAATTTATATACCATCTGCTACTTCTCAACCCAGATTCTAAGGGTGCCATCCTTTATAACACAGAGACCTGAGCTCATAGTCAATCATTCAGCCTTGCTTTTCATTGCCCAGTTTTATACACATACCTCATATATCCTCATTCCTGGCAAACATTAAAATCTAGCCTTAAATTCCTGAAGATACGATCAATTAGTTTTATCCATACAGGTAGTCCTCAGTTTACAATAATTAACTTAATGAGTGTTCAAAGTTACAACGGTGCTGAAAAAAGTTACTTATGATTGGTTTTCACACTTAGATCACTGCAGGATCTCCATAGTCATATGATCAGAATTTGGAGCTTGGCGATTGGCTCATTTATAATGGTTGCAGTGTCCTGGGGTCATGTGATCACATTCTGTGACCTGACAAGCGAAGTCAATGGGGAAACCAGATTCATTTTACAATCTTGTTACTAACTAGGCAACTACAGTGATTCAATTAACAACTGTGGCAAGACAACTTGTAACATTGAGCAAAACTCACTTCATAATAATCTCACTTAACAACTGAAATTTTGGGCTCAATTGTGGTCATAAGTTGAGAACTACCTACATAGACAGTTCTCTTTTAATGACAGGTCACTTAATGACCATTTGAAGTTACAACGGATCACCCCCAAAATTACTTACAATCTGTTCTTAAATTATAACTAATGTAAACACACACTCTTCCTTGTGTCCACAGGATCACATTTCTTGCAGCTTAGCAACTGACTCGCATTTACGACTGGTTGCAATCTCCCAGTTATATGACCCCAATTTTCTAATTTTTGCTAGCTTCTGGCAAAAAAAAAGTCCATTCAGGAGAATCAATTTGCTTAATGACCACATGATTTGCTTGTAAAAACAGTCGTAAAAATCAAGTCACACAGTGACCCACTTAACAACTGCAACAACTTAAGAGGAAATACTGGGCTCAGTTGTGGTCATTAAGTAAGGACTACTTGTACATTTAATATCCTGGTTTGGACTATGTGTCTAAAACTCAACCCAGATGCCCCTCTGATTTGGATAGCTCCATCTGTTAATGACCATATCCTGAAAACCTGAAATAACTGCAGGTTCCCTTACAATGATGGATGTGTGAGCTTTTTCTTAGCAAAAAGATTATAGAACGTATCTGTGTTTATAGCATAGAAATGGTATCACTGATCCTTCCCCAAGGTAGTCAGAATCACTTTTCTTGAAGAAACCTTGTTGATGATTTTATCCGTACTGAAAGACAGTACCACTCAACTCTCAGCAACAAAAGAATTTGAGTGGTTGCATATATATATATATATATCTTTTTTTTTCTAAGTAATATTTTGACTCCCTCCCAGAGTTGATAGAACATTGGTAGCTTAGACTATCAGAGAGAAGAGGAGATGTGTATATGCATTTTCATGTGTGTATATACAAACAATAAGAAGGGATTCAAACAATAAGAAGGGATATAGATTGTATCTAACTCCAGTTCATGTGCACACCGACATGCGCTTTTCCTTACAACTTTGTGCTTCCTTTCCCAGCTGAGAGAAAAGAATCTGCTCGAACCGGGTGGAAAGCAGAAAAAAGAAATAGGATTGATTTTGAGACTTCCCACAACCTACCCTATCTTAAGGCCCCAAGTTGTAGGATCAAGGATGAATATCTTGCTGCCCACTGAGTTATGAAAGGTTTTTTTGGCTCCCATCTCTCCATCCCAATTACTAATTTCTGTTAAACTTGCTCCTTGTTCAAATGTTGAGGCGACAGGTCCTAATGTTGTTCAATGTCCCTTGTTCAAAGGTTGACAATGATGAGACGGCAGATCCTAACCCTGGTGTCGTCACACTCCTCTGCCTTCCAGGGGCATCTTGGGCAAGGAAAGTCTTTCTTTTTAAAATCAAGATGGCAACTGCAACCATATAATCCAAATGGCCTATTTTATGAGACCCTATCCCGCCCCCCAATTTCTGCTACCTTCAATCAATAACACAGTACTCTCTACACACCATTATTTCCTTCTCAACTCCTCCCCCTTCTCTCTCTCTCTCTCTCTCTCACACACACACACACATCTACACACATACATAGGACTGCCTTGTATAGGGAGGGGACTGGGCTCTTTGCAAAAAGGACAGAGGCCTTGGGAAAGGAGTTGGATTGTATATAGCCCATTTAAGAATTAAAGTGTTCTGTCAGGGCTGCTAAAATTATATGAGACAGAGCCAATGAGAAGCTGAGATCAGAGGGTATATTCAATTCGTTGAGATATTGCCAGCCAGCAGAGATTATAGAAATGTTTTTTTAAAAACCCTAATTTTGGCAGTAGAAGGACATAGGCAAAAACAGAATAGGATGGGATGTTATGAAATATACTCATGTTTCTTTTATAAATTCAGGGACAGCTGAAAAAAAAAAGAATTCATCTCTTAAAATAGCCATTTGCCCTTAGTACATACACAATTTAAAATCTGCCAATGACCTCCTTAAAAGAGCTGTGATACAAAGCAGGAGAAGTGCACAATAAAAACCAAACTTGAAAGTTCCCCAAATCCATTTAATTGGAATAAAGAGCATTCACATTAGTTCAGAACCCAAGTTGGAGTAAGAATGGAGAATATAACTACACTGTGCTACAATTGTTTTGCAAACTCAGATGGCTCGTTTTTAGCGCTATTGACTATTCCTAGCCATGCACAGGTTATATTTGCTGATTTTCCAAAAATTGCGATTTGAAACTGTACTGTATTTATTATTGAAGCTTTAGGTAATTCTTGGCATTCGGCATTTTTGTTTCTTTATTTATTTACTTACTTTTCCCATTTCTCTTTTGAGCAAATTTCCAAAATGCCAGCTGCCCAGTAAATATATTATAGTATAAGCACAACGTAGTTTGGATTTCTGGATCCTGAATTTCTAATTTGTTTCCACATTTTAAATTTAGATTTGGCTCGGTTTTTTTTAAAATACAGATTTAGGGGAGAATTTTCCAAAAGTTTGTTTTGTAACAAAATGTTTATTAGAATTCTGGTAAATATTTTTACCCCAACTCATGAAAATGTTTTTAAAACATTGACTGGTTACATAAAATGGAGAAAAAAAATCAAAAAGAAGAAAAAGTAACGGGAATGGAAACTTTTAATTTCTCTCCTACACAGGACATCTTCCTACTAGCTCTGTCTCATAATTTTAGCTTAATGCCACCATGATACTGTAAATACTACAGAAGAAAAAGCAGGGGGGAGAAAAATAAGTTTCAAGGCAAGAAAGTGAGGCGGAGGTCTGAAAGGGTTCAAGAAAATAAAGACCCCCACTGTCCCACTAAAAGGAATCAGATTAAATCCCTCACCCCCACCGGCTCCTGCCCGGTTTCTCTCCTCATGTGTGTTTTCCTTTTTTTCCCTTCAATCCATTGTCTTTGTTTTCGGTTCCATGTTGTGTTTTCCCGCCCACCTCTTGTTCTTTTGTGGATTTGTTCTGTTTTCTGTTCTTCATTAGCTATTTACAAGTTCACAGTATGGGCCTCTCCCAACATGGCCACTTTTTGCCCCAGGGTGAGTTGGGGTCATTAAATCTAGACCAATCTCCATCTTCCCACCCTGTCCCTTGTGTCCGTGGTGGGCCTTGACCCATCCATGGGGCTGGTTGGCTCCTCCTGTCCATTGGGGGTGGCTTTAGCTATTTCCAGGGGGCTGGAGGTGGCTTCTTTCAGCTGCTTTTTCTGCCCCAGCCACCCATGTGCTGCTCTCCTGCTCCATATGTCATGGCTGCTGTGGGGACGGAGTTTGTGGTTGCTGGACTTGAGTCCCATTAGAGGAGACAAGCTTCTTGTCCTTGGAGCCATGTCGATGTTGTTCGGTTGGGATGTCTGATTCAGAGCGGCGAGATGGCTGGCAGCTGCGGGTTGGGGTGCCTGGGAAACGGAGCTGCTGCCCATTCTTTTCGTCTAAATGTTGAAGAAAGATCAAAAATTAGGTTAATTTCACCACCAACATCCCCTCACAACACCAAATGTCCAGAAATGGGCCTCAACACCAATTTCAGAAATGGGTCTCATCTTCTTTCTGTCCTCTACTGACATCCCAAGACAGCTGATTTCAAAGTGGTACCTAGGCCCATTTAAAGGGTCCAGTTAAAGGAAATGCACACTTTCAGAGTCTATATGAAAGTGTGTATTTCCTTTAATTGGACCCTTTAAATGGGCCTAGGTACCACTTTGAAATATATATATATGGTGGCTGAAAGCATTCTAGGACCATAGAGTAGAGGCAGAAGATGCTAGATCAGAAAAAGATCAGTTCAGCAACCCAGTAGCCAAATAAATCAACTGGAAATCTTTTGTTCTTTCTACAGGCAGATTCTCAAGGCAACCAGTCTTCCCTATTTTGCTTCCCCACCATGTTTCTAAAAGTCGTTTGGATCTGGAGGCTTCACTTAGTTTTCATAAATACTAGCTATATTAACATCTACTGGTAGACTCTCATAGTATGTTCCTTTTAAATGGATGGATGGATGGAAGATGTACCATCAATCTGGTGCTCTTAGTAACTACACAGATAGCTTTTCTTCATGGTGGTAAGTGATCCTAGACAATATATTTTATCTAATATATGGCAAAGAATTCAAAAGGCATTTTGTAAAGCATCTTGGGAAAGTTATAATTTTAAACTTCAAGAATTTTCCCAGGTTGTCCCAAACGCATGGAAATACTCGGGGAAGTCAATATATCTAATACGACGCCAGTGAAATGAAGTGAAGCAATATTGTATGGATGCACATACATATACATACAAGTAAACACAAAGATAACCCAGGAAAGCGGTTAAAGCAGATGCAGTGAGCTTCCTAGATGATGAAGCAGCAGCTTCAACATCTCAGAGAGAAGTACTCCATTTGCGCCAACATGCTTTGCAAATTGTCCTTTTGAATCCTCTGCACAGCCTTAGAAATTCACCTAACTCATTCAAAAATAAGCAGGGACAGTCAGTTGTTTGTATGAATAATAAACAATGATATACAGTAACACCTACCTGCAAGGGCTTGCACAGAAGGCTGGTCATGTGTGCTGAGCAGTTGTGCCTGAATCGTTTCCACAACCCGCTTAAACCGACGGCTGGGACCTAAAGAGGTAGAAGTAGGAGCAAAATGGAACAGATTCCATTTCTAAAAGGTCTAAAAGTAAGACGCCACTCAAGTTCAATGTTGGGAAGAGACCATTGTCTGTACTATATAAGTGTACAGTACGTATAGCCCTTTCAGGATTATGAGTTGCACTACAACAGCTAAGAAACAGCTAGGAATCACTAGAAAAAATGAGTCTTTTCAGAACAGAACAGAACAAGAGAGTTGGAAGGGACCTTGGAGGTCTCCTAGCCAACTCCCTGCTCAATCAAGAGACCCTACACCATTCCAGATAAATGGCTGTCCAATCTCTTCTTAGAAACCTCCAGTGATGGAACATCCACAAGTTCTAGAGGCAAGCCATTTCCCCTGTCAGGAAATTTCTTTTTAGTTCTAGCTTGCATCTTTCTTTGATAAGTTTCCATCCTTTATTTCTTGTCCCACCTTCAATTGCTTTGGAGAATAGGTCAACCAGCTCTTCTATCAATATTTGGCAGCCTCTCAAATATTGAAAGACTTCTATCAAGTTACTCTCATCTTTATCTTTGTTAGACTAGACATATTCAGTTCCTTCAGCCATTTGACGTGGGTTTTAGTCTTCAGTCTCTTGATCATCTTTGTTGCACTTCCCTATACTTTTTCTAGAGTCTGAACATCTTTTTTGTATTATGATAATTAAAATCTGGACAAATGGCTCTTAAAAACCTCCAGATGTTAAAGAAGGTGCCAATATTGCCTCTGGAATTACTGCTCCCTTCCTGCTCCCTTCACACTACTTAGTCTCCTCTGTAATGGTTAGAAAACTGTGAACTTAAAGCCAAAAGGCACAATGTACATTGCACACACAGATACATACATGCACTCACCAATCTGGAACCTGCTTCTTTAGGCTCGGTATGCTTTTAATCAGAACTGCCAAATCTGAACGTCTGTAAACTCCAAAAAACATTAGGCTCCTAGAGATGACTCAAAGTGGGAGGGAGGACTTCCGGTTACCCACCTGAGATGAGGGTGAAGGTGACTGAGTAGATCCCACTGTCCTTGTGTGCCTCTCCCCCCTCGGAGTAGCTGATATCAACTTGGAACTTGACAGGTTTTTGGAAGACAGAAGGGCCACCCGATGATTTATATTCGGCCCGAAAGCTTGTTTGGGATATAACGCTGTGACTCAGGCTGGGGATCTGTAGATTAAGTGGAGGCAAGCAATGTCAAGCTATAGACATCAAATGAAAAAAAAAATCTTCCTTTTAGTGTCCTGTTTACTCTAGCCTTCTCCACCCATTGCCCTCAGTGTCAACAGGACCTCATCCTACCAACTATTCATTTAACTTTTCAGAATCAATCCCAGCCCTCTCCTTTTCTTCCAGTTGAATCCTTACTGAGAGGAAGGCGTGTACAATATCAGCCTTGATGGAACTCAGGGGTTTGTCTTTGATGACCACAAAAATTTGTTCTTCTTTGTCTAAGTTGATAAAATTTCCAAACCAGGATTTCTTGGCAAGCCTGCAAAGGAAGAAGAGCAGAACAAGGAAAGCAAGGCAGTTTGGAAATAAATCTTAGAAAGATGCTTTGCTTGTCTCCACTGAAGATGGTTCAAAGTATTTCTCCTACCATACATTATGCAGTTATGAGGACACACATTCTTGTGATATGTTGTTGGTACTGTATGTTCATGAGAAAGAGGGAGAAATATAGATTTCCCATATTAGTGAACATTAAATACATTAATTCTGGGATAATACAATCATTTGGAAAAGCATTTGTAAGAACCATGAATGGAAGAAAAAAATGGCTGAATTCGCCTTCCTCCTCTTGGTCTCTTCTAATACTCACTCTGGGGATGATTCTGGTGTAAGACTAGACATTTCTTCTGGTGTGGGAACTACAAGGAGAAAAGGAGTAAATGTTAAATGGAAACAAGCTGTTCTCATTTCCTACCAATTGCAACTGTTCACAGTGATCGAGTGGAGCAAGTGGCCAGTTTTAAGTTTCTGGACGTTACCATAAAAGAGGACCTGACCTGGAGCACTCACATTGCAGCCCTGGTCAAAAGGGCCCAGCAGAGATTAAAAGACTTCCAGACTAATACAAAATTACATATTGTTATATTACAACTCTCTGAAACCCATCCTGCTGGCCAGGGCATCTGAGAACTTAGTTCAGCAATGTCTGGAAGGCCACCAAAGTTTTTCATCTTTTCCTTAAATAGTGCTTGAGTGGGATGGTACCTGAACAAAATGAATTATTATTTATTTTGGCAAAAGACAGTATCCAGGTACCACTTCCTTATTTAAACGTTGCCTTCCTTCATTTAACATTCTATACACACATTTTAGGCAGTCCTCATTCAAACTCTACTTCTTGTCTACACTTGTTGCTTTCTTCTTGACTATCTACAACAGAGTTTCTCAACCTTGGGCATTTTAAGATGCCCCAGAGTTCCCCAGTCAGAGTTCCCCAGTCAGCACAAAGCCCACACATCTTAAAATGCCCAAAGTTCAGGGGTGGGATTCTATCAGTTTGTACCTATTTGCTAGAACCGGTTGTTAACATCCTAAGCAGTTCGGAGAACTGGTTGTTAGAAGAAATTACTGGCCTAATCCTGTAAGGAAGGCAGGAAAGAAACATTCTAGTGTTGCTTACAGAAACTGCCTTTCCGTTAACCCTTATTACATTCTTGGCAGGACTAGACTTCCTGTCACAGGCACCTCTCTGGAGTTTTTTTTTCCTCCTTTGCTGGTACTTTGCTTGTGTGGAGTGACCATTCAAAGTTACAATGGCACTGAAAAAAGTGACTTATGACCATTTTTCACACTTATGACTGTTGCAGCATCCCCACAGTCATGAGAGGCCAGGCGAGGAGATGCGTGCCTCGATGTGAGTGATATTGAATTGGCCACACCCAGCCAATAACATGACCACCAAGCCACGTCCACCCAGTCACATGATCACCAAGCCACACCCACCACCTAAGCCACACCCACAGAACCGGTTGTTAAAAAATTTCAAGCCCACCCCTGCCAAGGTTGTGAAATACTGGTCTACGCTCAATTCTGATGTGGCTCTTTCTCTTTATTCTCTAGCACTTTCCCAGATAGACTGCCACTGTTTGGGCCTGTCTTTTGCAAGTTGAGAAGTTGTGGTTCTATAATTAAACATCCACCATACGTGCATCATCTCAGGGAAGGTATAACACACTCACCTTGCAGTTTCCGACGATGGAAGCGTGGGGAACCAAGGAAGCTGTTCTTGATAGAGTTCAAGCGAGTTTTCCACGCCACACCAGCCACACCAGGACTGCTTGGGGGTGTTCCACACGGAGTGCCGCTGGGGCTTTCTTTAGGCGTGTGCACAGGAGTGCCGAGTGGAGTGGGGAGGGGGCTTCCCCGAGGGGAGGGGTGGGGAGTGACCTGCAGCACAGATTTGGGTGGGGGTTTAGTAGAGGGGAAAAAGCAATGGGGAGAGGAGGGTGGGTGAGGGGGTGGAGAGTTGGGAGGCAGAGGGAAGGGGGTGGAACATCGACTCTGGAGGGCCCCCTCCCTCGCTGGGCTGCCCTTGGCAGGAAGCGTCTGAGTCTTCACAGGGGCAGGGGGAGGTGATGGGAGAGAGAAGCTGAAGATGGGGCTCTGGGTGTGGGGAGAAATGGGAGGGGAGAAAGGTGAGGAGGGGAGAGCCGTGAGATGGGAGTGAGCAATGGCAGGTGACAATCTCATAGTCTATTCCCAAACGGTTTCACAATGTGGCTTTTGAGTTTCCCCTACTGTGGCTTGGACATGTTACTCATTTTTTAAGGCATCAGCTTGCTTCAAGTTCTTAGGTCTTTGTTCACCTACCCCATATCTTGTCTATATGTCTTCATCCATGCTGTGGCAAAGGTAACATCCCTGATTCCACCATAAAACTATATACGGTTGTCCCCCTGAAGTAGGTCCAGACTTTGCAACTTAATCTTTTCTATATCACTTGTTCCCCAAACTGAGCTTGCCTTTCAACAAGACCAATTTTTTTGCAATCTCTCTCAATTGGCTGTTTTTCCTACAGAATGCCTACTGTCAACTCTAAATCTTTTCCCAGATAAATCTCAAAACTCAAATTATTGTAAAGAGACACTATCAACCCTAGGAGTTTTTCCATTCCACTTTTTTCTGTATGGTCTTATTATGTTGCATACAGAAATTTGCTCGGATCTCAACTGCCAGAGATACATTATGCTGGTAATAACAATGCACCTTTCTAATGTTTAAGGGTAGGATGGATACTTGACATTTTATGGCATAATTATCTGCTTTAAAAAAGCTATATTTTCCACTGCAGATATAATCATGGTTCATTGCTGAATGCCAGCTAGTAATAAAGCTAACACCTCAGGTGCTACAAGAGACAACACAAAAATATGGTTGACCGTTGTTCTGGTAGTCCTCGACTTATAACCATTTGTTTAGCCACTGTATGAAGTTTCAGTGGCACTAAATTCTATGATTGTCATTTGTAATCTTTCCTGCTGGCATCTAACAAGCAAAGTCAATGGGGGAAACTGGATTCACTTAACAACTGCAATGATACATTTAACAATAACGGACGTTCATAAGATTGGGTGCAAGTCATATAACAACCATCTTACCTAGCAACAGAAATTTTGGTCCCAATTGTGGTTATAAGTCGAGGAATATGTATGCATGGGTTTAGTTACTAAATAACACATATCTGTACATATATAGAAGACTAATAATGCGGAATATTTGCAACTCAGGGTTGACATGAAGGATCCTTAGTGCTGTCCAAGCTTGCTTGTTTTCTTGAAGACATTTCATTATCCAAACTAGGAAACATCATCAGTTCTGATGATATTACCTGGTTTGGTAATGAAATGTCTACAAGAAAATAAGTAAGCTCAGAGAGCACCTTATACTTATAGAACAAATCCACCATTCTAATGTTATCCCAGTTAAAACAGCAGGAACACTGCCATTTATACACCAGTACCAACAGAGCTGATCTGGATCAGGATATAACAAATCTGAGTGAAACAAAATCAGGTGAAGATGAAGAAGTTCAGGATGTATAACAATCTCAGGAACAACTGTCAATAAGAAAAGAGATTCCAGCTCTGTCTGGAAAGTGTCTGGTTCAAAAGAGGAATAATCTGGAACACTTCTAAAATCTACAACAGCAAAGAGAGTCAAACACAGATTCAGAATCCAGTGCAGGGTATGGGACGGGAAAAGAGGAAATACTCTGAACTTTTTGTAATGTGACTCCAATGGAACAGAAGAGCGACAGCATTAATTGACACTAAGCAAGAAATATTTATGGGAGAAGCACATAGACTCAATGGTATAAATCATCACGATTTTCCCTTATAACATTCTGCTATTTGATTTCCTTGGTACATGGAATTTTGGACTGATCTATGACCAACAACCCTAATTTATGTTTTGGCAATGTTCATGACATTTACCAGCTGGATTTCCAGCAGTTTACAAATAGCTTGTCTGCTGATTCTGCTGATTCTGCTATCTGACTGCAACCTTTAGTTTAAAAGGACCATCTGCCTCCTGTAGTATCTGCCAATGCTTCAGGCCTCATTGTTTAAACAGTGCTATCTGTAGGACCCAGGAAGCAGGGCCTTCAGGAACAGAGTCTTCCCAAAGAATTACGAGTCCCCTATCTCAATCTCATCTAAGCAAACCTTAAAAACCTCTGTTGCTTCCTCCAGGCCAGGGGTTGTGTGTGTGGTGAGCCTTTTCTGGGAAAGTTTTGTACTCAGGTCATAATTTTTGTTGTTGTTTCCAGACAAATATTGTTCTTGTTGCTTATATCATTCCAATATTCCTTTTATCATTGTACACCACCAGAGCTGTTATGAAGTTGGATGACCTTAGAAATTTGACAAATAAATGAATAAATTATGGGCAGGAAAGAACTGTGATATGGAGGAAAAACTGAATTCCCTTCTCTTTTACATGATAGTCTTCATCTGGATCTCCCAACACTGAAACTATTACTAACAAGCCAAAAACAAGCATTCATGGGCCAGCTGGTTGTTCACAAAGTGTCTGCAGGCTATGGTTTAAACAAGCCAAGATGGTACAATTGAAGCTCTACTGCTTTTATGTGTAATGTGCATTAAAACACAGGTAAAGTTTGATCACATCATTATAGTCACTACTATTTTTTGAGTACATCCTGCAGACATCCTTAGTTGCTCAGATTTGAGTCTACTTTCTCCAGCCTAATTTTTTCCAGGCATATAGAACTATAACTCCCAAGATCCCATTCTGATGTAGTTCAACACCAGAAAGACTGATATAATCTGTTCTCTTGTGTCTTGCCAGCCAGACTAATAATCTTATCTACTGACAAATCAACAATGTACAGATTGCTTAAATGAATAACTAAATCCAAATAGGTAAGCAATGCCCTGCCCTACCTCCTGCTTCAACATGTATCTCCAATTTTCCTCATCCAAGGTCTACATTTATCTCACTTTTCCTTTCCTATTCTGTACTTTCCCCCTTCCCCCAATAGAAGTCAACAGTTGTGGCTTTTCCCTAGCATGGAAATGTAATCATGAAAATGGGGTGGGAAGTGAATTGTTCCAGATGCATCTTCTGGCTATCTTTCATGTACTGTACAGTACACATCATGTCTGCCAGGAAAACTAATGTAACATCCTCAACACCTCAGCATTTGGAACTAAGTGCAGGATGGGATGTCAACAAGACTGCTGAATCTAGGGATCATTTTTCCCAATTTCCTCTCCCTCCCGAAGCCTAATATTTTGTTTGTCCACCATTGTCTTTGTCATCTTCTGCCACAATTGCTTGCTGTACCCATCCATCCCCTTAACCAACATACCATTTCTTTCGCTTAGCCGACATACTCACCCTAGGGCTACTGAGGGGACTAGAAGATAAGCCAGTGGAGGCACCACTTACAGATCGAGACCTGTGGGGGGCAAAGACATGCATGAGAATTAGTGCTGCCTTGGAAGGGAAGAAGATGGTGAAACACAGAGAAGAGGATGGGATACATGTGAAACATCACTCTAAAATAGCATTACAAAATGCTTTCAGCCACCCTACCGCCTGGCCCCAGTCAAAGGTACCCTAAAAAAGTGAAGAAGCTTTGGATATCACCAGCAGAAACTAGCAAAGAATTGCCAAATATATATTGTATATCCTGAAATTCTTTGCTATTCTCTACTAGTGATCTTTGCTGTACAGATAGTCCTTGATTTACAACCACAATTGAGCCCAATATTTATGTTGCTAAGTGAGCCATTTGTTAAGTGAGCTTTGCCCCATTTTATAACCTTTCTTGGCATAGTTGTTAAGTGAATTACTACATTTATCAAGTTAGTAACACAGTTGTTAAGTGAACCTGGCTTCCATATTGACTTTGCTTGTCAGAAGGTCACAAAAGGGAATAATATGATCCCGGGACACTGCAACCGTCATAAATATGAGTCAGCTGCACAAGCGTCTGAATTTTGATCACATGGCCATGGGGGATGCTGCAATGGTCGGAAGTGTGAAAAATAGTCCTGTCAATTTTTCAGTGCCTTTGTAATTTTGAATGGTCACTAAATGAACTGTTGTAAGTCGAAGACAATCTGTAGTTGCTGTACAAAATATATACTTAACACACAACATTTCATTTTATATAGAGTAGGACTACACTTTGGAACATTATGTTCAAAGACCTAGCTCTCTGAAGAAGCTGCTGATGCTAAGAAAGATAAAAGATAGAAAGATAGGAAAGATAGAAAGATAGAGAAAAGAAGAAAAAAAGAAGACAACCAGCAGGAATGGACTTGGTAACAGTGGTGATGGGTGCACAACTGGAAGATTTGAAGGTTGGGACAAATTGTCCTGGAGAAGATCAGTCTATGTGATTATTAAATATAAAAAAAATGACTTGGTGGGACATTATCAAGCAATCACAATCTGCACAGTAAGAGACTATCAAAATATGCCAGTGATTTAGACTAGACGAGGAATCAAAAAAAGTATTGAAAGAAAGCAGTAACAAACTACAGATAGTCCTCAACTTACATAGTTACACAGCACTGAAAAAAAAGGACTTATGACGATTTTTTACATCTACAATCATTGCAGCATTCCCGTGGTTATGTGATCAAAATTCAGGCACTGGGCAACTGACTCATATTTATGACAGTTGCAGTTGCCTCTCTGCAGCCTTCTGACAAGCAAAGTCAACAAGGATGCCAGATTCACTTAATAAATGTATCACTAACTTAACAACTGCAACGATTCACTTAGCAGCTGTGGCAAGAAAGGTTGTAAAATGGGACAACATTCACTTAATTTAAATGTTAGCCAAAGAAATTTGGGGCTCAGAATTGTGGTCGTAAGTCGAGGATTACTTTCTGTATTCCAAGAGAAGAGATTTATATGCAGCTCAGGGATGAACTGCGGAATCTTAAGTTGACTGTTGATTGCAGATGTTTCATGACTTGACTAAGAGACATCATTAACCAAACAACCATGCTCAGAGAGCACCAAAGACTGCGTACTTTCTTATGGTTGCCATGGAAGCAACATAATTAAAACCAGAAAGTTATCAAGTATGGAGCTTGATCATTTTTAAGCGATACATAGGTGCAACTTTTCCCCACATTTATGGCAGTATCTGGCAGGTCCCTCAAAGCTAAATGGAATCGAAACCGATTAATACTTAGATGGAAGACACCAGAAAATCCTAAAGCTGCAAGCTGGTCTGAAAAGTTGAAGAAAAGTCCCAGAAGTTGCCAAAAATGCTACATGGATGTGTCTCTGTGGTTAGCAAGAACTGAGTTTGATTTTGGGAAATCTTTATCTTAAAGGTGTATTATCATTTCTAGAACAGCTTTAGAGGTTAGCCAACCCTTAAAATATTTGCAAATTCCATTTTCATTGTGCCAGGTAGCACACTGAAAACACAGCAAAATCTCCAAATGCCAGATTTGAAGATCCTTCCATGTCTTTCAAACGTACACATAGTTGGACACAAGCTCACCTCTGACTATGTTGTGCCATCTCTATGGCCCGTCGGGCTGGGACTGGAGAACCACCATCTGTGACACTCAAGACTTCCATGGACTTCCGCTCAGGTCGGCGTTTGCCATGTCGGTTCAGCATAGGGGAATCAACTCGCTTCCGAGGAGGGTCTGAAACACATAAAGGAGAAGGATGCAACAAGGCCTTCCCTTTGGGTGAACTTTGGAGGCTAGAATAACAAATTGTTTCAATCCAAAGTCCATCCACCATTCATTCATTCATTCATCCATCCATCCATCCTATGGCGATGTTACGTTAGCCACAAGACTACAATGCAAATGTAGAGTAATCCTTAAAACAATTCATTTAGTGACTGAGGCCCTGAAAAAAGCGATTTATGACAATTTTTCACACCTATGACCATTGCAGCATCCCTATGGTCACATGATTTACACTCAGATGCTTGGCAACTGACTTACATTTATGATGGTAGCAACCTCCTGAGGTCATGGGATTATCTTCTGTGACCTTCTGACAAGCAAAGTCATTGGGAAAGCCAGATTCCCTTAACAACGGTGTTACTAATTTAACAACTGCAGTGATTCACTTAACAAACGTGGCAAGAAAAGTTGTAAAATTGGGCAAAACTTACTTAATAAATTTCTCACTTAGCAACATAAATTCTGGACTCAAATGTGGTTGTAAGTCAAGAGCTACCTGTAGTTTGTCTGCCTGTTTATAGCTCTGTTTGGTTCACGCTCACGCGTTTCCCAAGGTGTGCCAAAGGAGAAGGCTAGCTCCAAACGACCCACCCATTTATCCACCCACAGATGCACTGTTTTGAAAGAGCAAGAGAAGAGAATTTGGGAATGAAGATGAGCTACTAGGACTCTGGAAATTGTTAATTTGGAGGCTGAGTTCAAGGTGATTTTATCCAGGGGTGGGCTTCAAAAATTTTAGCAACAGGTCCTCTGCCCAGCTGCTGGGTAGGCATGGCCTCTTGCATCACTGGGGGGAGGGGTGTTTTTGCCCTCCCTGGGCTTCAGAAGCTTTCCTTGAACCTCCAGGAGGACAAAAACAGCTCTCTGGGCTCCAGAGACTCTCTGGAAGTTGGAAACAGGTCCATTTTCAGCCTTCCCAAACTTCTGGGAGGCCCATTTTTCGCCTTCACCGAGCCTCTGCATGTGCCATGCACTTACCTGGATCCAAAATGGACTACGTGGGGACTCCTGAGAGGGGTGGGGAGGAAGGGGAGGGGAGGGGCCAGCCAAGAATGGGATTTGGGGGATCTCCAAACTGCACAGAATTTTAGCTAGGGGGCTCTCCCGAACCCTGCAAACCCACAGCAGCCCACTCGATTTTATCTGTAGATCATATCAGCTGCCCGCGAACCAACATAGTTTCTGTTGCACAGGCACAGGGCAAGCTTCTCCTAATTGATTAAAAAATCCAAGTTAAATCTACCCATTTAAAACATCCTAACTGGATCCATATTCACAAATGGTAACTGCTCAGGACACTGCTAAATGTTGTAAATGAACACAGGCTGCCAAATGTTGGAATTTTGATCACATGACTGTGGGGACGCTGCAACGATTTTAAGTGCAAGGATAGGTTGTGAGTCACTTTTTTCAGTGCTTCGGACAATCACTAAATGAATGGTTGTAAGTCGAATGGTTGTATATGGGCAGAATTTGTCTACAAACAATAGAGCTTTAACCAAAGGTATGTTGACATGTATTTACCTGCTGGTGTCATACTTCTTGTTTCCTCCATATCAGGGAAGAATAAAACTTGGGAACGGTT
Organism: Bungarus multicinctus; assembly: GCA_023653725.1. Taxonomy (NCBI): domain Eukaryota; kingdom Metazoa; phylum Chordata; class Lepidosauria; order Squamata; family Elapidae; genus Bungarus; species Bungarus multicinctus. The sequence continues at coordinate 120,607,602 of CM042840.1, read as the reverse complement.
GTCATCCCTTGAGTCAGTGTTTCTCAACTTTGGTCACTTGAAAACAGGTAGACTTTATAATTCCCAGAATTCTGGGAATTGAAGCCCTTCTAAGGTCCACCTGTCTTCAAGTCCACCTGCCTTCAAGTAGCCAAAGTTGAGAAACAGTACCTTGAGCCATCATCAGTCATCACCATCACTGCTCTGTTGTTTTGGTCCTGATGAAGTAAAAGTTTTCTCCAAAATCTCACCAACATCATTGCGTGGAGGCAGATCCTCATCCTCACAGCTGGGATATCTCTCTTTGCGGTCAAGCAGAAGGTAATAAATCATTTTCTCCTGATTTTCTCTGAAGTGGAAAAAGGAAAAATGAGTGCTCATGCTTAGAATAAAAATGGATTTATTGCCTGATTATAGAAAAGATACCGTCCATTTTTCTCTCACGTTTTCTAACTGGCCTCTTCTCCCATCTTTCCTGCCTTCTGTCCACATACCCATCACAAATGAAACTGCAATTCTCTTTCCTCCTTCATCAGACACCTTCTCTGATAGTGCATCTACCTTAACGGCACTCTGCAAACTTTTTTTCAAACATGGGAGCTAAAACGGTGAGATGATTATCCCAGCTTCTCTACAGAAGCACAGTTACTTCAATATCCCAAATATGTTTTTTTCTTTCTTTCTTTTTTAATTTTTAAAAATAAACTTTATTAAAGATTAAAATATATGTACAATGCATAATATAAGACATTTTGTTGCAAATGAAATTGATATGTAAAACATAATGAATAAACATAAAACATATATGTTTCTAATCAATTAGATGGTATGTCCTTTTCTCAAAAACAGTTTTTCTAATATTCATTTCCTGTTTCTGGTAACTACTCTTAGTCTAACCATTTTATTTTTTCCATTCCTTATCTTTTTAGTCCCTGGTATTTATCCTTAATCCAAGTGTACCATTTTTCCCAAACTGTACTATATTTTGAGTCTACCTCATCCTTTAGTTTTTGGGTAAGTACGTCCATTTCAACGCAGTCAAGGATCTTCTGAATTATCAAATTGTTTGTTGGCATTGGGTCACCCTTCCAGCATTATGCCAATGCAATTCTTGCTGCCGTAATTATATGAAGAATTAAATATTTCATTTCTTTTTCATAATCACCTTTTATCATTCCCAATAAAAATATTTCGGCCTTGAATTTTAGTTAAATATTTGTAATTTCTTTTATCCAAAATCTGATATTTTTTTTCCAGTATTTTTTACTTTTTGGGCAAAGCCACCAAGCGTGAAAGGAGATACTCCTCATTTGCTTACATTTCAAACAAAGTGGGCTTAAGTTTGAGTACAAATTAACCAACCTTGAGGGTGCCAGATACCATCGATAACACTCAAATATGTTTTTTTCCACTGGACTTCATTTTTTTGTTTTGTTTTTGTTTATTTGAACTGAACTGAACTGAAAAAGTTTCATGGATGAGAAGTGAAACATCTTCAACGAAAAACAATGTCAAGTTGCCTTTTGAAAAAAAAAGCATCTTTGGGACAACCATAACCTGGATGACTGAGAATATCCATAGGCAGTTCCTCCAATAAGACTAAAAATCATCTTTTTATAATCTCACCAAAAGGACTTAGAACACTGCATCTCCTCAGCATAATGAGCAAAGCTTAAGGAAAGGTTCTTATGGCCCCATTCAACCACACACCCCAGTTCCTCACCCTTCAGTTTGCAACTCTTGCTTTAGCTTGTTCTTATCACGGAAACAGCCCAATGAGTGCATGCTATCCAACACATCAGGGTCCAGTTCACTGACTGACTGAATCCGTCGGATGGCTACTTTCCGAGGGATTGGTTGTTCTGGTTCTGGTTCATTCTTCCCTCCCCTGTAAGAAGAAGTCGTGTGTAAATCAGATAAAAGAAAGAGACTACCCTGTTAAAATCTTGAGGAGTGGGATAAAAAAGTCAAGACCTCTGGCAAAAGCCATTGTCAAAAATGACTCATTCTCAGGGAAGTGAAAGCAATTGGTAGATTTCTCAAAATCAAGTTCATAAAGATTTGGAAATAGGATATATCCTTGCCATTTACCCAATCTTAAAACTATCCAGGCCACCAGAGCATAATTATGGATCCCAATTATTAAGGAAGTACACCTGGTAGTACCTAGGAAAAGGGCCTTCTCTGTGGTGGCTCCCTCCCTCTGAAACATTATTTCCTCAGAGATAGGATTGGCTCCCACCTTGTTTCTTTTCTGCAAGGCCTTGAATACACAGTTCTGTCATTTGGAGGCAATAAAGTAGCTTGTTTGATTCTATTTTTGCCACAGAGTGGGGATGGGACTATTTGTGGACTTTTTGTGGATTGTGGACTTTTAACTGTGGATTTTTAATGCTGTACAATACCCAAATTCACAATGTGTAAATTGGGCAGCTATATAAATTTGTTTAATAAATAGATATAAATAGGTTCAGTTTAGTGATTTAGCCCCAATATTTCTTATTTACTTTTCTGTAAAAATAATCCAAATCTGCCTATAGAAGCAGCAGCAAGATAAGGCATCTTTAATTATTGTAAGCATTAATTATTTTAACTCTTCTGAGTTTGAGGCTTAACTGGTCATGTAAGAGGCTGGAATTAGAAGCCCATACTCTTCTCCTGAATTATGTTCTTCCCAAGAAATATGTATTAATGAAAAAGTTGGGTTAACTCTATGCACCATCGCCAAGTTGCCAAAGTTTGTATTTATGGGACCATGTTTATACACCTGGTACATTTTTTCCAATGGTTAATAACTATATAGATCATAATAATCTATATGTTTAGTAGATTTTTCATGAACGTATAATCTGGACATGTATTGAAAACCCATTTTTTTAAATTCTATAGTAATATTTTAGTATATTATAGCTCACATATAGCTAAATAAATATAATTACAGGTAGTCCTTGACCTACAACCTCAGAGGGCCCAAAAATTTCTGTTGCTAACAAGGCAGTTGTTAAGTGAGTCATGTCCCATTTTATGACCCTTTTTGCCACAATTCTTAAGTGAATCATTGCAGTTAAGTAAATCATGAGGCTTCCCCTCATTAACTTTGCTTATCAGAAATTCCCTAGGAAGGTTGAAAATGACAATCCCAGGATCCACTGCAACTATTGTAGATACATGCTGGTTGCCATGTTGTTCCTGTGACTGTGGAGAACTGCAACAATTGTAAATGTGAGAACTGGTCATAAGTCACTTTTTTCAGTGCCATTGTATCTTTGAACTGTCACTAAGCAAATAGTTGTAAGTCAAGGACTATCTGTATTCACTTTTGTCTTTATAAAGCTTTTTGCTCTCTTAAATAAAAAACTAAATTGAAAGAACATTTTAAGGTGGAACCTCAAAAACCAAGGAGTTATCTTCTGACAAACAAAAGGTCACGAATATTCCTCTCTGTTGGTCATGCTGGCTTGTTGTTGACTTCTGAAGAGCCACAATGGGGCTCACCCCTATCTAGACAATGATGACATTGGTAGAGTGGGATGTTGGGATTTTTGCTAATATCTTTGTCTCCTCTAAGAGACTTTCCCTCACCTCTGGTATATGAAGGCAAAAAATACTGAGATCTTGATCTATATTGAGATCTCCTCAAAGAAGGGAAAAGAGAATCAGCTGGAAATCAAATACAGTCCTGAAATACTCACAAGAACCACGGGTGTTTCTGAATCTGTTCCAGCTAAAGCCACCACATGGAAAAAATAAACCAACATTAGGCTCCTTTTCGCAAATATTAATTTTAAAAAAATTTACAAACCATGACTGCTCTATCCATCACTATCACTCATCATTAAAACATGTGTTAATAATAAGGTCTTTATCTTCAGATATATCAAAATAAACAGAAAGCATTAACTGAATCTTAAAATGGATTTGCTTCCCAAAGCCAGGGGCAGAAATATAACATGTGGGGCAGAATTGCTCAACTTGGAGATGGCTCCTTAAAATCTCTTTACGCCTTTCTAAAACTTGCCATCAAATACTTTTTGAATCATGAGGAGATGTTCTGGAACAATATTAGCTACACTCAATTGTTTCAATCAAATCCTAATTAAATTTCGATCCCACCAGATCATATAAAAATCGACCGTATCAGGGAAGAATTCTAACTCAAATCTTCTCAAATTCCTTGTGTCACACTTGGCCAATAAAGAATTTTATTCTATTCTATTCTATTCTGTTCTGTTCTGTTCTGTTCTGTCCTATCCTATCCTATCCTATCCTGTCCTGTCCTGTCCTGTCCTGCTCTGCTCTGCTCTGCTCTGCTCTGCTCTATGCTATTCTATTCTATTCTATTCTATGCTATGCTATGCTATGCTATGCTATGCTATGCTACGCTACGCTACTCTATTCTACTCTACTCTACTCTACTCTACTCTACTCTACTCTACTCTTATTCCTACTCCTATTCCTATTCCTACTGTCCTATTGTGACAACTACTATCCTATTGTTATATTCAAGAGTGGCCCATGGGGGGTGGGGGCGGACTCCTGCCTGCAATCTGAAATAATGCTACTCAGGGTCCCAGAGCCCTCCATCCAAGCCTGCTCCTCCCTCCATTCCTCCCAGTCTTGGGAAAGACAGGATGACTCACACTGAGACGTTTCTCTGGCTCCACCTCAATCATGCCCCGCAGGAGATTCTGACAGTCTGGTGGAATGAAATGGGGCATGTGGAAAATCCCACGTTTCACTTTTTCCAAAAGCTGCCGTAGGTTGTCATCATCAAAGGGTAGCGCCCCCTGCAGGAGAAAAGGGTAAAAGAAATTAAGACACCACAGAAGCTCCATCAGATTTCAGGTTTTCTAGGAATTCCTTGAATTAACATTACAGGTAGTCCTTGAGTTACAACTATTTGTTTGAAGTTATAATCATGATCATGTAATCAAAATTCAGGCATTTTGGCAATCATCATATATTTACAATGGGTGCAGCATCCCAAAGTCATGGGATCACCATTTGTAACCTCCCCAGATGGCTTCTACAAGCAAAGCCAAAGGGGAAAGCTGAATTTGAATCAGAACAGAGCTGGAAGGGACCTTGGAGATCTCCTAGTCCACCCCTCTACTCAAGCAGGAGACCCTATACCATTTCAGACAAATGGCTGTCCAATCCCTTTTTAAAAACCTCCGGTGATGAAGCACCCACGACTTCTGAAGGTAAGCAGTTCCACCAATTAATTGTCCTCACTGTTAGGAAGTTTCTCCTTAGTTCCAGCTTGCTTCTCTTCTTGATTAGTTCCCATCCATTGTTTCTGATCCTGCCCCCTGGTGCTTTGGAAAATAAATTAACCCCCTCCTCTCAAATACTGGAACACTGTTATCACGTCCCCCCTAAAAGTCCTTCTTTTCTCTAGACTAGCCAAACCAAATCCTGCAACCGATCTTCATACGTTTTCATCTCAAGGGCTTTTATCATCTTAGTTGCTCTTCTTTGCACTTCTTCCAGAGTCTCAACATCTTTTTTTGTAATATGGTGACCAAAACTGGATGCAGTTAATGATCACATGATGCACTTAATTGCTGTGATTTGCTTAACAACCATGGCTGAAAAGGTCATAAAATCAGTCACAGCTCACTTAACAATGGAGATTCTGATTTCAACTGTAGTCATAAGTCAGGGACTAGATGTAAATGCCAAAACACTGTTTAAACATGAAGCAGAGCAATATTGGGGTTTTTTTGCCCTCATCTCCTTTACTAATCTTTCTCTCTCCCTTTCATTGTCCACTCCCTCATATCAAACATTCTCAGGACAGCAATCAGAATCACTGGGAATTGGCCAGTACAGGTAGTTCTTGACTTATAACTGTTCATTTAATGACATTCAAAGTTACAACAGCACTGAAAAAAGTGAGTTATGACTGTTTTTTACACTTACGACTGCTGTAGCATCCTCATGATCACGTGATCAAAATTTGGACACTTGGCAATTAACTCATTTGACAGTTGCACAGTCTCTGGGTTATGTGATCCTCTTTTGCAACCTTCTGACAAGCAAAGTCTGTGGGGAAGCCAGATTCACTTAACAACCATGCTACTAACCTAACAGCTGCAGTGATTCACTTAACAAATGTGGCAAGAAAAGTCATAAAATGGGGCTACACTTACTTAACAAATGTCTCACCTAGCAATGGAAATTTTGGGCTCAATTGTGGTAATAAATCAAGGACTACCTACATATAAATTTAATAAATAATAATAAAAGTTATAATTATTGCAGGTAGTCCTCGACTTTTCAACACAATTGAGCCTAAAATTTCTGCTGATTAGCAAGACATTTGTTAAGCCCCATTTTATGCTCTTTCTTGCCAATGATTGTTAAGTGAATCAGTGCAATTGGTAAGTTGGTAATTCTGGGAGTTGAATCCTCAAGTCAGAAAAGAGTCATAGTTCCCCATTTCTAATCTAAATGGATTCCCTGGCCAGAAGACAGTAGAACTAAATGGGGGATTAAATTCAAAGACTGAGCAAACATTTTTGGGACAAACTTACCACCAGGAGAGCGAAGAGGATGACACCACAACTCCACATGTCCGCACGACGTCCATCATATTTCTCCCCCTGAAGAACAAGAAGCAGAGATTGGGGTCTTGATAATTGGTTTGGGGAGGGAAGAGAGAAGATTTTAGGAATCAATGAAAAATAAGAAATCAGAAGTAAGGGCGGGAGCTTTTTCCAGACATTAAGAGTAACTGCAAAGGGGGATAACTATTACTAGCGTACAATACATTTTTTAAAAAAGCCACTAAAATGATAGCTGTTCTTCACTATGTCCCCTATGGGAAGAGAGATAAAGGGAAGAGACCTCCAGATTCTCAGAGGAAAGTTTACTTTCTAATTAAGGAGTGTTTGCAAAATCTTATCACCGTATATTAGGTTGACATTCCTTGGAAATCCATGTGTTCTAATGTGAATCTGGAGATTTCTTTTCCTCTGTTTTCCTGTGCTTGGCTTTTCCAGTATTTTTAAAAAAATTAGGATAGTGCCCTTGCCCAGTAGAATCTAAGTTTTAACCCAAACATACAACTTGAACATAGAGAACTGAGATGGCCAGCAGTGTTCTTGAGAATGGATAGAGTTTCTTTCCTCTAACTTCAAAATATTCTTACTAGCTGGGAAAAAGAAAGTGGTACAAATCTTCTGGATCAGGTTTTTGATGAGACTGGAATTGTGTATATACATGGGTGCATGAAAGTGCATGCATATATGTACAAGTTCATTACAATAACTAAAATAATTCAATTATAGGTAGTCCTTGATTGGTTGAATTTTTGATGGATTCAAAGTTCTGACAGTCCCACCCACAGTCATTTGTTCACATTGTGGTCACTTGGCAAATGGCCTTTATTTACAGTCTTTGCAGTATCCCGCAGTCACATAACAGAAGTTTACAATGATTTTTGCCAGAAAGTGGCGTTTATTTCTGGTTTGAACAAAAAAGGTCATTGTTGGTAAAGTATTCAATTAACAACCATAGCAAAAAAAAAAGGTTGCAAAATCAGGCACGGTTATATGGTGACTTGCTTAATGACTGGTATGACTTATGACCATAATTCCAGGCTCAATTATGGTCACCAATCAAGGACTACCTATATAACTTTTAAAAGATTTAATTTCTACTTCTGTGTTTGTTCTGGAGTACAATTTTGATTCAAACCAATATATGTTATTTAAATTATTAAAAATATCTGTTTGAATTGTCTGAAATATTGTGTCATGCTGTGAAACTTAGGTGTGTTCATCTTTACAATCTGGGCTGACCCTCTGAATCTTTTTAAGTTATAACACCCAGTGGTCTTAATGGCAAAGGATGGATGCTGGAAGTTGTAGTACCAGATGGATGGCCACAAGTATATAATATATAATTGTTCCAATTGAGGGGGCAATTGAAGTAGGCTAAAGCAGATTTTGAGGGGCTCCTTGCTCTGATCCATTGGACAAGGGGGGACAGGGGAATCAGATACTAACAAAGATAAGGGGAGGGCACTAGGCCTGAATCCTTACCTTGATCACCTCTGGACATGCATAGTGAGGAGAACTGCAGCCCAGCATTGGGGGCAGAAAAGAAAGAGAAAGACAGAAAGATAGGAAGAGTGAAACGCTGAAGAAAGCTAACCCATAAGGCCATGGGTTCAACAAGCATGTGAGGAGAAGCCTGTGAAATATGCCACCCTCCCCGTCTAAGATGGATTGTGGCAATCCTTGACTTTTAGATGTTTGGTAGGTTTCTGGTGCCAAGATAAACCTTCCTTGGCATCTTTGAGTCAATTCTGGAGTGGCCAATTATCCTACTAGATGGGAGTTGCTCAGAATTGCAGCTGAACCCATGTGATCTAAGCCATTCCATGTCTAACACAAGTGGCTTTTCTTCAGCAACTTCTCCACATTTCTAGAAGTGGTAGAATCTTTTCTTCCCTCCCACTTAGAGACAAATATGTCCCTTCTTTGAGGACAGTTATCAAATAAAATTCCTATATCCTAACTTGGATATATGAAGACCAAGCTAAACTTGACATTTACACAATTAGGAATTGTGGAAATGACTTTTTAAAAGGAAATGATAGTTGTGAGGAAGGAAAAATCTTGGTTAGGGATTCTGGCATTACAGAATCAACTTCCTCAACAGATGTCATTTGTTTTAAGAAAAAAGCACCATCATTGCACATAGGAGCCATGGTTGGTGCAATTGGCTACATCTGTTGGCTGAATCTCACCCCCTATGTATGTTCTAAGACCATAAATTTGGGGTTGGATGGGAGGATGTTCCGCAAAGAATTTTCACATCCAATAAGATATGATTTGCATTTTCATTGGTAGTAAACTTCTTCTGTCCTACATATGGCAGAGCTTTGATGAATTTGTCTCTACTTGCAAGCAAAGGAGCAATTCACATTTCAAATATTAAGTAACAGCAAATATTTCTGATTCATTTACATTTCAATGACAATGGTAATGTGTGACAGCATTTCCATCTAAAGTCAAGGAACAGCTTACCTAGGTTCCCAGGCATATATTTCCTTCCCATTTCACTTTTTACATCTCCACTACATTGGACACATTGGTATTCCTGCAGTAATGTGTGACTCAACCCATGCAAGGAGCCATGTGACTGACTTCCTCCCACTTCCCTCAGTCTCACAGGCCAGCAGGACTCAGTTCTGAGGATGGCTCACCCACAACTTGTTTCCAGCAGGCTATCTCCGACCTGCAGGGAGGCCATGCCGAAATCTGCAATCCGAATGTTGTTCTTCTCATCCAACAATAAATTCTCAGGTTTCAAATCTCGATGGCTGAAGGGGTCCAAACAATACCCATGGAGATTGATCAGTGGCAGAGCTCATGGGCATGCACATACACAAACATGTCTGAACTTGTATCACTAAATCCCTTGAAGTTATTACATGAATGACTCTCCAGTCTCCACCCAGTGGGAGTATCAGATCAGTATTAAGTATTTGCCCCACACACACATACACTTTAGGCAATGCCGAAGTACAGATTAAGGGTTATTTTGTTTGCTTAAGTGATATGCAAGCGCTCTACTGAATGACTTGGAGCTCCACAATTATGAAATCTGTTGCGACTCAAGGACCCCAACCATTCTCAAGATCTTTTGCATTATTTGAACCAAGTGGAATAAGACATTGTTTGCATAATAATGCTGACAAATAATGAACTCAGTTTATCCTAATGCATCATGCGAATCTGTATTATAATTTATGTTAATGGTTTATTATGCCACATGAGCCAATAAAATTTGGTAAATTTAGGAAGAAAACCCATGGGGAAGAAAACCATGAGTTGGGTAAGGCTATCCGATTTAGCTTATTTAAATATTAAATAGTAGAATATTAAATAGTAGTAGAATATTAAATAGAGCAATATTAAATAGTAGAAAGTCTGGTTGTTGAGACTTTTGCAACTCAGATTTGGGATCCTTACATTAAAATACCATTTGAACACAAAGACTGTTAGCTTGGCAACATACCCTTGATACATCAGATATTTCAGTGTATTTCACTAGATTCCCTTGCTAATTTTGGGAAGATCATTAAAAATCAACAGGTTTCTTTATGTATAGAACAAGCAGTGTAGTCTGATGTATTTGGATTAACAACTTTTGAATGTATTAATCCCAAGAGTGCCAAGTTAGCTCCTTTCCATCTTTCATCTATTCTTCTTCCTCAATGAAGCTGTAAACTGGGTGATTTTACTAAATTTATTGGTTTGGAAAATAATTTTCTCAGATGGGCTGTATGCTAATATTTTTTCCAACTATTTATTCACAATTCAAAACAATTTATAACCCAAAGATATGCTTTTAAAAAGCAATGGGAGTCAATAGAAATTATCTAAAAAATAGGGTTAAACTATATGTAACCTAAGTTAAATGAAGCCAGAAATAGAGGTGACTTCAAAGCTTACATAGATGCCTACACCAAACTAATGAGGTCCAATTCAGCCAGGAGGGGAATAAAGAACTGTGGGACCATCAGGATGACTATGTTTCATGTTCTCTATTATTTGATGCCTATGAGCAACAAACAGATGCAGAACATGCTAGATGATGTGACTAGAATATCTACTGGTTCTTGTTCCTGTGGTTGAAATGAAGCTTGATGTGCATCTGCTAGCACAACAAAGTGACTCTCAGCCAATGGCACAAATATCATAAATGGGATTTGGAAGTGCAGTGGATTATAGTCTGAATTTCCAGGAGGGAGGGGCTGCATTCCAGAGGGTAAAGAGTTAGCGAAGCATGGAGAGTTTGGTAGCGAGGAAGAGAGTTAAGAAGGCTCCTCCCTAGAGATTCCCAGAGTATATCTATAGTGACGCAACGAGTTGTTTTAGTTTGGTAAGACTTCTGCCTATGGGTGAGGAATAATAAAGGAAACTGCTCAGAAGTAACTCAACTGTCATTCTGAGAGCCTAACAAGAAGTGATAGATGGGATATGGGATAAGTTATTGAAATGTTAATGAAGTATTTAGAACTTTGACTGAATGAGACTTAAACTATGAAAGTCTGGAAACCACTGTATTTATTAGATATTACATTTTACTGGAAAAAGCACCCACTCCCAATATTTACATATCACGCTGTGATCAAAAGATGAGAAAACCAATGATCATCTGGTGACATAGGGAAACATGTACTTTAATAAAGAGTAAATTGGCATTTCAATTATCAATAGGATCCAGGAATGGGCGATGGAACAATAATTATTATAATAAGTATTGATTTACTTTATCAATGATAATTCAAAGTGGCCAGGAGCATAAAAACTAGAGACACAATAAAAAAATCAATAGAACACAAATAACAAAGGGGACGACGACCACAAGACAATAGAGAAAAATAAACCCCAAAGAAAAATATTTTTCCTTTCTTTTCCTGCAGGAACAAAATGAGATATTGTAAGGGCTCATAATAACAAAACAGTTAGCTCACCATATAGAATAGCTGTGGCAGAAATCCAAAGCTGAGACAATTTGTCGGAAAAACTTCCTGGCTTCCTTGGGGGTCAGGCGGCCTTTCTTAACCAAGTAATCAAAAAGTTCACCTCCTGAGACGTGTTCCAAGACAAGGTACCTAACACATTAGAAGTCCAGAGATAGCATGACCAAGAAGCAAGGACAAAAATTAAAAAGAAATTGAAAATCTATCAGACCACCATGGGAGCAAACTCAGAATCCATTCAGACCAAGGCAAGACCATTTTCTTTGCAAAGAAAATGAGAAAGAGAGATGTAACCCTTTGATCTCGAGAGTTAAAAAGAGAAGGGGGGAGGGGGGGAAATGTAGAATTCAAAATATTTTATATTGCTTCATCATGATTAAATAGCCAACTTTTACGCAACCTCAAACAGAGAACAAGTAAAGCTCATTCAAGCCATGGCTACAGTTTTTTTTATAGGAAAGACTTCTGTTTAATAAATGTTGTGTACAGTCAGCTACATGTGAGTGGCTGGGTGGCAGCTGTGTATGCTCTGAGTGAAGGAGGTTCCAGCCGGGGTGAAATTCAAAAAATTTCCCTACTGGCTCTGTGGGCGTGGCTTGGTGGGCGTGGCTTGGTGGGACTCAGTCTCTACAAGGAAGAAGGTGGGAGGGCATGGGTGGGGCCAACTGATTCAAATCATCCCTATCACCTCTCCGAACTGATTCAGATCGTTTCTACCAGGTGGTGCAAGGTGGTTGAATTTCACCCCAGTTCTATTTTTTGCATAGCCCACAATTTCAATCATAAGTCACGATGGACCTAAAGCTGGGCCTGATTTTACAACCTCTTTTTGTGGCAGTCGTTAAGCAAAAACCACAGACGTTAAGCAAACCCATTGTTCACTATGATATGTCTGAGGAGATTTTCATTCATCCAGGTCACAGTTGTCTCAAAGGTGCTTTTTCAAAAAACATTTGGACTGTTTTTTTCCTTGAGGAAGAGGAATAAAACGTTTTGTTTCTCATCCAAGAAATGTCATCAGTTGTGATTTTGGGGAGGATGGAGAGGGGGCAAGAGGGAATAGAATGAGAATGAGAAACAAAATATTTTGTTCTTCAGTCCAGTTGCTTTTTGAAAAAAAACACCTTTGAGGTCACTCAAAGAAGTATAATGCTGGTTTCCGGGAAAAATATCGTAAAGCTCCAGTCATATCATCACAGGGTGCTGCAAACATTTGAAAATGCAGTCATTTTAATGTGGAGGGGGAGGTGGGCCGGGATATCAGAACTTCAAAACAAGATCATACTTCCATTTTTGGAATTCTTTGTAACTTTGAATGGTTATTAAGCGACTAGTCATAAGTCAAGGATTACCTGTGCATGAGGACAACTCTCACACTATGCATTTCGACATAGCAATAGCACTTAGCAATAGCACTTAGACTTACATATGGCTTGACAGTGCTTTTACAGCCCTCTCTAAGAGGTTTACAGAGTCAGCCTATTGCCCCCAAACAATCTGGGTCCTCATTTTACCCACCTCAGAAGGATGGAAGGCTGAGTCAGCCTTGAGCCTGGTGAGATTCCATCTGCCAAATTACAGTCAGCTGGCAGTCAGCAGAAGTAGCCTGCAGTACTGCTCTCTAACCACTGCACCACCGTGATTGATTACACTGTAATTTTAGGCACGTTTAATTTGAAAGTTAATCTGAAATTCTGCAGTGTTGATTGGGAATGAATTCTGAAGGCCGACATGTCAGTATATCTACAAGGAAATCACTCCCATTAAAGTCAATTAAACCAGTGGAGTAAATAAGTAGTGAGGATTATGATTAAAAGAGAATTTTTGAACCTGAAATGTGACAAGTTGAGAAAGTTGAGCCTGAAATGTGGCATTTTCAATATTATTTGGCTGAATTTTTATGAATAAAATAAATAAATGTTTATTTTAATAACAGTATATATTTTTAAAAAAAGACTCTAGCATAGCTTAGATCATCGTTGGCTGTGTTAAACTGCACCTCTTATTATTTCCAACCAGTGCACTCACCAGTCAGACTGGGCAAAGATAAGCTACATGGCTTAAAATGAAAGCTGGAAAGCTAGCCAGAAGTTTAATAATATATCTCCCCAATATTAGCCCTAATACACATATACATATCCCCCACCCCACCCATGCATTCTCTTTATCCTATGGCTTTGTTTCTCTCTTTATATCTCCTCCCATTGATTCAGAAGAGGATGACAAAGAAAGCTTATGTGTAGAGAATGCTTATGTGTAGAGGTCTGGCACCGCCTGGTATATTGGACAGCTATCCTGCAATTTCCTCCCTTCTCTCTCTCCCTCCCTCCCTCCCTCTCTCCCTCTCCCCCCGCCCCTCTCACACACATACATACACACACACAGAGTAGCTCTGCCATTCTGGCAGCATTCACACCCAAGAGAAATACAAATATCTTCCACCTAGGAAACTGTCGCTTTGTGCCAGGAATTTCAGAAACAGATGGGAACACAACTCCTTTCTTTTTATTGGTCCTGCACCTTTCCAGAAACCAAGCTTTTGAATTTCAATTACTTTAGCAAAACTGGTGGAAATGGTTATTTCCTATCTTCCGCTATCCTCTTTCCCTCCTCATTCAAAGAATGCCAAATATAAATTTGAGGAGGAGGGTGGAGAGTAGCTTCAATCTGTTGGGAGTAAAGGGTGTAATTGGATTGGTAAATGCTTTGGGATAAATAAATCTTTAAAAAGCCTTAAGAATCCATTTCAGAACAGCCTTCGTAAAACCATAGGTCTTTGGCTGTTGTTTATCACACTTTAACTTGGTCTGCCTTCAAGAAGTCCAAAACTGGCCCTGTCTTCAGATAGATGAGGTCATTGCCTCAGACAACAGACGTTAAGCAGGTGGCCAGCTGTGATGGGAGCCTTCTGTCTGTTCTTCTTGAATATCAAGCTGTTCCTTTTTGCTCATAAATAGAGCCATGGATGATGCTTCACCCGTTGCAAGTGTGGAAATGATACTACCCCATGGCAAATGTTGAAGCAACCCTCAATGGCAAATCCTGCTCTTCTTTATATGGCATAAGAACATCAAATATCAGGAAAAAGGGTTTTGGGAAGATAGAATAGTACCTGAGTGGTATCTCATGTAGGTTTGTTGCAGGCAATATTGTGATTAAGAACACAAGAGGGGCATTGAATCATAGTGATTGGGGAAGATGGGTGGGTTAATGACTTTACACATTGCACGAATCCAGGGCTATTTCACACATTAATTAGTAGCCTTTGGCAATTATTTGCAATAATTTTAAACTGAAACTATAATTTTCACATTGTCCGTGCTACAAATTAGATTTCAGTCTCCATGTTGTTGTATTTATGTATTTATGTATCAATTCATGTTTTTGTAAGTCTAGAGTTTTAACCCCTATAGCTATATGTATGATTGGAAAGAAGGCCCCACATTTCTCTTGAGTGTTGAATCTTTAGCAAGCAAATCCATAGAATGAGATTACAATATTCCAGGTTGGAATGTGGCTAATTTCTAGAAAGAACTACAGGTAGTCTTTGACTTACGATCACAATTGAGCTATTGCTCAGTGGGACAGTTGTTAAGTTAGTTTTGCCCTATTTTATGACCTCTTTTGCCACAGTTGCTAAGTGAACCACTGTAGTTGTTAAGTTAGTATCATGATTGTGAATCCGGCTTCCTCATTGACATTGCTTGTCAGAAGATCACAAAAGGTGATCACATGACCTCAGGGCACACTGCAACCTTCATAAATATGAGTCAGTTGCTGCAATGGTCATAAGTGTGAAAAACAATCAGAAGTTATTTTTTTCAGTGCCATTGAAACTTCGAATGGTCACTAAACAAGCTGTTGTAAGTCAAAGACTACCTGTATTTCACTCTGTCAGGTATGTATCCAGGGCCCCATTTGCAAGTGGGAGGCCATCTGCTAATAAATACCTACAAGTATTTTTTGTTCTCGTAGACATCATGAAGTTTGAGTACGTGAGGGTGTTCAATCAGCTTCAGAATGGCAATTTCCCGTTCCACCTGCAATGGAAGAAAAAAGAGAGAAAATGTTTATGGGTCTATGACAATTCACCACAGCCAACTAGCTATGGCCAGCTCACCACAACCAAATTGCCATAGCCAAATAGCCATGACCAGCTCAGTGATATGCCACAGTGATATGGGTGGCATATAAATTTAATACATAAATCAATAAAATGATATATTGATTCTGTTTATGTCCTAGGATGCAGAGTTGGGGCAGATGGAGACAAGGGCTTTTCCCACCAACTCATTTTCATATCTTTTACTCCCTACTACATTATTTTGCTGTTTTCTTCACATACCAGTTCTTTTTTTCCTTCCCCCTTTCCCTGGTCTTATGATAATTCTTTGAATCATGAATGGCTGTGTTGTTTTGCCAGGTGATGCATTCATCAAACCTGTAAAGCCACAATATCCTGAAGGAATGGTTGCAGACATCTATCACAGAAGATATCCCCTGAAGCTCGTCATCATGTCTCCCTAAGCATGACATAAAATGTCCCAGGAGCTTCTTAAAAATCATGGCCTCTTGCCTACAACCCACAGGTGAAGCAGAGTAAGATTGTTTTAGTTTTAAAGTCATTTTTCCTCTCTTCTCCAAATATAATTGGCAGGTAATACCCTTCATGCATGCCTCATTGAGAGTATGGTCTCTGATGCAGACAGGGGAAAAGATGTCCCCAATTCCTATTGGTCACTTCAGGCTGCTTCACCGTGCCTCTTCCTTTGGTCACTGGAAACTGCCATTCATACTTGGGCTCCAGAAGAGAATGGACTATAAGTAGCCCTCACTTTATAGTCACAACGGAGCCCAAAATGTCTGCTTTTAAGTGAGACATTTGTTAATTGAGTTTTGCCTGATTTTACGACCTTTCTTGCCACCTTTATTAAGCGAATCACTGCAGTTGATAAGTTATAACCAGTTGCTAAATGAATCCGGCTTCCCCATTGATTTTGCTTGTTAGAAGGTCTCAAAAGGGGACCACATGACACCACAGTCATAAATATGAACCAATTGCCAAGCATCTGAATTTTGTTCTGTCTGGATTTTAGTCAGGTGGTCATGTAAATGCCGCAATGATTGTATGCAGGAGTGGGATTCTACCAGTTCGCACCTATTTGTTAGAACCAGTTGTTAACATTCTAAGCAGTTCAGAGAACTGGTTGTTAGAAGAAATTACTGGACTAATCCTGTAAGGAAGGCAGGAAGGAAACATTCTGGTGTTGCTTACAGAAACTGCCTCTCCTTTAACCCTTATTACATTCTTGGCAGGACTAGACTTCCTGTCTCAGGAACATCTCTGAAACGTCTTTTCCCCTCCTTTGCTGGTAATTTGCTTGTGTGGAGTGACCATTCAAAGTTACAATGGCACTGAAAAAAGTGACTTATGACCATTTTTTACACTTACGACTGTTGCAGCATCCCCAGAGTCATGAGAGGCCAGGCGAGGAGATGCGTGCCTCGATGTGAGTGATGTTGAGTTGGCCACACCCAGCCAGTCATATGATCATCAAGCCACACCCATCAACTAAGCCACACCCACAGAACCGGTTGTTAAAAAATTTTAATCTCACCCTGGTTGTATGTGTGAAAAATGTTCCTAAGTCACTATTTTCAGTGCCACTGTAACTTTGAACAGTCACTAAATGAATTGTTGTAAGTTGAGAAGCTACTTGTATGTTCTATTTGAACAATTCCTGGCTGGTACTTGACAGGTCCCACTTAAGATCCTTATAAGCAAAGTTTAACACCAGGATTGTGGGAAGGAGGAGTGATGTCTTCCTTTACAAAGAGAAATGGCAGAAGCAGCAAGGCAGATCTGCCAAAACACCAAGGGAACAGGACACAAAAGGAAGTACAGGTAGTCCTCGAGTTAAGATTAAAACTGAGTCCAAAATTTCTGTTGCTAAGCAAAACATCTGTTAAGTGAATTTTGAGTTGCTTTGAATAAACAGCGTTTCCCTTGCAATATCTGGGTCCTTCAAGCTAGACTAATATTAACAACTCTCCACCTACTCTTTTTTCATTTTATTGATGTTTTTAGTAATTATTACAATAAAGATAGTATGATATTTCTTAATAAACTTTTTAGATTTGTTGGACACCCCTCAGAGTTACTTTTGTGGGATGGGTGTCCATGTAAATAAACAAACAGGAAAGAAAAGGAAGCAATGTATGCATGCAAATGGCCTATTCCCTCGAGGGGTCTTTTAATCAGGCAGGGATATTGTAGCATGCTGGATCAGGTAGTGGTCTTGATTGCCTCATTTAGGATTAGAAATTCATCTGGAAGTCAATCTAAACCCCATCACTGGGAGGGAGAAATTCTAGTGTAATCAAGAGCAGACTACTAACATTTTTTTGTATGAATAGTAAATAGCCGTGACACAGGTAATCATAAATGTCTCATAAACAGTTATTATAACAAAGAAGTTGGGTGTTGGGTTATGTAGTGTTAGTGGGTTTAATCCTATTCAAATGTATGAGATAATGAGATTTATCCATGGGCTCCAGAACAGAAAATGCTAAAAACACACTGTTGGAAAATGAAAAGGGGAAAAACGGGAAGGGAAGGAAAAGAAAGGAAGAAGGAGAGGAGAGGAGGGAGGGGAGGGGAGGAAGAAAGAGGGGGGAGGGAAGGGAAGGGAAGGAAAAGAAAGGAAGAAGGAGAGGAGGGAGGGGAGGGGAGGGAAGGAAGAAAGAGGGGGGAGGGAAGGGAAGGGGAGGGAAGGAAGAAGGAGAGGAGGGGAGGGGAGGGAAGGAAGAAGGAGGGGGGAAGGAAGGGAAGGGCACCCAATGATTTCAAAATATGAGGATCACGTCAAGAAAAAATATGTTTATTATTTTCAAGGATGCTAATCCTATACTCACCTATCAGGTGGCCTGATAGCTTCACCAAGTTATGCACTGCGCAAAATTTTTAATTACATACTGTATGTTGTTTTGTTGCCACATTATTTTTTCCCTTTCCCAATAACAAATTGTGGTGTTAAACTACTTCTCTTTTTTACTGTACTTTTTTTTAGTTGTAACAGCAGGTTGAAGACTGAACTGTACAAAAAGGAATATCTAGGGAACAATTAACTTTATTAAGTTAATTGTCATCTGGAATTATTTTATTTTATTTTGGCAATGGTTTGCTCTCCAAGCTTGTTTCCATTTAGTTTCTGAATTTTTCATTACCAGACTAGGTAACATCATCAGCAGGATTTTCTTGAGGA